>JAZHFQ010000308.1:2400000-3600000 GCA_038387885.1 Spodoptera picta
TACTTGTTTTGAGTACCTTCGTATGATGTGCAAGGCGGCACGCTTTTGGGCGTGAGGCGAGGCCACTGTCTGTAGTTTGGTTGGATCGAGATATTCCAAATCGAGTAATGATACAGGACATGGTACTAGAAACACTGCTAACAGTAAGGACCGCCACATAATAACGCTTGGATCGAACTGAGGTCTACCATTAACTTCATATGACACCTATATTACGTTTTATGCTCCATAATGGGGTATATTGTTGTGATTGTGCTGATGAGAACACAAAGCATGGAATTGCAAAAAGGATCGTTTTATTATAAATTCCTGTTCTATAATTGATGACTAAGATCTTATAATGGTGTACCTACCAAATCTATACTAATCTAATAAATGCTCAAGTGTGCGTGTGTGTTTGTTTAACAAAAGAACAAAACGGAGCGACGAATCGATGTGATTTTTTAGTGGTGATAATTGAAAGGATGGAGTGACATAGGCTGCATTTTTGCTGTTTCTAACCCCTCACTTCCCTAAAATGGAGGGGAGGGGGTGATAGCTTGTATGGAACATTTCGGACACAACTAATAATTGATGGATTGTTTGGCATTGAAGTGGCACCATAAAAAGAAGAAGAATAAAAAATAGTGCGATATTTTTTTCTATGTGAATGTGAATCTAGGTATATTTCCAACCCCTTAAAAGTGTCGCGGAGAACCTAACGGGTTACCGGGGCTCCGGCTCGAAGTACGGGAGTAAGAACGGGGTCGTTTTTAGTCAGTTAAAGACTGACACTCCCTCCCGTCTCACCCAGGCGGGAGCAGTCATTCGATGATTTTTCCCCCACTTAAAAAAAACCCTTAAAAGTGCGCAAGCGAAGTCGCGGGCAAAAGTATATTAGTAATATATTTTCTTTCCACCATATTCAACGGCACCTGGTAACTATTTAGAACTTACAATAGACAAAAATCTTTTAGTGTTACGAACACTAACATGCTATGAATACCTAAGTCATAATATTTCGATATTTTTAGATAAATAATATAGTTGTACCTCTATATTGTGATCTGATGTAATCCTTTGTTATACTCCCTTCCTAAAGTATTTAGGTAAATGTAAATATTATGTAAAAGTATCAAAACACAGTGACAATGAATCATTATTCTATGTATAATTTATTTAACCGATATCATAGATGGCGCTGCAATCGACATAGATATAGTAGATTCACTGTACTTGAATGTATAAAACTAAAAATACCGAAATAATGAATATGTTTGACTAGTAGAAAAAAAAACAGTTAAAATGATAAGGTACATACATTATGAAAATAAGAATTGTCAAACCGAAAAAACAACGATTTTCGACAATGCAAAAAAATACTTCACAATAAAAAAAATTCATCATCATCATCATCGTCATCAGTCTATAAATGCCCAATGCTGAGCAAAGCCTCTTCTCGCACGGAGGTTTGAGCATTACCTCCATGCTTGCTCAATGCGGGTTGGCGATTAGAAACTTCTAATTAGAAATTATCACCCCAGGTTTCCCCACGATGTTTTCCTTCACCGTTTGTCAGTGGTGTCTAGATAATCATAAACAGTACATATACATATACCTCGGAAACATATACGTCGGCCGTTGGTAAGTTTCGAACCCACCCTAATGCATAAGAAGCAGGCGTCTTAAACCTCCGAGCCACCACGACATCTAAATAAAAACAAAATATTCACACTTTTTTACTTCCAAAACTCTACAAATTCTTGAATCTGGTTCTTCTGTGGGTAGGACCATCAGCTTCTCGTCTATTTCCAACGTCTCTTCAAGGAACACATCATATAATTAGGTTTCTCTTTAGAGAATTGAATGACTGCTCCCGAGTCATGTTGCTCGAGAGCTCCTATTGTGTAATCTGGATTGCCAATGTGGAAGCTAATAAAAATAGTAATAACACCATATTCTGTCATTATAATATGTATAGCATAATATGTTATGCTATCACGCCTTTGATCCTTGAAGGGGTAGGCAGAGGTGCACACAGAAGTAACACCCACTTTTCACTAATTATGTTTCGAGTCCCATGTAATAGGGGGTAAGCCTATTGCCATATACCGGACACAGTTCCAGATTCCGTGCTACTACTGTAATAACTAACTGTAATAACAAAAAAAATACCCCAGTAATGCTTTGCCTGACCCGGGAATTGAACCCGAGACCCCTTGCCCGATACTCGCACTTGCGACCACTCGGCCAACGAGGCAGGCAGTAAAAGACTTGACATTACATCAAATTCTGACTATAAGGGTCTTGGTTCGAACAAGGGACTCCTCTGGCGCATTCATGGTTGCAAATACCCAATAAAAAAATGCAATAAAAAATAAGGCAGTTACAGGTATAGTTCGGTAATTAAGTAGGAGATATAGGGTTACCTGGAAAGTTTTCTAGAAGGTTTATTACAATATCTCTTTTCGATTTTCTCGTAAAATACACAGGACATTGTAAAAAAAAACTTTTTTCGGCCGCCATTTTTCCAAGGTGCACGAGCGGCGCACGTAAAAAGTTACAAAATGGAAATCATTAAAACCTACAAAAATTCCCAATTTACAAAACTCCCGCAAAACATTCCAGGTAGAACTACAAAATGACTGATCTAGTATATCTATACATAATAAAAAAAACATAGATACATAATAAAGAAAATGTTTATTGAATACAAATTGAAAAATAAAATAGTAAAATGCGATTATCCCTTCATTGCCTTGGCCAGCGCTCAGTCGTACGACAATATCACAAAATATAAACTCATCACTCGACTGCAAAGAAAAATGTAGTTTTCGTTTAAAGGTACTAATATTATAAAAGTAAAGATTTTATTGTTTGCATTGAATAGGCTCCGAAACTACTAAACCGATTTTTAAATATTTTCGCTATTGAAAAACTTCTTTTTAGTGAGTAATATAGCTACGTTTAATCCCGATATTCTTATAGGCTCGCGTGTTTTCAAAAGATAATTTTATTCAGTCGTCAAAGCATTGAAAATGTTTCATCAAAAATGACAAAGCAATTTCGTAGCCAGCTATTAGAATACAGTTAGTCTTTTTGTTTAAACACTTTGAACGCGCCATTCTGTGGAACTAATAGACTAAATTTAAAAAATATTTTTGTGATGGATTGTCCATTTATTGAGGAAGGTTGGTTATAAAACGATTACGATTAAAGGAAGCCGAACATTGGGTGAAACCGCGCAACAGTAGCTAGTTTATTTTATACTTAGCAACATGTGCTTATACTCCTGAACACTGGCCAAGGCAGGTCTTTAAGCGAGCAACGGGAAGGGAGACGCGAAGTCTTAGCGCTGTTGACGAAGACATTTCGGTTGCCATAGCAACGATAGAACTTGCTAGTTCTATCAGCCTTGGTAACTTCATCATCGTCAGCATCCCGGAGTCGCTCGTCGTTTACTCCGTATCCATGGCCACCTGGAACAAATAAAATTAATATTTAAGCTTTTTTTAGTATAAAGTGGCAAACGAGTGGATGTATCACTTGATGGTAAGCAATCTTTGCCTAACATGGATTCAATTGCGTTGACGGAATTTGGGGGATGGGGAATTGGACCTCTGGTAATCTAAACGCAAGCGTTGATCTACGCTGGTTACCTCTGGGGCCGTGGAATCGCTCCGGTCTAGCCGGCTTATTCTACTTCTATTGCCTGGTAAGACCTACCATTAGTTATAATTTGGCAAAATGCTTTATTGACGACAATACTAAAGCATGTTGCATTGTATTGTACTGTATGTCTGTCTGATTGTCGATGTTTTCAACCTGACTATTGTTTTTAAGGGAAGATTACCATTTTATTCACGCAGGTAAAGGTTTGAATACAGTTAATAAACTTACAAAAACATGTAGCGGTAATGTTTAGTCTTCAGGCGTAGTGGGAATGATGATCACACTCGGAAACCCTGGTGTTTCTTCATTCTCCAAGTCATCATCAGCTAAAGTAGTCCTTCTATGTTTATCTGATCCTATGACAACCACTGGCAAATCCTCCACGTCTGGAGCACACGACCATTTTCTGTGCAAACTCTTCGCTACTTCCATAGCCGTAGTGAATGATCCTGTTAATGAGGAACCGTCTACATTGTCTGACCGAGCAGTCACAAACGGCACTTCTATAGTCGATGTTATCACACGACGAGTATCTTTTTCATTGAATTCTTCACCAGCTTTCTTCGCCTTTAGAGCAGCATCCAGGAAATTCGCCCATCTCGGAAGATAATAGTATACGATCAACTCTGCCCATTGCTTACAAGCGTAGTCAGATATCTCCCCCTTTGGTCCCCAAAGCGTGATCTGGTTACGCGCATTAAATTCGTACAAGTCTTGTTCGTCGAGCGTCTTCCCCAAATATCTCGCTTTCTTGAACCACTTCGAGGCCAAGAAATGTTCATCTTGATATAATATTTGTGCCATATCATTAAGAGCATCAATAAATCGTTTAATAGAAGCTTCATAAATAAATACGTTCGTGTATCTATCATTGACGACATTTATATAAAGCTGTTCGACTCTATACTGCAAAGCTTGCCGCGTCACGTCTACTAAGTCATAACGGAACCCATCAGAGTAACAACTAATATTACTAACGGAAACGAATTTTCGAAACGCTTCGAATAAGTCGTAGCTCTTATACCAAGCCCAGGGCTTTAGTTTTAAACTCGGCCTTCGAGTGACTACATATTTTCCTCTGACTCTACTTAATCCGTTAAAACTATAAACACTTTTGAGCAAATATTTCCACGCTTCCGTTGTTTCATTACACCCATATCTTCTCTCTGCGTAATCAGCAACCCACGCATTGAGGTCCTCGACGGGAGACTTGCGCCAGGCAGACTCTAGCATCAAGTCGTACACAACATAGTTCTGATTGATTCCCTCCGGAGTGAGGCCGATGCCGATCATGGTGCTGTTATCTCGCGACCGCACTTCGTACACGTCCTTGTTTATCGTGACCATATTACCGAACATGCCCAGTGTGCCACCGAAGTTGTGCAACATGCACCAGATGAACGGCTGACCATAATACATTTGATACAGATCGTACTGTGGCCATTGCTCTGATTGCAAGTCTAGTATCAGCATTCTGCCACTTGGCACGGAATTCAAAAATGATTTCACCCTGACCACTGGCCATGCAAGAGGAGCATTAACAAACATCCAATTTTGAAGTAGCCACACTGCATTCTTGTCGAAGTCGGAAAGTGTTTGGAATACTTTCTTGGATGTCTGCTGTACGAGTGCAGTGGAAAATTCCGAGGGTTCGACTTCATTGAAGGGGTCGGCTATGTATATATGACTCACAGGCGTGTCTATAAAGATCTCATTGAGAAACATTCGACCGATGCGCACAAATAAAGGATCAAATGGATCCAAGAAAAGACCGCAGCAGTACGGGTTATCGAATTTGTTCCACTGTTGCACTTTGTGAAATGTTGTATTTGGATATATCCTAGAGAATGCCACAGGAACATGACCATTGAAAGCTGGTAGTACATGAACGATTCCGAGATTACGCATTCTATTGATGATATCTATTTGATACTCCTTTTGTACGTCATTCCAAGACTTTGGTAGAGGTCCTCCCCAGCCGTGTACATTGCCCATTCGAAGCCAGGATAGGAACGCTGGGCCCGTGAAGTGTTGGTCTATTTCTTCTTGAGTCATACCGACTTGTGTGTAGACTTGTGTCCAGACGGCTTCCTGAGCTACGGGTGCCAATGCGAGGTTGATACCGTTGAGGGCCATCCATTGCACATGGTCTCTCCAATTGTAGATGTTCCACCAAACGAAGCTGTAGGACGCTGTGCACACGTTCTGATAATACCGGAACCGGTCGTTAGCCACCACCGTCTCGTCCACCTCGGGCAGTAGATACGGTATATTTACGTTTTTCGTTTGCCATTCAATTTGGCTCTTGCAGTATTTTTTGAGAAAGTAGTTGAACCCCCAAGTGGCAGCGACTCCGCTGCTAGCTCTGATGTCCAGGGTGCCATTGAAGGTTTTTAAATGAAAACTATCTTTTTTATTAACGAAAAAAACTGGATCGACTCTCAAGTTCACTTTAGCATAATATTGCCTGATGATTTCTAATGCTGCACGTTCTTGGATGGCAGGTGCGACTTGTGTTTGTAGTTTGGTGGGGTCTAAGTACTGTAGATCGAGTGAGTGCACCGCGCTCGCTAGCCAGAGCGATATAATAATGGACCGCATGACGACACCGCCTCACTGTGACTGCCGGCTTACTACTACAACTCTATTGTATATGTCGCAGTCAATACAAAATTGACAAAATCACAAACTTTCTAAACATCTCCAAATAATGTATCTACAAACTAATTAAGTATTTATTTATTAATGTAGATATTGTCGTGCTCATTGAGACTTTAAAAATGTAAATCATAGAACAGAATTTGGAACTGCATAAATTATACTAGACTTAAATAATTAATATAATCTCTTCATCAACTTCTAAGAAACTGCACCAAAATTAATTGATACTTTGTCACGCAAGTCAGAGAATAGGATCCGTGGGAAGCCTGAACAACTTTTTACTACTTTTTGCTTGTAACAAAAGACGTCTAACAAAACGTCTAGTTATGTGGTTGGACTACAACACTGATATGTTTAAATTGACCCCTCGTTTCATATGATAACGGATGTCAAAGCAATTTGTAACGGCCATTTCTTATCGCTTTCTTTTGTACAAGGTTATTCCCGGGCTTCGCTTATCAACACTTTTATATTAGTTAATATTATAAAGAGGAAACATTTCATTGTTAGTTTGTTTGTTTTTTTTTGATGTATTATTTGGTGAGTACAACTTGTTATCATGCCTACTCTTTTGGCATTATGTGGGTGTCGTATATCGCTTATTTAACAAAGAACTGGCAGCAGCGTTCCTTGATAAACCTGATCGTTTAAACTGCCTGCTAGGCACAGAGAAAATATGGAACCTCTACTTTGTAGAGGAGCTCAATAGGCTACCAGTGGGCCGTTACGGACTGTCGTATGTGTTTTCTTTTATGTGATAAGCCGTTTAACAGGCAGTCGGATCACCTGATGGTAAGCAATCGGCGCCGTCTATGGACACCTGGAACACCACAGGCGATTCAAGTGCATAACTAGCAGTTTAGGGATTAGGAATTTGAGGATTGTTGTGAATTCGAGGATTGGGGATATTGGGAAGGGGAGTAATTGGGCCTCCGGTAACCTCACTCACACGATGAAACATAACGCAAGCGTTGTTCCACGTCAGTTTTTTGTAAGACCGTAGTACTGCTCTCCCACACTTAATGCGTATTGTCTACCGAAACTACTGAGCCTTACAAATTATTCTCACCACTACAAAGTTTATTTTTAATCGCCGAATAGAAAGACAGAGACGCACAATTATTAATTGTAACACCTACATTTCACAAATCAAAGTCCTGTGTAATAGCGATCCTATTACGGGGCACAATACCAAAGTCTTTCGTTGTTTAGTGAGAATTTTCGAAATCGGATATCCTTAGCTTTGCAATCCACAAGTGCGCGGATTCAATTTAAAAAAAAATAGTTAACTGCCTAGTCCCCAAGCGGTCACCGGTGACTGCTCTCCACTTACTCCATTATAGACCTTATTTCCGATGTTTAGAGACTACTTTTGTGTGAATAAATGTTGTGGATTTTTCATAATCGTCGGAGATTTAGAAGTTAATGAAATGAAATAGTTACACACACAACACGCAATACCATTTGTTTGACATAAGTCAAATGTCAGACATTTTCGAAAAAGTGTTTTTTTTTCTTCTATGGCAATTGAGTGTCCACTATTTAGTAGTTGACTATTCTGCCAGCGTCAAGTGTTACGGCAGGTGTAGGCATTACAAGATTATGTATTTAAAATTTAAATTCATTATACATTAGATTTTAATATTATTTTTAGTAATGAATTTTGCCAAAAGGTTAAAAAGTTGGGAGTAATAGTCCAATCGTAGTCCAAAATAGAGTAAAAACGATTTTTGACATTAGATGTAAAGAAGTTTTGTTAAAACATAGTTTTTTTTTATAATGGGTGTACGTTTGGCCACTATTTCGGCTGATAGTAAGCAATAATTCAGCCTAATATAGAACAGACCTGTCATGAGCAATCTATTTTTCTTTATGGAATTGGAGGCAAACGAGCAGACGGATCACCTGATGGTAAGCGATCAGCGCCGCCCATGGACACCCGCAACACCAGAGGGGACAGGCGCGTTGCCGGCATTTTAAAAATTTAAAAAATTTACTCGGGCCTTGAAGACACCCAGGTTTATATCCTTCGGGAAATACTCAATTTCAGCTGTTGGTTAGAATGTGAGGGTTACTGTTCTCTTATCATCAGATGAAGCTAATGTAACATACAATCTGTTTGTTTGTAGGTAATTAATGTACCCGTAACCGACGAGCATGAAAAGACTGATGCCTGTTGATGAAACGAGAGGTATGTAAGAATCGTAGCAATTCGGTACTTGCAATAATAAAAAAGAAACGATTGATCTATACAATAAAATATAAAACAATAATCACACTTTCATTAATTGATTTCATGACCAACTTAATTTTAGCACATTCCAGCAATTTTTTAAGAAATAAGTATGTTGGTTACGCTACAAAACGTGACGTTACAATACACCATTTCGTACAAAATTCATAGAAAACTGTCGTTTTTGACAGTTCGAAAAAAGTATTGAATTTGACTAGTTGGCAAGTACCCAATTGGCGTTCCAGTCTCTGCCTACCCCATGGGAGACAAGCGTGAAGTTATGTATGTATGTATGTATGCAGTCTGTTTGCGCAATCATTGGCTAAATTGCAATTTAAATAATCTCGCATTCGGTACATAGATGACAATAATTCAGTTAATAATTTTATATCAACTACATTAATAAAATGATTTCATTTCATTATCTCAATTTTAAAATATTATCCAAGTCTTTAGCACGAAATATTGTTATTGCATACAGGTTATTTTGTATATAAACATAGGAAGCACAGCTAAACAAAACTACTTTCTATTGCAAGGCGGTTACAGTAGCTATTTAACTGTAGTATTAATATTAAGATGACGTGACCAAAACACTATTATCACTATAATGTTTACACTTTATAATTATGTGTAGTTATTAACGTCTTTGTTTATTGAAGTAGTTAGGTAATCAGTTGTAAGTTGTAGTATAAACATACAATATTATCATTTGCATTTCGTCTTTGGCACTGTGGCTCGGGGATTCGCTGTCATGCAAGGTGTTGCGACTTCTTTTCTCACATGGAAAAAGTGTTCTTTGTGTGTGTGTATGTGCGTTTTTTTTTTGTTGTTGTGACTAGCCCGTCACAACCGCTGCAACTCCTGTAAGCCAGGATCTACAGTAAATACAACCATGAAAACTCCGGAACACTGAAGTCCGGCGCACCCCAGGGACATGAGTAACTAACTGTCTTGGTTCCCGCAACGAAGTGAATCAGAAGATATTATAAGAGGAGAAAAAGAAAAAACTATAGTTTCCACTTCCCTCGGTGAATTACTGCAGGAGACAGAATGAATTAAGCGTAAAGGCACAAAGAAGAGGCTGTACAACTGGTTGAAGCCCAGTCGCCAAGCACCACGTTTATGGTATAATATTTATGTATAATTTGTTAGTTAATATAATAATAATAATTGGTCCTTTTGGTTTTGTTCTTACAAATTATATCAAAATGCTAGTATTGTTTTTGTAATGTATTGTGATTCTGTAATGCTAGTTTGCCATTTTTTATTATTAAACGGTTTTATTTAACTCACCCCGTTTGTTCTATTATTTATTATTTATTCTTGGGTCAAATTTAGTCATTCAAATTTCACCCTCTTCCTGTCAACCGATTATTCTGAAATTTTGTATACACTTTGGATTTTGGTGACAATACAATTATGTTTATTTATTATCATTATAAATTCAAGATGGCCGCCGCTACAAAATGGCGGATAATTTATGTTTTATGAATCCCATCAATATGGGTATCAAATGAAACCGTGAGTCAAGTCAATTGTCTACAATCGTTGATTAAAATGTTTGTTTTGTAATGTTACACTATAAATTGACATGCCCCACGGATTTATTTTAGTCTAGTCTATGCATATGTTTATAATTCCCACGACTGTATCTATTTTGTTATTTTTTGGTTTTTAGTACTTTTATCTTAATCATTGCAATGTATGTTTAACATAAAACCGTTTAAGTTAAAAAGTTTTTTTTCCTATTTTTATTTGTATTAAAATTACTTACTGGGCCCGACAGGGTCCACAATGATCTGTATCATTCTATGTTACCACCTAAGTAAAACATTGTGGAATAAAGAATTTGAATTTGAAGAATTTGAATTTAATATAACTTACGGCGGGTTGAGGATCGTCCCCCGGGGCATCACGGTCGCGGTCGGCAGGCGCACCCGCGTCACCAGTTGCGCTGGCACCGCCGCCCCTTCTCTCCTCGCCTTCCACCAGCGCTAGGAGACGAGTCAGTTCCTCTTCATCAGCTATGCGCAGAGGAGTCTTTGGACCCACGATGGCGATGGACACGTTCTGCAAAAAATACGGTCTTTAGTAAAAATTACTTAAAGGTCATCAACCCATACTTTGCCCGACCCGGGAATCAAACCCAAGCCCCTTGCCCGGCAGTCTCACTTGCAATCACTCAGCCAACAAGCAGACAAAAAAATCTTTATTAACATTGATCCTACCTTAGTATTAAGATCCACTTCATTAGGCAAAGTATCTCTAAGAGCTCGAAGTCCATGAGCGACCAGCTCCTGAAGATCACAGTCCATGAACGAAGTCAGGTGTTTCTCTAAGTAAGTACGAGCTGATTGTGACCGAGCTCCGATCGCCATCGCACGGCAGTCGAAGTAGTTCGCTGATGGACATGTCTGGTAGATATGTGGTCCTTGGTCCTGAAATCAAGAATAGGGATGATGACAGGGTATGAAAATTAAAAATCTAATTACTCTGTCAGTTAAGTCTCAAAGTAATCCCTGAATCCCCAACGATCCTCAAACTCCTAATCCCCAAAAAGCCCGTAACGCACTTGTAACCCCTCTGGTGTTCCAGGTGTCCATGGGCGACGCCGATTGCTTACCATCAGGCGATCCGTCGGCTCGTTTGCCGGCTTATGCCATAAAAAAAAGTAATGAAAAAATATTAGACACTTTTTCGTATAATAAAATGATACTTAGATAAATTGATTCAAACTTTAGTAGTGAGGGCTAAAATGTTATTTCTGAAATTAGAATAATAATTAGTCATCTACCCTATTGTTGACTGAAAGGCACCACTGATACAATATGTTAACCTTGTCAAACATCCTTGTGATCTCCACCCTGCCTGCCTGACAAGCTTGAAGATTATGACATAATCTGATGTAGAGGAAACTCATAATCCAGGATTGTCAAAGATCATGTCTTCACCACACTCACACATCAATAGCCTATTATAAGTGGCCACTGCTGACCAAAGGATTCTTCTAACTTGGAAAAGTTTGAGTATAACACTTGCTCAATGCCAGTTGATGATTTCAAACTTATAATTATAAACTCCAGATTTCCTCACAATGTTTTCCTTTACCATTTGTCAGAGATGTCTGAATAATCTTAGAAAGTACATATAACTGGGAAAAAGTTACATTGGTGCTTGGTGTTGGTTTCAAACCAGCACTGTCATGCATGAGAAGCGGGTGTATTAGACCTCTGAGCCACCATGTTGATACTAATGTTTAATATCTACAAATTGTGATACAGCTTAGTCATAGCATCTCGGATAAAAATACCTGGTTGTCCAAAACATTTCATGAGGTATAAGATATAAATATGACTTACAAAAGCTGAATTTCATTTGAAATTGATAAATTACTGAAGGGCTAATATTTTATACTGATGACAAATCTAAGGAGGAATAACTGTCTGTAATACTTACGTCGTAGCCAGCTACTAACAGTCCCACTCCCAAAGGTCTCTTGTCGTACCTCTGCGTACAAATCTGCATCTTGTTTCCAACTAGACCAATGAGACGGCCAACAGGCATTGGTGCATCGTGCGCGTACTTGTGGTTAAGGCACTCGGTGCGCATGAAACGGCTGGAAATAATGAAACACATAATTTGAATATAAAATAAAGTTAAATAAATAATAATGGATATAATAGAATCTGTAATAAACCTGATCCAAATTCTAATTTGAATTAAAACGTTTTACTGTAGTTTCAGTTTATAACAAACTAAAGTATTATTTAATACAGAGACAGTTACTGAGATGGACATAGGTTACCATAGATACGCCTTTGTAAAAAAATAAAATCATATGATTATGCATCTTCAAACATCAAAAGTTTGTTTATTATTTGTTTATCATTTTCGTATTATTTTTCAGTTCATTATTTTATGTTGTATGGTTGCACTGTGTCACAAACATGGCGCGAGAACTACCTAGTCTAAACCTTTACCACTGGGCCACCAAGATACAGGCTGTGCCTAGTTTGGGGCCCACGGGCACCTCTGTCATATTTGCATTTATGTGAATGCTGTTCGCTTCTATGCCTACATGTAATCTAACTTGTGTATGCCAGTAAACAAATTTTTTTATTTTTTTATTTCTGAAAGTTTTCGTTTCTGTAAAAAAATAAAAAATATGTGTGTAACGTTTTTAAATAATCTACCAGACGTACATTAGAATAATACTTAGTCAGCTACTCTATTGTTGACTGAAAGGCACCACTGATACGATATGTTAACCTTGTCAAACATCCTTGTCATCTCCAACCTGCCTGCCTGACAAGCTTGAAGATTATGACATACTCTGATGTAGAGGAAACTCACACAATACTAATGTTCCACACCCACACATCAATAGCCTATAAGTGGCCCCTGCTGACCAAAGGACTCTTCTAAAAACTTAACAAAGGTAAAAGATAATTTGAACTAAAACTTTTTACCGTAGTTTCAGTTTATAACAAACTAAAGTATTATTTAATACAGAGACAGTTACTGAGATGGACAAAGGTTACCATACGCCTTTGTAAAAAAATAAAATCATATAATTATGCATCTTCAAACATCAAACATTTGTTTAAACTACTTTTGTAAAATCTATTGCGATCTAATTTAGTCATATGTTATTTACCTCAACATTCTAGCATCAGCAGTCAAACCAGAGATAGAGATGCCAATATGCTCATCAATTGGAATAATTTTCTTCTGGTAAGCGGACAACTCACTCACGGCCCGCTTGAGAGCAATGAGGACAGCATATTGTTTGTTCTTCAGGCCTACGGTAGCTGATCCAAGTTTTACAGCTTCCATGGCGTACTCCACTTGGTGGAGACGACCCTGAGGGCTCCATACCGTAACATCGCTGTCATACTGATTTCTGAACTGAAAAAAGTAGTTCGAAATGAGTATTTTGTATGGCTGTATGAACGATTCCTTTGCCTGGACACTACAAGAATGGTTATCTGTTGTTGCTGGACTTGACTTACAGAAAAAACGTAACGAATTTAGAAAGACGCTGTAGTTTATATATTTAGGTTATGATTCCGCATAATCAATGTTTAAGCGACTAGAAATGTTCGCATTTCGGATTGTTACAATCAAATATATAGTTGTACTGTATTATTATAATGGTTTAGTATAACTAGCCACAGAAACAAAGGTAAAATACCAATTGGTAGCCGTGATGACGGCGCAAAATTGATATATTTTGAGTTTAATTCAATCAAATGCCACCGGATTTTCATATTAAAAGACAATAGAAGTAAAAATAAAAGTGCTTACCATGTTGGAATTGAGTAATTGAAGTAAATTTCAATAATAATTAAGTTTTAGCTTCAAGAAAGAAGCCGACGAGAGACGATGATGAGTGAAATTTGTAATGTCAAACTGTCAAAGTCAATTTTTAGCTTTGTCAAACAAAACAATATTATTGTTACCAGATTACAAAAAAAATCTACTGTAATTCTCGTAAACAGAATAATTAAATCAGATTCAGACATTTATTCAGCCATGGATAAAACAATTTTATTATGACTGCGTGTATCCGTGAAGTTGAATATTCAGTAGCTAAATTATTCATTTGAGTATATTATCATTTTGTGAGGTTCAAGCCGTCCCCTTCGTTTAAATGTATTCCCTCGACAAGAGATGGCGTTACTAGTATTAGGTATTAGGTAGGTTTGTACACATAGTCCCATCATTTACATAACATCACGCCTTTTATCCCCGAAGGGGTAGGCAGAGGTGTACATTATTTCATATGTAATATTTTTTATTTAATATCAAAAATAAATTATAAAAAATATATTAATACAAAAACAAATTCTTCAAGTATTTCCAACACATCTTAAAGTGGCAATTATTAATCCGTTATTGAAAAAAAATGACAAGGAATTAGTCGAAAACTACCGACTCATAGCCTTTCTTTCTGTGTTTTCAAAAATCTTTGGAACTTATTACAATTTAGAACTAAACAATTATTTGGAAAATAACAATATCTTATGCAACGAACAAAAGGGCTTTCGAAAACATGAAAATATCTATAAATATGGCTGTCTTTGAGTTTTTAAAAAATATTATGTCCGCGATTGATAAAACCACCCCTGTATGCTCGATCTTTTGTGACATGACACAAGCCTTCGATTATGTTGATCATGCAATATTAGCTAGTAAACTGGAGGCATATGGCATATGAGGAAATGTCTTAGAACTATTTAAATCTTATCTGTCTGGTCGTAAACAAATTATACAAATAACAAAACTTAACTCAAAAACCAAAACAGAAGAACAGTATCAATCCCAAGTGAGACATGTTACATACGGTGTACCCCAAGGTAGCATACTGGGACCCACGCTATTTATTACTTACATTAATGATCTTCCTCGTGCAACTGTGCAACCTATGATATTATTTGCAGACGACAGCACAATTAATATTATATGTAAAGATAAACAGTTATTTGAAATCGACATAAATGAGTCCCTAAATTCAGTAATAACATGGCTTGACAATAATAATTTAAAAATTAATATGAATAAAACAAATGCAATGAATTACAGTCAAAGACCTCAAAATTCAATTCAATTTAAAGTAATATATAAAAATAATGTAATTAAAGAAGTAGAAACAGCCAAATTTCTTGGTTTAAAAATTAACAATAGACTCAATTGGAAATGTCATACTGAAGAGCTTTGTACACAAAACACCGTTAATTAGTTCGCAGCGCTACACATCGACACTAGTATGACTACACAATATACATGTGTGGGTAATTTCATATTAATAGATATGTATAGAAACATTCGTCTATCACACACATCTTGGTATTTAAATATCATTTTTGTGTCGGTATACGTAATTATTTAGTAAATAAGTTTAAATAAAAACGAGGGTAAAGATAAAAATAACTTATAACAAACTTTGAATAAATCGAAATCAAATAATGAGTGATCGAGCTATACAATACCCATATAAATATAGTGTTTTCTCATCGTATTTTTATGTTACTGAATGGTATACAATATTTCGAAGATCTCATTCACAGCGCGTTTGGCGTAATGGTTATCACCTCCAGTAAAGTGCCGCCGGATCGATTCCAGCATTCACAAGTTGTTTCAAGAATTCATTAATCAAATATTTAAAATTAGAACAATGTTTTAATCTTTTCTTTTTTTTCTATCCTATTTTTATAAATCTTCTTATGTTAATTTTAAAAGTATAAACTTTATCGCATGATATTTCCCAATTCGACTATAAGGTTTATTGGCATATTGATTAATTATTATTTAAAGAACTTTAAGAACTTAACTGTGGTATGATAATTAATTATTATAAATATTGAATATAAAACCACTTATTTGTATAATAAATAAATTAATTGTAATAAAAGATAGTATTGTTTTATTTACCGACTTATCTGCTTCTTATAAAGCCTGATCTAATATTTCAAAAAACAAAAAAAAAATAATAAGAAAAACTACATAGTAAAATAAAAAAAAAGAATCTTTCAGCTGGAATAGAACTCACATCATCATTGATCATTGAAAGACGATAAAAGCGTGCTCATTAACCAGTCGACCACGAACACTACGTTAATACCCGTCAAAATGTCGGGTCATATCAATGATTGTAAATAGTTTTTACCTTACCCGTGAATTAAATTATAAAAATACATATACCGACACAAGAATGAAAATACCAATGTGAATGTGGTGGACGAATATTTTTATACACAGTCATATGAAATTACCCACACATGTTCACTGTGTAAAAGATAGTAGTGTCGATGTGTGGCGCCGCTAACTAATTAGCGGTGTTTTGTGTACAAAAATAAGTAGCTTATCTTATGCGATGTATAAACTGTCATCAACAGTGAGCAGAGACGCGTTATTGACGGCATATTATGGGCTGATAGAATCGGTGCTTAGATACGGTCTAATATTTTGGGGAAACTCGACCAACACGGATATGGTATTTAAAATGCAAAAACGCTGTATCCGGGCCATGTTCAGGATTTAAACTACTGACAGCTGTCAACCACTGTTTAAGGAGTACCATCTATTGACACTTCCGTCACTATACATCTTGGAAATAGCTTTATTTGTAAGAAATAACCCTCTCTGGTTTCCTCTCTTAGCAGATAGTATTGTTAGGAATAGACGCAAGAAATATAAACATTATCTACAGCCTCACTCTGCGAAAACAGCACTTCTCCGTAAAAGTGTGTTTTGTATGGCACCTTTAATATATAATAAAATTCCGCATAATTTGAAAAATATAAATAATAATAATTTGTTCAAAAAATAACTAAAAAAATTACTTATTAAGCATTGTTATTACCATATTAAGGATTTTTTAAATGATAAGTAATTTATAAGTTCATTGTTTCATATGTTTTAACTTTAGTTGTCTCTTTAATAGATTTATAAATTTTATAATTATTTTGTACGCCAATTGTGGCAAAACATGTTGAGACGTTACAGTGTTTATTTTATCATCTGCATTTGCATTGATATGTATAATGTTACCCACACATGTTTATACAAATAAATATATCTTTATCTTTATCTTATCTTTATCAATAAAGTATATAGAGGTACATACTTAGGTACTTTGAAATCCTCAATGTTGCAGGTGTCCATGGTCGGCGCCGATTGCTTACCATCAGGTGATTCATCTGCTCCTATGCAGCTTGTGTGGCATTCTAGACAAATGTTTTTAGGGGGGAGCACAAGCGCTAGCAAATTGTGGACTGGTCGAACTGGCCAAAATCAGGCATCGCACCGTGCTGGCAGAAACAGTGGGCATCGAATTGACGTACCGACTTAAATTAAGGTTGAACACGAAACTCAAGACCGGTCGAGGATTTCTGTGAACGCCCTCTTCCTTACTTAGCGTATTTAAGCAAATCAAAGGAAAGCATATTGTTAAAAATAAAAAAAAAAATTAGTATTATTGTCACTAGGCATTTAAATGAGCGACATAATATAAGGACTAGTTTACAATTTAGTTGTGTTAGGTACCAAGAGTACCTAAGTACAAATGCATGACGTTGTGAAACAACGTTCGAAAATCGCCCTTACCTACTAGTATGCTTAATGGTAGTTGTGTCAACAAGATTCCCGTTCGATTCCCGGGTCGGGCAAAGTATATACTGGGTTTTCAAAAATTCTCAGTAGTAACACGGAGTCTGGAATTGTGCCCAGTATATGGCAATAGGCTCACCCCCTATTACATGGGACTCATAACATAAATTAGTGAAAAGTGGGTGTTACATTGTACAGTGGCATAATGTGCACATTACTCTGCCTACCTCTTTGGGCTAAATGGCGTGATGTTATGTATGTATGTATGTCAACAAGACCAGTTCATCAGTCAGGGTTGATCTTGACAAATCCTATATCTGACGCGTCACGTGTCGTACGTGAGACCTCAAAAAAGCCACCATTGTGTTAGATCTTGAGAAATGATTGCCTATGAAAAGAATACTTACCTACATACACAAAGAAAAACATTCTTTGAGAATCATAATTATTTGACCTACTTACAACACAACGTCTCGACTTTTAATCTTTAACTAAAGATTGGCTGCCCGTTCCAGACCACAGGTCCGATCTGTTAAGGTGTGGGAAACAACAAGAAAATATCTAGTACCCAATACTTTAGCTTACCGATCCCGAGACGAAATGCTCAATAAAATCGTACCTACTTGCGACCAAACGCTCAACGAAACAATCGAAACCACTTACTTCATATCGTTCGTAGGAAGCTTCAAGAAGAACATTCAGTTTTCATCGTCTTTTTTTTAATGGGGGAAAATCATCGAATGCCTGCTCCCGCCTGGGTGAGGCGGGAGGGAGTGTCAGACTCTTACTGACTAAAAACCACCCCGTTCCTTCTCCTGCACATCGAGCCGGAGCCCCGGTAACCCGTTAGGTTCTACGTACCTATTATGTAGAACTCCATAACAGTTGTTTTTTTTATGAATTAGGCTGGTAAACGAGCAGACAGATCACCTGATGGTAAGCAATGGCCGCTCATGGACACCCGAAACACTAGAGGTTTTACAAGTGCGTTACCGACCTTTTGGGGATAAATAATTTGAGGATTATTTGGGATTTGTTACGTTATGGTAGATACGTTATACAATCCTTCTGTAGAATAAACACCAAAATGAAATACTATCGTTTTGATATTTTTTTCTTTCGGCTATGACTTTCTTTAGTAGGGGTTCAAAATACCTATCCTATCACCCGCATTGCGTTCCAATTTACGGTATAAAGATCACACTGATTCGTTTTTTGTGAGAAACCACTTAGCTTTGTAAGTTGATTGATTGATTCTTCAGTTTTTGCGTTAAATGGAACGTTTTACTGTTTTCTTTTGCGTCAGTGATCTTGAGGAATTATTATTTTAAGATGTTAAATGGAAAGTCGGTCAAATCGATTCGATTGTTTTGTTGGTTGAGTGACTTTAAGTACTTAAGGTATTCGAAGTCAAACACTAGGGGCATTGGGTTAGGGAAAATTAAGTATTGGGTTAGTATTCTTTTAATTCGATATGTCAAATTGACTTACAAAATTAGTTCCTAATAGTAACCACTATTAGAATTATTATTGATCTAGTTCTTAAAAATGTCTAATTACGTAATTGGCGAAAATTAGGAGTACTTCTACCCTATAATCAGTTCGGAGACGCGGAGAACCTAACGGGTTACCGGGGCTCCGGCTCGACGTGCAGGAGAAGGAACGGGGTGGTTTTTAGTCAATATTGACACTCCTGACACTCCCTCCCGCCTCACCCAGGCGGGAGCAGTCATTCGATGAAAGACTGCTGAATTTTTTTGAAACAAAAGGATACTCATTTATAATACTTATGAACCACTAGCTTTTGCCCACAACTTCGTTCACGTAGAATATGAATTTAAGGACATACTTTTTTGTTTCAATTGTTCTAAAATAAAGTACCAAATGTTACTCTTTATTCCATCAGCTATCTGCCAATAAAATGTCCGTCAAAATCGGTACAGCCCTTACAGAGATAAGCCAGTACAAACAGACGGACAGGAAGACAGACAAAAGTTGAAAAACATATTAATTTGGTATGTGCATCCATCGTATGAATATTTATATGCATGATTGTAGTATAAAAAATTAAGTGTGGGAGAGCCATGCTTCGGCACGAATGGGCCGGCTCGACCGGAGTGATACCACGGCCTCACAGAAAACCGACGTGAAGCAACGCTTGCGTTGTGTTTCGTCATGTGAGTGAGGTTACCGGAGGCCCAATAACCTTCCCCTTCTCCAATCTCCCCAATTCCTGAATCCCCAACGATCTTCAAACTCCTAATCCCCAAAAGGCCGGTAACGCACTTGTAACGCCTCTGATGTTCCAGGTGTCCATGGGCGACGCCGATTGCTTACCATCAGGTGATTCGTCTGCTCATTTACCGGATTATGCCAAAAAAAATCGGTTATTTTAATATTACAAACAGACACTCCAATTTTATTTATTTATATAGATATAGATGAACTATACGGTCAAATCTTACAGTTTATATTACTATCTCCTTAACCATAGTATTCAGTTAGTAACGTCTTGTTAACCGGTTGTAAGACGATGCGGTGTCGGTTTCCGGCGGTCCGGCGCCGGTAACGTGACGCTAACGGTAACTTATGACGATTATACCTCCTACAATTGTAATTTAGACCACTATCGAAATATGATGCCTTAGTAAGGCTGTCAACAAACTTGGCAACTGTTGAGAGCTTTAACGTGGAGCGGTTTCTCATAAAAACTTCATAGACAGTCCGTAGTTCATTGTTGGAGTATGTAGGGCTCCTCTACTTTCCATAGGGAGGTGCCGTAACAGGCGTTGCACTGTGGGGGCTCCGGAGTTGATCTACTAAGACGACCTGGTGCCCCCTTCAAGTGCGGATGGTGGCCACCGGGGGGGTTTTAGTGAGGTAAAAATCTCACACTCCCTAGTATTTTTCCCCAAAAAGCTGGGCGCCTTTGGAAGGTTTCACCCCGTCAACAAAAAAAAGGGCTCCTCTACTTACTAAATTTTTACAAATTTTCTGAAATAAAAAATTAAATATTTCTTTCTACGACCGATTGCATCAAAGTTATAAAAATGAGATCTTTATTAATGACAAATTGAAAAAATACAAACATACCTATATCTTAATAAGCAATACACAGTTTCATTTATCGTGTTTAATAAACAAGCTAGTCAGAAACAAAACATATATATTTTTCAAAACAAAAGAAGAACATAAACATTCCCTATTGAAAGTGGTCAGCTTACCACAGATAACATAAACATATTTTATATATAACATTTACAAAGTTAGATGCCTGTACCATACCAATAAAAATGCGTATTTTTGGTAGTTCTTCATACATCAAGTTAACATTACCTAAATGGAGTGATTGGACATGGATGGAGTTTCTTGCTCGTTCTTCTTCATAGAAATCTACTACAATTTGAATGAGTAAATAGTTTCACTTAAAGTTTTTTGTTGACGTTCAAAAGTGCCTTCTTGGTCTAACTGAAATGAATGATGGTGTCATTGAAATGATTTTGACTTTGGTATCTTTTCACAATAGTTGCAATTTTTTTTTTAAACTAAACAACATCACGCCTTTTTTCCTCGAAGGGATAAATGGTACTAAATGCCACTGTACAATGTAACACCCACTTTTCACTATTGATGTTATGAGTCCCATGTAATAGGGAGTGAGCCTATTGCCGTATACCGGGCACATTTCCAGACTCCGTCCTACTACCTACTGAGAATTATTTAAAACAATTTTTGGTTAATATATACTTAGTTTTGTTGGTTCAATTGTGTAAGAACAATGTATCACTAAAATCCAGACAGAGATCGAAAAAGAAAATAACCCAATGGAGAATAGATCATAGATATTATGACTGCACGGTCGGCGCGGTCGTTGGGCAACTGACTGCCGCGCAACGTGTCGCGGGGATTCCCGCACGGAACAACTCTTTGTGTGACCCACAGATTGTTGTTCCGGGTCTGAGTGTCATGTGTATGTGAACTTGTATGTTTGTAAACGCATCCACGATACAGGAGAAAATTCTAGTCTGGGGCAATGTAATTTAAAAAACAAATAGAATCATACCGTCTGGAGCTGACCAGTCCCATGGTAAGCAGTAGAAACACCAAGTAACTAAAAGTTAAGTAAAAGTACTTAAAAGAATCTAAAAGTTTTGTTGGTTCGGAGTTCTTACCAGGTAAGTCCCAAGCAAGTACCTACTTAAAACAAAGTCTTTCGATTACTTTTATAATCTATCTTGAGAAAGGTAATATGGAAAACTTATTTTAATATTCGATGCCCGGCGGTTAAACCCTTGTGAAATAATGTTTTTTTCGTCACAATTCCAGTACATACAATCAATAGGTATTATACAATTGGATACTTTCCTTAATCATTTTTTATTTATACAACAAAATATAAAAATTAATCACACTTTCATAATTTTTTTATGGCATAAGCCGGTAAACGAGCAGACGGATCACCTGATGGTAAGCAATCAGCGTCGCCCAGGGACACTTTTTTATGTTTTGTGTTTTTATGTAAATTGGTTTTATGAACATCTTTAGTGTAGTATTTTTCAAACAAATTAAAAAAAAATAAGAATGCTGTTTGACGATAAAAAAACGTGACGTCACAATACACAATCTCGTATAAAATTTATAGAAAACTGTAGTTGTTGACAGTTCGAAAAAAGTATTGAATTTGACTAGTTGGCAAGTATCCAATTGATTGTCGCACGTTGAGTTGTGAGTCCTGCTGACTTGTAATTAAAGCCTATGGCCATACACTGAGTACAATTCCAGACTCCGTGTTACTAAACTGTGCAATAATGTAAATAAATACTACTGGAAATTAAAAAAGATTAGTCCATATTAATCAATATAAGTTAATATGTTTGCAAACAGCTTAAAAGGGGCGCAATAATTGCTTCTCATTGTCTTAGAGAATCGTCTGGAAACAATGAACTAAGAGACGAGAAGCAATATTAAATACTAGCGACCCGCCCCAGCTTCGCACTGGTGCAATATGCATGTATTATACATAATCACTCTATCTATTAAAAAAACCGCATCAAAATCCGTTTCGTAATTTTAAAGATCTAAGCATACATAGGGACAGACAGACGGCGAATGGCGACTTTGTTTCATACTATGTAGTGATTACACATACATTTTAATCTTCGAAATAGTGGGCAGTTAGATTACGTGTCCAATTTAATTTTTTTTGCCAACGTCGTTGTATAAAAATAAAGAAATAGGCATTGAGCCAATTACTTTCCAACGGACACAAACAATAATAAGCCACTTAGGTATAGATATAATAAAGACTGTTGCTTAATTATGTGCTAGTCACTGAACATTGCCAAAATCAATCGCTTTGTCCCATCCGGTAATCGAACTAAATACTTACTCACTGTAGATGTCGTGGTGGCCCAGAGGTAAGACGGCAACATCTCATGCATGAGGATGCGAGTTCAAAACCTATCAACGGCAAGTATTAATCTTTTTCCGATTTATATGTCGGTACTTCCTAAGATTACTTAGACACCACTGAAAAACGGTGAAGGAAACCTGGAAACCAACCCACAAGTCAATAAGTAAACGTGGTGATTAGTGCTCAAACCTTCTCCATGTGAGAGGCCTTTGCTCAGCTGTGGGCATTTATAGGCTGTTGATGAAAATAATGTCTTACCTACCCCTTGTTCAACTGTCGTAGTTATTACAACGACTCGTCTTAATACACAGTGACTAACAACAGATCAGCATTACATGAAGGTTAGGACAAGTCTTTGGCAAGGTGCCAATTTCGACTATGAATGAACTACCCACGTTCGAACTCCGTCTACCCCATAACAACCTACGTGAACAATTGAAAAACATAATATGACGAATACAATTTTGATTTATTATCTTTTTAACCTATTTCGTTAGAAAAACTATTTTGAATTAGATTTTTCTAACATTATGATTGTCACCTTTGAAAGGATGAATATGTGTTTACATAAATGTAATATAAATACACGATTCTAATTATGTGATATATTCCTATGTAATATAGTTTCAGAATGTGGCCATACCGGATTCGGATTTCTTTTATTTTTTTCGATCGGATTCGATCGGATTTTTTTTATCTTTTTTTATCTGCTCCTAAAACCACTGCTACTTCTGTACACCAGGATCTACAGTAGGTACAACCATGAAAACACCGGAACACTGAAGTGCTCCGTGTCCCAGGAACATGTGTAACTATATTGGTTCCCACACTATGGATATACCGAGAGTAGCGCGCCACGTTCCGCGCGCGCCTCAGAGAGCCATCAGACCACCACAGATGGGGTCCAATTTAGGGCTGTTGCCCGATGCGAAGCCGTCGCGAACTCAACGAGTTGCCGGGGCTCCGGTTCGAAGCGCAGGAGGGGGGTGGTATTTAGTCAGTAAGAGTCTGACACTTCTTCTCGCCACACTCGGGCGGGAGAAGCCATTTATTGATTTTCTTCCCTTAAAAAAAATTTAATACAATAGTCCATACACTATTTACTCTAAGACTGCCTCGTTGGCCGAGTGGTGGCAAGTGCGACTGCCGGGCTAGGGGTCGCGGGTTTGATTCCCGGGTCGGGCAAAATTACTGGGGCTTTAAAAATTCTTAGAAGTAGCGCGGAGTCTAGAATTTTTCCCGGTATATGGCAGTAGGCAAACCCCCTATTACATGACTCATAACATAGGACTCATAACATAAATAGTGAAAAGTGAGTATAGGTTACAGGGGCATAATGTGCACCTCTGCCTACCCTTTTGGGGATAAAAGGCGTGATGTTATGTTACTATTTGATTACTCTAAAATATAGATTGAACGCGGTTTGTGCGCAGAAAATTAAACACATAATCGTTGAAGTCTTTTACAAGACCCTCAACTTAAATGATTAATATAATATAAATATTTTGATTATTATTAATTCTGATATTGTAAAGAATACGTGGTATCTGAAAAATAGTTACTAGATACTAAATAAATAAGGTTTTTATCATTGGGGATGAGGTTGCGCCCTCCTTTTAGGAACATAATTTTAATTAAGTTTTTCGATATTTGGAAAATAAAATATAATAAAAACCTATAGTGTTGACTGTAATAATTGTAAGCTAAATAAAGTCGAATTCCTACTTCCATGTGATCTCATATTTTATCATTTCAAAATTTAAATAAATCTAAACAACAATTTATGGCTCCACTTTTCTTCACAACTATACCAAAACTATAACAAAAGACAAATTCCTAATGTGTACGACTGTACTTTCATCCCACGTCCCCATGATCCGTAGCAAAAGGTGACGTCACGGCTGATCAGTGCCACGAGATAAAATGCTACGCGCGCTCGCTACAGCCACCAAAACCGTAGTACCATTGCTACGGCGTAGACGCGCTACGAACCAGCCGCGTAAACTTCGTACGACGTTCTAAGTGCTTTTGGTATGTGTATTTTGTATTTTTTCTTGTGTATTTTTTATATTGTATTTTTATATAGTGGTTATAACAGTGTGCAAAGGTTTGGGGTTTTAAAAACTTTTTTAAAGTTCATTATATATTTATCGCATTTTACTTTAATTGGTAAATGCACCAAAAACATAAACGTAAGTAAAATACGTTCTTGCAATTTAAACTGTCAAACACCAAGCGGTCACCGGTGACCACAACCTATTGTTCTATAATTGTGTCTATAATGACGGTACTCGACGAGTTAAATAAATAACAAAACTTAAACAGTGAAATGAATTTTCCTACGAATATAAATAATTATTTCGAGGCAGTAATTGTTTTTCAAAAAAATTTTTTTGGGTTTATCAGAGAGCGCTGTAATCTGGAAAACCGGTTAAACGTATTGTTAAATTTGCTATAATTCGGTATAAATTGAATTACAATACCGACATGTTATTTTATTCCCATGTAAACTAGTTTCAGTATATTTGTTACAAGGACAAACTGCCTGGCACATAGCCAATGAAATTCAAGGCTATCATGTATCAATCCTGTAGTTTATCTAGGAGAGATGGTTCTATAGTTACAAACTGAATTTCAGAAGTGTTTTCGGTCAATTTCATACCTGGTGATAGTGGGTGTTACATTATATTTATTTTATTTTTTTATTTATTTATCAAAGACAACAAACCGCAGTATCTTATATCTTATACTATTATATAAAGCGGAAGAGTTTGTTTTTTTGTTTGTTTGTTTGAACGCGCTAATCTACGTAACTACAAGTCTGATTTGAATAATTCGTTTTTGTGTTGGATAGCGCATTTATCGAGGATGGCTATAAAACATCACGCTACGACCAATAGGAGCTGAGCAGAGCGTGTGAAACCGCGCGGAAGTAGCATAACATAACATCACGCCTTTTATCCCCGAAGGGGTAGGCAGAGGTGCACACAGAAGTAACACCCACTTTTCACTATTTACCTCTATGTTATGAGTCCCATGTAATAGGGGGTGAGCCTATTGCCATATACCAGGCACATTTCCAGACTCCGTGATACTACTGAGATTTTTTTTTAAAAAACCCAGTAATACTTTGCCCGACCCGGGAATCGAACCCGAGACCCCTTGCCCGGCAGTCGCACTTGTAACCACTTGGCCATCTAGGCGCGGAAGTAGCTAGTATTAAATATAACACGAGTGAGTAAAATAATAGATTTAACAAATACACTCCTCACGAGACGTTGCCACATATTACCATAGATCTACTTAGCAATAACAATGGGGCAAATATAATTTATATAATTAATAAAATATATATTATGCAACCTCTGTTTTTGAGGGGGAAAATCATCCAATGACTTATCCTGCCTTTGGTTAGGCGAGATGTGTCAGACTCTTATGACTAAAAACCATCTCGTTCCTACTTTTGCTCTTGGAGCCAAGGCGCCGGCTCGAAGCCGCGGCTCCGTAGTGATTTTACGTCATATTACATTTTTTATCAAAACATAAATTTTAAATTATTGCCCTAACTGACGATCCTATTCTCATTCAATAACAAAGTAACATCATGTTTTTTATTACTATTATTTGGAAAAATAGATCGGAAAGTTATATTTAAATAACACAGATCGAGTCTATAACCATATCTACAAAAAATATATCAAACTAAGTTTAGAAATACCATAGCCTCAGAAATTGTGTAAGTCATATAAACTGGTTTCATAACACTAAAATAAATATAAAGTTGTCTGCCAGTCTGAGATGTTGTCACGTACAAAGAATAAAGCAAGCTCAACAGCTTTATTTATTAGAACTAACATTACCTCTTGACTTCACTTGTATTTTATTCTTAAACCTCGTATTGTGGTTTTTGTTTCATTACTATCATGAAGCAAACAACAAAATCATAGTTTAAATTAAGTCAATTTAATTTTTTTTCTTAAAACATGATCACGCGCTTTGTTTCTCCTGTGTCGTGGGTGCGTTTACAAACTGAGATATATTTTCGATATATAATGCAATAATTATTTTACTGGTGAATTAAACAAGCCTGTCAGAAGCACACTGCATATATTTCTTAATGTTGGTTGGTGCGGTGGCTGGGCAACCGGCTGTCGTGCAACGTGTCGCGGGTTCGATTCCCGCACGGAACAACACTTTGTGTGATACACAAATTATTGTTTTTCGTCTGGGTGTCATTGTGTATGTGAATGTATGTTTGTAAACGCACCCACGACACAGGAGAAAATCCTAATGTGGGGCAAAGTTTAAAAAAAAAATCATAAACAAAAAAGAACAAAGTAAATAAGTTTCCATTCTTGAAAGTGGCCAGCTTGCCACAGATAATTTAAACATATACAACATAAACATACAAGTTCACATGCGCATGACACTCAGACCCGGAACAACAATTTGTGGGTCACACAAAGAGTTGCACGTTGCATGGCAGCCGGTTGCCCATCGCATCAACCGTGCTGACGAATTTTATTCAATTAGTAACTTTTACTGAAGGATTTAAATCGTTACATCTAAAGTCGAAGTACGAGTTAGTTATTCGGTGCGGGAATAAATCCATAACACACCGAGTATGTTGTGTCCAACGTCTATAAGAGATCCTCTTAAAGTTATGGTAGAGAATTAAACAAAAATATTACAGACTTGTTAAAAACATATTTAACTTCACATTGTGAAGAGACACATGATTCTTTTTTCATCGCTACTTATTATAAAACAAAATCGCTATCCACCTGTCCCTTTGTATGCTTAGATCTTTAAAATTACGTAACGGGTTTTTGTAATAGATAGAGTGATTCTTAAGGAAGGTTTATATATGTAATTCATGCAATTGGCACCCGTGCGAAGCCGGGGCGGGTCGCTAGTATGTTATGTACACGTACCTAAGAATGAACAACGAAACTTATAATACTTTGTTCGAGCCTAGATCTAGTCTCACAGACTCACTGAAAAATTCTAATTTGGCGTTTAAAATTAATGACATTAATTCTACGATTTCTCAATGGTAGCACGGAGTCTGGAATTGTGTCTGGTATACGGCAATAGGCTCACCCCCTATTAGATATATCGGACTCATAACATAAATAGTAAACAGTCGGTGTTGCAAATTGTACAGTGGCATTAAGTGCCATAATGTGCACCTCTGCCTACCCATTTGGTGATAAAAGGCATGATGTTATATTATGTAATTCTTAAATTTTGACATTTACGGGACAATTGCGTTTGTAATCCCTAGTTCTAAAAGGGTAACCTATTAAAAATTCATGTAAAATACATGTCCATATCTTCAATTACTTCAATAAGCTGAACATGAACACTAAAATAGACATTAAGTACTTCATAAGAAATTTCATCAACAGCCTATAATTAGCCACTGCTGATCAAAGGTTGACTGCACTGACCGGACTGATCAACGGTTGGTGCGGTAGTTGGGGAACCGGCTACTGCGCAACGTGTCGCGGGTTCGATTCCCGCACGGAACAACACTTTATGTGATCCACAAATTGTTGTTCCGGGTCTGGGTATCATGTGTATGTGAACTTGTATGTTTGTAAATGCATCCACGACACAGGAGAAAATCATGTAAGGCAACGTCTATATAAGAAAAAAAAAACCCCTTCTCACACACAGAAAAGGTTTGAGCATTAATCACTACGCTTGCTCAATGCGGGTTGGCGATTTCTAACCTATAATTAGAAATTATAAGCCCAGGTTTCCTCACGATGTTTTCCTTCACCGTTTGTCAATCTTAGAAAGTACATATAACTCGGAAAAGTCACCACGACATAAGATATTTATCTAAATCAATTATCCCTAAATGTGACATAAAATCGTTTCATTAATTAATCAGTAGGACCTCCTAATAAATCCGTCAGTACCTTCATCTTCTAATTATGCGAATTCCAATTAGATGTTTGAAAAACCTCTTTGAAATCATTGATTTATTTAATTTCATTGTAAAGTGTACTCTTAAAGTTATTTTTAAGCGAATTAAGTATTTAAATGAACGTTTTGTTGTCTAGTGATAGTACACGAGTTTAAAGTAAGTCGTCTTGCGTTCGATTAGGTAAATAGGTATAGGATTTGACTACGTTAAGTATTTTCGGTTTGTCAATAATTTTCGTAGTTAATACATACGAAAGTATGAAATAACACACTTTTACATGTTAATTATTTCGGAATTTTTGATTAATAATACAAATCTGATAGCCTAGTTAGCTCTTAAGTTTAGTAGCTATAAAGTTCAAAGTAGTATCTTTTTGTTTTTTAAAGACACACACTATCATTTTCTCCTGTATCGTGAGTGCGTTTACAAACACATAGTTTCACATACATATTACACCCAGACCCGAAACAACAATTTATGGATCACACAAAGTGTTCCTCCATGCGGGAATCGAACCCGCTACACCTTCCACGGCAACCGGTTGCCCACCTACCGCGCCAACCGTGCAGTCAGCTTATTGAAGAGCTACTAACAATTCATTTCACAGAATTAACATATAAACGATACAATGGATTTCGAAAGGTTAATGAAATTCCAAACGAATTATTTTCCGATTTCTTAAACAAATACTTATTTGAAAGTACAATCATAATGTCATGTTGTACTGTCGATATAAAGGTTAACCCTCAGGCTCAATACACAGAAACAAGAAAAACATGTTTATTTTGAAGATATTGAAAGATTACAACAGGATTTAATATCATTACAAAAGAAAAAGTCTTATAAAATTGTAGTAAGATACCTACACAGTTACACCCACATGTTCCTTATAAAATGTATTTTAAGGAACTTTAGGATTGATTTGCCTACCTAATACTTAACGATTTACTTTGACTGCACGGTTGGTGCGGTGGCTGGGCTACCGGCTGCCGTGCAACGTGCCGCGGGTTCGATTCCCGCACGGAACAACACTTTGTATGATCCACAAATTGTTGTTTTACGCACCCACGACACAGGAGAAATGTGAGGCAATGTTCTTTTTTTTTAAAAAATACCTTTCTTGAGCCCAGCACTCTTTATAGACGAATACAATGGTTTTTTTATCCTACTTACCTACTCTATTGTGTTGTGGTTTTTTAACGTTATTATCTGCTAAGATTTGCCCAGTGTCGGGAGTGCCTTTAGAAACATAATCAGTTCAAAGTCAAAGTCAAAGTCAAAGTCAAAATCATTTATTTCAATTAGGCCAGAATGGCACTTTTGAACGTCAAAATAAAATTAATATTAAAAGTGAAGCTATTTGCTCATTCCAAGGTGTAGATTCCTATGGAGAAGAACGAGCAAGAAACTCCAGAGGTTACTCTTTTTCAATCAGGTTCACAATACAATTTACTAGTTACATAGTTTTGCTGTTTGGATTGTGCGAGAACAATGTAACACCAAAATCCAGTCAAAGTGATCAAGAAAGAAAATAACCTTAAGAACAATAATACAGTCTGGAGCTGACCAGTCCCAGTTGACGGCGCCCGTTCACGAACATGACACGTACACCAGCACCGCCCAACTCAACCATATTGTAGGGAATCGAGCGATCCACTGCACGCGCCACCGCCAATGAGACCTTTGAGTGAGCATGACAACTCCAAGCTGACACAAATGACTTCTATTAATCTAATTTAATATTAAGTTAATTACAGGGCTCTCACATTTACATTGGTTATATAATTTAAAAAAAATATACAATTTAGCAATATAGCTGTATTATTTACGATTTCATTAAAACAACAGTGTTTTTAGTTATCCTGTGGAGCCGGACTAGCCTGCATCCAAGCATTTTTATCCTCTATATATATTTATTAAGTTTGTAATATGCTTGTCTACATAAAGTTTTCTTTATACACAATTTAAATTTGGATTCATTTAGTTGTTGTACATCGCCTGGTATCTTATTATAACATTTAACACAGAATCCCATGAACGATTTACTTACTTTCGCTAATCTCGAAATTGGCTGACTTAATCTATTCCCATGTCTAGTTTGTAGGTTTTTCCTAAGTTGACATACACATTAAAAAATTACAACTAAAATCCAAGTAACCATTTGCAGAGAATAAAAAGAATAATTTTATTGTTTTTTTGAGCTGGTCACCCAGACACTGAGTACAGTCAAGTTCAATAAACACTGTTGGTACTACTGCTATTAACTACAATTAATTATAGAAAAGGCTATGACATTTAAAAGCCATTTTTATATCAAAATGGATAGTATTAAATAAGGTAAACTAGTACTTAGAAGGTATGTCAATCTCTTTGAAAAGTCAATTTAAAATTATTTTTAGAAATTAATGACGTGAAAACATTTTAGTTAGCGGTCCAATCTACTACTCAAACAGTCGCACACTTTACTTAAACCAATTCTGAAAACTATTCACATCTTTTTGGAATATCTAACTAGTAAAATATACCAATATGCAATATGCTCACCCCCTATTACATGGGACTCAAAACATAAATAGTGAAAAGTGGGTGTTACATTGTACAGTATAATGTGCACCTCTGCCTACCCTTTCTGGGATAAGAGGCGTGATGTTATGTTATATTATAAAATATGCCATCAGCATCGTCATTCCTCAGAATCTAACAAAATGATGACATTTTTGAGCTCTCACATAGCTACTACCCGCGTCAGATATATAATTTGTCAAGATCTTAGAATAAATGCTTTGGCTTGAATTTTAAAAACAGAAACTGCATAACATACGTGATCTGACCTAAAAACAAAAGTCGTATCCCCAATCCTCGAACGCTAACCTATATTCTTGTAACTCCTAATGTTGCGGGTGTCTTTAACGGCACCTTTTGCAAACCATCAGGTGATCCGTATGCTCTCCAACATAAAAATAAAAAGATCCACAATTTGTCACGATACAGAAACAATAGACAATCGGTGTCGATATTTGAACTATGTAAGATTTATATCGTATATTCTATCCGAGTAACTCGATCTTATTCTGAACGCTCTTGTCGTAGTTGATTTAGTTTTAACTTACACGAGTGTAATGTACATAAGTAAACCTTTCGCTAGATGAAATATTGGCATGTGTCAAAGCTTAAACATTAGTTGACAAGGATTTTGGGAGAATGCGTGTTTGTATTTCTTAGGTGACAAATTCGAGGTTATGTTTGCGGATTTTTAAGTGATAAAGAGCTGTCGTAAGCCCATATAAAGTGTGTAATTTTTTGTATTGTAACTTTCGTGATACATAATAAATAAATTATTACGTTTTCGGCTTACTCACGTAATAATTCGACGAGGAACTCGACTAGTTTCAAGCTCGCAACGCGGCTACGCGCGTAGCAGCGCGACAGTCGCCGCGTCGCGGGTCGCGAAATGCTGCTCATGAATATGAGCCTCTAGCATGGCTTGGAATTATTACGTGAGTAAACCGAAAACATAATAATTTATGTGGTATTTTTTATCGTAACACAAAGAGGTTCTCATTAACATCGAAACCCTATGAGTGCCGACTACTGAGCAAAACCTCTTCCTATCCGGAGAAGGGTTGAGCAATAATCACCACAATGCGGGTTGATTATAATTAGGAATTATAAGTCCAGGTTTCCTCATAATGTTTTCCTTCACTGGTTGGTCAATTTGGATTCCAAGAAGAGTCTGATTATGACTTCAATTTAGTTGGAAAGTAGCCAGTTTCTGTCTATAAATGTTCCTCAATTTACAACTTTATTACAACGAAAGAAAAAAGATATTACATCTACTGAAAATTCCAAAATAATGAACATAAGTTTTAATAAAAACCGGAGCCTAAATAAAGGTGTGTACCGTTTTATCCCGTTCCATAACTTTTAGTTAATTAAGAACCTTAAACTGTTTTGTATTAGGTATATTTTAGAAGAATGGAGAAATATTACCCCCATAGTTAGCAAAATAAAAGGCTGGTTGAACTTTTTCTTATTTTTTTTTTGAGGTTGTAATTAATAATTCTAAGATAGGGTTCGAATTAAGAAAAGTAATTTAAAAAAACCTATTTCAACCAATAAATGTTAGTAGCTGCTTAACAAGCACGTGGTCATTAGTTCTGACCGATATTTTAATCTTAGGTCTTAATAATTGTTTTAAAAGCTATGTTTAAAAAAACCGACTTCAACGTTCTCTTCGGTTTATCGGTAGGTCGGTATGTTATACTGATATCTCCTCTTAAGTGTAACAAACAATTTCTGGAAACCACATCAAAATCGGTTCAGCCAATTGCGAGATAATCGCAGTCAAAATGAGAACTGCCTTTTTCTTCTTTTTGGAGTCAGTTATAATAACACACAAATTAAGTTTTCGTTTCTGCATTTCCAAATCTTCTGAAATGTTTTAAAATTGGAGAGACAGATAGATAGATTCATTTATTTGCCTGATATCTTCCCCTCCCGCCTCACTGAAGGCGGGAGAAGTCATTGGATGAAAAAAAGGATTTTGACAATAACCAATAGAGTTATTTTATTTCTTGATACACTCTATTGTAGTCAAACATAACCTACAAAAACAGAATATTTCCCTATTTTTTTTCGCTAATCGCATTCGCTGAGCTGCCGAAAACTTTTGATAGATGGCGTGGCGTTGCTACAGGTCGCTACTAAGTTTGGAAGTTGGTACATAACTTATTTACTATTATTATACCTACATGTACTTTCAAACTATGTTCTTGTTCTTTGAGTAAAAGACTCGTATGTATTCCACTTATAGCCAAAATTTTGTGTTTAAAAATCGAACCTTTTTAGTTTGAAAACATAACCAAGGCTATATTTTTGCTCACTCACAAAACTGTCTACAGAGCAAATCCCTTAGATGGAGGATATGAAACCTCATTTTACGAATATATACGGTCCGTCAACTTTGTATATAGGTCTTAATCGTTTATATTTAATCCTATATTATGTCCCTTTAGGATATAAATAAGGGCCGCCTCATATTTGCTTACAAAGAATTCTTTATGTCATCAATTTTGCAAAGAAATGCATCATGGTTGGTTGATGTACGCAAAGAAAGAAAGTGGGATTTTAATTAAAGTTTTTTCGCCTTCAGAGAAAGATAAAATAATGTTATTAGACCAATAACGCTAACTAAATGTTTACACATCATTCTTTAAGGTATAAATGGGGATGCGAAATGCGAAGTCAACATAAAAATGTGATTATCCTTATTCTAGGATAGTCATAAACTGTTGATGTTCCATGGCCCTCTACGGCGCCCCTGTTTGGGCGCCAAACCTGTTGCGGCGTCCCGCTCGGACGCTGCTCATGGCACAGAGGGTCATGGCGATCCGAATGATCCGCGGATACCGCACGATCTCTGGGGAGTCGGCGAACCTCCTTGCCGGATTACCGCCGTGGGATCTGGAGGCGAAGGTGCTCGCGCGCGGAGGCACGTCGCCGGGGCGAAACTCCGCTGCCGCGCCAGATAAGTGCGTGGCGGGATGAGCTCCGGCGCGATCTCATGGCGGAATGGCAGCAACGACTGTCGCAACCGAGGGCTGGGCTCGCTGCCATCGCAGCGGTAAGTCCCCTCTTTGAGGAGTGGCTTGAGAGACGCTACGGCGTCCTCACCTACCGCCTGACGCAGGTCCTCACCGGACATGGGAGTTTCGGGAGGTACCTGTGTCTGATGGGGCGGGAGGAAACGTCCGGGTGTCATCACTGCGAGGACCGCCCTGAGGACACGGTGGAACACACTGTCGCGGAATGCCCTGCGTGGGCTGAGCACCGCCGTGTCCTCAGGGAAGTGATCGGCGATGGCGACCTCTCGCGTCCGGGCCTAGTGCAGGCCATGATGCGTAGCGAGGGGGACTGGGATGCCGTCTCCTCCTTTTGCGAAGCAGTCATGCTAGCTAAGGAGGAGGCGGGACGCGTGAGGCAGCGAAGCGCTGCCTCCTCGCAACCCAGCCATCGCGAAGGACACACCGGGCGTCGGGGATCGCGGGACAATCTCCGGCCACCGTAAGCGCGGGCCTGCGGAGTGCGAGCATGGGTGGCTCCCCGTCCGACCAGAAACAGACCCGAGCGTACGGCGCGTCGCGTCCGCGCGCGCCTCAAAGAGCCATCAGACCACCACAGATGGGGCCCAATAGGGCCGATGCCGATTCGGAGTCGCGGAGAACCTAACGGGTAACCGGGGCTCCGGCTCGACGTGCAGGACGGGACGGTTTTTAGGACGGGGTATTTTTAGAACGGGGTGGTTTTTAGTCAGTAAGAGTCTGACACTCCCTTCCGCCTCACCCAGGCGGGAGCAGTTATTCGATGACTTTCCCCCCTTAAAAAAAAAGAAAAGAAAAAAAAAGACTGTTGATGTCTTAAAACCGATTTATTCATCGCTAGATAAGTTTTATCTGAGGAATAACTTGACAAGTTCATACTAAATACTGTCAAATGTCAATTTAATTCTACAGTTATAACACGTTAAACGCCATGGGGGTCACTGGGGACCAAGGTTAGCGGAGGATTCACCTTCAACATTTTTCTATTGGCAGTCAAAGCCTTAAGAATAGGGATGATGAGAGGGTGTGTAAAATAAAAAATCTAATTAGTTAGGTAATGAAAAAATACTAGACACGTATTTTTTTATTTTGTCGTATAAGAAAACAATATTCAGATAAAACGAATCAAAGTTTAGGAGTTGGAAGTAGCTACGTCATTTTAGAGTAGAAATCGTACTCAAAAGTGGCATCATGCGATATTTCAAATCAATATATCTTCGAAACAATTCGTTTCCGTAAGAAATAAAAAATACGTGTCTAATGTTTTAAAATAATCTACCAGACGGACATAGAAATAAAATTAGTCATCTACCCTATTAATTGATGATTGGAAAATCGGCCCATAACATGTTAAATGCCATGGGGATCACCGGTGACCGACGTTAGCGGAGGAATTACCTTCAACAGTTTTTTATTAGCAGTCAAAGGCTTAATGTCATAGCCCCCCCTTTTTTTTTAAACCCAAGGTGGGAAATCCTCATGGAGCCCCCTCGCCTGGGGAGGACGAAAGGGACTGTCAGACTCTTACTGACTAAAATCCACCCCGGTGTCCCGTCTCACACGTGGGTACGAGGGTGCGGGAGTCACATCCGCAGAATATCATAGCCTTAACCCAAATAATCAGAAAAACAGTCAGAGCAAGTAAGATGAAGAAATATGTAACGAACGTACAAATAAGTCACTGCAAGCAAGTTGATAACAAATATTATCGCTTTAAATAAAAATGCAGGTCACCAATATCTTTCTGCTCCACATATTTTATTATTTCTAAGAACCACGCGAAGGTTCACGATTTACTAGGTGTATTACATTTGGTATTTGGTTTGTAAATTTATCTGGTTAAACTAAACAGTACATTTTTCGATATTATACAGGAAAAATATAAACGGTTGTTCATTGGCGAAGGTAAAAGAATTTCACGTAGGTCAAGGTAGACACTTCTGTCTTCATCATAATCATCATCATCATCATCATGATCAACAGCATTAACCGACTATAAATGTCCACTGCTGAAAGCCTCTTCTCACACGGAGAAGGTTTGAGCATTAATCACCACGCTTGCTCAATACGGGTTGGCGATTACAGACTTATAATTAGAAATTATAAACCCAGGTTTCCTCACGATGTTTTTCCTTCACCGTTTGTCAGTGGTGTCTAGATAATCTTAGAAAGGGGCATATAACTCGGAAAATGTCACATTGGTACTTGACTTTGGTAGGTTTCGAACCCGAACCCTCATGCATGAAAGCTGGGCGTCCTAAACCTCCGGACCACCACGACGTTTTCTCTATTCTTACTTCTGTCTATTCAAATAAAACAAAGTAAGTCAAGAAATTAACGCAAAAAAAAATCAGCACAATATCCCAAAGAGGAGTATTGCCAAAAGTATTGTGTCGTTGGAATGCACAATTTTAAAACTACATTGTCTCGTTGGTCAAGTGGTATTGTGCGACTGCCAAACAAGTGGAGAACCTAACGGGTTACCGGGGCTCCGGCTCGAAGTGCAGGAGAAGGAACGGGGTGGTCTTTAGTCAGTAAGAGTCTGACACTCCCTCCCGCCTCATCCAGGCGGGAGCAGTCATTCATTATTTTCCCCCCTTAAAAAAAAACAAGGGTTACATTTTTGTGACGAGCAAAATTATTAAAGCTAAACTAAACATACATGACATCACGCCTATTATCCCCGAAGGGGTAGGCAGAGGTGCACACAGAAGTAACACCCACTTTCCACTATTTATGTTATGAGTCCCACGTAATAGGGGGTGAGCCTATTGCCATATACCGGGTACAATTCCAGACTCCGTGCTACTACTGAGAGTTTTTTAAAAACCCAGTAATACTTTGCCCGATTCGGCAATCGAACCCGAGACCCCTTGCCCGGCAGTTGCACTTGCGACCACTCCACCAACGAGGCAGTTTAAACTAAACTAGCTAAACTTCTTCAGTTTTCCGAAATCTCTTTAAAAATAGCGCGAATGTAGAATTGTGTCTAGTATATGGCAAAAGATTCACCCTACTATCTGATACATATGGATCAGTATTACATTTTACACGTATGTCGTGTGTGTTTCTCTGCCTACCCCTAACGTTACTATTTGGTTTTCTTCTGTTTTATTTCCCCTCATGGGCCACCATTATGTATATTTAGCGTATACACGGAGGCTAATTAAAGTCCAATTACAAAATTAAACGTAACTATATAAAATTTTCGTGTGTACAAGTAAGATGTTGGTAGTGGAGTGAGATTAACAATGGTTGTGGGTGACCGCGGTATGCTAACTAAATGTTCTTAGCAAATTGTTGCCTGATGACCGATGTATCTATGTTTTGTAGGTGTGAGGCAATAGCCGCAACAGTGGGATATAATGCCTTTTTTTAAGGGGGGAAAATCATCTAATAACTGCTCCCGCCTGGGAGAGGCGGGAGGGAGTGTCAGACTCTTACTGACTAAAAACCATCCCGTTCCTTCTCCTGCACGTCGAGCCGGAGCCCCGGTTACCCGTTAGGTTCTCTGCTACGTAGGAATCATTCAACAGAAAAATACAAATACTACATATTTTATGTGACTTCTCACAAATATTTACGCCTTTTCCATAAGTTTTATGATAGCCATGAAATATTATCATACGTTTGATACATTATGGTGTTTCGTTTATCGTTTCCTTCTGATTCCATATAAATCTTTGTTTATTTATGACTAGGTATCAATATATGGGGTGTGTTAAGTCAACGATAAAAATCTGATTACCATTGGAAGGACAAAAATGAGTTTTATTTTTAACTCGTCAAGTACCGTCATTAAAGACACAATTATAGAACAAACTTTTTTTAAGGAGGGAAAATTATCGAATGACTGCTCCCGCCTGGGTGAGCTCCTCGCCTGGCCGCTCCGGGAGGGAGTGTCACACTCTTACTGACTAAAAACCACCCCATTCCTTCTCCTGCACGTCGAGCCGGAGCCCCGGAGCCCCGGTTACCCGTTAGATTCTTACAATAGGTTGCGGTCACCGGTGACCGCTTGGTGTATGACAGTTTAAGGGGGGAAAATCATCGAATGACTGCTCCCGCCTGGGTGAGGCGGGAGGGAGTGTCAGACTCTAACTGGCTAAAAACCATGGGACTCATAAGGAATATAATAAATAGTACCTAAAAAGTGAGTGTTACATTGTACAGTGGCATCAAGTGTCGTAATGTGCAATGTGCCTACCCCTTCGGGGATAAAAGGCGTGATGTTTTTTATGTTATTCTTATTTATAGATATTTAAACTGTCAAACACCGCGTGGTCACCGGTGACCGCAACCTATTGATCTTTAATTGTGTCTATAATGACGGTACTCGACGAGTTAAATAATACTTTTGCACTCAAAGCTTAGGAATCTACCTCTATAATTCTACATAGAGAGTCGATGCAGTTAGTCAATGAGAGTCTAGTTCCGACATTCCGACGTCATCCGGCAGGCAAAGACAGTGCATTTATATTGTATACCACGACACGGCCCGTCCCCGGTTCACGGCACTACAATAACCGCATCCGAACCGCTTTGTTACCGCACGCCGTTCTCTTTAGATGCCGTTTTATTATATTATTTCACGGTTTAATGTAAAATTTTAATGTACTTTTGAAAGTTAAGCACATACTGAGCTTTGATTTTGAAAGCTTGTAGGAAAATTGTGCTTTGAAACTAGAAATAGCAAAACTTGAGGACTGACCGACACACTGATACGTTTTATTTTAATACTACCTACAGGAAAAATTCCAGTAGTAACACGGAGTCTAGAATTGTGGTCAGTATATGACAATAGGTCCACCCCCTATTACATGGGACTTATAACATAAATAGTGAAAAGTGGGTGTACATTGTACAGTGGCATTAACTCGTCGAGTACCGGTTTTGCAGACACAATTATAGAACAATAGGTTGCGGTCACCGGTGACCGCTTGGTATTTGACAGTTTAAACTGTCAAACACCACGAGGACACCGGTGACGGCAACCTATTGTTCTTTAATTGTGTCTATAATGACGGTACTCAAAGGGTTAAGTGCCGCAATGTGCACCTCTCCTCGTGCAGGAGTGATGTTATTATGTATTCGTATTTATTGAAATTTTCACAGTTAAACGATTATTACTTACATATTCATATAGTTTATCAGTTAGTTAATGAAATCTGTTTTAGATTCTGTTTGGATACTTTTGGTGTAGGTATTAACAAAAGTTACGTATAGGTAGTAGTTAGTTTAGTCATTTATATGTACTTGAATAGTAAAGTCAAAGTAAAAGCATTTATTTAATTTAATTGGGTACTTGCCTTCATCAAAAATAAATTATTTCGACTGTTCAATACAATAAGATTATAAAAAAATAACCACACTTTCATTAATTGGTTTTATGACCAACTTAAACTGTCAAACACCAAGTTACCTTACAAACCTATTGTTCTATAATTGTGTCTACAAAACCGGTACTCGACGAGTTAATTTAAATATTTTTCTAGCATTTTTTAAAGGAATAAGTATGCTGTCTGACGCAAAAAAAACGTGACGTCACAATTTCGTACAAAATTCATAGAAAACTGTCATTTTTGACAGTTCGAAAAAAGTATTTAATTTGACTAGTTAGCAAGTAGGTACCCAATTCGTAATTAGGCACTGTAGAAACGAGTTGACGACGACGTAAATTGTAGAACATGTAGGTACTTAATCACATAATTATCATAACTGACAGTTTAGTATGACATAGTGTAAATGGATCTGAACAATAATATAGGGCCACTATAGTACCTAAATACTTACATTTTTTTAATTTATGTTACAGCACTATCCCCCTCGCTTACACAGGAATAAGTAAAGTAAATTAGCAATAAGTGTATAATTATAATTAAATGTAGTTAGTTAAGTTAGATTCGGGTATGATGAGGCTGACATACCTTTGTAAGGGAAAAGCCTCTAAATAAATAAAGATAAAAAAAAAATAAAAAAAATATGTTACATATCTAATAAGGGTTGCCGGGGCTCCGGCTGGCCTCACCCGGGCGGGAACAGCCGTTGAATGATTTTCCACCCTCAAAAAAAGTTACTAAAAAAAGTACTCGCGTTACTATTTAACTTATTCTAGGACTAAGGGCACACTTAGAAACAATATTTAGAAAAATATTACTGAAAAAGAAAAACAAATAAATAAATATTCTGTGATTTACCAAAAATAGATATTAAATCCTATATCACGAGCACCTATGTTATAATATTAAATGCCTTTTTTATTTACATTTAGCTCCAAGCGATGCTTTGTAAACGATTCAAAGAAAAATGGCGCGGTTTTTTTGACGTTTGACAACCACCTTAACAGGCGGCCATTTTGAATATGAGGGCGCCATACATAATAAATTGTATTTTCGTACGTATTCGACTTTGTCTGCGTTAGTGACAGGCACTTCTTTAATGATAATATAAAGTTTACTAGTTTATTCCCGTGTCTTCGTGCACGCAATCTCTTTTTTGCCTGTTCCCGTAGGATTTTCGGTAAATCTTTAGACTAAAAGTATCCTATGTCCGTCTCCTGGTTCTAAGCTATCTCCAACACCTTTTCAGCCAAACCGATTCAGTCGTTCGTAGATAAAATAGTGTATCTACTTAACACAACTTTATTTTATAGGTATAGATAGTTTTCAGAAAATATAGAGCTTTTAAAAGGAGAAAGAATTTATGAAATTGGACCAATAGTTTTATTGTGAAAATATTATAAACATACACACATAATTTTAAGTATACATAGACAGAAATGTTTTCTTTTTACAATATCAATGTGGAAAAAACGAAACTCAATATTTTCGAATATCCCATACTTTAAAAATTATAATTATCTGAATTTACTTTCTTTAAAGTCAAAATTGAGTACCAAAATATGTACCGAATTAGATCCTAGATTTGAATCTAGGATTGGGATCCGTTGTCTAAGCCCTATTAATAAAGACATTAATTTTGTAAATCAAAGAGATGCTTAGATAAAATTATTTTAATGATTCTTGATTTTATGAAAATTAATTCAGAACACAAGGATCAGAGCCTTTATTCATTAAAATTAAAAGGTTGAATGAGATGTTATCAGTTTTAATATACCTACTTTAAATTAATTAAAACTTAATGTTCTAAGGTTTATTTTTAGAATATGTAACTTAACACGTTAAACGCCATGGTGGTCATCGGTGACCGGCGTTAGCGGAGGATTCACTTCCAACGGTTTTTTATTGACAGTCAAAGTCTTAACTCGTCGAGTACCGTCATTATAGACACAATTATAGAACAATAGGTTGCGGTCACCGGTGACCGCTTGGTGTTTGACAGTTTAAACAAGATTTTTCATCGATTTCTATCATTCGTCATAGTCGAGGGGTGTCGGGTTCGATTCCCGGGTCGGTTAAACTATTATTGTGTTTTAAAAAAATCTTAGTAGGTATTAGTCTGGAAATTTGCCTTGTATATGGCAATAAGCTCACCCCCTATTACATGGGACTCATAACATAAATAGTGAAAAGTGGGTGTTACATAGTAGTTAGTACAGTGGCATTAAGTGCCGTAATGTGACCTCTGCCCTATTCAATATAAACTAAACAACAAACAAACAATCAAATCTTACTAAGAGTATTGATATTGGTACATAATATATTATAATTCCGAGTAAATCTAACAGGCTATTTTCTTGATTATGTCCTCGCGTGATAGGTACCTGTGGGTAAAGTCAGGAACAATCACAATATTATACAAATACTTGTATTGTGGAACAACTTATAATGCGATTGCTTTTATTTTGGGAGCACAGAACTTTGTCATGTGGGAACATAATTATACCTCTACATACAACTTATGTCTAGCCAAGTAAGTTATGTTAACTTAATATAACATAAATCATCATTATCGATAACAAAATGTTATAAAGAAACATAGCAACATGCCTTTTTATCTTCGAATTTTCACTAGTTTATTTAAAGAGTTCCATATATAATTGGGTGAGTCAATTATATTAGATACAATTCAAGATAATCTATTTAAAGAAAGTCGAAATTCACTATTGTACATTTACACTTGTCCAGCAGCTTTCTGCCCACAGCTTAGTTAAAGAGAAAAATATATATCTTCATCATAATTAGCATACAAACAAGTTTAAACAATTATTTTATGAATTGCTTTTAAAAAAAACCTACTTCAAACCCCTGTTATTTTGAATTCGGTTAATTGATATACTAAAACCTTTTCCTACGGGTAACAAACACGTTTCTGGTTACCGCATCAAAATCGATTCAGCCAATCGCGAGATATTCTGGCACAAACATACATACACACATACCTACAGGTCAACCTGAGAACCTTCTTTTTTTGAAGTCGATTACAAAACAGAATAACTAACATTTTTGTTAAAATGAAAAAAAAAAAATGTAATTTGAATTTCGCGCCTTATGACGCCAACTCACGCTTGGCTGCTTGTAACTTTTTTTCTATCTCCCGCCTTTTCTAATGTCAAATTGTCAATGTCTGTAAAACATCATACCTAACGAGTACTGGTATAATAAAGATTTATTGTAATTAAACCAGTCAATACGCCTTTAATTTTACAATATGTTTACATAATGTAATGTTAATATTAATACTAACAGCATAAAATTATATATAAAAACAAATACCTTCTACAGTTGTTTCCTCTCACAGTTCAACAAATCAATTTCCCAACGACAAGAGAGAGGTCACACAGAATCTACAAACAAATCCAAGGATTTATTATAACAGACTAATGTCTGAATACTGAAACGTTACTCAACTTTAAGTCGCGCTTTAGTATAGTTCTGTCTCTACAAACTCTATGTAAAATGACAAAGATGGCACGATATGTAAGTACAATTACTTAAAATTAAGTAGCCTTACAGTATTTGGGTGTTAGTCCAACAAACCACTCCATAAAAATATGTCGTAAGTCCTTATTTGGGTGACATTTATGCTTTGAAGAAGCACCCAGTAGCATATTTTCAAGTTTTTGATCTTTATGCTCTTGATCCCTCAGGGTTTTGGTAGTAAGTTCCAATTTGGATGACTTATATTGACCAGGAAATGATTTTATTACTGTTTCTGTGGTTTTTTTAAGATTATGGTGGAATACGTAGTTAGTTAGGTAGTTAGGTAAAGAAGTCAATTCAGTTTTCAGTATTATTAAATACTAATACGTCATGTGTCATGGTGCCCCGGAGGTTTAAGAGGCCCGCTTCTCATGCATGAGGGTGCGGGTTCGAAACCTACCAATGGCAAGTACCAATGTGACTTTTTCCTAGTTATATGTACTTCCTAAGATTATCTAGACACCACTGACAAAAACTATTTATTACATACATAACATACATAACATCACGCCTTTTATCCCCGAAGGGGTAGGCAGAGGTCTCTGTGTGCACAGAAGTAACACCCACTTTCCACTATTTATGTTATGAGTCCCATGTAATATATTAATATTAATATAATATAATATTAATAAATAAAAGGATTAATATCCTCATATACACAAAAATAATAACATTACCCACAAAAATAACTAACATATCCACGTGGGTAGACTAGCATAACTCTAACAAACCAGAAGACATTGTTATTGCGTCGCAGTGAAAAACATTCATACATAATTATGTCCGTCTTATTCATGCCAAAACATCTGTAGGTCAATGTAACGAACAAAAACACCGACATTTTGCGCTATAACATTTTCAGTTAAAGAGGTTCATGTCACTGTAACTTGGGATTGGCAGAAATACCAGGGCCAATGTCATTTGTGGAACATTTAACCTTTTGTTCGGGAAATTGATTGAAATTTTTTTAACTCGTAAATGAAATGAAAAATCCATATCATTTGTTCATACAAAAGTAGTCTCTAATCATTGAAAATAAGGTCTATAATGAAGTTAGTAGAGAGCGGTCACCGGTGACTGCTTGGGGATTGACCAGTTAAATAAGTTTTATAGTAGATATTTTGTAATTATTTCTTTAGCGCGAATCGAATATCGCAATGTCATTTCACAATACTGATTTTACTATTTGATAAGAAAACTTAAATCGAATTTTCAAACAGATGGAAACTAAACAGATCAAAAATAGACAACATACGTAAGGTCACCATAAAGATACACCAAGTTAAGATCACCGAAGCACTATTAATAACGATACTTCACAGACAAAATTCGCATAAATCAGTAAAAGTGAAACTACACTCAAAGCTTTGCCAAATGGCTTTTACTCCCACACGTTTCATGACAAATCCGTCCAAGTATTATTTTGAACTATTTTTCGGAGTTGGCCTTCTATAATGTCCTTGCATTGTGACTCAGACAGTCCACCCACAGCGGCGCCATGGTGTCTGGAATTGCGACCTTGTGGCGCAGTGATACGAACCTCATTAGACCAACTCATCTACTAATCTTAGGAACTGATACTTTAGCTTCATTAGGTCATTAAAGAGATGGACTATAAAACAATTGTCATGTCTGGATTTTGTTCAGTAAATTAATAAAAGTTGGTAGTCAATTTAAAGAGCTCTATGAGTTTGGTATGTCTGAGAATAAACTCAATTATATTTGATAAAACTGCAGATTCATTTGTCTGAAATGACCTTCTGAAAAATTCTCCCTGAATCGATAGGTGCATCTACATAATAGGGTAGATGACTCATTTTTATTTTAATGTCCGTCTGGTAGATAGAGTAAAAAGAGTAACCTATGATATGGAGTTTCTTGCTCGTTCTTTTCCATAGGAATCTACACCTTGGAATGAGCAACTAGCTTCACTTCTAAATTTTTGTTGTTGACATTCAAAAGTGTTATCCTGGTCTAATTGAAATAAATGATTTTGACTTGACTTTGACTTTGTAGATTATTTAAAAACATTAGACGCGTATTTTTTATTTTCTTACAGAAACGAATTTTTTCGACGATATATTTATTTAATAACTACGTCGTATAACATCACTTTTGAATACGTTTATATAGGTAAGGTATACGTTTATGCAGACTCCTAAACTTTGATTCGTTTTGTCTAAGCATTGTTTTCTTATACGACAAAATAGAAAAATACGTGTCTAATAATTTTTCATTACCTAACTCACGGACGAAATACATTTTTAATTTTCATACCCTGTCATCATCCCTAATAATTACCCATACGTATACTAGTTGAAGAATACTAGGTTTGTTGAACTATTTCCTTTAAAAATTATATATAATAGTGAAATTCCTGACTCGGGTATCAAACCTTCACGCACACGTTTACCAGTCATATCTACCTCGACTAGACCACATAATTAATTATGATACGTATATAGGACAGAGGTACATACATACACGAGGATTATCGGAAACTAAGCTACTTACAATATTCGCTTCAATGACTTTAATACTAAGGTTTTGATTAGGTTGTACCTACTTTAAAAACAAATCGAATTACGGTGAACTAGTTCGTCGTTTTCACAAAATAGGTTGCAGTTTGAATCTGAATTGAAATTCAGCTTAAAATTTAGGCTTATAGAACTTCTAGTTGTGTGACAGAGTTCTTATTTATCGTCATCCGTTGGTTTTCATCTACTGCTGGCCATAAGCCTCCTTAGTAGTAAATCTATTTTTAAATATTTGATTATAAAAAAAAAACATTTAAGAATATAAAAAGCAGTAGTCCACCAGTAACGGAAGAAATCGAAACTACCGGCGGCGGTCAAGGCTCCAGAGAGAGAATTCAAATTCATTTAATCAATTGTAATCATGGGTATATAATATATAGATGTTAACAACGTTTACAGTTTTTCCATGAATTGCCTTCACTTGGTATGAACAAGTGAACAAGTAAATTTATTTCTGCAAATAGGCTACAAGGCAGGCCTTTTACACGTCAATTTTATCAAGCGAACGATGAGGCCGACATTTCCTAACTGACTACTCTGAGAAGAAATGCCGAAACAAACTCAGAGGTCTGTCTCTTTTACGCAAACATATGTTAAAAAAATAAATAAAATGATATCTATACTAATATTATAAAGAGGAAAGATTTGTATTTTTGTATGTTTGTAATGAATAAACTCAAAAACTACTGGACCGATTGCAATAATTTTTTCACCATTACTGCAATCGGTCATTATTCACCAATTGCAGTATTTATTAAAGCTGCATTATTCAGAAGTAACATAGGCTATATAATATCACGCTAGGTCCTATAGTTGTGGAGCAGTAACCAAAAATGTTTTAAAAACGGGGGAAAAGTATCGTTTCTGAGGCATTCCGTGGCGTGCGCTGAGCATATAGTTAAAGTTATACAAAAATGCTCTATAGATGAATTGTTAATCTTAACATTATTTTTAAAAAATTCCGCGAAAAACTATGTAAAAAATCTTAAGTCCCCCCGTGCGAAGCCGGGACGGGCCGCTAGTACTTAATAAAAGTAACAATGGACCCATTGAATTGAATTAATTGTTATGTTGTTTTAATACAATAATGTCAAAGAATTTCGAATTAATGTTACCACTAAAGTCAAAAAAGTAATATCAAATTACATAGAGGAATCTCCGGACATTAAGCGCCGTGTCCAGAAGTAGGTACTGCTTTCTGCATCAGGCCCTTGATCCAACCATCTAACGCTAGTCTACTCGGTTGTTAGTCAATTGTGTTATAACAAATTAATTATTATGTTTTTGGCTTACTCACGTTACTGTTTGACGACATGCTGCTCTCTCGGAGCCTCTAGCATGACTTGAAACTAGTCTAGTTCTTTGTCAAACCGTTAACTTAGGTCTCACGAAATGCGTAATATAAACATCCTTAGTAGTACATTATACTATTACAATAAAATGCGGCAATAGGCTCCCCTTCTATTACATGGGACTCATAACATAAATAGTGAAAAGTGGGTGTTACATTGTACAGTGGTATTAAGTGCCGTAATGTGCGCCTCTGCTTACCCTTTCGGGGATAAAAGGTGTGATGTTATGATGATGACAAACTAAACTAACGAAGTTTTCATCTAGTATTACTGTTTGCGTCTCGAAGACTCGAGCGCTATATTTCAGTTTCACGTAAACTTATTTTAACTTTGTACTGAAAACAAGGAAATACACATTCATTATAATGTTATGACTTCAGAGCAAAGCAGAGGGAAGGGTGCAATGTAAATTATTTTAACTTTTTTAATACACAGTTCTTTTTATATATGACATAATAGTGTTACTAGTAAATATTTTGATTGTAACTTTAAATAATATCACCCCTGATATTCATAGAGGGTTAAATAGAACAATGCTAATAATACATTTTCTATAATTAGTTTATTCATTTGTTTATTTCTATAAAAAACTTAAATAACAACTATTACTTAAATAAAATTATAATTAGTTGTCGATAAAACGGTGTGAAATTCTAAGATACTGACAATTTCAAGAAAATTGAAATATCAGTGAAGAGTTAAAGCTAGAGCTGTTGTCACAGTAAATTCAAGTGTCGCCACTTGTATTCGTTTTATTTTGATTCTAAAACTGATGCTCTTAAAAACTACTATTGTTTAACCGCATTATAACCGAGGCTTCAACTCAATACCCAGTACTTCAAATAAATCTCCTGAACATATTCTACAACTGTCCCATCACAAATTTAGGAATAGCAATAATAAATACCAATGAGAAGCCTTACAAATACCCACGTGTAATGTATTAGCTAACACGGATGTCAAATTTTAATGAATTACAATACAAAAAACTAGATAAGTCCGTTTATTAGGTAGGTCGGGTGCTGCCTCGTTGGCCGAGTGGTCGCAAGTGGACTGCCGGGCAAGGGGTCACGGGTCATACCCGGGTCTAGCAAAGTATTACAGGGTTTTTCAAATATTACATGGGACTCATAACATAAAAGTGAAATGTGGGTGTTACATTGTATAGTTGCACAAAGTGCCGTAATGTGCACCTCTACCTACCCCTTCGGGGATTAAAGGAATACGTGATGTTATATAATTATGTTTATGTGTCGTGTATGCTATAAAATTCCATGGTCTTATCTGTAATTACTCTCGCGCGCCCAGAAGGTCAGTAACGCACTTGTAACGTCTCTGGTGTTCCAGGTGTCCATGAGCGACGTCGATTGCTTACCATCAGATGATCCATCTGCTCGTTTACCGGCTTATGCCATAAAAATGTATATACAGCTATTTATTTAACAAAACACCAAAACCATTCTGATATCTCTAACCAAGACCCTGAATGACCCTGATAAGTCTTTGACATACAATCACATATTCTTCTGTAGACTCTTGAAGCTTAATCATTATCTTTCTCTTGCTAACAGATCCCACATCCCATCATGAGTTATTCCCGGACCGTAGCGTTATTGGCAGCATTATGGCTGGTTGCTGGAGCCACTTCCACCCCAGTCAGACGCTCTCCAGACCTCGAAGCCAGACGCAGAAGTGCTATCGACCGGAGTATGATAAGGTTTGTGAAGAAGACTAAATTTTTTGATAATCAGCAGTACAAACATTGTTCTAGCTTCGAATAATAATTGGGATGATGACAGAGTATGAAAATTATAAATCTAATTAGTACGTAAGTTAGGTAATGAATAAATATTAGACATGTATTTTTTATTTTGTCGTATAATAAAACATACTAGATACAACGAATCAAACTTTAGGAGTGAGGGCTAAAACGTCATTTCTACTTATAAAATGTACATAGAAGTGACGTCACGCGACATTTCAAATAATATATTATTATATCGTCGAAAGAATTCATTTCTGTAAGAAAACAAAAAATACGTGTCTAATGATTTAAAATAATCTACCAGACGGACATTAAAATAAAAATTAGACATCAACCCTATCCTAACATACATGGTCCAATCTTTTAGTCAACGTATTATTAGAGATATCCCGAAGAAAATGCTATCCTCGAATTATCAATCTCTTTTTCTAACATCATATTCTTTTTTCTTCTCTTAACAGATTTGGCCGCTCATACCCTCCTGAACCTTCAGCAGCAGACCTTAGAGAAGCATTCCAACGCCCTACCCGACGAGGTAACAGCTTCCTTCGCTTCGGTCGCTCCCAACCACTCACACTCTCCACCGAAGACCTGGTGTCCCTCCTGCGAGCCTACGACGAGGACTATGACGTCCCCATGACAAAGAAGTCCGCCAGCTTCGTCCGTTTCGGCAGGGACCCCAACTTCATCAGGTTAGGACGTTCAGCTGATGATGATAAGACTTACGAGCAGAATTCTGAGCTAGTGGTCAGCGGATACCCTCAGAGGAAAAGCCGAGCGAGGGACCACTTCATCAGGCTTGGCAGGGACAGCGAAGAAGTCAATGAGAATGAGTTTGAAGAGTCAGAAGACAGCAGAAGGAAGAGGTCTGCTGAAGCGTGTCATGACTGCCAGTCGTAATCTCGTTGTTACATGTACATTACTGTGTTAGCCGCTGTATGGGAATTTTATTGTGAAGTCAACAGGCAATGGATAGCAGTTTTGTAAATTTTACTGATTAATTATTTTTTCATTAATTTAAGTCAGTTTTAATTAATGTAAACTTGTTATGTTCAAGATTTCGTTTTATTTTTAAACTGCTATCTAGTTTGTCTGTTTTTTTAATCAGTCAATTTTAAAACTATATCTATATATGGAAGTGTGCAGTTTTTACCAATTACTGCTATATTTTAATTTTCGTTTATCTATTTAAGCTACATTCTAATTCCCAAAGACATTTGGACGGACATAGTTTTCTAATGAGGCTAAACCACGTGGTGCATTGATGTTTTAAAAATAAAATAAAAATGAAAATAGATATTTACTGTAAGTATTAATATTTTAGGAGAAAAATACAGTTAAACATTTTATTCATATTTTAATAATGTATAATAATTATTTAAAAGCATAATACGCTTACTTATTTCATCTCAAATTTATGTATGTATTCTTTTCGTATAAAATAATATAGAATCTGATTCAAAATATTGTATAAAGTCAATAAAAAAGATAATTTAAAAAATAACTACATTTAATTTTATTACAAATAATTAACTAAATAATTTAAATTAATTACAACTGTATATTTAAGGTGTTAGCATCTGAAATAGGCTGGGTGTTTCAATTTCGGATGCCCACACTCATCTAAAATAAATTACATTTAATCTCGCAAAATATATATTAATTGATGTTAAAAATAATAATAGTAATGTATTGAATTGTTGCAATACTTAATAAAGCATTATTATGTAATGATGAACATTCATTTCATATTTTATTTAAATAAATGAAGTTTATTGTATGTTTTAATCAGTTTAAATGAAAACCTGGTTCCCGAAACCAATATACACGTAATTAGATCAAAAATGTGTATGAGCTAAAAGGATGTGTAAGGCAATTATTTTCCGCAGTGTTTCTCAAACCCATTATGGGTTAGCTCAATTTCTATCAGGTACAATTACACCGAGATATAAGATATTTCTTTTTCCCTTATTATTTACTATTTTGGTAGTTATGTTATTTAGTAAGAGTCTTTATTATTTAGTAAGTCATAATTGTGTAGTAAAAACATGTTTTTGACCTAAGATTTACTTTAGGCTTTAATTAATGAGAATTTTGAAAATTAAAAATATTCATAATACCTTAAACAACCTTATAATTCAGATGGGGCCGAACAAGGCTGATGCAGATTTGGAGCCGTGAAGAACTTACTAGGTTGTCGGGGCTCCGGCTCGACGTGCAGGAGTAGGGAAGGGGGCAGTTTTAGTCAGTAAAAGCCTGATACTAAGGCACGACAAATTATTCGATAATTTTCCCCCCTTAAAAAAACCTAAGAATTAAACACGAAATCCTAACTTAGCTACCCTTAACTTAGTCCATGTTGCGACCAGATAATCAACTAAACAATATCATGATTCTCTACAATGAATACTAATAAAAACCCAGCGACCCATTTATTTTACTTACACAGTTGAGTGAGTTGACTTACACTTTGAGAAACACTGACTTATAGGAAAATAACTTCATAGGAATGGAAAACATTGTTCCAGTTTTGATGTAAACAAGAATGTAATTGATTTCCGATGCCCAGGAAAACGATGGCAAAGTGAAACGATACAGCGTTGTTAATGTAAATAATTCAATCGTTTTTATTGCAGAGAAAATTAATTGCTTTTGTTTATGTTTTTATATGATACAGGACACAGGTAAGTAGAAAAAAAAATGTTTATTGACAAAAAGCTTCACATTACATATTGGGAACGTGGGCGAAGTCAGGCAGAAGCTAGTCTATATATATCCCTGAGGTCACGGTGGAACACACGGTGGGAGAATGCCCTTTTTTTTTTAAGGGCGGAAAATCATCGAATGACTGCTCCCGCCTGGGTGAGGCGGAAGGGAGTGTCAGACTCTTACTGACTAAAAACCACCCCGTTCCTTCTCCTGCACGCCGAGCCGGAGCCCCGGTTACCCGTTAGGTTCTCCGCGACGGGAGAATGCCCTGCATGGGCTGAGCACCGCCGTTCTCTCAGGGAAGTGATCGGCGATGGCGACCTCTCGCGTCCGGGCCTAGTGCAGGCCATGATGCGGAGCGAGGGGGATTGGGACGCCATCTCCTCCTTTTGCGAAGCAGTCATGCTAGCTAAGGAGGACGCGTGAGGCAGCGAAGCGCTGCCTCCTCGCAACCCAGCCATCGCGACACACCGGGCGTCGGGGATCGCGGGACGATCTCCGGCCACCGTAAGCGCGGGCCTGCGGACGGCGAGCATGGGTGGCTCCCCGTCCGACCAGAAATAGACCCGAGCGTACGGCGCGTCGCGTTCCGCGCGCGCCCAAAGAGCCATCAGACCACCACAGATGGGGCCCAATAGGGTCGACGCCGATTCGGAGTCGCGGAGAACCTAACGGGTAACCGGGGCTCCGGCTCGACGTGCAGGAGAAGGAACGGGGTGGTTTTTAGTCAGTAAGAGTCTGACACTCCCTCCCGCCTCACCCAGGCGGGTGCAGATATTCGATGATTTTCCCCCTTAAAAAAAAAAAGTCTATATATATATGTATAAAAATGATGTTTCCCGTTGTCACGCCATAACTTGAGAACGGCTAGACCGATTTGGCTGATTTTTTTTTGTTGTGTTTGATGGCTCTGCACCCCGCACTAGGATTCCCCGTGTCGTGAGGCCCAGTCTCTTTCATTATGTAGAGAGGTAGAGGGAATTTGAAGGTTGAGTTGGTCGGTTGTTATTTTAACCGACTTTCAGTATAATAAAGCGACATCAAAAACAGAGGGCGTTGAAGTCGGTTTTTTAAAGGTTGTTTATAAAAAAAATATTAAGACCTTAAATTCAAACATCGGTCAGAACTCATGACCATCTACTTGCTAAGCGCCTACTAACGATTTTCAGAAAACCGAAAATTTTCACACACCCTGACCCGGAACAACAATCTGGGATCAGACAAAGAGTTGTTCCGTGTGGGAATCGAAACCTCGACACCAATCGTGCAGTCAAATTGGCCTATACACCTATACACCTCTCTCTTTCACTCGATCAACAGAGCTAGCAAAAACGATTTTTGAACAGAACTGTTTAATTAATCAACAGCAATAGGGATATGAAAATGAAAAATGTAATTAGTCTGTCAGTTAGGTAATGAAAAAATATTAGACACGTATTTTTTTATAACATAACATAACATAACATCACGCCTTTTATCCCCGAAGGGGTAGGCTTTTTTTTTTATTTCGTTGTATAATAAAATGATACTTAGATAAAACGAATCAAAGTTTAGGAGTGTGTGCTAAAACGTCATTTCTACGTAATAAATGTACATAGAAGTGACGTCACGCGACATTGCAAATCAATATTTCGTCGAAAGTATTCGTTTCTGGAAAAAATAAAAAAAACGTGTGTAATTTTTTAAAATAATCTACCAGACGAACATTAAAAATAAAAATGAGTCATCTACCCTAGTGTATATGAGACAAAACACTTTTACCACCTATCACGTGGGCGAATACAAGGGTTGAAACTAGTACATACACATACACATACAGGTTTTAACCATCCAAAGGTTCACTTCAACTTTGACATTGAATGTACGCCTAATGACCCAACGAGGTGCTACAATAATGGTACTAGAAGAACACCAACTAGTTTTTGAAGAAGTTTTTGCATTAGGCAGTGTGGGCGAGAAAGGGTTATTTTTCAAATGCCAGTGCCTATGACTCTTGCTTTGTTTTAAAGTCTCATTTCAAGCTTTGATAAAGTAGGTGGCAGGTGGTCTAGTCTGCAATGAGGCAAGCGTTTAAATTACCAAAGAGGTGCACAAAATAATAGTATAACACCCTCCAGTTTTTTTTATCGTCCCCAGAAATAGGTCTATTGCTACCCACTGAGGACAGTTCTAGAGTTCATGCTATATGTATTTATAAATTTTCATGTAGCGAGGAGCTTAGGGAGGAACTTTCCCACATACTTTTTTAAAAAGAGTAACGAATGGAGTTTCTTGCTCGTTCTTCTCCATTCGAGTCTACATTTTGGAATGAGCACCTAGCTTCACTGACGGACTGACTGACAGACTATTATTTATTTTGTATTTGTTGACGTTTCAAAAGTACCAAATTATAATTTAATTGAAATAAATGTTTTGACTTTGACTTTGAATTTTAGGGAGTCTTAGCCTTTGCTCAGCAGTGCCAGTTGTGACCACTTGACTAAACAGGTAGTCATTGTCTATCATTTTAAATTTGTGAGGACCATGCTTTGGCTCGAACGGGCCTGCTAAACCGGAGTGACACTACGGAAAATCGGCTTGACAGAACGTTTGCGTTGTATTTCGCCGTTGTGAGTATACCGGAGCCCGAATCCCTAAATCCCTAATCCTCAGAAGGTGGGCAACGCATTTGTAATCTTCTGGCATTGCATGTTCATGCGCGGCCCCGATAGCTTACCATCAGGTGATCCATCTGTTCATTTTCCACTCTATACCATACAAACGTCGCGACGAACCTAACGGATTACCGGGGCTCCGGCTCGACGTGCAGGAGAAGGAACGGGGTGGTTTTCAGCCAGTAAGAGTCTGACACTCCCTCCCGCCTCACCCAGGCGGGAGCAGTCATTCGATGATTTCCCCCCCTTAAAAAAATACCATAAAAACCTGACAAAATGAGCGTAAGACATCGTAAAGTATCTACTAGGTAGGTTTCGTATTCGTAAAGTGTCCCATAAAGTCTCACTTAAAGGGTTTAATTAGACTCTTTATAGTATAAATATCGTATAACATGCAGTTACTTAGTTTATGTCCATTTTGTTGTGCCATTATACTAAAATTGTTGCTTGGGTTGAACATGGTACTTAGTTATTAGTAGATGCAAAGTTTTCGAGATTTATTTTTATGTTACATAGAACAATTATAGTTTTATTTTTTTAAACTGTCAAACGCGATATTATGAGCTCATTTACTGAATGAATTGGGATGATGACAGGGTATGAAAATTAAAAAATATATTTAGAGCGTAAGTTAGGTAATGAAAAAATATTAGACACGTATTTTTATTTTGTCGTATAATAAAACAATACTTAGATAAAACGAATCAAAGTTTAGGAGTGGGGGCTAAAACGTCATTTTTAAGTATAAAATGTACATAGAAGTGACGTCACGCGACATTTCAGATCAATATATCGTCAAAAGTATTCGTTTCTGTAAGAAAATAAAAAATCTCTGTCTATTGATTTAAAATTCTAATCTACCAGACGGACATTAAAATGAAAATTACGCTTTAACCATGTTAACAATAAAAAATAATAAGACTTTTGATATGAAGCTCAAGTTTTCGACACATCGTCGAATTCTCTTTTTCGTTTTAAGTCGTGTAAAAACTTAAATATAACGTCCACAGTGTTGTTATTTCTCTTTATGGCAGTCTCATATTAACTCAACTTGAGCGTTAATATATTATAACTTGAAGTCGTGGTGGCCCGGAGGTTTAAGTCTCCCACTTCTCATGCATGAGGGTGCGAGTTCGAAACCTACCAACGGCGAGTACCAATGTGACTTTTTCCGAGTTATATGTACTTTCTAAGATTATTCAGACACCACTGACAAACGGTAAAGGAAAACATCTCAAACCTTCTCCGCGTCAGAAGAGGCTTTGCTCAGCAGTGGGCATTTATAGGCTGTTGATGATGATGATGAACTTGATATTTCAAACTGTACAGGGAACTTCATTCATAATCACCACTCTTTTTGGATGTGCAGTGTGGTGAACAGTCGTGTAAACAAAGTCACAAAGACATATTATAAGCGTAATAGATGTTTCAGACGAGAATAGCTTTGTTCAAAAGCTCCCATATTGCAATCGGGTGCATTGTCTGGTCGCGGCGGGAAATGTGCCGGGAAATGGAAAAGGATGCCTGTTGTCTATCTCAATTGTGTGAAGTAACTATTTACATGGGTTTTGTAGGAAATAGAAATAAATAATATTATAGATGGTGTGTTAAAACACATTGATAATTATGTGTTTTTGTTTTATTTTGCATTAATGCGAGTTCTTTCGGTCGGAACAGCCTATAGCCTTCTCCAATAAACTGACTATTCAACACAGTTTTTTTTTCAAATTGGACCAGTAATTCCTAACATTAGCGCGTTCAAACATACAAACAAACAAACTGTAAATTATAATTATAAGATAAGTACATAACAAAACGCCATATAATATCCAAAGGGGTAGGCATCAGGTGTTCATTTGTAGATGCTAGAAAACTCAGGATTTAAAAAAAATCGAATAAGCCTTGTAGGCAACTCTTTTGTTAAAAACCTCCTTTGTAGCGCGATAAGAAAAATGGTGGTAACGTATCATAAAATGGGGTGAATTACGTATTGTAAAATAGTGATCGAGAGGTGAATGGGAACAGAAGAGGGGTGAATAGATATAAGGCAATTCTTCATAATATCGAATCACTGTCCCTTTTCGCCGTTCAAACCCTGTTCACCCCATTTTACCGTAGTAAATACGCGTTCACGCTAAAATTCAAAATTCGAATTCCCTCCCACGCCTAGTTTGAGCGGGCCCCGCGCTCGCATCAACAGTCGTCGGCGACAACAAAAGAGTATAGATAATAAGTGCGACGACTCACTCACTCACTCTCTCAACGTTTCGGCGACGACTCGTCGCCGAGAGCGTGTTGGAAGACGTTCCACGTTCCCGCCAATTTTCATCCAGCCCTAATCTGTTACAACACTACTTTTCTCAACCCGATAATGGTTTTTACCGTGTATGGTATAGGATCACCCTTGGGTGAAAACCGGGTGTTTAGCATTTCTACCCACTCGAAGATTGACTCTTTGAGTACAGTCATTATAGACACAATTAAAGAACAATAGGTTGCGGTCGCCGGTGTCCTCGCGGTGTTTGACAGTTTAAAGGACGTGAAATTGTGTAGAATAATACATATGACCTTTGTAAATCCTACTCACTAACTATTTTTCTTCTAATTCGATGTTTATAAATTAATTTTATTAAAACACGTTAGAATATTTTTAGAACATACGCACGAAGCCTGCTCATTTGCATTACAATGAAGTTTCTGTACACACGGTGTTAATTTATTCCGCATCAAGTGTTGTTTGTGGACCCTTGGACATGTTTGTAAACTCGTTTCGTACTGAACATCACGCCTGTAGTTCCCTTAGAGGGTGAGCAGAAATTATGGTCCTTATATATTTTTTTGTTAGCTACTCCCGCGGCGGTTTAGCTGATACTCCGATTGTTTGTAGTGTTAATTTTTTCCTTTTTCGATAGATGCAGTGTCCAAAACAAAAAGAAATAAGTTGATTCGAACCAGTAATTCCATAGATAAGCGCGATCAAACAAACGTACTCCAAGCTTCGGCCAACACGATCTCCAGCCACCGTAAGCGCGGGCCTGCGGACGGCGGGCATGAGTGGCTCGCCGCCCGACCAGAAGCAGGCACGATCGTGCGGCGCGTCGCGTTCCACGCGCGCCTCAAAGAGCCATCAGACCACCACGAATGGGGCCTAATAGGGCTGATGCTGATACGGAGTCGCGGAGAACCTAACAGGTTACCGGGGCTCCGGCTCGACGTGCAGGAGTACGAACGGGGTGGTTTTTAGTCAGTAACAGTATGACACTACCTCCCGCCTCACCCAGGCGGCAGAAGTCATTCGATGATTTTGCCCCCTAAAAACATAAAGCTTCGGCCAGCGACTTTGCCCCGCGTTTCCTTAGGATATAAAGTAGCCTATGTGTCATTCACCTTTATCTAACCCTGTTCGATCTCGATCCCTTCAGTCGTTTTGATGTGAAAGAGTAACAAACACACACACACACACACACACACATATGTGATGTACAAACTCACAAAATTTTGCATTCATAGATAATATTAGTAGGATTAGTACCTATAGATTATGTATGAATAGTAAAAACTCTCCATTGTTGTAACGAGCAGTTTTACTAATGAAGTAGTTAGACCAAATATCGGCAGTTTATGTGATACATAGGTATACTACACTATATAGTACTGCATAGTATATATATACTATATAGTATACTAACTACTTACTGTTAAGAAAATTGTATTTTTAATGGAATCCGAGGAAACAAATGGATCACCTGATGGTAAGCGATCAGCGCCGCCCATGAACACCCGCAATACCAGAGGAGTCACAAGTGCGTTACAGGCCTTTGAAAAAGGAATACGCTGTCATCTTAAAGGTTTGAAGGTCATCTTGTCCTTGAACCAATTTATTTTCAAGTTCATTTGTTTTTTGAGAAAAACAACTCGACGGAACGATTTCCATTGGAGATTATTTTTTAATTAGCAATTGATTGGAAGTTAATATTATTATTGATGAGGTTTTTATTTACATGTCTTGTTATGTAAAAAGTAAATGTTTTTAGACCTTGACATAAATAATATGATCTTATTTGGTCTCTGTGATGATAAAATTTCTAAGTCGTGGTGGTCCGAAGGTCAAGATTTTGCTTCTCATGCATTTGGGTTTTTTCTTAAGAGGGGAAAATCATCCAATGACTTCTCCCATAACCCGTTAGGTTCTCCGCGACCATGCATGAGGGCGCGGGTTAGAAACCTACTAAAACGGAAAGTATAAATGCGACTTTTTCAGAATATTATGTATTTTCTAAAATTATTTGGACACCACTGACAAACGGTGGAGGAAAACATCGTGGGGAAACCTGGGGTTATAATTTCTAATTAAAAGTTTCAATCGCCAACCCGCAATGAGAAAGCGTGGTGATTATTGCTCAAACCTTCTCCGTGTGTGAAGAGACTTTGCTCAGCAGTGGGCTCTTATAGGCTGTTGATGATGGTCTCTGTGAGGTCTGTTGCGGTTTATGGAGGAAAGTTTTACAATCCAGTATTGGACTGGCATTGACCGTTGATGATCACGATGTAAAAGTACGTACAGTTTTTACTAACTGTTAACTTTTAAATGTCAATATTATTCTACAGTTAAGAATTCATTTTGATTGAAAAATCGGCCCTTAGACGACGTACTGTAAGTATCACAGATGTATTAAAAAAGGTAAGTTTAGTGCAAGTCAAGTGATTTTTCACGCAAAATAGTATAATGATAATAGAAGTAGTTTTTAATTGTACTCGAAGGTACTGTTAAACATAACATAACATCACGCCTTTTCTTCCCGAAGGGGTAGGTAGAGGTCCACCCGAGAGGTCCACATTAGGTACGGCACTTAATGCCACTGTTAGTACCTCTACAATGTAACACTCACTTATCACTATTTTATGTTATGAGTCCCATGTAATAGGAGGTTAGCCTATTGCCATATACCGGGTACAATTCCAGACTCCGTGCTACTACTGAGAATTTTTTTAAAAACCCAGTAATATTTTGCCCGACCTGGGTATCGAAGCCGAGACCCCTTGCGCGGCAGGTTACACTTGCGAACACTCGGCCGACGAGGCAGTCAAGGCACTGATAAACATGCTCTGAAATAGCACGATAGAAGGCGATCTATTGAGCATGCTCAAAAATTTAAAAAATTCGAACGCCTGTCTATTATCAAGCATGCTCGAGATAAGCATTCCAATTTTGACCAACATTCCGACACATATGCTACTCAGTGATAATTGGGATGATGACAGGGGATGAAAATTAAAAATATAATTAGTCCGTCAGGTAATGAAAAAATATTAGACACGTATTTTTTTATTTTGTCGTATAATAAAACAATAGGTACTTAGATAAAACGAATTAAAGTTTAGGAGTGGGGGCTAAAACGTTATTTCTACGTATAAAATGTACATAGAAGTGACGTCACGCGACATTTCAAATCAGTATATCGGCCAAAGTATTCGTTGCTGTAAGAAAATAAAAAATATGTGTGTAATGTTTTAAAACAATCTACCAGACGGACATTAAAATAAAAATTAAGCATCTACCCCTATTAAAGCATGCTTTCGCGCTTAAAGCTAGCATTTGTATTTTGAAACTTAGACCTTAGACATCTGACTGTACCTATGTATAAGTTAAGTGGCTATTAATACAAAACAGTTATAATTCCCTTCTATTGTGTGTTATAGACAACAGAACTAATTTTTAATTGTATCTTATGTTCGACAACAACAATAAGACTCCTTGAAACACAGCCAGAGGCCAAAATTCTATCTTATAAATCCATGATATCTATTAAACACCTTATCCAAGTTAATATTAATTAATTCAATATTAGATACTTCAAACCCTCTAATACCTATGAGAAACCATAGTTATTTGTGATTTTCCAATCATTCCAAGTTTCTGAAACACTTCGATAGAAGCTAAACATCTAATAATGTATTGTAAGTAGTTTATCAATTGTAATATTTCCACTTAAACCTAAATAGTTTGACCATTTGTGTTACTCAACTAGACTTACTTTAAGACCTGATAGTTTGAACTTGTTAGAGTTTTAAGAAGAATAGGTTCACCCCCTAATACATGGGACTCACTCATAACATAAATAGTGAAAAGTGGATGTTACATTACATTGTACATTGGTGTAATGTGTACCTCGGCTTCCCCTTCGAGGATTAAAGGTGTGATATTATGTTATAAATTTAAGTTTTCTGAGAAAATAGACTGACTTTCAAAGTTAACTATGATGTCTTGTTGTCTAAAGAACTAATACATGATTTTGCCTGTACGGTTAATGTCCCAGTGCTGCGCAAAGGGTTTGATTCCTTCTCATAATAATAGGGTAGATGCCTATTTTTTTATTTTAATGTTCGTCTTGTAGATTATTTTAAATCATTAGACTCGTATTTTTATTTTCTTACTGAAACGAATACTTTCGACGATATATTGATTTGAAATGTCGCGTGACGTCACTACTATGTAGGTACATTTTATACGTAGAAATGACGTTTTAGTCCACACTCCTAAACTTTGATTCGTTTTATCTAAGTATTGTTTTATGATACGACAAAATAAAAAAATATGTGTCTAATATTTTTTCATTACCTAACTTATGGACTAATTAGATTTTTAATTTTCATACCCTGTCATCATCCCAATTCTTTGTGTGATCAGTGTTCTAGGAATTTCAAGAATATTATTAATTGACTATATGAAACGTCAAGAGACAAATAATCTTACATTCATATTAATAGAGTTGCATTTTAAATAATTGTTTTTTTAATAATAAGTACCTAAGTACCTGCAAACCGGTTGAAACTAGTACCTTGTCAGTCATTACCCAGTTCACTTTACGAGCTCTCATTGTGCCTTAGAAAGCCGTTAATGAATCATTGTTGATCACTGAAGCCTTTGATCATCTAATGATGTGGCATGAGGGAAAGTAATCAGCTGTATTTTACATACATAACTACATTTGAAACTGTTCTATAAAATTTTTCAAAAATTTTATATTCTACCATTAATCTACATGTATAAATAAATGTAAATCGATTTGTTTTTGCCTCACTGAAACTCTGCTTAGCAAAGGCCTCTTCTCGCACGGAGAAGGTTTGATCATAAATTTCCACGCTTGCTCAATGCGGGTTGGCAATAACTTATAATTAGAAATTATAAGGCCAGGTTTCCTCACAATGTGAAGGTTCCCTTCACTATATGTCTGTGGTGTCAGAATAATCTTAGAAAGTACATAGGTATAAGTCAGAAAAGTCATATTGGTACTTGCCCTTTACTTGTACCCTTACGCATGAGAAGCGGGCATCTTAAACCTCTTGGCAACCACGAAATCATTCTCAGTATTAAACCAAGCAGCCTTACAGTTCTACCTGAAACCCTTCGTAGAACAGTCTTGAATGTTATATCTATATGTATAAGCCTAAGTTGAGTTCATAGTTTAACACAAACTATACAAGTAATATTAGGTTTAGGTATCCAAGTTTACAGTATAAGTCATATCAACTATCTAACGATAACTATCGGTAACTAGTGGTGCTAGAATTTGTAACCGATATCTTGTAACAGATAGGGATGTGAAAAGTTATCGATAATATCGATACATGGTGTATTATAACTTTCGTGAGAGTGTGAGACATACTAAATAAATTATTATGTTTTCTGGTTGCAGCGCGACAGTCGCCGCGTCGCGGGTCGCGAAATGCTGCTCATGAATATGAGTCTCTACCATGGCTTGAAACTAGTCGAGTTCCTCGTCAAATAATTACGTGAGTAAGCCGAAAACATAATGATTTATATCGATACGTTGTTGGTACAGTTTTATAAACATGAATGTTAGGTTAAACAGGCGATCAAATAAAATTGGATCGCGATTCTTAGTAAGTACTTAGTAACTTTTAAATATGTAGATGTGCAAGTTGCACCGTGCACCTTTTTGGTGGTACTTTTTTTTTTTTTTTTTTAATTGTGGAAAATCATCCAAGTTCCGCGTTCCGCGCGCGCCTCAAAGAGCCATCAGACCACCACAGATGGGGCCCAATACGGCCGATGCCGATTCGGAGTCGCGGAGAACCTAACGGGTAACCGGGGCTCCGGCTCGACGTGCAGGAGAAGGAACGGGGTGGTTTTTAGTCAGTAAGAGTCTGACACTCCCTCCCGCCTCACCCAGGCGGGAGAAGTCATTCGATGATTTTGGTGGTACTAGGGCATTGATTAATAAGAAAACTATTACGTAAATCATATCTATAACTATTTTAATTGCCATTTTTTAAACAAACATGGTGATAAAGCTTTTTAAGGCCATGACACATAGTATCGATGATTTGAAATTGAATGAGTGTGTACATCTCTAGACACGCATTGTCTTCTAAGAAATAATGCATGTAATAAATTGACTGAAGGTAGTAAATATAGAGTTTATGATGGGTATGTAACAATGTCCGACAAAATATTACATAGGTAAGATATTTATGAAGGGGTAAGCTAATTATTATGTTTTTGGCTTACTTACATAACTGTTTGACGAGGAACTCGACTAGTTTTAAGCCATGCTAGAGGCTCATATTCATGAGGTAGGTTGACGGGGTAGGCAGCAAATAAATTTCATTTTAGCACCCAATTTTCGTTTTATAACTCACGGTGGTCATTGCCTAGTCATGGAATAGTTCTAGACTGATAATAATGATAATGATAATACGGAAGCCATAGACTACTTTCATTTCAATTTAGGCCCATAGCAGACTGCGTATTTTATACGCTGGGGACGCGCCGATGATGCGCTTATATGCGCTTTATTTGAGACTAGCAACCAGTCCCGGACGCACGGGTGCAATATACATGTATTATACTATACACCTTCCTTAAGAATCACTATCTATTAAAAAAAACGCATCAAATCCGTTGCGTAGTTTTAAAGATCTAAGCGACTTTGTTTTATACTATGTAGTGATTCGAACGCAACTAAGAGACCTAGGCACACGAGGCGATCGTGAAACGCGCTTCTACCGCGCGTATACGAACTGCTCTCGCTCGTAATCACTACATCGATACCTCCTAAGTATACTGAGTCAACTAACAAATTTAGGTATTTTTATATTTTTATATAAACGTACGTGATAAGTCGTGATCTTAACGTTTGTGTTAAAAAAAAATAAAAAAGAACAATAATTACCGAAATAATTTCACGTATACTAAATCAATTGCAACATCAGTTAAAATCGTACATTGTAAACTGATCTAAATAACATCGTACCAGTGTACGCGGGGCGTGAGGGGGGACGCGTCGATACAAGTTTACCGCAGTTCAGTATACGATGATCGGCGTCGAGTGCGCACGTAATTTTAAGTATTAATTCTTTCTCGTAAAGTTACTAATATTCGTATATTATATATTGTGGATATTTATGTGCAATATAATAGTACATGTTAAATTACTATTAGTAACAGAATGCAGTCAAACAGGGCGCGAAAAATTTTAAATTTACTCAATGAAAATGTGAACAATACCATTGATACAATAAATAATAACACAGGAATTGATGATATGATTCCAACAAGGGATGAAGAGGGTAAGTTATCTTTATTTATGTGTAGAAGTATGATTTTGTCATTTTCGTTTAATAATTCTTGTTCACATCGCTTAGTACGCCGTATACTGATACAACTACAGTTACACCAGTATACGGCGAACAACCTATAAAAAGAAGACACTTGACTCATCTGCCTATAATAATGTATTAGTTAATTTATTTATAGTTTTGTGATAATTGTGTAAATATATTTGTTTTTATTAGATGAATAAATAATGTATTAATTATTATTGTAATTTTAATACAAAAATATGATTTCTTACGTTTTTAATTTTATTTTATGTTTGTTTTAGGGTCTCCATTGCCACCTGGAGCAAATTTTACGGAAGAAGAGCTATCAATACTCGATAATGTTGATTTAAATGACAGCAAGGATGTATTGCAAAATATTCCTTCTAACGCTTCCATATTATTCCTGGATGATATCCCTTGCTCGTCTCCTTGGGTACCAAATGGAGATCATAATAGAACTCAAAACGGAGATCGATCGCCATCAATAATAGAAAACACACCGGGGAATTCGCCAATGCAGAGAAACTTTATTATTGAAAATAATTGTGATATCACTCCAGTACCATCGCCGTTCCCCCATCACCTGTTAATTTCCAGTTATTTGACAGTCCTGCGGTTGCCACTCCTGCATCTGACATTAATGACACCACATACTCACCGTGTAATAATGACAAACGTCGTCGTAAGCGAATTTCCGTTGCTAAAAAAGATAAAGGAAGGCTAAGAGAACGTTTTCAGAAAAAATGGAAAGATCAAGAGCGGAAATATAATGTTAATAGAGGTTTGGAATATGTCAGTAGAAACGGAAGAGTGCATAGTAAGAGAAATATGAAAACTTCTTGCCCAGTAACTTGTCGGAAAAAATGCAGCGAGAAATTAACAGAAAATATTCGGCAAAGAATTTTTGATATGTTTTGGAGTATTGGAGACCACTCAAGACAATGGGATTTTTTGGCAAGGTATGCTGTAAGAACTGAAAAAAAAGTAATTACTGTGGATAAAGAAAATTCAAAACGACTTCATACTATTTCTTATTATCTTCCAAGCAGTCAAGGAGATAATATTGAAACTACAAAAATACCGGTTTGCAAGACCATGTTTTTGAGAACGCTCTATATCAGTTTTAATTTAGTATATACAGCTTTAGAAAAGTCCGATAAAGGAAAAGGATTTATTGAAACAGATCAGCGTGGTAGACATATGACTCATCCAAAGATTATTAATGAAGATATTGTTCGTAGTGTTATAGATCACGTTGAAGCATTTTCCCCTGTAGAATCACACTACACTCGCCAAAAATCAAATAAAAAATATCTTGAGGCCTCTTTATCCTTCCCAAAAATGTTTAAATTATATAACGAATGGTTTGATTCCAATAAATATTCTTCAAAAGCGACTACGGTGAGACAATACCGAGATATCATTAATAAAAATATCAATATTGGTTTTCATAAGCCCAAAAAAGATGTTTGTGATCAATGCCACATTTATGAAAATAACAAGGAAGTTACACAGACAGATAAAGAGAAGTATGAAGAACATTTAAAAGAAAAAGAGCGAGCTAGGAAAATGAAAACAAGCAACAAGATAAACAAGCAGCGTTACAAAATAATAAAATCCTTACAGCAGCATTTGATCTTCAAAAGTGCCTTACATGAGGTACACCTCACGGGAACGTAAGTACTTTTTATTTTAAACGGAAACTTTCTGTGTATAATTTCACAATATTCGATCTGGGAGCTTGTCAGGGTTATTGCTTTTCATGGCATCAACAAACAGCAAAGAGAGGCGCTAATGAAATTTCCAACTGTGTTTTCAGGTTTATAGAAGATACGGTGGGTAATGGTTTCAAAGATTACCGGTTCTGGTCAGACAACTGTGGAGGCCAAAATAGAAACAGAATTGTATTCTTAATGTATATGTTAGCTAGTTCGAAGTTTGTTATAGATATAAGTCATCGCTTTCTAGTAGTGGGTCACACTCAAAACGAAGGCGACAGCATGCACGCTTTAATTGAAAGGCAAACTAAAGATAAGATGCTTTACACGCCTGATCAATGGTATACAGCTTTTAGATTTGCCAAATCCGATGAAAAGCCATACATAATTACTGAAGTGTCGCAGGATTTAATTAAAGACTTTAAATCACAGCTAAAACTTATAAATAACTGGACAACTACCAGCGATGGATCCAAAATGCCCTGGAATAAGGTAACGGAAGTAGTAGTGAAAGCGGAATATCCATTTAGGCTGTTTTATAAAACGAGTTACCAAGATGATGATTACAAGTGGATAGATTGTGTAAAGAAACCCAAAGCTACACGAAATCGAAGAGAGTTAAATATTGATATGTAGATAATATTTCTTTAGCCTATCAGTCACCCATTCCTATTGACCAAAACAAGCACAAAGACCTGATGGATCTATGTAAGACGCTAGTAATTCCTAAGGAGTATCATTTATTTTTTAATAATTTGATTTCAACGGACTCTAATGCAGCTAACGACAGCGATTCTGACTGATCTCTTTTGAGCATTAGAAATGCCTTGACATAGCTATGTTATTAATATTTATTATTTTTATTAATTATTATTGTAATGTAAGGTACCATTTCTAGTTCTTTTTATTTTTGTTGACGTACTAGACGTACCTGTTTTTGTTTTTTTCATGATTGTTTATTGTTTTTTTATGAAACTTTTATGATGGAACGTATAATTTGTTAAATTTTGATTTGTTTTTACTTGTAGCTCTTAGTAAGGCTACTATGTTTACAAGAAAATTTATTCATATAGCGGATAATGAAATGTCATATATATTTCAATAATTTAATTGATTTCAACTAATTTCTGCTAATTTGTTAAACCTTATAACTAATTTTTGAGCATTACAAATGCCTAGACTGTTACGTTCTTAATGTTTATAATTTTTATTAATGTTTAACGTAAGTTACCATTTTTAGTTCTTCTTATTTTTATTGACATACTAAAGAAGTACCTGTTTTAGTTTTTATTTTGATTGATTGTTTATTATTTTTTATAAAACTTTAATGATGGAGCATTGATTTTTTTTTAATAGTGATTTTTTACGTTTAGCTGTTTATAAAACTATTATTTCAAAAAGATATTTCTACGTAATTATGGCGAAAAATAAATTATGATTCTTCAAAATGAATTGTTTTTGGTTAATAATTCTTGTACTTCTTCGTAACTTTTATTAATCCCACATATCGTAAGGTATTACAAAAAAAGGACTAATACATAACCTCGCGTAAATTACATTGGTCCAGTATACGTTGAGGTTTCAAATGTTAACACTATTAAATACTTTCCTAGTATAATGAGTCAAGTGATCTAATTTTAACATTTTATTATTAAATGAGACAGAAAACCCCGAAAATAAATAAAAGTAAAATTATATTCATAAAATAACCACCATATTTCATGTGGTTTAGGTGTAAACGATGGATTTTAATGGACAACGTACATGAATATAACTGGTAGTTAAACAATTTCACTATTGAGTCCCGCCGGTGTATATCCAGTCATCTACATAAAATGTAATTAAAAACAAAAATCAGCAAAATCATTTTATACCAAAGGAAGAGCTTACAATTTTCATTAAAAAAACATTTACTTTATTTCGAATTAATTCGATTTCATTAAAATATAAACGATTTGCCTTCAAATCACTCTCCTGTAAAATAACTATAATGTCAGTTGACTCATTATACTTAGGAGGTATCGACATAGTATAAAAAAATACAGTCGAATTGAGAACCTCCTCCTTTTTTTTGAAGTCGGTCGAAAGCAAAGTCGCTAAATGCCGTCTGTCTGTCCCTATGTATGCTTAGATCTTTAAAACTACGAAACCGATTTTCATGCAGTTTTTTTTATTAGATAGAGTGATTCTTCAGGAAGGTTTATATGTGTAATAAGTACATGCATAAAAAAGAAGAGAAACACTGATGAATAGGTTTCTAATTGCACCCGTGTGAAGCCGGGGCGGGTCGTTAGTACACAATAAAACAATTGCAATTGAGTTGCTCGCTAGGCGCAGTGATGGACTCCGCTACTTTGTAAGATTCAGCGTTTACAGCACCGAAGACGCGCGTTTCCTAATACGAGTGCTGCCTGCGCGTATAAAAAAGCGATGTGTGCTATACCTCTATGTTTAAATCTATAATTAGTTAGGTGTAATAAAAAAGTATTTTATGAATTGACCACTTATTGGACGGATAATTTAAGTAGTCTACAATTTAGACGACTCCAATGAATAGAGTTTCGTGTTCGTTCTATATTTTGAAACGAGGAACGAGCTTTATTGACGGACAGACTGACGAATAATAAGTATGTTTTGACATATCTAAAAGTAGATACTATTACATAGATTAACTTCGATCAATAATAATGTGTCTACCATGGGGAACGAGGGTGTTCCCGGGTCAGATAAAGTTTCCTTACTCTTTACTAAGATGACTCCATCCACTGATTTCATCTATACAGATAAATAAAATTGGAGTGTCTGTGTGTAATATTTAAAAAAACCGCGTTTTACTACATGTATACGAATATACATTCGATACATTATATATATATATATTTTTATATAGTGTATATAATTAGATTAGTTATTTATTTCGTTGGTCGACTGCCTCATTGGCCGAGTGGTCACAAGTGCGACTGCCGGGGCAAGGGGTCTCGGGTTCGACTCCCGGGTCGGGCAAAGTATTACTGGGTTTTTAAAAAATTCTCAGTAGTAGCACGGAGTCTGGAAATGTGCCCGGTATATGGCAATAGGCTCACCCCCTATTACATGGGACTTATAACATAAATGTGAAAAGTGGGTGTTACATTGTACAGTGTCATTATGTGCCGAAATGTGCACCTCTGCCTACCCCTTTGGGGATAAAAAGGCGTGATGTTATGTATGTATGTGTACATACAAATTTTAAGTAGTCCACAAAAAGACGTTCTATCTCCTTCTATTTAAGAAGCAATTTGCAGCCATCCATCAACTCAGTGATAAGCAACTATTTCTCAAAGGTTTTTGTGGACAAATGACATAGAAAGATACAATCAAAGAAAGCATGTGTTGGCAAAAAATAGGTTTTTTCTGTCAAAACTACTATGATTGTAATCCCTCAAAAGGTTAAGTAAATGTGTCCATTTTTGCAACACCCAATTTCGTTTTTGTTGCATAGGTGAACCGGTAAATTTTGAAATCATTAACATACATACATACATAACTTCACGCCTGTCTCCCATGGGGGTAAGCAGAGACTATGGAACGCCAATTACAAGATTCCTACATACCTCTTTCGCTTCATCAACAGTCATCAATCTTTTCATGCATACTCGTCGAAATCATTTATTAATGTTAAATTGATAATTATTAATATCCCTATAAAGTGAATAATAATTAATCATTATAGGTCGTGGTGGCCCGGAGGTTTAAACGCCCGCTTCTCGTACATGAGGTGCCGGTTCCAAAACTACCGATAGCAAGTAACAATGTAACTTATTCCAAGGAAAACATCGTGAGGAAACCTACGCTTATAATTTCTAATTATAAGTTTGAAATCGTCAACCCGCATTGAGCAAGCGTGGTGATTAATACTCAAATCTTCTTCGTGTGAGTAGATGTCTTTGGTCAGTAGTGGGCACTAGTAGATTGTTGATGATGAATATGGGTGAACCGGAGAATGTTGAAATCATTTAATTAATGTCAAATAAATAATCATAAATACTTCTATTTAATTTAAAGAATAATATATTGGTCAAAGCATTTATTTCGATTAAATCATTATTTGGTACTTTTGAAACGTTAACAAATACAAAATAAATAATTGTCTGCCAGTCAGTCCGTCAGTGAAGCTAGGTGAAGCTAGGTGCCCATTCAAAATCATCATAAGTTTTAACTTAAACAATGGTAACTTTCTCATTTAGTAGAAAGGGTTTGATAAAACTTTTTAAAGGTAAGTTTTACACAAAAAAATCGTTCAATCGTAATTGTCAGAAAACGTAGACATACTTTTTATGTTCATTCGAGCAGAATTCGGTCATTGAGATACTATTAATAAAATTCTAAGTGGTCAGTCAATTCGTAATTAACATTGAAAAATAGGATCCTATTTTAGGAAAACACTCAAGTTATTAAATGAGACTTGAAATTTCATCTATATTATATTATAACGGCACATCTCAGGGACCTTTATGTACAGTGTGTTAGAGATGAAATTCGCCTGAGTTTGAATATTATAGTGACAATAATCTAATAATAAGTCCGGCGCGGTAGTATAGGACATTGAGCGGGAAATATCGACGGTCCAACACAGAGTATCGCTCCCTTGGACACGGGTACGTGGTTGTCAAAGTTGTAGAATTAAAATAAGGAGTCCATTGTTTATATTAAAACTTTCGTGAGACATATTAATTTTTTATGTATTACGAACATAAAAATAAAATATAATAGAAAAATAAAATATAATATATCTTATTATATCTTTATGTATATTTTTATATACGTATTATATACTAATTAATTACTATATTTATGAATGCCTCTAGCATGGCTTGAAACTAGTCGAATTCTTCATAAAATATTTACGTGAGTAAGTCGAAAACATAATAATTATGGATTCCATTATTTTCCTTTTACTAGGTTTTACCGTGAATTTGGGCCATGTCAAGTCTTCTCCTCTCAGTACTTCCAACTTACATAGTAAAATATGAATCAAGAAGATTTGAAGGTAGAGTAAATAAATAAAGCATTTTTTTTAAGGGGAGGAACATCATCGAATGACTGCTCCCGTCTGGGTGAGGCGGGAGGGAGTGTCAGACTCTTACTGACTAAAAACCACCCCGTTCCTTCTCCTGCACGTCGAGCCGGAGCCCCGGTTACCCGTTAGGTTCTTCGCGACTCCGAATCGGCATCGGCCCTATTGGGCCCATCTGTGGTGGTCTGATGGCCCGTTGAGGCGCGCGCGGAATAAATAAAGCATACATATTACTTTACAAACGAACATTTATTTTTATTTTTATAATGTGTTCGACTTACTCATGTAACTGTTTGACGAGGAACTCGACAAGTTTCAAACCATGCTCGAGGCTCGATTTCGAGCCATTCTTGGGCAGCATTCCGCGACACGGGACGCGGCGACTGTCGCGTTGCTACTCGACTACTCGAACAGGTGAGTAAGCAGAAAACGTAATAAATAATTAGTACCTATGTCTCACGAAGGTTTTAATACAAAAATTATTTAGCGCATAAACTACATACATCATTTGTTTTCGTATAGTTTTCTAAGCATTTACGCGGCATTTTAGTCTCAATGACTGCTTCATTGACAGAGTGGTCGCAAGTGCGACTGCCGGGCAAGGGGTCTCGGGTTCGATTCATGGGTCGGGCAAAGTATTACTGGGTTTTTAAAAAAAATCTCAGTAACAGCACGGAGTCTGGAAATTTGCCCGGTATATGGCAATAGGCTCACCCCCTATTACATGGGACTCATAACATAAATAGTGAAAAGTGGGTGTTACATCTGTGTGCACCTCTGCCTACCCCTTCGGGATAAAAGGCATGATGTTATGTTTAGTCTCAATTCCACTCTACCAAATTTAATTGCCATTTGACACATTAAACATTTTTCGTTTCATTACCACTTTAATTTCCCTTTACAACAGCCCCTCTGTCCAACCAACAAGTTTGAGCACCTCTGCCCCCAATAATTAGCTTAAGGCAAGGTGGAAACAGTTCTTATGTAAACACTATGTTGACGGCCCACAATCTGGTTAGGTGGCATTGTTTGTTTACCTCCGCGCTGTCCAGACATCATTTTCTAAGATTACATAGGTACCTAATAGGTACAATGTATGTACATATAAGTTGCCTCGTTGGCCGAGTGGTTGTAAGTGCGATTGCCGGGCAAGGGGCCTCGGGTTCGATTCCCGGGTTGGGCAAAGTATTACTGGGTTTTTAAATATTCTCAGTAGTAGCACGGAGTCTGGAGTTGTACCTGGTATATGGCAATAGGCTCACCTCCTATTGCATGGGACTCATAACATAAATAGTGAAAAGTGGGTACATTGTACAGTGGTATATTGTGAACTTTTACCTACCCCTTCGGGGATAAAAGGCGTAATGTTATGTTATGTTACATATAAGTAGGTAATGACCGCCTTACCATGTGATCATGGTAGAACAGAATTGGAATACTTAATTTGTAACTACCGCAATTTTCCTGCGGGTTGTTTTTTTTATTTTGTCTGTATGGTCTGCCTCGTTGGTCGAGTTGTAAGTGCAACTCTGCCGTGTAAGGAGTGTGTTAGATATCCGGGTTGGGCATGGTATGATATAATGATAGAGGTAATTTGAATTTGTCAATGGTAATAAACCGGACTACTTAGTACATAACTTAGGTTTTCATTGAGGAGGTGCACTTTTAAGTACCTTCAAAGATGCGGAATGTTTTTATGTAGGTATGTTATAAAAATACTATTTTTAGAAGACTTTTTTGAGGGGTGATAATTATCCAATGACATCTCCTGCCTTGGTGAGGCGAGAGGGAGTATCAGACTCATCTACTGACTAAAAACCACTCCTTTCACTCCTGCACTTCGAGCCGGAGTCCCAGCAACCCGTTAAGACCAGCGGCTCCAATTTTTTGGAAGATATATGCATTTAGACATTTGTTTATTAGTCTCTTTTCCATGCAAAATATTTTACTTCAAATTTTCATAGACTCCATAACTAGCGTTAGTTTTTAACTTTGATGTAGGGATTTTGGTTCCACACGCGACTGAAAATATAAAATGATTTTTCAAGTGAGTTAAAATTACAGCCAATGTTAACAAACAAAATTGGGTCCATTCTGTCCTTTTCGAAATCCTGTCACGTACCAAAGAAGTTTAAATAATTTGCATCCATTTATATGTATCTTGAACTATATAGAATCGATAGAATTCGTTGTAAGTTCTGCTTATAGAGGTATATTATAATTTAGTTATGTTAAGACTATCTCGTTAGCCGAGTGGTCGCAAGGGCGACTGCCGGGCATGGGGTCTCGGGTTCGATTCCCGGGTCGGGCATAGTATTATTGGGTTTTTTTTAATTCTCAGTAACAGCACGGAGTCTGGAATGGTGCCCTGTATATGACAATAGGCTCACCCCCATTACATGGGACTCATAACATAAATAGTGAAAAGTGAGTGTTACATTGTAGAGGTACAGTGGCATAATGTGCACCTCTGCCGCTCATCTAAACGTCAAAAACGATATTGTTCGATGAATTTGTACGAAATATCAACTTATGACGTCATCATATTTTGCTTATTTATAAAAACTTCTAGAATAAATCGCAAATTGAGTGTTTAGTATAGGTAATCAATGAATGAACGGTAATTAATAATCTATGTTTCATTGGATTGAAAAATCTTAATAATTTATTTTTGAGACCAAGAAACTACCCAATAATCTACGTCCTGGTACGAGTATCGAACCTCTTTTGTTTGCTTGGAAACAATAGGGTCTGTGTGAAAGAAATCTGTTACCAAAAAGCAATAAAGTACCTATCTAATCAACAAGTTTTATGCCTCATGTTATGATGACTTGACTCTATAGCTATTCTTAGTCATTTCACAGGAATAAACCGTTATTTTTAATTAATTTAATACGTGTCACGATAGCTATTAAAAAGTTTTAAACCTTTTAACAAGGTATCATGATACTCCTACCTAAATAAGTACTTTAACATGTCTTATTACATTCCCATGCATTCAGACAGTGTTTAAAAGTTGCTAAAACTCTCCTGAAAGACGAAAATACCATGGAGACGTTTCAGTACCTTGATACAATAATTAGATTACTAAAGGAGTAGACAGAGGTGCAAAAATGTATTATTATAAACATATTGTCTTTTTAATACACTGGACTACAGCGCCCTGGGTGCTTACTCTTGAAACCAATCTCAATGTAATTTAAATCCAATAAAATCTCAATAATTATTCAATGTCAATACTACACAATCCAAATAGTAGCTGTTAAAATAACATTCAGAGTACGGAATATAAAGTCAAACTCAATACCATTTAGTTCATTCGATATCCGCGCAATACGGATGCAATGGGCGCTAGTATTGAAACTCAAGAGTACGATTTTCACAATAACAATGTCGATCGATCGGAATTGAATTCAAGAAGTAAGTAAGCACTCTGGTATTCCTAATCTGGTTTTTAAACCGAGTATTATCTTAACATGCATCAGATAAGTGCACCAAAGAATAATACCTGTTCAATATACGATTATTGGCAAATGATAACTCCATAACGTTAAACCCAAAAAAAAACTCAACTTCTTGGTTAACACTAGAACATAACATAATATCCGCTTTTTCTATTCGTAGGCGGAGGTGCACATTACAGCATTTAATGCCGCTGTACAATGTAACACCCACTTTTCACAATTTATATTATGAGCCACATGTAATAGGGGGTGAGTCTATTGCCATATACCGGGCACAATTCTAGACTCCGTACTGCTACTGAGAATTTTAACAATAGCTGCATGAAAATGCCGCCTACACAAACGAATTTCACATAAAAATGATTCTGTTGATAGACAAATAACAATTATAAGATCAAACTCTATTAACAATTCCTTTCAAAGAAATCGGAACAACTCCCGGCACTTATTATACTCAAATGAATATTTTAAAACCTTCTTAAGGAAATCCATTAGACGTCTTCATCTGTTTGAAATGCTCTTAATTAAAGACGATTGTAAAAAACACAAAAGGTTTTTATTGTAAACTAGCATTCGTCTCCTGGTTTGCTTGTGATTAATTTAGAAGATATCTCTTGAGTAAGTCCCGATGTTATATTTACCTACAAATTGCTAATAGAAAACAGATAATTAAAATTCTTTACAACTAACTTTTATTTACGACTTCAATCGAAGAGTGTGGACTGCATCAGTTTCCAGCCTATGCCTACATATTATCTTCAGACACAAGCACCTGTTTCTGAAGATAGCACAGTCAAAGTCAAAACATGTATTGCGATAAATTCTTAAATGCCTCACTTTTGAAACGTCAAAAATTTAACTGTCAGTGAAGCTAGGCGCTCGTTCCAAAGTGTACTTTCGAATGGAGATCGCTACATAGATAGGTTGATTGATGTTTCAAAAGTGCATAATCAAGGATTAACTCGTCGAGTACCGTCATTATAGACACAATTATAGAACAATAGGTTGCGGTCACCGGTGACCGCTTGGTGTTTGACAGTTTAATTGAAAATAAATGCTTTGACTTTGAAAATACAAAATCCTACAAATGTTATTTATGCAAAACTTTGTATGTAAGTTTGTTACTTCTTCAAATTAAAAAGGTAAAGGCAGCAGAATGGATTTTGGAACAGGGGTATATTGTAGTCTGGAATTACACATGGGAACGTGGGCAAAGTCGCTAGCAGAAGCTAATTATACTTACCATAAAATCATTTCGTTGCGACTTGAAAGAAGGATAAACTGACTCTAACATTTTGCTTTCCTTGCGATTATGTCCGCGTAGTAGTACAATATGAATGTTAAAACATAACTTTTTTTTGTTTCGGTTTTCCAAAATAGTAGTGCTCCTTACATCAGCTACCTGCTAATAAAAATCTTGTAAAATCGGTCCAGCCATTCCAAAAATTAGCCAATACAAATAGACAGACTGACAGACAAACTACTGACTGGTGGGTACCATTGATGCGGGGGGACAGGTTGACGTGATCTACACCGATTTTAGTAGAGCCTTTGACCGTGTCGCTCATAACATACTCTTGTATAAATTGAAATCTTACGGAATCACTGGCTCGCTCTTTGATTGGTTTGAGTCATATCTCGATAGTCGTACCTTCTTTGTCGCTATCAATGGTTACCGATCTGGCTCCTACCTCGTCACATCGGGCGTTCCTCAGGGATCACATGTCGGCCCAGTGTTATTTAACTTATTTGTCAATGATCTCGCAGCGGAATTTAAGTTTTCTGAGACTTTCATGTATGCGGATGACTTAAAATTCTGCAGACAGATTGAGTCGAATCTTGATGCTGAGTTGCTGCAGAGGGATGTTGATAGATTGGTAAGATGGTGTGATGACAATGGTATGAATTTGAACACTAATAAGTGCTACCATATGAAGTTCACCAGAAAAACTAAATATATGCGATCTGCATACTACATCGGTGGAAGCTTGGTGCAGGAAGTCACTCAGATGAGAGATTTGGGAGTTATGTTTGATGGTCAGTTAACGTTTGTTCCTCACATTGAAAATACAGTTAAAAAAGCATCTAGAATGCTGGGGTTTGTCATCAGAAATGTTACTTGCTTTCGCCAGAATCAGACTAAAATACTTCTCTATAATTGTCTGGTTCGTAGCTCTCTGGAGTATTGTAGCGTTGTATGGAGACCACACTATGCCACCCACACATTGAGACTGGAGCGGGTTCAAAAAAGATTTTTGTGGCACTTAGCGTACTCTTCTGGTATAGCTAATAAGAAGCCGTCATATGATGAGAGGCTGAGTCACTTCAAAATGATATCCCTACAAAAACGAAGAGACTCACTAGATTTATTATTTTTATACAAAATCTTGCGATATCATATTGACTGTCCCCAGCTTTTGAGCAAGCTCAGAATCCGTGTACCCTCCAAAAATCCACGAGCGCCTATAACTCCATTGTGTCCTCCACTACGCAGGACTGTACTTGGTGCTAATTCTCCGATCCCTCGTCTATGCAGGTTGCTGAATAGCTATAGTGACCTTGTTGATGTGCATTTGGACTCGCTTGGCAAGTTTCGCGTAAAGGTTAAGTTGATTCTTTATGGTGATGTTGCCCGAATGTAACTATTTTTATTTGTTTTGTCTTTATGTTCACTTTTTGTTTTGCCCACTATTTATGTTCTCATTGTAAGTATCAATTGTCTTTATTGTACGTGCCGTAAATTTTAAATTTTAAGTTTAATATTCAATTTGTCTCCGATACTAGTTCTTCTTAGTTATTTTGAATGTTAAATCCATGTCAATGGTTGGATTTGCCTGATCATAGTGATTTGTAAACCATTAAGTATATAACGCATGTTGTGCTTACCTATAATAGATTGATGCACTAGTATTTAAGTTTTCGTAAATGTAACCCTATATTGTATAAGTGTGTAATCAATTGTTGGTGAGCCAAATCAATAAAATAAAAATAAAAAATAAAATGTATTTTGGTATGTGTATCGTATGTATATTCACATGCATGTAGTAAGAAGCGGTTATTTTAACATTACAAACGGATACTGCAATTTCAATATTTCATTTGTCTGTATAGATAGATAGTTTTGATGAAATAGTGAGAATTCTTAGATTTTTTTTAAATGAAGAAGTTGAAACTCATGCCATGTAATTTTACTGTCCCATTAGTAAAGAAAGCGGAATTCTTATTTTTCCTATTCCCAAATCACTAGACTTTTATGTAAATGTTAAATTATTTACTACTTAACTCGTCGAGTACCGGTTTTGTAGACACAATTATAGAATAATAGGTTGCGGTCACCGGTGACCGCTTGGTATTTGACAGTTTAATTATAAAAAGTTTACCATGTGTAATGTGTGATGATATGGTGACCCTGAATTACATGAGAGCCCTAGGTTGACTTCTATAAAATTAAATATTCAATCTACCGTGACGAGGAAGGCAACAAAACTGGTTTAACTTTGGTGAAAATATGTCATATTAAATTCAACAATATGACAGTCCGCTACTGAATTATGAGTATCATTGAGGATTTTTTAATATTTGATGGACCGACATTTGACCACTATCTTGTCTGGTAAGCGATGATGCGGCCTACGATGGAGCACGTCGTCCTATAAACAACCTATTCACTCGGGCCTTGAAGATACCCTTCAGGAAACACAGACTTTGGCAAAAAATTCCACTCCTTAGCAGTACGCACAAGGAAGCTTGATGCGAAGCGCTTCGTGCGTGTGGGTGGGACATCTACCATGACTCGACGACGCTTCGCCGATATTCTTGTGGTATGATAATGGAAAGGACCAGGGGAAATCAATGTGCATTTCCCACGCACACTCATCGGAATGTATCCGAAAAAAAAATTTACATTTCTTGCTTTATTGTCTAAGCTTTAACTTTATATACTTCAAACGCAATTTACTCCTGCAATTATAGAGGCAAACCTTTGAAAAAAAACCCCAAGATACTTCAACCTCTTGACTTAAAAGCCCTTTTCCGAAATATTGTTTCCAAAATGACCATGTCCTATACAAACACAAGGCTTGTTATTATAAATTTAGACGTAAGATTCCTTACAAAATGTTCTGAAGTAAGACGTTTGTTTTTAAGGGACCTCGCGAACATTTTTACGATAGCAAAAATAATGTAGCTATTCAAAACGATGTTTTCTTTTTATGTAATTGCCTACGACGTACTTAGGGATCACATTGTGTCTGTTGGCTAGACATTTCGAAGGTTATATCTACCTACCAAGGTATTTTAAAAATAAACCTTCATTTTCAAAGAATCAAAAACGATACCTACATTTTCCCAGGACTAGGTAAAGGTGAACTTAAGTATAGCCACCCAAGTTATTTAGCGTGCCGGTTAAGAATAATGATGAGATTGATTTAGTACGGAGGCAATAGGTATTGTTTAAGTAGATATAATTTTTTTAACTTTGATAATTACTAAGAGTTCAAGGAGAAACGAATGGCGATCTAACCGATCTATATTTAACAGGGTCCAGAGTTCAATTACCTACTAAATACACAACTTGAAGACGCCATGCTATCGAAAGCATTAGATTATATTTTTTGTGGGGTAAACGAGCTGTCGGTTTTCTGTGGTTCCGTGGTATCACTTTTTTTTTTTAAGGGGGGAAAATCATCGAGTGACTGCTCCCGCCTGGGTGAGGCGGGAGGGAGTGTCAGACTCTTACTGACTAAAAACCACCCCGTTCCTTCTCCTGCACGTCGAGCCGGACCCCGGTTACACGTTAGGATAGCTCTTTGAGGCGCGCGCGGAACGCGACGCGCCGTACGCTCGGGTCTGTTTCTGGTCGGACGGGGAGCCACCCATGCTCACCGTCCGCAGGCCCGCGCTTACGGTGGCCGGAGATCGTCCCGCGATCCCCGACGCCCGGTGTGTCCTTCGCGACGGCTGGGTTGCGAGGAGGCAGCGCTTCGCTGCCTCACGCGTCCCGCCTACTCCTTAGCTAGCATGACTGCTTCGCAAAAGGAGGAGACGGCATCCCAGTCCCCCTCGCTCCGCATCATGGCCTGCACTAGGCCCGGACGCGAGAGGTCGTCATCGCCGATCACTTCCCTGAGGGTACGGCGGTGCTCAGCCCACGCAGGGCAGTCTCCCACTGTGTGTTCCACCGTGTCCTCAGGGCGGTCCTCGCAGTGATGACACCCGGACGTTTCCTCCCGCCCCATCAGACACAGGTACCTCCCGAAATTCCCATGTCCGGTGAGGACGCCGTCCGTGGTATCACTACGGGCGAGCCAGCCCTATCGCTCCGTAGAATGGCTTTAAAAAAAAAAAAAGCTGCTTATTGCAAGCAGTGGGATATATGGGAGAGAGTCCCATATATCCCAAACTATGTTTTTACTAACTCAAATCTCATCCAAAGCTGCAAGAATTAAGTTTCTGAACAAGAACTAATATTCAGCACAAAAGTTAGTAGGTATTAATGACATCCAGACACAAACGAAGCTAAAACAACAGTCAAATCGGTGGAGGCGAGCTCGAGTGGCTCCATCATAAACGACAATTGATTTTTAACCCTCGATGCAAAAATAGGGATGCTTCTGTTCGTTTTTATCGTACAAAAGATTATATACGATAAAACATTAAATTTATTTATTTGTTTCTGTATAGTTACATAGTATTAAGAAATAACATAGGTTACAATTAGGATTTATGTATTATTATGTAAGTAGTATTTATTTATTTATTTACTAACGCTTCATGCAAAGTGTACACAAGGTGGACTTAATGCCGCAGGCATTTTCTTGGATAGGAGCTAGAAGAGAAAATAGAAGACTATACTAACATATTTCAGATATGAACATAAATAAATATAATAATATATATACCCACACACGAGTACGATACAATATACATACATACATAGACTCATCTTATATCTTATATTCTTATATAAAGCGGAAGAGTTTGTTTTTTGTTAGTTTGTTTGAACGCGCTAATCTCCGTAACTACAAGTCTGATTTGAATAATTATTTCTGTGTTGGATAGTGCAATTATCAAGGATGGCTATAGGCTATAAAACATCACGCTACGACCTAAAGGAGCTGAGCAGAACGTGTGAAGCGCGGAAGTAGCTAGTAGTATATAAATAAGAACATAATTACTAATTACTCTGTAAATAATTAGCATGATGATTCAGCCAACCAAGATTATTTAGAGGTATGTTTTAGACAGTCAAATACCGGCTTAGACTGCTGTTGGTGATGATAAATGAATAGTATTTACTAATTACTAAAACAATCTCATTAAAATTTTTCAATTGATCGAACTTTTTTAAGCAAATCTGATAACGACCATAAATCATGGTAAAGTGTAGCCACCGAGTAGATACGATGATTGTCATTCGTAAAGGACAGCTGGTACTCATCATCATCATGATCAACTGCCTATAAATGCCCACTGCTGACCAAAGGTCTCTTCTCACACGGAGAAGGTTTAAGCATAAATCACCATGCTTGCTCAATGCGGGTTGGTACTCACGCAGTAAAGTATAATGAATAAATTTAGATCCTAGTCTTTACAGGAACGGTTCATAATACATAGTCAAATGTAGAAAAGAAGGAAAACAAACAAGTTAATCTTAGTTAATATATCAATTAATAAATGATAGTTGGGTTTATAGCTATTCGTACAGCTTAAACAAGCAATGTATGGCGGCATACGGACTTACATTAATGACATTAACGTTTTATAGTGATGTGCTGAAGTTGTTGATATATCGATAACCGTTTTTTGCTATTTTTTCCTATTACTGTTGTCGTTGCTGACTATTTATGTCGTTTTAAAAACGATAAAAGAACTGGATCTATTTTTGAACATTCAATGTCCTTCTCAAAATCAATCAAATAAAAAAAAAACAGGTAAGCAGATGTTGCGTCAATATTTTTAAAATCAAATTGAATTGGAATGCTCAAAACAATCTGTTCTCGCCAAATAGTGATAGCTGTCTACAATTTATTTGTTTAATTTGCGAAAACGATACTAAAAATAAAATTTAGACATTCAATGTTAGAATTTTGATGGAACTATTATTTATATTTAGATTTCTATTTAAAAACGTTATTGTAAACATTTGCTAGTGATGTTTTATTTATTGAAAGTTTCCGAATTCTATTTATTTGTATAGAATCAAAAGTTGAATAAAGTTCTTTATAGTTTCGTGTAACTGATCGATTTCTAAATGTTTGGTTGAAATTTTATTTATATTACCTACTTTGACTGATTACAGCAGTTTTAATTGTTCGAAATAAAAATGAATTGATGTTATTTTACCTAAATCAACGGTCTAACGTTGCATGCAAATAATAATTATGGGTGTTTATACATACATACATTGCTATTTGTTACTTTCCTGTTGTTACATGACCTGATGTATTACAGCATTTGTTTAAAAAAATATATAACATCAACAAAACATATTGCAAATTTTTTTCCTCCCCCGTAATTGTTATCGACTTCGTCACATCACTACCGGCGAGCCCTCTTTGAAAATTCGATTAACGTGGTGTACACTTACATTATTGTCGCCCCAGTGTCCCGTTGGACTAAACGGCACATAGACAGCCGCGTTAACATTGTTCGCGAGTGTACCAATCATCATCATGAATTTTTAAAAAGAACACGAAAATAAAAGGTAAGATTTGCTAATTTTATCGATACATATATCGTTTATTTTAAATACAATTTTTGTGTTATTATTAAATTTTTAAAATTTTATTATATATCGAGTGCATCACTACCTTTTTGTTAGCATTTAAAATTGTTAACAATAACTTTGTTTCGTAGTAAAATGGTAAACTTTTTTGTTTTTTTTTTAATTAATTAGGAAAGATTCGGGGGTGAATTAAGGACGTCACACTGACTAGTGCGGATTCGTTTTGACCTTGGCTGAAACGAATAGGCTTCATCACTGTAAAATGTGTAGTACCTAGATTGAAATAAAAGTGATCATGTACCTACATGTACATGTATGGTTTAAAATGGTAAACTTAATTATTGTCGTATGTGTCGTGTTTTAATGAAATTGATATTCAGTATATGATGTAGTGATAATCTGTTAAAGTTTTTGCAACTTTATACCGTTATGTGAATGTATGTTTTTGTTTGAAGTTTGAAATGTTTGATATATGTAGGTAAATGTTCATTAATTGTTTGATATAATAAACAACATCCACATCAACAGCCGATAAGTAGCCACAGCTGACCGAAGGCCTCTTCTCACATGAGCATTAATCGCCACGATTGCTCATTTCAGGTTGACAATATCAAACTTATGATTAGCAATTATAAACTCAGGTTTCCTCACGATGTTTTCCTTTACCATTTTAATATTTCACTAAATAATCTTAGAAAGTACATATAACTCGGAAAAAGTCACATTGATACTTGCCGTTGGTAGGTTTCAAATATCGCACTCTCATGCATGAGAAGGGTATCTTAAACCTTCGGGCCACGACGACACGATTAAATAAAGGTAGAAAAAATCTTTTCACAGTCGTAAATCATATGTAGGTATTCTTAGATGTTATAGTGATAATAAGACATTAGTTTTACTTATCATATGTATGCTGATACAGACACCAAAGTTAAACTTTTGCACAGACTCAAAAATTTAACTCTCATCTAACAATAATGCCCAATTACCCCCCCCCTCTCCCCAATCCCCGAATCCCCAATCATCCTCAAACTCCTAATCCCCAAAAGGCCGGTAACGCACTTGTAACGCCTCTGGCGTTCCAGGTGTCTTCAGGTGTCAATCCCATGTTTCCCGTTTCCATAACATTATCGGTAAATCCTTGGATAAAAATTATCTTATGGTCTTCTAGTTCTAAGATACCTCCCAACCAACACGATCTAGCCGTTCTTGATTTATAATTAGTGTAACTAATACGACGACGATTTTTTTTTGTGGGAAGAATTTAAAAGCATGTCTATATAAGTAACGCCTACCTTAGATACACACATTTCGTAAAGACAATTACTAGTCAAATTATGTATCAATTACCCTCACTCGACCTCAGAAGAATCTGTAAGAAGCATTTAGTTGAGAGTATTCGCGTTTTGTTTCAATGACGTATGTAACAGGAGGAACTTAAACAAAGTCATTGCTAAGTAAATTCTAGCTATTACGTATTATATTATCACTAATGTGATTAATAATACCTGCCTACTATACTGTCTATCTATACTTTTATTATATATCTGACTGCCTCGTTAGCCGAGTGGTCGCAAGTGCGACTGCCAGGCAAGGGGGTTTCGGGTTCGATTCCCGAATCGGGCAAAGTATTATTAGGTTTTAAAAAAAAATCTCTGTAGTATCACGGAGTCAGAAATTGTGCCTGGTATATGACAATACGCTCACCCCGTATTACATGGGACTCATAACATAAATAGTGAAAAGTGGGTGGTACCTACGTAGTACAGTGGCATAATGTACACTTCTGCCTACCCCTTCGGGGATAAAAGGCGTGATGTTATGTTATGTGTATGTGTACAAAGTGTCCTTAAAAGTGATTCCGATTGACCTCCTCCTCTTATTCGACTACTCTAAGTTCGATCGATACTTCCAGAGAGATGTATAAACATTTATAATATTTATATCTTCTAGAATCATAAAGTCTTTTGGGAAATACAAAGCGATATAAAGCTCAGATCTTTACCTTTTATTTTCTACTTTTCGTGTGAATTTATGCTAATTTCGTAAGACAAAAGAAAAGGGAAAGAAATCAAGCGACAATATCTGAATCTGAGACATTACGCGCCGATGTGGGACAGCGTAAGGCTCTGATTAAATTACTATTTTCACACTTTTCTTGTATATTTTTTGACGACACTGATCGTGATATAACGTTAACTGCAAACTTGTAATTCTCTAAAAGGATAGGCAGACATATAATAGTTGTAGAAAACCACTTTTCGGTAGAGATAAAGAATTGCCGGTTAAAGTTTGAAAGTCGTGGTGGCCGGTGGCACAGTAACATAACATAACATCACGCCTTTTAACCCTGAAGGGGTAGGCAAAGGTGTACATTATGCCACTGTGCAATGTAACATCCACTTTTCACTATTTATGTTACGAGTAAAAACTCGGTCTCCATAGTACCTAAATGGTTACCCCTGGAATCAATCAATTTATTTACTTGTTTACCAGTAAATAAGCCAGTGGACTATCGTACACTTGCCTAAGTAATTGTGCCTAGTTCATTCAATTCCCATAGGTTTTCTATGTAAGTAATCTTTTGTACTATTTCGTTCCACCATTTTATTTAAGGGAAATCCCTTTGGAGTACGTAACGTTGTTTTTGTAATAGTCTTTATGTTAATGTGCTAAGGTATATAATATAATTAGAATAGAAGTTTAAGACTTAGATTTTAGTTAATTAGTTGAAGAAGTTTGGGTATTTTTGGGGTAGGTAGACGAATAGCGTGGGAGAGCCATGCTTCGGCACGAACGGGCCGGCTCGACCGGAGTTATACCACGGCGTCACAGGAAACCGACGTGAAGCAACGCTTATGTTGTGGTCGTCGTGTGCGTGAGGCTACCGGAGGCCATATTAATCCCTCAACCTTCCCCAATCTCCCCCATCTCTGAATCCCCCCCAATCCTCAAATTCCTAATCCCCAAAAGGCCGGTAACGCACTTGTAACGCCTCTGCTGTTCCAGGTGTCTTAAATTAAAATTGTAAAAACTATTTCTTTTTGTCATTTTTCTGTCAGTCGTCTTCAAAGCTATTGTATAATGTTATACCTATAATATGACTACATGCCCCTATTGACGTCGATGCGGACGAATTTCTTGATCTCTCTGTAAATAGTCATTTTTAGTTTTCTGTTACATATTTTTAAAATTTTCTGCATCAGTTTTAGAGTACCTATATAAGGTTGTACATATTTTTTATATTATTTAAATTAAAAAAATATGTATATATAATGTTACCTTCCACAAACATACAATACGGTAGCTGGCAACTAGTCAAATTCTAATACTTTGTGGCGACACATGTCACAAGTCAACGGATGACGTCATAAAATCCTACATCGCACATGCGAAGTTTACATTCGATTTAACACGAATAGAAAATCCCAACGAGCAACTGTTGGGCAGAAAGCCCGCCAGGCACGATCACCTCGCCTGGTCGGAGGATCCTCCTTTTCCGATGTTTAGGGAACTATACTCTCTGTTCCCTAAAGTGGTGAACCCGACGTGATTGGAAGTAACCTTCACTTCACGGAGCAGATCAGCACCGTCATCCGTATCGCCATCCCTCTCATTCATCATTTCTCCGCTGAGCGGTAATCAAGTCGCAGCCAACCAGCATCCTCAGCCTCATCAGGGACCACCATCGCCTGCAACGAAGTTGTGCAGCCTGGTTCTTCCCTACGGCTCACCAGCGTCTAGGCACAGCACTTCTGCACACGGTTCTGAAGGACATCTCCTCCCGTCAACGCAGACGCCAGCCACTACGCACCTACCCTCACAGCATCTCTTCCCCGACTCACCGTGGGACACTGCGAACTCATCTCTCCGACTCACTGGAGTATCGCCCTGCACCGCTCACCCGACTCACTGGGCACTCAGCGGGCACAGTTCCGACTCACTGGAACTAGGGACTTTCTACACTGGCTCTGGCACCGCTCATCTCAAGCATCGACAGCCGTCTCAGCGGGATCGACTCGACCTCCGGTCTTGGGAGGGAGTGATGTGGCGACACATGTCACAAGTCAACGGATGACGTCATAAAATCCTACATCGCACATGCGAAGTTTACATTCGATTTAACACGAATAGAAAATCCCAACGAGCAACTGTTGGGCAGAAAGCCCGCCAGGCACGATCACCTCGCCTGGTCGGAGGATCCTCCTTTTCCGATGTTTAGGGAACTATACTCTCTGTTCCCTAAAACTTTTATCGAAACGTCAAAAACGATACTGTTCTATGAATTTTGCACAAAATACCATCTTATGACGTCATCATATTATCGCGTCAAGACAAATAGCACACTTATATTTAGAAAGAGCGCTAGAATAAATAGAAAATTAAGTATATCGGCAAATCAATGAATGAAAGTGTAACAATTTTTCAATATTTAATTGGACTGAAAAATCAAAATATTTTTTTATTGACGCAGGAAACTACTCAATTTCTTGCTTTGTTATGTTTCGTAATATAAACTAACATTAATTGGCTTAATATGTTGTATAAATTTGAGCCCTCTAATACAGGACTATGGGACCCTCGTTACATTTAAGTGGGTTGAAATACATGCACTGTTATGTAAACAATAGGTATTTTGTACCGACCCAAAATAGAAATTGACTGCCTCGTTGGCCGAGTGGTTGCTAGTGCGACTGCCGGACAAGGGGTCTCGGGTTCGATTTCCGGGTCGGGCAAAGTATTAACATAACATCACGCCTTTTATCTAAAATAAAAGTAGCCTATGTTACTCCTTATTATATTAACTACCTGCCAGTAAAAGTCGCGTCCAAATCGGTCCAGCTATTCCAGAGATTAGCCAGTACAAACTGACAGACAGACAGACAGACAAAAAACGTAAAAGTGTTATTTTGGTATATGTATTTTTTTATTTATTAACACTTTAATGCACACAAAATAAGGTACATATGGCGGACTTCATGACATAATGACATTTTCTCCCAGTCAACCTTTATGTTAAATAGAGAATCAGCGAAAATAGGCTTGTGTACCTAATATGCAGTAGGTACAATAAAACGAAATAAATAATATAACATAACGTCACGCCTCTTATCCCCGAAGGGGTAGGCAGAGGTGCACACAGAAGTAACACCCACTTTTCACTATTTATGTTATGAGTCCCATGTAATAGGGGGTGAGCCTATTGCCATATACCGGGCACATTTCCAGACTCCGTGCTACTACTGAGATTTTTATATAGGAAAAGTATTACTGGGTTTTAAAAAAAATCAGTAGTAGCACGGAGTTTGGAATTGTGTCCGGTATGTGGCTCACCCCCTATTACATAGGACTCATAACATAAAATAGTGAAAAGTGGGTGTTACATGGCGCAGTGGTATTAAGTGCCGTAATGTGCAACTCTGCCTACTCCTTCGAGGATAAAAGTCGTAATGTTATGTTATGTTAAAAAATAAGTACTATAGATACATATTTTTTTTATATATGATGGGCCGACATTTAACCACTATCTTGCCTAGTGGTAAGCGATGATGTGGCCTACGATGGAGCACGTCGTCCTATAAGCAACCTATTCACTCGGGCCTTAAAGACACCTAGGAAATACAGACAGCAGGCAGCAGCAGGTTGTGCTGTGACGTCACAGTTATTTTGAATGAAACTCTGAATGAATGAAATTTTGAATACAACGTTAAGTTTGAATGAAAAGTGCAAGTCATCAAAACTTTAGACGCATATATTATTTCGGTCAGTTTTTATTTTATAACAAAACTAAGTATACAAATCCATTTGCACGGTCGCCAAAAAAGCACTCGGCCCTCCTGATGGTAAGCGGTTACCGTGGTCAATGAACGCTCTTTTTCAATATTTCTGTGCTTGCAACACTTGGGGCATTACATGCGCCTCGCCGGCCCTTAAGAAACCTAATTACTCCCTTCTTGAAGAACCCAAGGATAACCTTTATAACCAATTATCCAACCCAAGAATCGTAACCAAACACCTAATTATAAAACAACAAAGTCGAAATGACAATACTATATTGTTTACTCATATAACACGCAAAACACAAATATAATTACATAACTGATGAAATTACGTACACTGAGAACACTTCTGCTTACCCTAAAACAAACAAGACTACGTCATGTTATGATAAAGCATTCGAATCTCAACCCTATTGAAGAGTACTTTGTTAACAAAACAAAATACACACGGACAAGAGCGTATCAAGCTCACCTGTTTTACCTTTAAAGCATTTTAAATTCTATCACCAAAGAACTAAAGTTCAAAATCGATTAAAGAGAGATAATCTAGATAGGTAAACAACGGCTACACGTCGAGCCATACAAACCAATTTATCATGACCTCGCTTTGTATGATCTTTCCGCAGATTCGAAGTTTAGTTTATACTGGTTATGAATAGCCTGATAGGTACAGGGTTATTTTGGAAATAACGTTCGGCATTCAACTGCGAAGATATGTATGTATTTGAATGATAAATCATTGAATTTATTTATGTGTTTAAGTAAGTACTGCCCACCCAAGATATGTTACGATAGCGAAAACCACGTAAACTATGAGATTGAAGCTAAATGTAGAAATCTATAGTAACATTATAAAGCTGAAGAGTTTGTTTTTTTGTTTGTTTGTTTGAACGCGCTAATCTCCGTAACTACAAGTCTGATTTGAATAATTATTTCTGTGTTGGATAGCGCATTCATCGAGGATGGCTATAGGCTATAAAACATCACGCTACGACTAATAGGAGCTGAGCAGAGCGTGTGAAACCGCGCGGAAGTGCCTAGTATATGTATAAATCTCTATTCGTTATTGTGTATTTGTGATCAAATTACTGGTTATGTTATAGTTGTAATATTGTTAAGCGATTAGGATTTTTTTTTTATGGAATAGGAGGCAAACGAGCGACGATCACATGATGGTAAGCGATCAGTATCGCCCATGGACGGGTTTCCATGGACTGCAACACCAGAGGAATTAAGTAATCATGTAATAAAAAATCTAGTTCAGTAATTATAAAAAAAAATAAAGTTGATAAATTGAAAGTTGAGTTGAAAAAAATTGTTAGTATCTAAATTAAATTTTGATAAACCATCTTTTGAAACTTATTGAAATTTTTAATGAATGCCTGTGTTCGTGGCGATGACTCAAATTAAAACAAGGTACAACGTCAAATATACATCTCTTTTAAGACCTTTTTGTGTCCAGTATATGGCAATAGGCTCACCCCTTATAACATGGGGCTCATAACATAAATAGTGAAAAGTGGGTGTTACATAGTACCTACAGTGGTATTAAGTGCCATAATGTGCACCTCTGCCTACCCCTTCGAGAAGATAAAATGCGTGAAGTTATGTTTAAGACCACAAAAGAAAGTTATGATTTTATGGCACTTATATTATTTCTGAGTAGTTATAATAAGTTATACAATTGTCTTTAGTTAAATCAATTCGTGCATTGAAGTTTTCAAAAACATGTCTATTTCCAAAACATCACCTACTTGGCCTTTCACTACATTCTGAGAACCTAACGGGTAACCGAGGCTCCGGCACGACGTGCAGGAGAAGGAACGGAGTGGTTTTTAGTCAGTAAGAGCCTGACATTCCCTCCCGCCTCACCCAGGCGGGAGCGAGGGTCATTCGATGATTTTCTTCCCTTAAAAAAAAATAAAAAATTGGGTAGCTACATATACATATTATTATAAATAGTTCAATAGCAATCACAATGTACATGATAAAGCCGCTGCCAAATCTTTACATTTTGCCTCAATTGGAATGATTCCTTGAAACCATAGCCATTATATACAAAGTAAGATGATAATAATATATAATCGCTTTAATAATGTTACTCTATACTATAGAAGACCGAGCGTACGGCGAGTCACGTTCCGCGCGCGCCTCAAAGAGTCATCAGACCACCACGGATGGGGCCCAATAGGGCTGATGCAGATACGGAGCCGTGGAGTATCTAACGGGTCACCGGGGTTCCGGCTCGAGATGCAGGAGTAGGAACGAGGTGGTTTTTAATCAGTAAGAGTCTGACACTCCCTCCCGCCTCAACCTGGCGGGAGAAGTCATTCGATGATTTTCCCCCCTTAAAAAATACTATACCTCTAGAAGAACTGCAAAGACTTGTATTGAGAAATATCCGGTTAAGTCTTTGTAAACAAGGATGTAGAAATTCTAGAAGGGCATTGCAAAAGAGTGTATTTTTAGCCGACTTCAAAAACAGCAAAGGTTTCTCATTTGACATGTGGTGACAGCAGAGCAGGTTACATTTTTGTGACCATCCCTATTCTACCCGCAAGTACCGTAAGAGCTAACTTAGAAATTACTCATTTGATGACTTTTTGAGGGGGAACATCCCCGCCATGAGTGAGGCGAGATAGAGTTAGACTCTTACTGACTAAAAACCGTCCTGTTCCTACTCTGCTGTTTGAACTGGAGCACCTGCAACCTGTTAGGCCATCCGCGACTCCTCTGTGTGATAAATCTGACCTTTTTAACGCTCGATCTCCACCTTGCCAGCCAAGCTAAGAAATTATGCAGAGAAGGTTTAGTTCGACAGGGACTGCCAAAGGCTTTTGGTATTGATATTTTGCAATTAGACAGGTATTTTGATGTAGACGTTGCCATTTTGACATGGTGATGATACCTTCAAATACTACACGTTTCACGCAAGAACTTCACACGGAGAAACTATTTCAAAGAATGAAATCCATCATTTTATGCTTGCATTACATAGAAAAAAAACTATATATCTGTCTTTCCGTAACTATTTGAATTAGTAAGTATTGGTATCGAAACGCTCGTGAATTATCTTTACAACCCGATTAGTCATACAAACTTTTGGACTATAGCCAGATCTTTGAATTGGTCATGCACCGCGCTTCGTACGAACCATTTGATTTTCTAACAAGATGTTGTAATTGTAATGGAATTATTGTTGTGTGTGTAAGAAGCATTACAATTTTCGTCCAACTTTTTAGTGGGATAAGACAGATGACCTGATGGTATACAATCAGCACCGCTCTTAGACACCCACGATACTAGAGGTATACTACAGAAACTTGCTCGGTTCTCACACATAGTCTCTTATATACATATTGTCTGAACTTTAAAAGAGACAGACCCTCAGAGTAGTCAGTTAGGAAATGTCGATATCATCGTTCGCTTAAAAAATAACGTGTAAAAGTGCTGCCTTGTAGCCTATTTGCAGAAACAAATTCACTTGTTTTACAACAAGCTTGTAGCAGATCTTTGAGTAAATAGCGTTTGCGCCTTCGGTAAACCTAATCACATGGCAAAACACAACCGTTGTTTCACGCTGGTTTCCTGTGAGGACGTGGTAGGCTCTTAGAGCAGTAAAATTGACCCGAGCGTATGGCACGTTGCAATCCGCGCGCGTCTCAAAGAGCCATCAGACCACCACGGATGCCGATACGGAGCCGCGGAGAACATAACAGGTTACCGGGGCTCCGGCTCGAAGTGCAGGAGTAGGAACGGAGTGATTTTTAGTCAGTAAGAAGTCGGACAGTCCCTCCCGCCTCACCTAGGCAGGAGAAGTCATTTGATGATTTTCACCCCACCCAACAGTGCAACATACGACTTTAAAAAAACATGAAAACCGTCCCATCTATATTATCCGGCGTTGCGTGAAAAACAGTATGCGCTGTTACCCATTTTATGTTGACATATCTACGCAGCAAAACAAATATGAAATCCAACACGGCGCCATGTTTTTGACGCCAAATATGACGTCTGTTAACTCCATAATACAGTTATACTTGTTTTTACTTACTAGGGTTTTAAATTCGAATATTCATTAAAACAATATTGGTATTATTTTTGAAGTATTTTTCTTGTTCTTCTTTCTTCTTTAACGGAAAATCGCTGGACGTTTAGAGCCAGGTATTTCTGTCTACATACCTACTCAAAGTATTGTATGCAGCGTCAAAACTTAAGACTAGATATAAAATCTGAGGCTGCATAAAGGATTTATTAGTTCAATTGCTCCTTATCAATTACACAAGTCACAAAATACGAGTGATACATTAAACTAGAGGTAAACATACGATTTTACGAATCCTTCAAGGTTTAAAAGAATCCTGTTTAATTTCTTATTTCACGAAGACACTTCCAGTTTCTCCGTATCTTTGTACAAGAATGGCGTAAAACAATCACGTCTTCTTTGATCTAGACATTTGGCGATCTTAATTTGTTTATACTCACAAACGGATGGTCCAGACTTGGCTCCGAGTTTCCATATAATTTATAGTTGACTATAGATAGCTTTACAAGCAAATATAACACTTATATGAAGAGCAATAACGCTTAAATTAATTGATGTAGTTAGAATGATTGATGAATGGCTGGGGTATTGTAAAGTAATGGCTATTAGGTATGAATAGAGATTATGAATTTTTATTCATAAGTATGTGAGTTATCAAGGCGTATTCATAATTGTGTAACATCTTGCGTAATTCTTGGTTAATGTCGTAGCTCTGTCGGGTTATTTCAAATTAAAACAGAAGACTGCACAATTAATAGGTTTAATTACTACATATCAGAATCAAGACCGGCTCACACCGGCTGGCGTGTGTCGCTGAAGAAGAAGCGCGGCGCTCGCGCGGCCGTGGGTTTTTATACCCCGTCCCGCGCGTCGCCGCCTCTATGGTCGATGGCCATACTAATGCGCCGACAGTTAATTTTATGATTTTGATCTAGCACAGCTTTCGTTAAATGAATAAAAATATTATGATGTCGTCATTTTGTGTTTTGTATGCCTCAAGGCGTAATATGGTCGGAGTTGTACTTTTCTGCTCATAACTTAATGTTATTTAATGACGCATACTAGCGAATAGTTGATTTGATTTGATTTGAAAAAGGTTTTCATCCATTTTCACCCATACCTAGTCATAGATTTTGTGTTGTCCTGTCTGTATTTATTTTTGTATATTGTATATTCTTGTATATTGACCTATTAAATCATATATATAATGTGTACTAACATTAGTTTTTAAGTTCAATGTTACTAACAAGAATATGGACATGGTCTGAAATAAATGATTATTATTATATTATTATTATAGAAAATTAAGTTTTAGTCTAAAATAGTAACTTTCACTTGAATCTGGAAAAGAAGTGATTTTTCTAGTCTGTATCATTTTTATAAATAAGGTTATAGTTACTTGGAAAAAGTTGTTTATTGCGAAATAATACAAGTATGAATGAACAATAAATAGTTATCAAGCTTACTACAGGGTGATTGATTATCTTGAGGATAGGAATGCTTGGCAGCGTGTTGGTTCGACTCCACTGGACAATACTCAAATGTAGTCAGTACCTAGTTCAGATTACGATAATAGGTAATGTAATACTTTGATTCCGATGAAGGCAATCTATTTTTCTTGTGGCATCGAGCATTTCTTTCTTTATTTTAACAAGAGTTTATTTTTTTTTCTTGTATAGAAGCACTATTCCATTGTCAGTACATATGTGAGGACCATGTCAGACTTAAGATATTTGTTAAGTCTTAGTTTTGTTTTTTTTTCTATTTTAGTATGTTCTGTTATTTGTATGTTGCGTCAGGTATGTCTTTACATTATTCTCACATGTGTGTACAATATTGGAATATGCATCAGAGCAATGTAAAACAGACTTTTTTTAAAAGAGTAACGAATGGAGTTTCTTTCTCGTTCTTCTCCACTCGAATCGACATTTTGGAACGAGCGCCTAGCTTCACTGACGGACAGACTGACAGACTATTATATATTTCATATTTGTTGACGTTTCAAAAGTACCAAATTATGGTTTAATTGAAATAAATGCTTTTGAGTTTGAGTTTATCAATAAAGATAGGTCACCTAAAATTAAGCTTCCAATGATAAAACATATTTTCAGTTTTATTTCAGTGTGAGATCCAAGACAGTTGTTTGTTTACTTTCATCAGACGTAATTGGCACACTGTGTCAAATCGTTTTCAAGTTACCATATATCACCATAAATATACAGATCCTATAAAGTTCGTTAAATATGAAATTGTCACAGAATAGTTTCTGTGTTTATTTTTTTTTAATAACTAACCTCTTTGTTATTCAGGCGCATTATGACAGCCGAGTAGACTTCTTGATGTCAATATCCCTACCCGTCCCATAAGTCTATATCATAAGAGTCGAAAAGACTGGGGTAGCAGAATTCTGATAAACGTGAACCATTTAAACTATGATCTTCAATCTGCCTGACGTTGAAATTATGGCGTACCATCTCATGTTGAGGAAGCCCATTTCAGCAGCAGTGGTTGGCTGATTCTGCGTCACCATGCCTTTGGTTATTGTCATATTTCATTTAAAACATATCCGAATTTGACTAGCGCGTTGGCCGAGAGGTCGCAAGTGTGACTGCCGAGCATGGGGTCTCGGGTTCGATTCCCGGGTCGGGCAAATTATTACTGGGTTTTAAAAAAATTCTCAGTAGTAGCACGGAGTCTGGAAATGTGCCCGGTATATGGCAATAGGCTCACCCCCTATTACATGGGACTCATAACATAAATAGTGAAAAGTGGGTGTTACTTTGTACAAATAATGTGCACCTCTGCCTACCCCTTCGAGGATAAAAGGCGTGATGTTATGTTATGTTACATATCCGAATTAATAAAATTACAGCATTTATTCATTGAAAACCAACAAACATTCATTCACAAATCCAGTTTACACTATAAATAGATTTCTGATCGGACAAAACTATACGGACTTTAGTTTGGAAGCGTCCGTGATACGCTTTACAGCGCTTTAAAGCGCCATCGTCGCGTTATAAACAAAGTGCCAATTTATTAGTTTTGTTTTCGAGTAAGCGATTCATTGCCGAGTTTATGAATTGAATCGAATACTTTAAATAGCGATTCGTGTGCTGCGTTCTTACAAAAAAAGTTTTGAAAAGGAGTTTAAATTGAGACTGTGTTGGTGTTTTGTTTTATCTCATTTATTTTACAAACAAATGATTGTTTGTAAAATAAATTTGTTGATACCAGCTAGCTCATCATATACCTAAAAATCATTTTTATTTCCTACTAGCTGACCTGGCAAACTTTAAATCTACGAACCAAACAAACACAATCATTTCAAAACCAAAATTCGCCAACTCGGTTCGTCATTCTCGAGTTTTAGCGAGAGTGACGAAATGAAATTCATTTTTATTTCTATGTTGTATGCATAGATAATCACTTTTTCAAAATTATTGCTACAAAATTTACTTCAAACAATTGAAACAATCACATGTAAAGTTAATTCAAAACATCCACTTACATAATTATGTGCATCAGTTACCAAAACTTCAAAACTTCATTCAAGAGTTATTTTTAAAAATGATCGGCTTCATATGTTCGTTATGAGTTCAACAAGTGATAACTTATAAAAGACCGAATGAGTGAATTAAAAAATGGGTTAAGTGTATAAAGAGTGAATGAATAGAACTGTCAGCAAAATGAAGAGGCGGAAAAAAGACAGTAAAGTACGCGTTAGGTTCAATATAGCTAATGTGGTAAGTACGAGTCGTCATCATCATCATCAGCCTGTATTCGTCCACTGCTGGACATAGGCCTCTCCTATGGCACACCACTGAGCTCGGTCTTCAGCTCTTCTCATCCAAGTACAAGTATAACATAACATAACACTGGACTGGTGTATGGCAATAGGATCACCTTCTATTACTAAATACCAATATTAATAAAGTATTAAGAAAATCACAGTCCTAACATAACTATACATCGTTTAAATTACTTTTCCTGTCTCAGATCTACTGGAATTTTAAGAGGAATAAGATGCACCTATGTCCTTGAATTTTATAAAAGTGTTGTCCTCTCTGCTGTTTGTGTGTAAAAAAATATTAAATAAATAACATAACATAATAACACGCCTTTTATCCCCGAAGGGGTAGGCAGAAGTGCACATTATGCCACTGTATAATGTAACACCTACTTTTCACTATTTATGTTACGAGTCTCATATAATAGGGGGTGAGCCTATTGCCATGTACCGTGCACGATTTCAAACTCCGTGCTATTACTGAGAATTTTTAAAACTCCCTAGTAATAAATACGAGTGTTTATCTATTTAAACCAGGGGTTTCCAACGTTTTCTTGGCCATGGACCAAATTAGAACATTTGTTAGGTTACGGACCATCTATTACTATTTACATGTATTACTTTTTACATGAGGTCTGGACCAAGATTTTCTCCAGAGTCGTGAGCCACAATCTCGTAGAAATAGTGACATATCGATTATTGAAATCAATCAATCCGATCAGTTGTCTCCTTTGACATAAATATTATTTCAGTGAAAACACAAGACAATTCCTCTGACTTGATTTTTTTTAAATTTCGCGGACAATATTTCGTCTTCAACGAACCACTAATGGTCCACGGATCACTGGTTGGGAACCACTGATTTAAACAAACCAAGGAGTTTTAGTATGTACGGTCAAAGATCAAAAGTCCACTGTCACCGTAAGACTACTATCGGTTGCGCTGCAGCGCTTATACACACATGCACACGCATATTTTTATCAGTGTGCGTACGCGTGCGTGTGTTTATGCGTACGCACGCGTTTTTATGCACATTAATATAAAATTACTTACGCTTTGGCTTGTTAACATCGCTCACGGTGGCAGTGGACTTTTGGCCTTTGACTATACATTCAAATGACATAACATATAACATCACGCCTTTTATCCCCGAAGGGGTAGGCAGAGGTGCACATTCTACCACAGTACAATGTAACACCCACTTTTCACTAGTTGTTAAGAGTCCCATGTAATAGGGGGTGAGCCTATTGCCATATACCGGGCACATTTCCAGACTCCGTGCTACTACTGAGAATTTTAAAAAACATTCAAATGAATATTGTATTATAGTGCAGTGAGACGATCACAAATGAATATAAAAATAAAAAAATAAATTGTATTAAAACACCTTTGTTTGTGTGTATCTCAATGTCAACGTCAAAACAGCTGACAAGTTTTTCATATGAAATTTGACTTGTAGGTAGACCATGATCTTATTAATGACTTTGTCATTGGTCAATTGGTTTCAAATGTAAATGGGGTAAAGCATTATTAGCTTTTTAATTAAAATTTCTCAACAATACAACATGTGTAGGTGAGCTTTGCTTCGGCACGAAAGGGCCGGCTCGACCGGAGTGACACCACGGCCGAGCAGAAAACCAATGTGAAACAACACATGGGTTGATTCGTCGACAACCCGTCGTGTGAGTGACGTTACCGGAGGCCCAATCACCCCCCTCCCCGATCTCCCCAATCCCTGAATCCTCCGCCGCCGCCCATGGTCATCCCTGTTTCGGATGACCATGGGCGGCGCCGATTGCTTACCATCAGGTGATCCATCTGCTCGTTTACCGGTATAACCCATATAAAAGGCTTTTAATTCAAATTTCCCAACAATAGATGGACGAAATCTGGATTGTTCTCGATATATGGCGGTGTTCTTCACCCATTTTCGAAAAGATATGATATGATACTCATATCATATCTTTTCATGAATTACAATGTTTTCTAGATAAGAGTATGTACCTGATTCATATTTTATTATTTACATCTTCTTCAATGGCGCTGCAAAAATAATTTAAACAACCGCTCTCGAAATGTCCAAATATTTGAAAAAATGTATACAAATAAATATTTTTCCTGAAAAATTGTGTAATTCCATAGATATTTAAGTTTCCGAAGCTGCTCAGGAAATTTATATAAATTCGTATACCTATAAATAAACAACTGTTCGTAAGTTGTATCACAATAAATTGTCTAGTTGATTGTAGGTTTCGTATTTAAAATATTTGATCGTAGTGTAAAACGTTGTTTTTGTTTTTAGTTTTAATTGTGTACAAGTGAAGATACAATCGTGGTTGTGAATATTTTCTAAAGGATTTAAAAAAAATGGGTAATGTTTCCTGGGTGTCCTCAAGGTCCGAGTGAATAGGTTGCTTATAGGTCGTCGCTTACCACCAGACGAGATAACTAGTTGTCAAACATCGGCCGATTAAATATATAAAAAATCATGCTTTGCTGCGCGAGATGATGATGAAACAATAAAAAAAGCTGGAAATGTATTTTCGTGACATCATAATAAACACAAAATAATAACAAGGGCGTGACGTCATTCTATATTTCGCAATCAGTATCTATTATCTTCGAAAGTTTTAGGATTATCTATACAAAAATATCTATGCAGTTACCGAATTTTTAATGTAAGCTAGGATCTACAGTACCTTTTGTTTTTTTTTTTGAGGGTGGAAAATCATCCAATGACTTTGATGATTTTCCACTGCCCGGGTGAGGCGGGAGGTAGTGTCAGACTCTTACTGACTAAAAACCACCCCGTTCCTACTCCTGCACTTCGAGCCGGAGCCCCGGCAACCCGTTAAGTCTTCCGCGGCTCCAAATCTTCCGGATCTACAGATACAATCATGAAAACACCGACCATGGAACCATGGTCAGTAAAACCATGGAACACTTTCGATTGCATAATATTTCCGATCACGTGTTTCTGCTTTGAACATATAAGGCATTGCTTCCAAGTAAAATGACCTCAAATATTAACATCAACAAGATTTGATTCCGTCAAGACTCTCAAAAGATGTAATGCAAACAACTTTAGGTACCTATCTTATAATTGCTTGGAACTTACAACTTTTGATTACATCACAGTTCCAAGGGAATAGTAAACTATATCCGATAGGTATTAACTAATAAAAGGGAAATGTTTGGTTATGTATTTTGTGAACACGTTCTCAAAAACGTCTGTACGGATTGAGATGTTTTTAGTGTTGGACAAATCGATAACCAACTTATAGTACGTGTCCATACACCGCTGAACTGTGAGCCAACTTGAGAGAAAAAAGTTTTTATAAACATGAACTCCTCGTTGGGAACTCCTTGTTGGGAACTTCTTGTCGAGAACTCCTTGTGGGGAACTTCTTGTCGAGAACTCCTTGTTGGGAACTCCATGTTGGGAACTCCTTGTTGGGAACTCCATGTTGGGAACTTCTTGTTGGGAACTCTTTGTTAGGAACTTCATGGGAACTGCTCGTTGGGAACTCCTTGCTGAGAACTCCTTGTTGGGAACTTCTTGTCGAGAACTCCTTGTGGGAAATTCCATGTTGGCAAACTTCTTATTGTTGGACTGGACAACCTGCGGGTGTCTTAAGAGCCACCTAGGAGATGCGCATAATTATGATGAACTGAAACCTTTAAAATGGCAATCTCCTGCCTGCCAGTCATACGTGGAGAAGGCAAATACATTTTCTTATATCTTGAGCAGCTTTGGATATATAGAGCATAATCAAATCCGGAAAGAAATTCTTTTCCTCTATTACGACTTCTAGACGATAATGAAGCATTTTCGAGTTACAAAATCCCAAAGCACCTCTATTTTACGTACACATCACATCGATACTGATTACACAGATACATTTTATGACTAGATGCGTCATGCATATAAAAAGTGAACTTCAAACAAATCTTTTAGATCATCCGAACACACAACTACAGTTTAAACTATACAAAACCAATATAAACAGATTGTTGAGTGTGTGAAAAAATCATACATAGGTAGACCATAATAAACTGGCTTTTGATAGTATGTACTTGTAACATCTACAATGAATCATAATATACGATTGAAACTTGGATCACTGAGAGATTTATCGAAAATAACAAGAGCAATGAAGATCCACTTCTAGTTTTTTAAGTCCTTGAACTATTTATTGGTGGGTGACCTCGTTAGTCGTATTTATAAGTCTACTAGCTGTTACCCGCGACTTCGTCCGCGTGGAATAGTATCTTTGGGTGTATTTTTGAATCATTAGTAGGTATATTTAAAAAATAAAAATTTATTGTTCTCTTATAAATGTCCAAGAGACAGTTACTGGGGCCAGCGTCACATTGTGTACAAAAATATTCTTAAAAAACCTAATTTAAAACATTTTTATACACAACGTTTGCTGTTTTATTGCTGTTAGATAAAATGTGGACATTTTTGGGATTTGATACACGTGAGCACGTAGAGTTGCCCATGCGAAAAACAGTTCTTTTCTAAATTTACACCCGCCACTTTCAGTGTTTGGCCTTGCGCTTTGTTAATGGTCATTGCGAAGGCTGGTTTGAGGGGAAACTGGATTCTTTTGAACTGAAAAGGTAAATCTGTAGGGATCATGGGTATGCGAGGAATCAAAACTTCTTCATCTTTAGCTATTCCTGTCATTATAATTGCTCTAATAATATTGCGACCTAGCTGCGTAATTTGCAATCGAGTTCCGTTGCATAGTCTCGGTGCTTCGAGGTTTCTCATTAACAAAACTGGAACCCCAACTTTCAGTCTCAGCTTATGAGACGGCACTCCTGATAACTCTAAAGAGTTAAGAAACTCTGTAGGATAAGATGTGACCTGCTCACTGTCCGTGATAATATCTACTGATATTCGTTCATTTATCTGTCCCACGATTTCATTGGTCGGTGCTAATATAGCCCTTTCACACAACCACTCTCTATTCCTCATGTTATATTCCAAACCGGGAAATACGTTGTTTTTAAGATCTTCCAAGTTGTGGACAGCATTACAAAATTCTTGATTTAACGTGATCATGCCGTTAGCGTCCGTAGTCATTCGACCTTCACCAATTTTCAATAGAGCAGCTGCATATTGCCCCGATTGCGTATCATTATGTAGTTGTACTCGCATGTTTTTAGTTAGACAAAACTTTTTTACATGCACCCAGAATATAGACGCTTTCAAACATGCATTTACCTCATCTGCTGGAGTGCCTCTGGTAATGACAGGTAGTGTCTGTCGAAAATCCCCAGCAAGCAGCACTACCATCCCACCCATTAAACTCTGGTTGTTTCTGATATCTTTCAGAGTTCGATTGAGCGCCTCGATCGCTTTTTTATGCGACATTGTACATTCATCCCACATTAACAGCTTGCATTGCTGTAGCATTCGGCCACGATCGCTGTTTTTTGTGATGTTACACACTGGAATTTCCTCATGAGATAAATTTAATGGGAGTTTAAGAACTGAATGTGCCGTACGGCCTCCCTCGAGCAGCGTCGCCGCAATTCCAGAGGAAGCTACGGCAACAGCTATTCCTTTGTCTTTGCGGATTTGGGCTAAAAGTAAATTTAGAAGAAAAGTTTTTCCAGTGCCTCCTGGTGCATCTAAGAAAAACAATCCGCCCTCACCATTATTAATTCTTTGCACAACAAAATCAAAGACTAATTTTTATATTTTATTAATATTTGTTGCTGTAAAGAATCGACATTGTAGTCCAGTTCTCTTAATAAATCACTGTTAATTTCTCCGATTCTTTGTGGTCGGTTCATTCCAAAATCTGATAATGTGGTCTTCAATCTTAGTAAGCGCCTCGTTATATACTAAATCATTATACGTAGCATTAGGATTATTTTGTTGTAGTCTGTGTAAAATATCGTCAGACATATCATTTTGATACTTTTCCCATAATATCTGAGGATTTGAAAGACCACACGTCGCTATGACAATGGCAAAAAGATCTCTCACCTTAGCTGCTGATCTACATTGTGCAGCCTCTTCTAATGTCGAGTCCCAATGATTATCATTCTCTAACCATCCTCTACTTTCACAGGTTTCCCGGAACGTAACAAAAGTATAGACCCGTCCTAATGCATCTCCAGATTTAACGCCAGGCCAATTCGGAACAGCAGTTCCTTGAATTCGGCGTTTCCAACACTTTCTACTGGCATCCCAAATATAATACCGAGGTACCTGAACATACAAAAGTGTTTTTGCAAATTCATCTGATCTGCAAATATCGAAAAATGGGGTCAAAGTGGTTTTTTGTGGCGTTGTCACTCGTTGGTGAAAATTATTTTCATTAAAATAAATTCGTTCACCATTCTCTAGATGCACACTGAGGTGCGCAACAGTAGGATGCCTCTCATGCAAAGAAAACCCTAACAGGCGCCATACAGCTTCGTTACTGCTGACATAACGACCAGACTGAAACGTTTGTACTTCCGATTTTTTTATTGATACAAAACAAAAGTTACAATTTCTGGAATTCCTTTGGTACCTACTTATATAAAAACTTTGCACATCCTAAGAGACCTATGTACCAAGTTACATGGTTTTATCTCCAAAAATAACGAACACCCATATGCAACCCCTATTTCACCCCCACGCTGGTGTAAATTTTAAAATGCTAGAACAAACGATTTTTTGTTTATTATTTAGTGCCTAAATATAAAATGTAAGGTATCTTCAAGAATGACGAACTTCATACAAACTTTCAACCCCTATTTCATCCCCTCACAGGTCGAAATTTCAAAAACGCTAGAACAAAAATGTTTTATTATTTTTTACCAAGTGTGTAAATATAAGTTTCATGGTTTTATCTTTAAAAATTATGAAATCCCATACAACTTCCCCCCCTTTAACTCCTTACAACCCCTTTTTCGGGATAAAATTAGCCTATGTTTTATCTCGGGGTCTAGAATATCTGTATACCAAATTTCATTCAAATCCGTTCAGTAGTTTTGGCGTGAAAGAGTAGCAGACAGACAGACAGACAGAGTTACTTTCGCATTTATAATATTATTGGATAAGTATGAGATATTATTGGATTGTATAAGTATGAGACAGAGTCGAAATGGGAAGTAATATTTAGTGTTTCGGTTACAAAATTCTATGCTTACCTTTGGTACTATGTTTCTCAATGTTTTTTTGCGAAATAGGTACAAGGCAACCAGTTAAACTGAGCAGATCTTAATTAAAGGAAACTCGCGGATTACTCTCGTGAATATACTGAGAAAAGCTCTACTAGTTTCGAGCCACAGAGTATCGAGTATCGCCGCGACCGCTCACACTGATCATGATGAAGAGCCCCTCTGTGGCTCGAAACTAGTAGAGCTTTTAGTAGTTGTAGTTAATTTAGTATGTCTTATGTTAGTTATTGTAAAAACATAAGTAGATCTTCCTGATACAAAGTAACGAATTAATATTAAGTAGATACTTTTCGTATAAATCTAAACGGCTGGCATACTACTCGAAGATGGTTTTTAGAAACCAAGAAGTAAAAGATAAGATTAGGTAATAGAGGTTTTCTTTTAAATTCTTATGAAGAAAGATAAGTGCTATCAGATTTTACAGGAGTTTTGAAAATACACTACATACTTAAAAATAACATAACTACATATAAAAAAGTGAACGTATTAGATAATGCATTAATTGTGTATGTACCAGTTCGATTTCGAAGCAAACTTAGGGTACCAATTTTCAATTAGAACTATTAGAACTATTTAGCTAATTGTTCTCGAAAGTTTACCATACTGCCAGTCTCCTTGGGGAAGGATTTTAGCGTCAATTTATAGTCCTTGTATTTCTGCGATACGTAATTGGGTATATTTTATTATACTTTTATTTTGTCTGTGTTACTTTTTTATTGAAGTGGGATACGTCGACAAACAAGAGTATGGCTCACTTGGTGTTTAGCAATCAGCACCTGAAGTACGTTACCGGCCTTTGGGGCATTGGCCACTGGAAAATTATCTACCTTTTTAATATAAAATTTTGAATTAAGGAGACATACTAAATTAATTATTATGTTTTCGGCTTAAGTACTCACGTAACTATTTGACGAGGAAGTTGATTACACGCCGCGGAATGCTACTCATGAATATGAGCCTCTAGCATGACTTGAAACTAGTCGAGTTCCTCGTCAAACAGTTACGTGAGTAAGCTGAAAACACAATAAATAACAGTTTAATAAGTGAAAATGACTTCAAAAATCCTTTTGACACTTAGGACTGACACCTCGAACCACTCGATTTACCAATGGTAATAATACAGAGAATTCCAAAATATACATTGTCCCACATGGGAATAGTCCACTCGACTAATGAGGTGGCTGCAGTAATTGGTATAATGTAAATTAAAAAGGAAATGCATCGACTCGCCGGTTCTAAGATAGGGGTGTGCCTTAATGGCGTGGTTTTAACCTCTTAGTTTTTTTTTCTTTTGTAGAGGTACAATTTGTTAAGTGTTACAGTCGAACAAGAGATTTTGGATTTAAACTCGTTTGCAGTATTAGGTATATAAGTGGCTTTTTTACTTTAGAATCATAACCGACATGTGGGCATAGAATTGATAAAAGCATAGGGTTAATCAAATGCAAAAAAAAAATATTCATAGTTCGCTTTTTTTCAACTCTGAAACCATCTGGTTATTTTTGTAGTTTAAACTGTCAAACACCGAGCGGTCACCGGTGACCGCAACCTATTGTTCTATAATTGTGTCTATAATGACAGGCATACGCTTAGTTGCCCTGGTTTCGACCTCAATTTTTTAATGGTTATGGTCAAATACTGTTCCTGGGTGTCAAATACTGTTGCGTTTTTCAGTTTACGGTCCGCCACAATACGAAAAAGCCTAGAATTGACCTCTCGGAAAAAGTACCATCATCTTTTGCCGACTTGGACTGGGTCGTTGTCCAAGTAGTCGCTAGTACGACTGCCTGGCAAGGGGTCTTGGGTTCGATTCCCGGGTTGGGCAAAGTATTAGTGGGTTTTTAAAAACATCTCAGTAGTAGCGCGGCGTCTGAAATTGTGCCCGGTATATGGCAATAGGCTCACCCCCTATTACATGGGATATAAAAAATCATATCATAAAAATAAAAAGTGGGTGTTACATTGCACAGTGGCATTGAGTGCCGTAATGTGTACCTCTGCCTACCCATAACATCATAACATCACGCCTTTTTATCCCCGAAGGGGTAGGCAGAGGTGCACATGACGCACTTAATGCCACTGTACAATCACTCACTTTTCACAAATTATGTTATGAGTCCCATGTAGAGGTAAATGGTGGTGAGCCTATTGCCATATACCGTATACCTCTACCTCTGCCTACCCCTACGGGGATAAAAGGTGTGGTATTATGTTATCTTTTCATTTTGGAATATGAAAGTTGACTATGAGTTACTGTTGACTTTTGCTAACCACTTCAGGAAATATAATTAAAAAATTGTTTACACAAAAACATTAACGAAAGATCGTACCACCAACCGACCTCGCTTGTCCAGACGATACAAATTTATAAAAGTAGTTATAGCAACTAGCAACACACCCCGCTGTGCCGTTATTGTACAATATTTGTTTATCATTGCCAGACCACTGCCTACTCTATTGACATAACTCAGTTAGTTTCAGTTACACCTTTTAGTGAGCTCTGAACCACGGAACAAGTTAGTTCCGATAATTGTCCAATTATCCATAAAAAAAATTTATAGATTTTTTTCATTTGTGTGTCGTTTTTTTGGAATTTTCGTCCGGTTTTTTTTTAATTAGTGTCAGATTTATACACGTATTTGAGAAAAGTGTTTAATATAAGTTTTTTTTTAAGTTTTGTCTAGTCATCTTAATCCAAAGTGTTCATTAAAAAAAAAAATATAATTGCATCTTTTTTTTTCAATTTTGCCTAGATAACCTTATTCAATTGAATTTTACGTTAGTTTAGACTTTTCAGTTCGTAGAACTTTGTCAAGTTTATGATGGTGCCAATTCTTGAGTGATAAATTTTCTTTGTAATCAAGTTTTGTTATAAAAGTGTCTGATGGGAGACATACGTGTGCAGGAGTGGAGATGTGCAAGATGTAGAGTATGTATTTATTTTCGTTCTTTAATGTTTTTTATTTGTTGTTAGTTATAGGAGCAGACTTTTTAGAATATGGGACTTGTAAATGGAATGTACAATGATTGTGCAGTATCAGATCTCTGTCTATCCCTTCGCAGGGTTTAAGTCTACATAATTATGTTTACGAGAATATTAAAATGATGGGTCCAATTTCTGTCAAAATTTATTGCAGTGGCTTTGGAACCAGGTACATAGGTACTTAAAAATATCTTCATTTATTTATCACATTAATATTGAACTTATTAAGGTTATCGCATCAACAGCCTATAAATGCCCACTGCTGACCAAAAGCCTTGATTTTTTAGAAAATGTACATATACAACACCACAGCTTACGCCATAGCCTTTTAGCCTTTTCTCACACGGAGAAGGTTTGAGTATTAATCACCACGCTTGCTCAATGTGGGTTGGCGATTACAAACTTATAATCTTATACTAAAGCGGAAGAGTTTGCTTTTTTTTTGTTTGATCGCGATAATCTCCGAAACTACTGGTCCGATTTGAATAATTATTTCTGTGTTGGATAGCCCATTTATCGAGGAAGACTATGGGCTATAAAATATCACGCTACGTTTAATAGGCGCCGAGCAGAGCGAGTGAAACCGCACAGAAGTAGCTAGTTAGGAATTTTATAAGTCCAGGTTTCGTCAAAATGTTTACCTTCATCATTTGTGTACCTAGTACATCACACAATCATATCCGACAAACATTTTGTGACCAAAATATATCTGTACAAAAAAGATCAACAACGTTCTAATATCTTTTCTAACGTTTGTTTCCAACAGTTTTATTTTTGGAATTTTACACCGAAAATGTCAGAAATTGTAGAACAGGAAAGGTCCCTAGTTTCGTCAAAAACGTTGTCTATGAAGCGTAAATGTAGCAGTTTCCGCTTTCACTTTGTAAACGATTTTCTTGAGTCCTTTTTTATTTTTTTACCGGTTTTCCTTGCTTTCAAATTTCAGTTGATTTTTGAAGTGAAAACTTCTTTAGCGGCGTTGTACCTACACTTTTTTTGTACAACATAACATCACGCCTTTTATCCCCGAAGGGGTAGGCAGAGGTGCACATTATACCACTGTACAATGTAACACCCACTTTTCACTATTTATGTTATGAGTCCCATGTAATAAGGGGTGAGCCTATTGCCATATACCGGGCACATTTTCAGACTCCGTGCTACCAATGAGATTTTTTTAAAAATCCAGTAATACTTTGCCCGACCCGAGAATCGAACCCGAGACCCCTTGCCCGGCAGTCGTACTTGCGACAACTCGGCCAACGAGACAGTCAACTTTTTTTGTAATGGGTAAAAAATGCTAAACTCGCGTCAGGACACGTGACCCTGACCGAAAATTCGTAAAACGGATGGAGCGCAAGGCGTTTACGGGAATGTTCGTGTGTCTTTATGTATTTAATAGAATTTTTAAATAATGAATTTGTTTTAATTATGTCAAATGATCGCCATCTTAGAACAACGAAATACAAAACTGCTATTGATGCGGTCTTTATTAGACATTTAAATACGTTCGAATCAAAACGATTCGTTTCTTACTTCAGCTATTATAAAACAATGAAAACTTCACTTCATAATATTCATAGATATACTTCGAGCAAAATCTATATTACAAAACAGAAATGAAACTAGCATCTGCATAGCATAATAAACCATTAGTTATATTAAACCAAATAACGGAAGACATAAAATAGTTTAACTAAACGATCTTGAACCACAGTTTACAATATTAATAAAACAGTCAATTTTAACGTACTCATGTGCAGCTAACTCCTAAATTGAGAGGTTTAAAATGTTAATGTTAAACAGATTTGTGTATTAGTTAGTTATTTTAACTACCTCATTGACTTTAACTACTGAATATTTCTTAGTAAAATGTTGATCTTTGGCGATTTGAACTCAGTCGTTGCTTACTAAGAACAGAAGATTGAACCTAGTAAAAGTTTAAAAGAGTTCTTTGTCGAGCTAAGCAATTGACAGATAAGAACTGATGATGATTTCTAATCTAAAATTAATTGACTTGGCGGTACTTGTAACGCCTCTGGTGTTCCAGGTGTTCATGGGCCACGCAGATTGCTTACCATCAGGTGATTTGTCTGCTCGTTTGCCGGCTTATCGTATAAAATTATAGTACAGAGTTTTTAACGGAGTTTGTATTGTTGACTACCTCGTTGGCCGAGTGTTAACTATTACTGGTTTTTTTAAATCTTATTAGTAGCACGGAGTCTGGAATTGTGCCCGGTATATGGCAATAGGCTAGGGGCCTATGCATGGGACTCATAACATAAATAGTGAAACATGGATGTTACATTGTACAGTGGCATTAAGTGTCATAATGTCAAATAACACCTCTGCCTACCCGTTCGGGGATAAAAAAGCGTGATGAAGCGTGATGACAATGAGCCACATATTATATCACGCATGTATTTCTCTAAAACTCATAAACTCTTAGATTCAGCCCTAAACTCTGATAGCACAGAATATTGCGATTCTGAACTACAATCATTAATCACGAGGTAAATGCTAACAACAAATAAATTTGAAATAGACTATTTTTAAAGCTTTTAAAATACTTTAAAGACATTTTAAACCTGTTTCTATGACAGATTGGTTGTAATAGATCTATTAGCATATCATTTGTCTTTACCTGTGACGCCTACGCAGACCATTAGATACGTTTATGTAAGCAAAGTAGATATTGAAACAATACATCCAACGTGTCAGTTACAAATTAATTCTGCGAAAATGACCATGTTCCATGAAAACCCTGGTTTGATGAAAACTTGTACTTATTTATAACTTTAAATAGATATATAACATCACGCCTATTATTCCCGAAAGGGTAGGCAGAGGTGTATATTACGGCACTTAATGCCACTGTACAATGTAACACCCACTTTTCACTATTTTATGTTATGAGTGTGTAGTATATGTGTAGAATGTCTCGCAACGCGATTGCAGTCTTATTTGATGGATTATTAGATACTTATTTACTTGAAGAAGGTCATTCTCAAGTCATATAATATACATACCTATATATATACATACATAAGCCCACGCCGGTCTCCCATGGGAGTAGGCAGAGACTTTTTTTTAAGGTGGGAAAATCATCGAATGACTTCTCCCGCCTGGGTGAGGCGGAAGGGAGTGTCAGACTCTTACTGACTAAAAAGCACCCCGTTCCTACTCTTGCACTTCAAGCCGGAGCCCCGGTGACCCGTTAAGTTCTCCGCGGCGTAGGCAGAGACTGGAACGCCAATTGCTACGATTCTTACCTACCTCTTTCTGTTGGTCACAGAACAAAAATACTATTCCAGTTTTTGACATTACTAAGTCAGTTGATTTATTGCTAACAAGTTAAACACCAAGATGTTTTATTGGAATCCTGGACCAGAGATGTTCTATGGATTACTTACATCGACTTTCATCCATAATAAAATTGCTTCAACCTTAATACTAATTCCTATTCTTCTTCCAGACCGGCATGAACCGCGGCTCCCGGGAGGAGTTGCTTGGCAGCTCCCAGGAAGCCCTGCGGAACAGCCAGCATGACCTGCGGCAGGTCTACGAGCGACCACTCACCAAGGAGGAGAAGACCTTCCTTCTGCATGCTGATAGAGGAGACTATGTCACTGTTAAGAGGTAATAACGTAGTAACGGAGGTAATAACGGATTACCTGATGGTAAGCAATCTGACCAATCTACAGTTTGAGTTCTTATCAACATCCTAGATTCATCAGTTTGGGTTTAAAACAGGTAATTTATATAGACAGTTAGGCCTCCTTTATTTTAGAAGAAGAGACTATTGCGGTCTCATATATTATTAATATTATCATACATTAATATATTACAGTCTCCAATCTCCCCAATTCCCGTATTCTCAATAATTCTCAAATTCCTAATCCCCAAAAGGCCGGTAACGCACTTGTAACGCAGGGGTCCCGTGTGATCATTTACCGGCTAATTACATAACAAACACACACATGGGGTTATGGACACAATTTAATGGTGCTTCACCATAAACCCCTAAATAAAAATAAAACAACCGGCCTTCATGTAAGACTAATTTAACTTTAAGTTTTAAGACTAAGACACTGACAAACGGTGAAGGAAAACATCGTGAGGAAACCTGGGCTAATAATTTCTAATTAGGTATAAGTGGTGATTAATGCTCAAACCTCCTCCCTGTGAGAAGAGGCTTTGCTCAACAGTGGGCATTTATAGGCTTTTGATGATGAAGACATTACCTCTTTAAGGCTTTGACCCATTTTTCCAAATCACCTGTCAATAGACTAGCTATTTACAAAACGGCATGCTTATTGACATAATACCATAGGTGACCTATTAACTAAACGAATTGACTATTAAATACGTAGTTTGACGTCCTTCTCCTTGATGTAATGATGCAGTTTCACAATACTCGAGGGAGCTGAGACTAGTGTATGGCACGACAGTATCAATTTTCTGCACATACATGTTTTGGTTACGAAATATATTTCTTGGTAACTTGACTTAAGGAGTTTGTAGGAACGGTAAATAGTTAGTATAGTTACTATAACACATCTTAAAATGAGATTAGTTATTTTCATCATCACCAACATCAACAGTCTATAAGTGCTATAAGTGCCAACTGCTGAGCAAAGCCTCTTCTCACACGGAGAAGGTTTGAGCATTAATCACGACGCTTGCTCAATGCGGGTTGGCGATTTGAAACTTATAATTAGAATTCAAGTCTAGATTTCCTCACGATGTTTGCCTTCACCGTTTGTCAATGGTGTCTAAATAATCTTAGAAAGTACATATAACTCGGAAAAAGTCACATTGATACTTGCCGTTGGTAAGTTTTGAACCCGCACCCTCACCCTCCCTCAAGCGGGCATCTTAAATATCCGGGGCATCACGACCTCCAAATCAAATTAGTTATTTTAGTAACCATCAATTTACTTATTGAAGGTTATATACACTTTAGTAATATTATTAGAATAAGAAGTAAGTAAGCAGTTTGTTTTTGATTGAAGAAATAATCGTGTACATTTTTCGATACAGAAATAATTATTATGAAAAGCATGTAGGTATATCAAATACAAATCAAGAGGTAAACCACAAAGGAATAGGTTGCAGTAATACATTGTTTTATGGTATAATGAGAGTATCTCCAAAGTCTGCGGAATTGGATCATGGATCAGCATGTTTTAAACAAATGCTGACACTTATATCCTATTGGCACTTAAAATAAAATAATAAAGCCTTATATTTTTTTACTATATACAAAAAATTGAAAAAAAAAAGATTGGTGTTACGTAATAAGATTTCCTTCACTTTACATCCTTCTCAGTTTACGTTACTTGTAGTAAGAACCCCTCGCTTTATTTGAAGGTGAAGATCTCCTCTAGTGCTTTCCATTTGTCCCTGTTCTTAGCGATATCCATCTAATGTTTGCCAGCCACTTGGATTATGTCGTCTGTCCACCGCGCGTATGGTCTGCCTCTTTTTCTCGTGCCTGCCGGGCCTGGCCAAGATGTTAGGTTGGCCCTTGTATAACATGAAATCAACCTTCTCTCTGAGTTTGTTAGTTTGTTATGTCATTTCTCCTCTGAGTAGTCAATTTGAAAATATTGGCCTCATGTAATTAATTTTTTAATTAAAGTGTAAATATGCTTTTTTCTACCCTATTTGCTTTTCTAACCTATAGACTTTCAACCATCTAAGTGCAAGTCTAGTTAATTAAAATATGCTACAAATAACACATGCTCTATATACGAATACTGTAGTGACCTGGAAACCAGCAGTATCATTCGGCATTACATTTAGGACAGCTCACCTTGCTAATAAACAGGATTAGAGCAGTCATGCCACAACTTATACTGATTCACTATAATTGACTACTTACCCGTATGAAGGTTCTACCGCTATATTTTGATGTCTACTTTTAACAGTTTATTATTTGTGGTAAAGTTGTTTTTGACTGCCTCGTTGGCCGAGTGGTCGCAAGTGCGACTGCCGGGCAAGGGGTCTCGGGTTCGATTCCCGGGTCGGGCAAAGTATTACTGAGTTTTTAAACAAAATCTCAGTTATACCACGGAGTCTGGAAATGTGCCCGGTATATGGCAATAGGCTCACCCCCTATTACTTGGGACTTATAATAAAAATAGTGGAAAAGTGGGTGTTACAATATACAGTGGCATTAAGTGCCGTAATGTGCACCTCTGCCTACCCCTTCGCTTCAGGGATAATAGGCGTGATGTTATGCTATGTTATGTTGTTTTTTACTTCTGGTCTGTTGCTGTAATTGTTTACATATATTTATTTATTTGACTGTGACTGCCACGTTGGCCGAGTGGTCGCAAGTGCGACTGCCGAGCAAAGGGTCTCGGGTTCGATTCCCGGGTCGGGCAAGGTAGTACTGGGTTTTTTAAAAAAAATCTCAGTAGTAGCACGGAGTCTGGAAATGTGCCCGGTATATGGCAATAGGCTCACCCCCTATTACATGGGACTCATAACATAAATAGTGAAAAGTGGGTGTTACATTGTACAGTGGCATAATGTGCACCTCTGCCTACCCCTTCGGGGATCCGCCCTGAGGACACGGTGGAACACACAGTGGGAGAATGCCCTGCGTGGGCTGAGCACCGCCGTGCCCTCAGGGAAGTGATCGGCGATGGCGACCTCTCGCGTCCGGGCCTAGTGCGGGCCATGATGCGGAGCGAGGGGGATTGGGATGCCGTCTCCTCCTTTTGCGAAGCAGTCATGCTAGCTAAGGAGGAGTCGGGACGCGTGAGGCAGCGAAGCGCTGCCTCCTCGCAACCCAGCCATCGCGAAGGACACACCGGGCGTCGGGGATCGCGAGACGATCTCCGGCCACCGTGAGCGCGGGCCTGCCGAGCGTACGGCGCGTCGCGTTCCGCGCGCGCCTCAAAGAGCCATCAGACCACCACAGATGGGGCCCAATAGGGCCGATGCCGATTCGGAGTCGCGGAGAACCTAACGGGTAACCGGGGCTCCGGCTCGACGTGCAGGAGAAGGAACGGGGTGGTTTTTAGTCAGTAAGAGTCTGACACTCCCTTCCGCCTCACCCAGGCGGGAGCAGTCATTCGATGATTTTCACCCCTTAAAAAAAAAAAGAAAAAAAACCCCTTGGGGGATAAAAGGCGTAATATTATGTTATGTTATTTATTTATTTATACTTTATTGCACACACAGAAAAAATTGTAAACATTTCAATAATAATTGGAGTACAAATGGGCGGTCATATCACATGCTATATTATGTAGCTTAGACCTGCGACGTTTAATGATGAACCTGTAAAAGGTATCACCCTTGCTTATTGTTAGGATGATTTTGTTCTTTCCAATGTTCTATTGTTATATACTAACTAGTTGTTGGCCGCGACTTCGTCCGCGTAGAATAATGGCTCCTGGCAGAATTTAGACTTTTGAATTAGTCTTTATCAAGGGATATTGTACGGTAGCCATATGTCGTCAAAATTGATTCAGTACCTAGTACTGAATCTAGGGCTCCTCCCCCGTAGATGATAGCGCGATAATATGTAGCCTATATGTTGACCAAACCTGTTAGTAATATTCATGTCAAATTCGAAGTAAATCCATGCAGTACCTACTTTTCGAGATCATCCCGGACATATATAGAGGTACAGAAAAACACGAAAAATTCTAAAAACCATATTTTTTGCTTCGGTATCGATTTTAGATCACGCCCCGAGTACTCTTTTTAAAAACCATCAATGTACAGTTTTGACTTTTCTACGATTTTATTATTTGTATAGATAGATACCTAGATTAAAAACTATCTAGGTAGCTAATTGTGAAAGCAGGGGTGACCATGACTCTTCTCGCTGTTGTAGAATGAGTCGCCTAAGAGATTACACATTTACAGACCACATAGACTTAAGGACGGATCAAAAATATCCTACTTATATTATAAATGCGAAATTTTGTGAGGATGTATGTGTGTGCGTGTGTGTGTTTGTTTGTTACTCTTTCTCGTCAAAACGGCTGAAGGGATCGAGATGAAATTTGGTACAGGGGTAGATTATGGTCGGGAATAACATATAGGCTACGTTTTATCCTACGGGAACGCGGGCGAAGCCGCTGGCAGAAGCTGGTTTTAGATAAACTGCAGCAGGTTGCTGCTACAGTTGACCTAAAAATCCAGGTATAGAGACCGCTCTCTAATAAACATGAACCTTCTCAACTACATTCTCCCATCTAAATAAAGAATATAACAAACAGTTTTATATCAAGGAAACCCATAGTAAACTAGAAGAGTTTATGTACAACTAGCTTTTAACCGCGGCTCCGCTCGCATCAGAAAAGGATAAAAAGTAGCCTATGCGACATATACCAATACACACAGCGCCATCTATACCAATACTTTTGTTTTCCCTTGGGAATATCAAATTTTTCCGGGATAAAAAATACCCTATTATTTAATCCAGACTTCAACTATACTCTGCAAAAATTCAAAGCAATCTGTTAAGTAGTTACGGCATGAAAGCAGAACAAACAAACAAACTCACTTTCCAATTTATAATATTAGTAAGGATAATATATTGCGACAGCCCTATTTTATTCTTTTTTTTTCTTTAATATGTGTGACTAAAAACCGTATATTTTGTCCACAGATTAATAGACCAGTACATATCTCAGCCAGAGGTACTGGACATCAATTGTGTGGACCCTCTGAACAGATCAGCGCTCATAGCTGCCATCGAGAATGAGAATATTGAACTCATCAAACTACTACTCATCTCTGGAATCAAAGTCAAGGTATGTTATCTATTCTTTACTAGCCTTTAGTATCTACGACTTTGCCTGCGTGAATTAGCTTATGTCCTTCTTCGGACTCGTAATTTATTTATGCAAAAGGTAGGCTAAGTAGATAAATCGTTAAAGAAGTATGAACTAAACAGACAAACTTACTTGCAATACGAACTGGGTTGCATACGCAAGGTTACGAAGCAAATATAATTTTATACATTTACCAATACATAACATAACATAACATGACGTTTTTTTATCCCCGAAGGGATAGACAGAGGTGGACGTTACGGCACTTAATGCCACTGTACCACATAACACCCACTTTTCACTATTTATGTATATTATGAGTCCCATGTGATAGGGGGTGAACCTATTGCCATATACCGGACACAATTCCAAGCTCGGTGCTACTACTGAGATTTTTTAAAAACCCAGTAATACTTTGCCCGACCCGAGAATCGAACCCACTGGGTTTTTTAAAAATTCTCAGTAGTAGCACGGAATCTGGAACTGTGCCCAGTAAATGGCAATAGGTTCAACCCCTATTACATGGGACTCATAACATAAATAGTGAAAAGTGGGTGTTACATTGTAGAGGTATGTACAATGGCATAATGTGCACCTCTGCGTATCCCTTCGGGGGTAAAAGGCGTGATGTTATGTTATGTTATGTTACTACATTCGTTGATTCCTAAAACGACATTATCTTCTTTGTGTCAAATGAACTTCAAAAAATAGGTCATAACTCCATCCTCCCCATATTTTCTTTGACTCACTACCTCTACATAAAATACTACAAACTAAAAGCTATTTTGTTTCGTAAAAAATTGATGGTAAAGAAAAGCTGACTTCCCAAGGGAAATCAAGTCTCCCCAATAGTTTGCATGATCACATCGACCGTATATTTTGATAAAGGCCTCTAGGTAAGTTTAGTACGATACAAGAAAATATTACCTTAATGTCTTAGTTTTACTAGATTTATGGAATCGTTTCGAAAATAAGTTCAACTTTTGTATAAACCTACTTTTACTTATGCTCTAGAATAGCAAGTTAAAAAATGTACAAAAATCGAACGTCTGTTGCATCGCGAGCATGCCGGACGAAACAAAACGCAAGCGTTGTTCACGACGGATTTCTCTGAGGCCGTGGTATCACTCCGGTCGAGCCGGCCCAATCGTGCCGAAGCATGGCTCTCCCAAACTTAAACTAACAGAATAATAAGCAACATAACACATCCTTCTTGTTATCATAGCAATAAAAAATTATTAGTATAATAGAAATCCGAGTACCAGCCCACACGAAACTATAAGACCATTTACCGTACCTACTTTAAAAATATATAAGTAGGTACCTACATATTTATGACTAAAAGAAGAACAACTTTGAAGTAATGGTTCAAGGATCACTTTAACATTATACTTTATGGTTATTGCTAATAAAATACAAAATCCATTGAAAGCTTAATATGTGAATATAGTGTATATTATTGAATTTTTATACGATGCCGATACTAGTAAAAACAATATGCTTTGTTATGACTAGGTATATTATTAACGGTTTGCCTTCGATTTTCTTCATTTGAGTTTCGGCCGGACGTAGATGATGATTCAATTGAAATGAAACATAAATTACCTTTTCACTTTCTCTTCTCACTTTTTTAAAGCGATATTTATAATGGTTGCTAAATTGCGAAAATGTAGTAGCTTATACAGAGATGGAAGTTAATTATTATGTTTTCGGCTTACTCACGTAATAATTTGACGAGTTTTTGACTAGTTTCAAGCCATGCTAGAAGCATTTCGCGACCCGCGACGCGGCAACAGTCACCGCGTCGCGAGTCGCGAAATGCTGCTCATGAATATGAGCCTCTAGCATGGCTTACTTAGTATGTCTCACGAAAGTTACAATACAAATAGAGATGGAACTTGTATTTAAATAGGTAACTACCTATTTAAGTTTAAATAGTGAGAAATCATTGGAACGTATTTACACTGCAAGTTGTACAAAAAACGAAGGGCACGAACGAAACGAACTACATGCATCGTTTATCTAATGAAAAGTAAAACATATTATTAAAATTAGTGATATACTGAACAAGACAAAAAAAATATCTTTAGTTTTAAGAATTACTAACACACAGAAAAAATTAGTATGTGCTACTAACACTATCACTATCACTATCACAATTTAACTAACAAAAACTTTTAAAAACCGACTTCAAAAAACCAAAAACTAATAACAAACAAAAAGTCAAAAATTAAAAACCAAAAAATAACTATTATTAGTACTGATAGGTTACCCACCCACTGATAGGTTAGAAGTCGGCGCCATAAGTTCCATGCAAAATTATTCATTAGAACCTTAATAGATACCTAATTTACAATTTTTTGTCCATTAAGTTATATCATAATGATATGAGCCTAACACAAGATAGTTAATATAAACCGTTGAGGAGTTCCCTCGACTGTCTGTCGGCTCCATCATCAGGTCGACTCCAGAGGCTTATCAAATTGTAGTTTTTAAAAATACTAATTAAAAAATATTAATAGGATTCGATCATCAGATCCTGACTTCATGGAAAAACAAACATAGTACCTCCTCCGTTTTCTGAAGTCGGTAAAAATGACGATTTACCAATGTAAATATACTGAGAAAAGCTCGACTAGTTTCGAGTACGATAATAGACGCGAGGAAGAGTCCCTCTGTGAGACGAAACAAGTAGAGCTTTCCTAGGTATATTTACGTAATTAAAACGTTTTTATAGTTAAATCAGAATGTCTCACGAGCTATTATAAAACAATATCACAATATATTCAACTCAGAAATCAAATTGAGCATCTTATACTCAATAACACATTGTACTAATATAAAGACCAACAACGAAGCGATACACAGATACACACTACACTCTAAATAATGCTATCAACATAAATAGGTTAAGTATATTACCGGCCCGTGTGGAACTCATACTACACCTATGTACTATGGTAACTAATCATATTTTCTTATATAACTCCGTATACGAAGGTAGAATATTACTTTAAACATACATTGTTGTTTTAAGATAACATTATAAATAACATTTGGTTGTGTTTCTGGACGAGATCTGAAAACATCAACGTGTTTTAATGCTTTTCGATTAGAGTGAAATAGGCTCGAAGCAAATTATTTGAAGAGCATAAAATTACCCTAAAATTGTCGTTATCTACATCATATTTTACGAAGCCACGGAAAACTTAACGGGTTTTCGTGGTTTCGGCAGAAGCTAAAGTAGAAATGGATGGTTTTGAGTCAGTAAGAGTCTGATACTCCGACTCGCCTCACCCAAAGCAGGAGAAGTTATTAGATGACTTTCTCCTCACAAAAAAACTTACAATATTTTGATATAACTAGTCCATATCCTTAGTCATCTTGAAATCGTAGACTCATCTTTTGAAAACGAAAGAGGTATGTAGGAATTGTAGTAACTGGCGTTCCATAGTCTCTGCCTATTATCCCTATGAGAGACAGACGTGAAGTTATGTATGTATGTTTTGAAAATGTAAAAACATTTTATAAGTAATCACGTATATCAGAGATGCCGTAATATCAATGTGATTGATTCCAGCAGACGGTTTTACGACGCAACCATTTATGAGTTTACTTAAATCATTCCCGGTCGTGCAAAAAGTTAAATAAATCGATAAACATCGAAAAGTTTTCATGTTTAAGAAACGTATCAAAACAACTTGGATATTGCTTTTACTGAAGATGTAGGTAGATGAGTACGGCCACTATGGTAAACCAGGTGTTGCAAGCATGACTGCCGAGTTACTGAACACGATTTAGTTTCACTATCGAGAAAACGACCACAGCGTTATGCCTAGGACTGAGGACATTTCTTATTAGAAGGGTACTTTGCAATACAATACCATTTACAACAAACACTTTGCCCGACTTGAATAGAATATCAATATAAGTAATATTAGTAAAATGTTGCTTACCATCAGGTGATCCATCTGCTCGTTTACCGGCTGATGCCATAAAAAAAATGTTCATGAATGTTTTCAGTCAGTTAAGGTGCACTCACCGGAAGCATTCACGTGTAATGTAACATTATAGATTCGACTTCGAGCATTACATTACAATAATACCTCCCTGACTAACGAGCATTTGCGTGTAATGTAAGACATTGATTCGACTTTGAACATTTCATAGCAAGATGTCAGACATTGATGTTACAAGTTGTATCAAGATATTATTTATTTATTTAACACTTAGTACAATAACAAATGTACAGGCGGACATAATGCCTTGGGCATTGTCTCACAGTCGACCTTAAGGTGGTGCAGAGATGAAAGTGGCAGGTGACTAAGCAAATGTTGATAATAAATAACTATGTGTAAATACTTAAGTATTTAGATACTTATACAGTGTGTTAAGTTAAACGAGGGACTTATTGAGGGAGGGTATTCAGTATTCGATTCTCGTCCCGAATATGTAAAAAACCTATAACCAAAATTTTTGAGGTAATTGTCTAATAAAATACATCATCATGAACACTGAGCGCGCAACAAGTGAACTTGTAAACAGAAACAGTACTTACATAAAGTAACTAGCGTTGCAAAACATGCGCCGATCTTACCAAAAAGAATAGAGCGCGCTTAAGCCCGCTAAGCCGTAACCCGTAAGCGTAAGCGGAAGCGTTTTTATGGTTCTGTCTGTTATTTATTAGTGTTTTCGTTTCGTTTATATGTTTGTTAGGTTCATGTGAGTATACACTATTATGGGTTTGAATATGTTCCTCGTTTAACCTAACATACTGTATACACTATACAGTCATACAACTTAATGGCGTAAGCTGTGGTGTTGTATATGTACATTTTCTAAAATAAATAAATACATATATATGTACAGATACATCCAATACTTATATGATATAATAGTACTATATACATACATACTTACATACATAGATACCCAAGTAAAAACTAAATAACATAATAAGAGACAACTTATGTTTGAATCGAATCCGCCAGTTTTTTTTGTAAATGCTCGCGAACCTCGGTTTTGAAAGACAAGCGACTGGTGTATTATACATTGTATCAGTACAAGGTGCGCATTGTAATGCTCGGTTCTCCTCCTGCACTGATGTAATGCTCAGATCTGTAACGTTCGCTACAAGCGAATGCTCCCGGTGAGGGAGCACCTTTAAAGTGATCAGTATTCATCAATTTTTTGTGAATAACTTTATCTACACGGATATTTTGAAGTTTTGCCGTAGTCCAGAATTTAAAGAAAATTCTATATACATTGAATTTATCATCTGTTCCCAGGACGCTCTTCTCCACGCCATCAAAGAAGAGTACGTGGAAGCTGTGGAATTACTTCTGCAATGGGAAGAAGACAATCACGTTCCGGGCGAACCTTACGTAAGTGTTAAAATTAACTTGTTAATTAGTAATAAATCATTAAGTTCTATCAAAGTGGATATAGAGAAGATAACTACTATAAACATTGAAGATAAAGCTTCACAATGAGATTGGAAGATGCGCCACTTCACAATCCATTTTGTGTTCCAAAAAACCTTACAGTCCCTCAGAGACCTCAGTCCCTAAGGTTGAAATAAAATAAAAAAAACTTATAATCGAGGGTTACTCACGTGAATATACTGACTGAGAAAAGCTCTACTAGTTAGAAAAGTGGAGTTGGATGCAAACGCTCGTGGCGTCCAGCAGAGGGCGCGGTGGGCTTGCACCGCAAGCAGTAACACCGATGCGAACGCCAACGCTTTTATGCTTTAAAACTAGTAGAGCTTTCCTCAGTATTTTTACGTAAGTAACCCGCAATTATTAGTTTAATTTAATATGTCTTATGATATTTATTATAAAAAAGAAAAATGCTTTCCATCAGTTTTCGAGCACAAGGCAGTTTGATTGCTATGCAACTGCTAGATTACACCAGTTTATTTCGACTCGAAATCAATTTAATTTTTCTTTCAATCGTCAACTTCCTATTTTCAGAATTCCGAAAACCAAAACCTATTATGATCGGTCCCATAATCTCTATCAGGGACACCAATGAAATATTTATCCCAACACATAATTAATGGTTCCACCTTACAATATTAATGGCGCGACCCACAATGTCACATGAGCATCACTTGTCACAACACTGTCATATTTTGTAAGTGCGAGATAAAGGTCATTGACCCTTTGTGACGTCAACTCGTTTGGGGAAGGTCAATGGCTTCAGAATGGATATAGGGTGTTAGTATTTATTAATGGGTTGATTAAATTATTGTTAGTAATACAATGATTAATTAATTACTATATAACACTATTAAAACGTAGTAAAACGCCTGTTATTCCATCATGGGTTTGCCGGATTACCGCCGTGGGATCTGGAGGCGAAGGTGCTCGCGCGCGTGCACAGCATGCGCGCGGAGGCACGTCGCCGGGTCGAAACTCCGCTGCCGCGCCAGATAAGTGCGTGGCGGGATGAGCTCCGGCGCGATCTCACGGCGGAATGGCAGCAGCGACTGTCGCAACCGAGGGCTGGGCTCGCTGCCATCGCAGCGGTAAGTCCCCTCTTTGAGGAGTGGCTTGAGAGACGCTACGGCGGCGTCCTCACCTAACGCCTGACGCAGGTCCTCACCGGACATGGAAGTTTCGGGAGGTACCAGTGTCTGATGGGGCGGGAGGAAACGCCCGGGTGTCATCACTGCGAGGACCGCCCTGAGGACACGGTGGAACACACGGTGGGAGAATGCCCTGCGTGGGCTGAGCACCACCGTGTCCTCAGGGAAGTGATCGGCGATGGCGACCTCTCGCGTCCGGGCCTAGTGCAGGCCATGATGCGGAGCGAGGGGGACTGGGATGCCGTCTCCTCCTTTTGCGAAGCAGTCATGCTAGCTAAGGAGGAGGCGGGACGCGTGAGGCAGCGAAGCGCTGCCTCCTCGCAACCCAGCCATCGCGAAGGACACATCGGGCGTCGGGGATCGCGAGATGATCTCCGGCCACCGTAAGCGCGAGCCTGCGGACGGCGAGCATGGGTGGCTCCCCGTCCGACCAGAAACAGACCCGAGCGTACGGCGCGTCGCGTTCCGCGCGCGCCTCAAAGAGCCATCAGACCACCACAGATGGGGCCCAATAGGGCCGATGCCGATTCGGAGTCGCAGAGAACCTAACGGGTAACCGGGGCTCCGGCTCGACGTGCAGGAGAAGGAACGGGGTGGTTTTTAGTCAGTAAGAGTCTGACACTCCCTCCCGCCTCACCCAGGCGGGAGCAGTCATTCGATGACTTTCCCCCCTTAAAAAAAAATAAAAAAAAATCCATCATGGGTTAGATCAAGTGCTAGGTTTTTTTTCCTCCTTTATTTAGTGGGGGTTTTTATCCACATGGATATGTCAACCCCATTGTAACTTATACTCTATTATCATAAAATTAATAAACACCTATTATTAACACATTTCGTACTTATAACTGTGCTTATGCCTATACGAAGGGGAATTACTGCCTAGAACTCTTTAGTGCTAGGTTAACTAAAGGCATACATTTAAAAATGTAAATCCACGTCAGGTTCACAAAATGAAATGAAAAAGAGGATAACAACGACTACTAAGACAATCATCTAAAACCAAACATGTACTCGATAATTCTAACATACATAACACCACGCCTTTTACCCCCGAAGGGTTAGGCAGAGGTGCACGTTACGACACTTCACTTTTTTATTATGAGGACCTTGTAATAGAGGGTGACCCTATTGGCATATAGCGGACAGAATTCCAGACTCCGTGCTAGAATTGAGACATTTTTAAAACTTAGTAATACTTTGCCCAACCCGGAAATTGAACTCGAGACCCCTTACCCGGTAATCGCACTTGTGACTACTCGGCCAAGGAGCCTGTCAAGTCATCAATTATCTCTTATTTTATTATTTCAAATCCTTTCATAAAATTTGTAACTGAATATTGTCCTTGTTTTCTATCAGAGCTGGGAGTCCGTAGATCCATCATCAGCGACCTTCACCCCGGACATCACACCTCTGATCCTGGCTGCCCACAGGAACCACTATGAAATCCTCAAGATCCTGCTGGACAGAGGAGCCACGTTACCAGTGCCACACGACGTCAAGTAGGTAGAGTACTTCATCAAGATTTCATTTACCCATACTCACTCATAAACACACCCATGTCACATCACATAAACAGCCTATAAGTAGCCACTGCTGACCAAGGATCTCTTCTCACACGGAGAAGGTTTAAACATTAATCACCATGCTTTCTCAATGCGGGTTAGTCATTACAAACTTATAATTAGAAATTATAAGTCCAGGTTTCCTCACGATGTTTTCCTTCACCGTTTGTCAGTGGTGTCTGAATAATCTTAGGAAGTACATATGTATAACTTGGAAAAATTCACATTGGTACTTGTCTTTGGTAAGTTCCAAACCCGCGGCCTCATGCATGAAAAACGGGCGTCTTAAACCTCCGGGCCACCACGATATGTGGTGGCAGCAAAATAGGATACATTTATTACCCCTCGTCTTCATAGTGCTATAAAAAGTGACTAAAAGATACATTGGATAAGAACAGGGTCGATCAGGCGATCTCCTGTCTCCACCCACAAAGGGAATAGGGTAGTTTACTAAATTTTATTTTAATGTCCATCTGTAATAGGAATTTCAAACTTCAGTCACGCATTTTTTCTTTTCTCACAAAATTAAATACTTTCGACGATATATTTTGTAGCACATTATGACGTAACGACCTCCCACTCCTAAACTTAACGCCATTTTACCTAAGTATTGCAACTTAAACTGTCAAATACCAAGCGGTCACCGGTGACCGCAACCTATTGTTCTATAATTGTGTCTGCAAAACCGGTACTCGACGAGTTAATACGAGAAAATAAAAACATACCTACGTGTCTAATATTTTATCATTATCTAACTGACGGATTGATTTTTAATTTTGATACCCTGGAAACTACCCAATTGTGTCAAATCTGAATTAATACAATATGTAGAGGAGTCCCATTTTGAGTAATGAATTTCGAGACAAAATCTTCATCACGATCTGTACATTTAAAACTAACTTAATCCATTTTTTCATATGCAGATGCGGTTGTGATGAATGTGTAAAGTCTTCTCAAGAGGATTCGCTCCGTCACTCTCAAGCCCGCATCAACGCGTACAGGGCACTCTCATCTCCCTCTCTGATTGCTCTCTCTTCTGCCGATCCTCTCTTAACAGCTTTCCAGCTGTCCTGGGAACTAGGTAGACTGAGCAGAATGGAGACAGAGTTTAGAGTGGAGTATAAGGTATGGAGATTTAAAGAAGTTTGGTTTAAGTATTGATTGAAAGCTTCAAACTGAAGCAAAGGAGAAACAAAGTAAAGCTATTCTCAATTTAGGGAGAATCTTTTGACGATTGTTGTTGGCTATAGCCCAAATTTAACAGTTCCTCGTATGTTTATAGTAATTTTTGTACCGAGGAACGACGCTACCTGAATTTTTAAAGATAATGGATCTTTAAAAATTCATGTAGCGTAGGTAACTCACTATAATTATCAAAATCTTTCCAAATGTCTAAAAAAGTACAGAAAAAGAAATTAAAATTATTATCTTATGGTATTTCAGTGATTAAATTCTTCTTTTAACCTTACAATTACATCATAAAATCTTTATTCCACATCCTGCACCAATCTTCTACTCATCAGGCTCTTCGACAACAATGCCAAGAGTTCGCCACCTCCTTACTGGACCATACGAGAACTTCCAAAGAGCTGGAGATCATGCTGAACTACAACCCATGGGACATCGACTGCTGGGAACCTGGCGAGAGACAAACCCTCGGCAGGTTGAAACTGGCTATCAAGTACAAGCAGAAAATGGTGAGAAGTGTTATAAGTGCGGTTAGTGTAGTGGTTGAGATTTATAGGACCCGGAGACAAAGAAGCAGACGGATCACCTAATGGTAAGCCATGAGCGCCACCTATCACCAGAAAATTTAAATTAAATTTGTTTATTGGCATACACAAGTTAGATTACATGTAGACATAGAAGCGAACAGCATTCACATAGATACAAATACGGCAGAGGTACCAGTGGGCCCCAAGCTAGGCACAGCCTGTATTTTAGTGGCCCAATGGTGATTTATATATGTGTATTTATATACGATTGGTGATTGGAAAGTGGTCACATTTGTCACACTATCTTTTCATGATTTTTTACGACTGTCTGGCATTGACAATCTAATTAGTGTGTATTATCATTAGGGTTATGTCTTATTGGTTAATTTCATTAATGACTTAATAAAAATATATGTGTTTCACACTATTATTGGTTGGCTACTGGGCCAATTATTAGTTACAAAAAATATCTATACCTAACTTCGAAAAATCAAAAGTAAAATCGTTTATTTTAATTAGACCAGCAGCTGTAGCTAAATGCCATTTAGCGTTTGTCTACATGTAGAATAGAAAAACAAATTATATGGGATTGACGTCATTTTTTACATTTCTCAGTGTCATCTCCATACATTTAGTTTTCTCTTCTTTCTGTAGACAAGCGCTAAAGTGGCGTTTGGCTAAACGCACAGGAAGGCACTTACGAACGGAAACAAAAGAATTAAAAGTGAATCTATTTGCTCATTCCAAGGTGTTAATTCCTATGAAAAATAACGAGCTAGCAACTTAGTTTCGTGTTTGTGATGTGTTTAAAAATCTTACAATTTCATTTAACGTACCAAATAACTTGATTGGCTGCACTATTAGTCCATTAGCAATAAAACCTATTTCTTTTGATACGAAACTATAATATTAATATGTTTGCAATCTAGACGAACATACACCATAACCTCAAATTATTGGCTTTTAACAAGATATCCAGGAAGAGATTCCAAAATTATTGCATTTGCGTCATGCTATGCGGTCAATCTATTTTACTCCTGTGGCAAGATGGCGCCGATTGAGTAAACTGAAATTTTACAGGTTATTTGACCTCCAGTTTAGTGGTATCATTTTAAAGACAACTAGTCTTATTTTTATAAGAACTATCGTGAGACATACTAAATTACTAAATCGACGTCGCCGCGATTGTGCACGCCGCTCATGAGGAAGAACCCCTCTGTGGTTCGAAACTAGTAGAGCTTTTCTCAGTATATTCACGTGAGTAACCCGCGATTTTACATAACCACTAGTTTTTTTTAGTTTTAATGCCAATTCACCTTTAATTTGTCAAAGAAATAGCTTGCAGTGTTCATTATTTTTAGTTGACTTTAAATGAAGGAGAAGGTTCCTAAGTTGTTATATACTTACATTTAGATTACCAGTTAGATTACCCTGACTCCTGACCTAAGTTAAGCAATCATGCTAAGCTAAAAATTATTGAGACAAAATTAGGTTTTTATATCAAAGTTATACCTGGCAGTAAAAAGGCCCAAACCTTGAAAAAACGGTACCAAGTTAACTAAGTTACAAGAAATATTCTTACTAGGACGTAAACCACGGTTACACAAAATCCGATAACAGGACCGTCTTTTATTTCTTACCTATGTTGGGTCCCGCAGTGACAAGAAGCTGATATCTCCCAACTGCCAAATGTGAACTTGAAATAGATACCTTAGTTTCTGACCCTTAATCGACTCTTCCCCCTGTGGAAAGAGCAGAGGTCAGAGATCTGCGTGCACCTAATAATAGGAATCTGAACTTTCCTAAAATACATATTCGTTCAGTCTTAGTAGTAGCACGGAGTCTGGGTTTGTGCCCGGTATATGACAATAGGCTCACCCCCAGTGGGCTCACCACATGGGACTCATAACATAAATAGTGAAAAGTGGATGTTACATTGTACAGTGGCATAATGTGCACCTCTGTCTACCCCTTGGGGATAAAAGTCGTGATGTTATGTATGTGTAGGTACTTGGCATTAGTCTCAAGGACTTTCCATCGCTCATTTCCTAAATAGGACCATCATTTTAGGCCTTGAAACGAAAAGTGAGTGTTATATTGTACAGTGGCAATATGTGCCGTAATCTGCCTGCCCCTTCGGGGATAAAAGGCGTGATGTTGTGTTATGCTAAAATTGTTCTTTTTATCTGGTAATGAACCCAATTTTATTTAGATATCTGGATTTTTAAACACGGATTCTTTTACATTCACATTCAAGCTGTTCTTGACCAATTTAATGTAGATACATTTTTCTCACTAAATCCAGTATATTTTAGTTTTATAATCCCGACGTAAAAACAAACATGAATACTCATGTTTTATGACCTCTCAACATTTTCTTAGGGACAAGTTTTACGTACTTATATGCAAACATACATTATATACGTTTACCTACATACACTTTAACTCAGGCTGAAAATAAGGGTAGGTATCTTATCTTATTTATCCTAGTCAAGGTTAAGACCGTAATCAAAACACGTATGTACCTACATCTTGTTTCTTAGCGTGTGTTCCTACTAAATGTTTTTTTCTTTATTTAATTTTCACTGACGATAAAATAATGTCATGCATTACAATCTCTGAAGGGAGAAGCATATATTTGCAGTGTTATATCATGTTATATATATATTTTTACCACTGCCTCGTGGCCCTAATGGTCGCAAGTGCGACTGGCGGGCAAGGGGTCTTGGCTTCGATTCCCGAGTCGGGTATAGTATCGCTGGGTTTAAAAAAAATTATCTGTATTAGCTCGGAGTCTGGAATTGTGCTTGTGCCCGGTATATGGCAGTAGGCTCGCCCCCTTATTACATGGGACTCATAACATAAATAGTGAAAAGTGGGTGTTACAATATACAGTGGTATTAAGTGCCATAGGTAATATGCGCCTCTGTTTAACCCTTCAGGCGTAAAAGGCGTGATGCTGTTAATTTCATTCATCATCGGCCCGTTATCAGCCTCTGCTGACCATTGGCATATACAATAGCATTATTTTTTTTACTTTAGCTACTAACTACCCACTGCCAGCTACCATGCGGATATCAGTATGTAGGATTATAGGTAGATACACTCGGCCAAAGTGTCTTAAAAAAATACTTCTTAAAAATATTATTTTCTCATCCATTACCTTCATCTGTTTCATTTGAAAATAATCTTAATGCGACCACTCACCGCATTTCCGTTCGTTTCAAAGCGAAAATATTGAAAAACGAAAGGAAACGTCGATTTAAAATAAACTGTGACGTCACAGTATATTTTAAATTCGTCACTTCTTACGAACATGTAACTTTTGAATGTTTGAATCTTTTGATCTGAATAAATATTGATTCTGTGCTAAATGTTTTTGGTCTTTCTTAAGTCATATGCTTATATTTATAAACAGTTTGGTGACGGCAGAGTAGAGTACATTTGTCATCAACCCTATTCTTGTCGCGGGTATCCTGAGAACCGATTAACAGAGACCGGGCACCAGCGATTTCTGTAAACCTGATCTTTTTAATTAAACGATCTTCAATCAGCCTGCCAAGCATTGAGATTTATCGTAAGGCTCAGAGTCCAATAGAGGAAGGAGACTGTTTAGATGCTGGTGCTGGTAACGCTAGAGGAAGACCGCTGGCATACACAGTTCTGCTTCTAACCTAACCCATAACAGGGATGATGACGGGGTATGAAAATGAAAAATCTATTTAGTCCGTCAGTTAGGTAATGAAAAAATTAGACACGTACTTTTTCATTTTGTTGTATAATAAAACAATACTTAGATAAAACGAATCAAAGTTTACGAATGAGGGCTAAAACGTCATTTCTACGAATAAAATGTACATAGAAGTGACGTCACGCGACATTTCAAATCAATATATCGTCGATAGTATTCTTTTCTGTAAGAAAATAAAAAATATGTGTGTAATGTTTTACAATAATCTACCAGACGGACGTAAACGAGCAAACGGATCACCTGATGGTAAGCAATCGACGTCGCCCATGGACCAGAGGCGTTACAAGAGCGTTACCGGCTTTTTGGGGATTAGGAGTTTGAGGATCGTTGGGGATTCAGGGATCGGGGAGATTGGGGAAGGGGAGGGTTAGGGACCTTGGTAATTGGATTATAAAAAATTAGCTTTTTGTGGTGGATGAAATTCCAATCGTATACTACTTTCATTAGTAGCAACATTTAGTAAAAATACACCTTTAACAATAAATCACATAAAAACCGATACGTATACTACAATTCAATACCCGAGAGTACGGCGCCGAGCGTTCCGCGCGCGCCTCAAAGAGCCATCAGACCACCACAGATGGGGCCCAATACGGCCGATGCCGATTCGGAGTCGCGGAGAACCTAACGGGTAACCGGGGCTCCGGCTCGACGTGCAGGAGAAGGAACGGGGTTGTTTTTAGTCAGTAAGAATCTGACATTCCCTCCCGCCTCACCCAGGCGGGAGAAGTCATTCGATGATTTTCCCACCTTAAAAAAAAAAACAATACTGCAATTCAATCGTCAAAATACTTTCCTAACAATGTTCTTAACAGCTAAAAACCCCACTAAAACTATCAGCCGTAGCACTAACAAGTATCGAGTGAATTAATAGTTTATTTACAAAGTTCCCTCCTTTCATCTGCCACCTGTCCCGGTAGTCTAAACAATTTATATTGCACGTCTGAATTAGTTTAGTGTAGAGGTAGGTACAATCTGTGATTGTATGCATGAAGGGATGTGTGATGTATCTATTTTTAAATGATTATACCTCTAATTATAAAGTTGATTGAATTTTGGTTTACTCATGAATACTGATATTGTAAAAAATAAACGTTTGACTTTTTGTTAAATTTGCATTGAAAATACTGAATCGATTTGAAAACTTATTTCAACATTGGATATTTCTCTTATGGGAACTATATACATAAGTATATAAGCTAATTATTATGTTTTCGGCTTAGTCGTGTAGGGTAACTATTTGACGTTGAACTCAACTAGTTTCAGGCCATGCTAGAGGTTCATATTCATGAGCAGCATTCCGTAACACGCGACGTGGCGACTGTCGCGCTGGTACGCGCTGCACAGCATACACGGAGTAGCAGCGCGACATTAAACTTAATAATTAATTTAGTATGTCTCACGAAAATTATAGGTACATAAATATAAATACATAGGCTGTTATTAACATGCAATTTCATTCAGTTTGTTAATTTATTTTTTGTTCCCAGTTCGTAGCACATCCGAATGTCCAACAGTTATTAGGAGCTATATGGTATGAAGGTCTGCCAGGGTTCAAGAGAAAAAACATCGTCGGACAATGTATACAGGTACCTAATTACTTACTGTAAAATAATTTGAAATTGTACTTCTGGTCGTTATTTTAATGCTTAATGGACTACCGCTCAAATAGGTACTGCAATGCTACTCAGTTTTAAGTTGCTCTTATGAATCTTAAATATCACGCGATTTGTATTTGTAAATAGTCAAAGTATTAATTGTAATCACAAACACTATAAATTTACATTTTTTTAAAGCATCTTAGCAATATTGAGTAAGCATTTCAGGAGTCAGACGTTATCATGATAAAATATCTGGCTTCTAAGTTGGAGTAACAAAATCTCGATCTTCCAGTATTCATTAATTTTTTTTTTATTTTAAATGAACTTGGCGCCACTTTTTATTGAAATCGAAATCCATGCCAAATAAGTGGTCTCGAACGTAAATTTAACAATTACAAATTTAACAAGTAAATCATAAAACAAAAACAGAAGTCTTTCTGCTTACTCCTTCTAACATAAGCGGCATAATTTTAAAACTTTCATCATCATTTAGGTGGCAAAACTCGGCGTGATGTTTCCAGTATACTGCACCATCTACATGTTGGCACCAAACTCAGAGTACGGTCGGTTTATGAAGAAACCGTTCGTTAAGTTTATCTGTCATAGCTCATCTTATATGCTGTTTTTGAGTAAGTATATAACCATAAATTTTAGTTTAGTTTGTTAAAGGATATGGCAACAAATGAGCAGAATAAGCAATCTATCAATAAAAACCATTTTTTATGGGAAAAACCAATAAACAAGCAGACGGATAACCTGATGGTAAGCAGTCAGTGTCACCCATGGACACCGGGAACACCAGTGACGTTACAAGCGCGTTATCGGCCTTTTGGGGATTAGGAATTGGAGGATTGTTGGGGATTCCGGGATTGGGGGATTGATGAAGGGAGGGGGATTTTTTTTAAGGGGGGAAAATCATCGAATGACTGCTCCCGCCTGGGTGAGGCGGGAGGAAGTGTCAGACTCTTACTGACTAAAAACCACCCCGTTCCTTCTCCTGCACGTCGAGCCGGAGCCCCGGTTACCCGTTAGGTTCTCCGCGACAAGGGAGGGGGATTGGGCCGCTGGTAACCTCACTCACACGACGAAACGTAACGCAAGCGTTGTTTCTCGTCGGTCTTTTATGAGGCCGTCGTATCACTCCGGTCGAGCCAGCCCATTCGTGCCGAAGCGTGGCTCTCCTACAGTTACACTTATATTTATTAACCAATTAACCAATTACATTTATATATCACTACATTTTAATAAGATACTATTCTATCTGTAAGTTGTAATAGCACTAAGTTTAAAATTGTACGCAATGTACTCAGTAAAGAGGCAGTTTTGTGACCTATTTACCAAAATAAAATAGTATTTTTTGGTAAGAAAAATGTTTAAAAAAGGCTACGTAAGTACGTACCTATCTAAATTAATGTTGACAGTTGGCTTTGCTTATCTAAATGGATAGAAAGAGGTTAACATAAATGTGGGATATAGGAAACAAATGTTTAAATGGTATTTAGGTATTTCTGAAACAAATTGGTCGTGTCTTATTAGGAATAAAACTTTATTTTCAATGTAATCCTATTTGTATTTTTGTGAAGTTTTTTTTTGCACGTTGCCTCACACTAGGATTATCTCCTTTGTCGTGGGTGCGTTTACAAACATACAAGTTCACATACACATGACACCCAGACCCGAAACAACAACTTGTAGATTAGAGCTATTTCATGCGGGAATCGAACCCGCGACACGTTGCGTGACAGCCGGTTGCCGAGCCACCGCACCAACCGTTCAGTCAATTGATAGAAATTAATCATTAGCATTACCATAATTATGTCCAATGTACCTAGTACGTTAGGAAAGATCCCACGGGCGCCTCTAATTATAAGAGATGAATCTGCATTTCCATATATAGTAACATGAACCACCTGTAACTTTTTCCTTCCAGCTCTCCTATCACTAGCATCTCAGCGAGCAGACTACCTGGTGTTAGAATGGTCTGGAATAACCTGGCTCCAGGAGCTGGTGGACCATTGGAAGGAGAGAGAACGAGGATCCTTGCCCAGCATCATAGAATTCAGCGTCATCATCTACATAGCAAGTAAATTTGCGTTTGTTGGCATGCTTTTTTTCTATTTTCTGGATTTTTGAAATCTGCAGTTGTAGCCAAATGCCACTTAGCGCTTGTCTACATGTAGAATAGAAAACCAAATATAGAATTGACGTAAATTTTGACACTTGTCAGTGTCAGAGAGTAGAAAACTAAATGTATGGGACATTTAGTTTTCTACTCTCTCTGTAGACAAGCGCTAAAGTGGCGTTTGGCTAAAAGCCCTGGGCCTTACGAACGTCAATTCCATATAATTTGGTTTTCTATTCTACATGTAGACAAGCGCTAAATGGCATTTGGCTGCAGCTGCTGGTGTTCTTTGTGGTGCTGCTTTATATTTGTTTTAGGGAAATGTGATAATGGAGGGTTTGACCATTTGATTTTAATTTCAATAGGCCAATCATGACGAGTCATATTTCAAAGTTTGTACTGATGTGTAAATGGTCGATTCTTTTTCTTACTACATCAACAGCCTATAAGAGGGCACTGCCGACCAAAGGCCACTTCTCACATGAAGAAGGTTTGAGCATTAATCGCCATGCTTTCCTAATGCGGGTTAACAATTTCAAAATAATTATTAGAAATTATAAGCTTCGGTTCCCTCACGATGTTTTCTTTCACCGTTTGTCAATAGTGTCTAAATAATCTTATAAAGTACATACACTCGAAAAAAGTCGCATTGGCACTTAGTGTTGGTAGGTTCGAACCAGCACCCTCATGCATAAGAAGCGGGCGTCTTAAAATTGTGTATATTTCTTAAAATTGTGTACATTCTACATTCCTTTTGTCACATTTACAATTTTTATGAATGTCTTTCTTAAATACTTCACATGTTTTTTGTAATTTTGTAAATTGTCTCTTGTTTCACCATCTTTTTTAAACACGCTTTATTTCCTTTTACCTTAATAATACCTAAGTGAAATATAACTGGATAAACGTTAACCCGATACACATTTACATATGTGGCAAAACCAAGAAATATCTTGGTATCACCAGAAACTAACATTATACCATTTCCAGGTTTAATCTGGGCAGAAATAAGGTCACTATGGACAGGTGGCATCACAGAGTACATCAGTGATCTATGGAACATTGTGGATTTCATCACAAACGCTTTCTACATCGCCTGGATCAGCTTGCGATTTTCTTCTTGGTATATTGTCCAGGTAGGTTAATGATGTATTGTGTATTATAGGTATGTTAATCCAGACTTTTGACTGGTATATTTATTTTTAAGAAACTGGTAAGGTAATGAAGAAGATACCTAAGATTCTCCTACCTGGCTTTTCAAGCTTTAAATAAATATGCAACGATAGTTTCTGATATAAAAACATGTTTAGTGATTCAAGTTAGTTATCTTCAATATAATAATCTTCGCAGAATTTGAATAATTTATCAATCCCAAATTTCTTGACCAACAGCGAGACTACAACTCAGGAACAGACCCCTGGTATCCTCGAGAGAGATGGGACTCCTATGACCCCATGTTGCTCTCAGAGGGAGCCTTCGCAGCCGGCATGATATTTTCCTTCCTCAAGCTGGTCCATATCTTCTCCATCAACCCTTATCTTGGACCCCTTCAGGTCTCCCTTGGACGAATGATCCTGGATATCTTGAAATTCTTCTTTGTGTACATGCTGGTGTTATTTGCTTTTGGATGTGGTGAGTAGAAAATAGTTTTATTTTACTTCTATTAATGTTTTTAGTATGTCTTCTTCTTATTGACAACTTTTCATTTATACAAGGTCTAAAACAATGGTCTTATGTAGGAATTGAGCGATGGAAAGTTCTTGAGACTAATGCCAAGTACCTACACATACATAACATCACGCCTTTTATCCCTAAGAGGTAGGCAGAAGTGCACATTATGCCACTGTACAATGTAACACTCACTTTTCACTATTTATGTTACGAGTCCCATGCAAAAGGGGGTGAGCCTAGTGGTGAGACATATACCGGGCACAATTCCAGACACCGCGCTACTACTGAGATTTTTTTTTAATAAAACCCAGAAATCTTTGCCCGATTTGGCTTCACCTAGCTTCACTGACGGACTGACTGACAGACTATTATTTATTTTGTATTTGTTGACGTTTCAAAAGTACCAAATTATTGTTTACTTGAAATAAATGCTTTGACTTTTGACTGAAAGCAAGCAGTCGCACTTGCGACCAGTCGGCCAACGAGGCAGTCGCATATTTTAAAAATAATGTTAATTCAAAATTATTACATTATTACATTATTAAATTATTACATTAGGTATCAATCTTATTGTATCTTCTTGATACAGGTTTGAATCAACTCATGTGGTACTATGCGGAACTAGAGAAGAACAAATGCTACCATCTGCCTAATGGAATCCCTGACTTCGACGGTCAAGAACGAGCCTGCACTATTTGGAGACGATATGCTAAGTAAGAAACATATTTTTCAGTTATTTTAGCTTTCTACCGAAATAAAAATAAAGCACCTTCTATAGCATCAGATTTCAACAAGACATGCAAAGATGAACTTAGCTAGACAATTTGAAGTTGATACATACATACATAACCTTACACGTGTCTCCCATCGGGTTTTATTTTGAGGGGCTAAATCATCGAATGACTTCTCCCGCCTGGGTGAGGCGGTAGGGAGTGTCAGACTCTTACTAACTAAAAACCACCCCGTTCCTACTTCTGCCCTTCAAGCCGGAGCCCCGGAAACTTTTTAAGATCCGTGGCTATCTCCCATGAGGGTAGGCCGAGACGATGGAACGCCAATTGCTACGATTCTTACAAACCTCTTTCACTTCATCAGGCAAGATTGATTTGCTAGGAGTGAGCGAGACGAAAAGAAAGAGTTGTATAGCTACCACCCTTGGCCAGTATTGTACTTACTAGTCTGGTGTTGCAAGTTTAACAGATACCATAGTAAATTCACTTTCCTTACTGAAGACTTCAAGATTGCTCAATAAATGTATCACACACAGCCACCCTTTGCCAATTATGTTATTGAATTCACAGCTTACCTTCAGATGAGATAGTAGCTGAACATCGGCAACAACTCACTATAAAAATCGAACTTGAAAAATAACACTTAAAAACCAATTTTCTTTCCAGTCTATTTGAAACCTCCCAGTCTCTATTTTGGGCGTCTTTTGGTCTAGTAGACTTGACCACCTTCGAGCTGACAGGCATCAAGAGCTTCACCAGGTTCTGGGCACTCCTGACCTTCGGGTCATACTCTGTGATCAACATCATCGTACTCCTGAACATGCTGATTGCTATGATGTCCAACTCTTATCAAATTATTTCGGTAAGTGGCATTAGTGCGTAAAAGAAAGATTTATTTATTTGCGTATTGACACTCCAGAACCGATTTTAAAAAGTCACTTTTTAGATAGCAACTATATTAGATCCTTTTTTATTCTGACATTCCTGTATTTTTCTTTCCATAAAATAGTTTCTGTTCCTAGTTAGAGTTAGATATTCGTTGCATGCGCTGACGTCGAGAAAATATTTCGACAAGTTCTCATACAGGCTGACCAACGTCAACTTCAGCTCATAACGGCGATCAGGATTTTAATAAATAAATATTTATTTATTACAACGTGTCTACAAGACTAACATACAATTAAATTAAATGAATATAATAACATAATGCTAAATATGCACTTTAACTTCTACTCGTCATATGTATGCAATTTGATCGGCTTCATCAGCAATCGGTTTAGTGATTGCACGGGCTGTTCAATTGCTTAATTGATTTTTGATAATTTTCATGATAACACAAAAATGTAAAGTTTAAAAATTTGTAATAACTGCATATTGAGTTGTATCTTTTATTTCCAAATAGCTTTTCGATTTCTTAATTTTCTGGTCTCAACAATAGGTCATTATATAAGTATCACTATCATCATAATCATCATAATCATCATCATCATCTATAAATGCCCACTGCTGAGCAAAACCTCTTCTCACACGGAGGTTTGAACATTAATCGCCACGCTTGCTCAATGCGGGTTGGCGACTTCAAATTTATAATTACAAATTGTAAGCCCAGGTTTTCTCACGATGTTTTCTCTCACCGTTTATCGGTGGTGTCTAAATAATCATAGAAAATCCATATAACTCGGAAAAAAGTCACATTGGTACTTGCCGTTGGTAGGTTTCGAACCCTCACCCTCATGCATGAGAAGGAGGTAAACCTCCGGGCCATAATCCTCCGGGCCACCACGACCATATATAGGTATACATAAACTTGACGCCGTTTATCCCTGAAAGGGTAGGCAGAGGTGCACATTACGGCACTTAATGCCACTGTACAATGTAGCACCCACTTTTCACTATTTTATGTTATGAGTCCCATGTAATAGGGGGTGAGATATAGGTATACCTATATTATTTTATTACCACAATACAAATGTTATTTACATTTGCGTGATAATAAGTTGTTATATTTTTACGACTCTCAGCTCTATTACTTTGAAATATGATACAATAGCTGTTCAAGGAAAACCTTCCTAATATTATATAAGACAACTAATGATATCATTATCAATACCATATACACCTTATAGAACATTCCAGAATCACAAACCTTCCGCCATCTTGTCACTTTTTCTTTACGCAAATAGCAAACTTCTTACCAAGACGATAAAGTGTATTTTTATGTGACAGGAACGATCGGACACTGAGTGGAAATTTGCCCGTAGTAACCTGTGGATGTCTTACTTTGAGGATGGAGACACAGTACCTCCTCCCTTCAATATAATTCCTACGCCTAAGCACTTCATGTGCTGGCTCAAACGATGTTGTGCCAACAGAGATCGGGGGTCGATTATTGTAAGTAGTTTTTAATTTTGGTCTTTTTGGTAACCAGATTTGAAAGTTGTATTTGGTTTGTGTAAGCTTATTAGCACAAACTAATACACTCGTAACTTTTTTTCTTTCTTAGTAACAGAATAAATAATTATATTTATGGTAACTAGCCACAAAAATCAAACCACGTGGTAAAATTTAAATGTACATTTCTAAATTTTCGACTGGATCTAAGAGCTACCACTTCATCTATGCGATTCATCGGTGCTTTACAAACTCTCTGAACCCCAAAAACATTCCATACTAAAAAAACTATTTTACTCAGAACAAATCACGCGAAAAAGCGCGCCAAGAACACGAAGCCGTAATGAGGGTGCTAGTCCGAAGATACGTGACAGCTGAACAGCGAGCCAGAGACGAGACAGGAGTCACCGAGGATGACGTCATGGAGATCAGACAGGACATCTCCACTTTACGATATGAGCTGATAGATATTCTCCATAACAATGGCATGAAAACCCCAAGGATTAGTATGCAAGACGCCACCGGTAAGGGTGTGTAACTTTTCCTACTAATATCTACTAATTTTATGGGTTTGAAGCTAACAATAACTAATCATTCTGGTCATCTGATTGATAGAGAAGCTTTTGTGGAGTAAGATGCTTGTGAAAGGGTTCTGTCATTTTTATGAGTTTTACGATAAAATTTTAATTATTGTATTTATGGATGTTGGCTCTTTTCATTTACCTACTTAGCCTAGTTAGTATTAGATATATGTCATTAGTAATTTTGCTCTCTATTCTGTTTCTTTATCTCTCGTATTCTATCTTTTTTTCTCTTAATTTAAATACATTATAATACTCAACCATTATGCTCGACCAAACCAAGTATTTGCCATTTAAGTCCATTTTCATTAAGAGTTTGTGTAGAAAGCAATGATTGAAAATCAAGAACAGAATGCCCCTTCATGTCGCAATGATTTTGTATTCTAGTTGCTGGCAAAAAGGGCAAAGTGATGGAGAGAAGAATCCTGAAGGACTTCCACATCGGAATAGTGGAAGGAATCATCAAAGACGTTATATCCAAGGAGAATAAGCCTAAAGATGTGTTCAGCCAAATCGCTAAAGCTATCGTTAGGAGAGGAAGCACGGAGGGGTATGTAAAAAAAATAAGGACGCATAGAAAGAATGTAATATGATAAATTCTGTGCAAGTGGTTTTCGTACTTTTAGGGTTCTATAAGGAAGCACTAAGTTTTCACCAATCAAGTTACAAAACCCATGTAATAGGGAGTGGGACTATGGCCAAACACCAGACACAATTTCAGATCTTTTGCTCCTTCTGAGGAATTTTATAAAAACGCTAAAGCCCCAAATGAACTTTAGCCAAGACCTTTTATTATTCGGGAGTAGCGCTTGCGGCTATTCGGCCTATAAATCAGTAAACTTATACCAATTTACTTCTGTTTCAGCAAAAAACGTGACTGGAACGCCTTGGTCCGTACAAACACCGTCCGCAAGGATCCTATAGGCACCACTGCTGTGGCAGAGACCAGGAGGAGTCGCCAGTCCCTCAGGCTGCACATCCTTGATAACATCTCCTCTAGAACTATTGACCCGCAGAAGTTGTTAGGTAAGTTTATTTTGAACATTACATAACATCACGCCTTTTATCCCCGAAGGGGTAGGCAGAGATACACATTACGGCACTTAATGCCATTGTACAATGTAACACCCACTTCTCACTATTTATGTTATGAGTTCCATGTAATAGGAGGTGAGCCTATTGCCATATACCGGACACAATTCCAGACTCCGTGCTACCACTGAGAATCTTTAAAAACCCAGTAATACTTTGCCCGACCTGGGAATCGAACCCGAGACCCCTTGCCCGGCAGTTGCACTTGCGACCACTCGGCAAACGAGGCTGCCCTCGATATTTTGAACATATATCCAATAGTTTGGAAACTTTCTATTTTTGATAGACTATGAATGTCATCGAAAAAAACAATGCTTTGGAAATCCTTTTTAGGTGCACGGTAAGTTTTTATGGGGTAGGGGAACAAAGAAGCAGACGACTGACGAAGTTATGCTTACAACTAAACTTTCTGCCATAAAATCTCTCATATTTATTTAAACATGCTCATTCCATAACTAGATCGAGATTATAAAAGTCAAAGTCAAAGCGTTTATTGAAATTAATCCATAATCTGTCGAATATCAGTGTCATTAATAAGTACTTAAAATATTGATTTTTCCATTTACTGAAATGGACGCCATCTACATGTGTTATTTATTTGGTATATAATGCTAATTCTCTCGTACAAATCCGTAACTTAAATAGGCACTTCTGAAAATATTAAAATTGAATTGTCTATCAGTCTGTCAGTGAAGCTAGGTGCGATAGCTATCCCAATGTGCAAATATACGATTAAACTGTTCAAAAAGACCTTTGGTCTTTTCTGGCCATATAAGAACATCATCAATCATCATCATCAACAGCCTATAAATGCCTACTGCTAAGCAAAGCCTCTTCTCACACGGAGAAGGTTTGAGCATTAATAACCACGTTTGCTCAATGCGGGTTGGTGATTACAAACTTATAATTATAAATTATAAGCCCAGGTTTCCTCACGATGTTTTCTTTCACCGTTTGTCAGTGGTGTCTGAATAATCTTAGAAAGTACATATAACTCGGAAAAGTCACATTGGTACTTGCCGTTGGTAGGTTTCGAACCCGCACCCTCATGTATGAGAAGCGGGCGTCTTACCTCCGGCCAGGTCTTACCTCCGGTCTTACCTCCGGTCGGGAGGTTTACCTCCGGCCCACCACGACATATAAGAACACGTAAAATCATCTAACATTAATTCTTCTTTCAGAGTACAATCCACAACTGGCAGCAGTATCTCCATGCGCGAGGGTAGCGTACGCCAAGTTTATGAGGAGCAAGATCAAGTCAGATTTCACTGAGCGAGAGAAGAAGTCCAGAAGGTCATCTGATTTTAGCATAGAAGATGAAGTCTTTGATGCACCGAAGAAGAAGGAGAGTTGTAAGAGATGCAGTGGTAAGTTATCTAGCCACTGGCAACTTGTATGTACATTTTTAAGGGCAAAAGTAGTATATAAACATCAGAAATAATGCCTATAATGGATTGAGTGAGAAGAAGACACCAAAGAAACTCAGAGGTCCATCTCTTTTAAAGTCCAGACAAATATATATAATAGATTATGTGTGAGAACCGTGCAAGTTCTTTCTGTAGTGGCCTTTTGAGGAAAGAACGACAACAGTTTGAGCGGACCCGTTCTGAAGGCAGTACGCATGTGTCGTTTTACAATCAGCTAAATTAACAGGTGAGGCTGACTGATCTGACGAACAACACCAACCTAAAGAACATTTGGGTGGAAGAACTTATAATTAGAAAAGAAATGGCGAGGCAAAGTCTCGCACGGTCCTTGCACTAACAATTGTAAAAAATAAAAAGTAAATGTTAAGGTAGAAAAAAATAAAAAATTTCAAATGAAAAACAGTAATGTAACTAGCTAAAACATTAAAATAGATACTCAAAATTGTCATCCACAATGAAATATTCTAACCTAACTATATGTAATTGGTGAAGCAAATAGCAAACAAAACCGAAATTAGTTACATGCTTGCGTCTAACCGATTTGATAGACCGATAACGTTGAATGAAATGATAATATATTTTTAATATTTTGATTAGAATAATGAATTATAACAAGTCTATGCATATTAACTATATTTAGAAAATGTGTAATATATAGACGTGAATGGAATACTGAATGGTACTTTACTTATTATACTTCTTTATCGACTACAAAGTCTAAGTAATATTAAAGCATAGACAATAGGGAATATGTTTATAAAATAAAATTACCTGATTTTTTTTTTAAAAAAGCTAAGTTTGTCCTTTTTTTAGTTAAATTAACTTGAACAGCTTTAATCCTGAAGTTTGTCACCAAGCAAGTTTTCTATATTAGTAGAGACTTAAACATAGGATTTAGTGGGCTCTATTACAGAGACAACCATAAAAAGGTACTAGACCATTAGATCCCCAAACCATTTATCAAGTGTGGCGATTACGTCAAACCCCTCAAACGAGTATCGAAGCGGGATGGTGTTCAGCAGTAAACTAAAAGTGATACAGCTCAAGATAATTCTTATTTTGTTAGAGAAATCTTTAAAACAATAGCAACACAAAATAATGTTCAATGAAGTATCTTTTACTAACTTAATCACTTTTGTCCATAGCTCGATCATTCCGCAGTAGGACACCGATACCTGAAACTTCAGACGACGAGGGGCTGAACGAAACTGAAGTACAAGTGGAGGCCGATGTTGAGGATAAAGGTATAATATTATATCATCATAATATACAATTGTAAGGGGGTAGGTAGAATTACTCTTTGTGACTTGTATAATTCACAAATATTGTTGCGGGAGGATAAACCTCTAATTCATATGAATATGTACGTTTATAAACGCTCCCTAGAAAATCCAAATGGGAAGTTACATTTAAAGGGACTTTATTTTTTTATGGGATAAGTCGGTAAACGAGCAGATGGATCACCTGGTGGTAAGCAATCGGCGTCGCCCATGGACACCTGGAACACTAGCGGTGTTACGAGTGCATTACTGGCATTTTGAGGATGCTGGGAATTCAGGGATTCGGGAGATGGGGGAGGGAGGGAATCAATTCGGCCTCCCGTAACCTCACACAGACGACGAAACACAACGCCAGCGTTGTTTCATGTAGGTTTTAGGTGTGGCCGTGGTATCACTCCGGTCGAGCCGGCCCATTCGTGCCGAAGCATGGCCCTCCCACATTATTAAAAAAAATGATTAACTCTAGATGTTTACCTACTGCAAACTTACTTACAGCCTGAAAATTTAAACACGCTACAAGAAGTGAACACGTAGTACAGCTGCTAAGCTAAGATTTTTAGGTAAAACCTAGAATATTTTGGTAACAATAACACTTTGTTTTACTAACAAAATAATGTTTTTGTTTGTGAAGTTACGTTACTATGTCCGCTTAAACTAACTACCTTCTAAGACTCTTCCAACATCTAATTAGACAAATTGTTTTGACGCATTACATCACGCCTTTCATGTTGGCAGAGGCTCTGCACATTACGACATTTTATGCCACTGTACAATGTAACACCCACACTCCGTGCTACTACTGAATTTTATAAATCCAGCCCATCCATACAGGGCTGACCCCGAGAATCGATCCCGAGATCAGCAGTCCCACTTGCGACCACTCGGCCAATGTGGCAGTCTGAGTCTGTCAGTTTTAAGTGCAGTATATGCAAACACGTGCCAAAAACGGATACGAAGTTAAACAAAACAGTTCGTTACCCATATTATAGAATATTATAATCTTAGTCTGTGCCAAATATCAGATCCGCTCAGTAGATTTTGTGTGAAACTAGGAAAAGTTGCTACCAAAAGTTATATTTTTTCTTCGATCCTTTTCCGTACTGGGTTGGATTACTAAACCCTAATCAGTTTTCCCTGAAAGTTTGTACTCTATACGGAACGATAACCTCTTATTATCGACACCTCTTTACTTGTTACCCGACTGAAGGAAGAGTATTGTTTTTTTATTTAACTCTATACGACTCACTTTTGTTTGTTTATTTTATTTTGTAAGTGGAAAATCATCTAATGACTTATCCCGCCTTGGGTTAGGCGAGTAGGAGTGTCAGACTCTTACTGACTTAAAACCACCCCGTTCCTACTCCTGCTCTTCGAGCCGAAGTCCCGGCAGCTCGTTAGACCTTCCACGGCTCCGTATTGGGCATCAGCCCTACTGGACCCCATCTATGTTGGTCTGATGGTTCTTTGAGGCGCGCGCGGAACGCGACGCGCCGTATGCACGGATCTCTACGACTCGCTAAGGGTTAAGCAGTGAGGAGGTGGATTTTGGCAAACAAATACAAACATCTAATTTCACGAAGTCATCGACATTTCGTCAGTCACATCAAATTTAGCCTCCATGAATAAATGAGCAAGAGAATCCTAATTGAAAAGGCCAACAGAGAACGACTAAGGAAAGGCATTGAGGAATCGCATTGCATAATTTGTACATAATAATTAATTCATTGTTAATTAAGTGAGATGTATTTCATTTCATATTTATTTGCAAGTTAATTTCAGATGGTATACAGTTTGCAGGGCATTCCCATGATTAGAATTATTCATGAAGCGTTTGAGTTATAAATGGTGACTTTTGGTTCTGTTTCCTGCAGCTAGCCAAATCCCATTTAGCGCTTGTCTACATGTAGAATAGAAAACGAAATTATATGCGATTGACGTAAATTTTGACACTTATCAGTGTCATCCCCATACATTTTGATTTCTACTCTCTCTGTAGACAAGCGCTAAAGTGGCGTTTAGCTAAAGGGTTAGGTTCGATTGGTGAAAGTATCTATCATTGATTTCTTATAATGTTAATACTTCATACACAGACTTAATTGTAGGCCGCATATTGTTTTTTAAATGTACTTAATTATAAACAACAAAATTAAAAATTCAACAAAATGAACATGTGCTAAACTGCATAGCTATTTATCGGCAGTAGGTGTTGCATATATTTTAATTCTCTTTTTTATACTTTATATTAGCTTCTTAATTTCTTATAGCTATCAGCCATGTACTACAATCACAGTTGTAGCATGAACATCAATATATTTCAAAATAATACAAGGTGTTTATAATTTTAAAATTGTACAACATGTGATTTAACTGAACTTTGCTTCTAACGAAAAGTAATAACTAGATAGTTAAACTTATGCGCTTCACTAATCTATTATCTTTACCTGTCTTTTGACCTGACCTTGATTTAAAAACTGAATGTTTATAGATATTTTATGTAGACCAACAGTAACATTTATCATATACCCATTATTTCTTATTGAAATACAATTTACATAATCTAATGGCAAAACCTCTGAACCGATTTTTCTTATTATTTTTTCTTTTTTATTTATCCCTGGGAAACCGATAAGACTTTCTGTCACTAGCAGCAAACTAACAAAATTTTTATTTATTTCCTAGCTTCCGAAGGAGGATCAGAACAGACACGTCCTCTAAAATCTTCATCACAAGAGCCGTCAGAGCCGAGTACACCAGCTTTCGACCCAGTCGACGGCAGCCGTCTACCACCACCTACAGAATTCCAATCAACAGACCACATCATCACTATAGAACCGGACACTCCAACGAAGACCCTTTACATCACACAAGAGGAAGACTCAAACCTTCAGAAACCCATCACTCCTACTCCTAGCGTGCATTCCCAGTCGGAGCAAATCCTATCAGCTTCAAGTTTAGAGTCACAATACAAGAAAATGACTTCAGATCCTCCTAGTGTGACGATTACTCCTGATCCTAGTGAAACTGAGAGGACTCCTCGAAAGTCCAGCACGCCAAGGTCTGCTAGGGTCAGTCCTAGTCCATCTCCATCACCATCTGCCTCTCCCGCTCCGTCCCCTTATGGAAGAGGTAGGGGCAAGTCAAAAGCCACAGGGAAAGTAGTTTCTGGTTGGCTTTGAGCTGAATGTGGACCGTTAGCTGTTCTTGTTATTTTAGGAATTTAAAAGAGATTTTATTCTAGTCAACTGATGCAGAGGTTCCCAACTGAAGGTGTGCGATGATGATATTGAAGGTAAAGTTTTGAATGGACGTTCCGTGGTTAAAAAAGGTTGGGAGCCTCTGGTAATGTGTTGCCTTAAAATCGACATATTAGTGAGATATGCTGTTGTAGCAATAACTAGTTTTTATAGATATATTGTCTTCTTACTTAGGACTTTCTGGGTCACGATTCCTTGATAGAAAAGTATTACAACAAAGATCTTCATGATGTCAAGTATGTGTTGTATTTTGAATAGAACAGGCCATATCATTTTATTTTATATTACCTCTATAACAAACTACTTTTCAGAACGTAAGTGCCTTTTAAAGTAAAAAAATAAATTAATGTGCCTATTTATCCTTTTTTAATAGAGTTCGTTACCTAGAAATACTAATAGATCTAAATATAATGGACGTGCAGTAACGAATTACTAGGAACTAAACTATTTAGAGCCGTATTTTCGAACCTTTTAAATATATTTTGTTGTAGTAGGTAATTGAGAATGCTTTTATAGATTTTATGAATCATGATAAGCACTTTACTGTTAATAGCTGTAACTCATGTGAACCTATCGAATATATTTACGACAATGTATTGAAAATAGTAATTGAAAAAATCAATACTTACTATATTTATACTAAATTAACTAAAATCACGGGTTAATCACTTGAATATACTGAGAAAAGCTCTACTACCTCTAGTTTCGAACCACAGAGGGGTTCTTCCTCATGAGCAGCGTGCGCGGTCGCGGCGACGTCGCGCAGCTCACTAGATGTGACTCCAATATTAATAAGAAAATAGTGCCATAACTGTTATAAAAGAAAATATTGTTTTTTTTTAATACTTATCTGCCTAAAATTGTAATTTTTTTAGTAATCAAAGTATTTCCTTTGGGCTAACATTATAACACGCAAGCTTAACTTTATTTTCTCATTTCACTATACACAAAACAAAATAGTCTTAATTACGTACAGAATAAGACACAAAACGTAATAAGCACACGAGAAATGACAATGCCGTATAAGTCCAATATACCTCTATATATAGTGTAGTATGTTGAATATGTTGATATAGTGGTAAGGTATGTTTAATTAAGAAAATAAAACCTATGGTTTACTTTCGCTGTTGTTTTATTGAAGAAACCTTTGTTTTGGGACCTTAGAAGCTAGTAGCTACAAATTAACAAAACTTAAGTTAAGGAAAAGTGTGATAATCGAGCAATATATACCTCAAGTCGGTGTTAGGTTTGAGAAATGGGGAGTTTTTTTTTTTATTTTGAGAACTGAACAAGGAATCCTAGATTGGGTATCTGGGTCATGTGAACATTATTGGGTTTATTTTTATGAATAGTTATGAGATCTGGGTTCGATTCCCGAGTCATATTTTTTTAATATCATTCCGTGTACGTAAAGGATGAACCTATTATGTGGAGATAAGTTATTATTTATCTCATTATAATTATGTAACTAGCAAAATTGTGATTATTACCTACACTTCGTAAGTGACCTCTAAGTACTTGTCGCGGAGAACCTACCGGGTAACCGGGGCTCCGGCTCGATGTGCAGGAGAAGGAACAGGGTTTTAGTCAGTAAGAGTCTGACCCCCCAACCCAGGCGGGAGTAGTAATACGATGATTTTCCCTTTAAAAAAAAGTAACTTCTACCTCCACCATTGTCCGGCAAAGGGCATGATGTCAACATACAATAAAACCAGTACTTTACGTTTGTAATGAAGTTAATAAAGAAACCGTTGTACCTAACACAATAGGAATGACAAGCCAAATACAACCTTATTGAATTTATAAAGCCAACAAGGATTTTATTAAGTCAGACCTCAGAATTAATAAAAAGATCTTAGATACCCACCGTTCTACTAGAGATGATACTTTACTACGTAAAATTACGAAATAGACGAGGTCTGGAATTAATATCATATTTACCTCTATAGGTATTTTTCGGAAACGTAAACTGCGCGTAAGCGCGCGCGTAAGCGCGCGCGTCGCGCGGGCGTTGGAGACGTGTTGCTGACGCAACGCGGGGCCATCATCATCCAGTAACCTATATAAATGTGCATATAAGTGTGCACTAACATAAATGTGTGTGTTTCTCCAGCCTAATAGCCTAGTTTTACATAGTCTTGAACTTGGCAATAAACGACGACTGTACTTGCAACCATTAAATCACTAAAATAAGTGCTGAATTTCTAAATCACTAAATATAACCCCCCCTAGTCGTTTCCATAATCGTTCAACAGGACAATCGGCGAACCGTCACCGATTCATGGTAGATGTCCCACCCACACGCACGATGCGCTTCGCATCAAACTTCCTTGTGCGTACTGCTAAGGAGTGGAATTCTTTGCGAGAGTCGGTGTTTTCTGAAGGGTGTCTTCAAGGCCCAAGTGAATAGGTTGCTGATATGCAGACGTGCTCCATCGTATTCCGCATCACCGCTTACCACCAGGCGAGATAGTCAAACGTCGGACAACAAATATATGTAAGTAGGACATAAATTCTTGTATCTAACAAAAAGGTCTAATTACAAGTTGCCCTATAGCTATTCTAAATAACATGAAACTTTGTATGTTCCTTCCTTGTTTCCATACATACAGACCTATATACTACGCACACTTGTACATACGGTATAAGTAAAGCTAAGGACATAAACAGAAAACAAGAATCAAAACATTGCTAACATAGACAAACAATGAATAGAATTGGATTTATTCTGTTAACTAAACCCTGGCGTTTCTCTGAGAGGGCAAGTAGAGTTGCAGGTATACAATGTATGTGAGAATTTATTGTCATGCACGGATTAACTCGTCGACTACCGTCATTATAGACACAATTATAGAACAATAGGTTGCGGTCACTGGTGTCCTCGTGGTGTTTGACAGTTTAATTCCAGTCTTTTTACTGTTACTAAGAAACCTACATCTAGGTTGCCTCAATGTAGCGAGGCTCAAGAGAGATACTTGTCTCTTTAGAGATGTGCCGTAACCTGCGTTGCATCGTGGGGGCTCCGAAGCCCCCACGTGGTGTTGAGGATGGCCACCGAGATGATTTTAGTTTGCTAAAAATCCCACACACCCTAGTCTTTATCTCCAAACAGCTAGGCGCCTTTTGAAGGTTCCCCCATCATCAAAAGAAAGGTTGCCTCAATGTGAAACAGTTGTTTGTAATTCTTGAATAGTATATATTTTTTTTTTCATTTTTATCTAGCAAGTATGTATATATATATAGGTATACTGTGCTAACAGAAACATGCCCTGTATTCTTCAATAGTCATCAGTCTTTACATGCTTGCTCATCCGTACTAATATTATAAATCGGAAAGTGAGTTTGTTTGTTCCGGTTTCACGCAGTAACTACTTTAGGCTTGTCTATTGCTTTGAATTTTTGCTGACGTAAAGTTCGAAGTCCAGATTAAATAATAGGTTACTTTTATTCCGAAAAAAATTAATATTCCCGAGGGAAAACAAAACTATTTGTATAGATGGCGCCGTGTGTATTGGTATATATCACATAGGCTACTTTTTATCGTTTAGTGACACAACAACAAGCACGATTCCGGTACGGCTCCGACACGGCGTTTTTTACTTTGAAAACAATATAAAAAGGTAAGGTAAGCACGCTGTCGGTGCATGAATAGGGATGATGACAGGGCATGAAAATTAAAAATGTAATTAGCCCGTCAGTTAGGTAGTGAAAAAATGTTAGACCCGTATTTTTTTTATTTTGTCGTATAATAAAATGATACCTACTTAGATATAACGAATCAAAGTTTAGGAGTGGGGCCCAAAAAGTCATTTCTATGTATAAAATGTATATAGAAGTGACGTCACGCGACTTTTCAAATCAATATATATTCGAAACTATTTGTTTCAGTAAAAAAATAAAAAATACGTGTCTAATGTTTTCAAATAATCTACCAGACGGGCATTAAAATAAAAATTAGTCATCTACCCAATTATATTGATGTTATGAAATATCGTATATCATACGACATATACCTTAATATAACGTTCCTATTTAAACGACAACTTAATTACTGGGTTGGAGTCGTGCCGGATAACCTGCTTTATGTATCAATACCTAAATACTATATCTCAAAATAAAGCGGTGCCTATTTACTCACTCCCTATTCTCGATATCAAAAGCACTCTACATCACGCCTTAAGGCATAATGAATCATCAGCCATGTTTTAAAGGGAATTTGTCCCTTCGACACTCCGTACTGAAGACGTCAGGCCGTATTAATTTAGCTGCAATCCATGCTGTCAGCCGGTTTTAATCAAAGAGGTTTATTTGATCTTTTGAAAAATTATAATTATCTTCCGTTAGTAAAATAAGGATGAATGTTAGAAAGTTAAAAAGATAAAGGCTGGAGAATGGGCTGTACTCGCAACGTGTTCCGGGTTCGATTCCCGCCCTTAATAAACTCTTAATAATATCGCTACCGAGTGTTTATTAACTCTTTGTGTGATCTACAAATTGTTGTTTCAGGTCTTATTGTAATTTTTTTTTGTGAAAATATACAAGATCATTAATAGTATATTAAGTTCTCTAACTTGTGTAGTCAGAGAAGATAGTGTTAGCAAGAAATACTAGGTAGACCTAATTAAGCTGAATCTTAAATATGAATTGTATTTATTCAAATAATATTGAATATAATTCATTTTGGGATATAATTGTATAACTAAAACAATGGAAGTGATTAATTTTAAATTTATTGTCAAAAAATAGATCATTGGTACTTATTACAAATTATAAAAAAAAAAAACCAATTGTATATTTTACCTTACCTTAGGCAATATAAGTTCTACCCACTTAATAGTAAAACGATCACTTAATAAAACTCTTCAAATGTGAGTTTGACTTTTTAAAGGTTATTTTATCAAAAAAAAATTGGGATTTTGTCTTGACCTTACAAAAAAATTACAATTAACTTGAGAAGCGTATTATCTTTGAATCCATTAAAAACTTGTAATACATGTTTACATGTTAACTAATACTAAAAGGTTGTAATAAAAGAAACAAAAATAAATAAGGAAACACAAACATAACCAAATCTTTATTTAACATAAAAAATCATAAAACAATAACATAAATAATAAAAACGTAACAAAAACCAGCACAGAATGGCACAGATTAATCAAGCAACAAATTACAAATCATTTTATTCCAATCACAATATTCATAAAAAATACATTACAAAAATAAATACAATTCAATTTAAATACAAAATAAAATACAATATAATATTATTATTATTAAGACACCAAATCAATAGAGAATCGTGTGTCAATAAGGACAATCGCGGTCTATCAGACATTCACATTAGTCATGAATTTGACGCTCTGAAACTACACGCGCGCTCCCTATCATATTTATACGAGAAACTATTCATTCTGGTGTCCTTTTTATAGGACAAAGAAACGTAATATAATAATTGTTTTGCAGGACAAAAATAAAATTTAAAGTGTATTAAACTGTCAAACACCAAGCGGTCACCGGTGACCGCAACCTATTGTTCTATAATTGTGTCTATAATGACGGTATTCGACGAGTTAACATAGTACATAAATGATTTAAAAGAAAGCATAGATTCACATTAACAATCTTATTTTAAAATCAAGCAGACATATGATTTAATAATAATTACAATTGGAAAAACATAAAATAAAATAAGTCATAAAATCGATGAATTTATAAACATATAAAAATAAAAACGTTTATTTTGAATAACCAATTTTTTATTTCTTATTTTAATCGCAATTTTCTTTTATTTTTTGTTTTTTTTTTTTATTTTTTAAGGACGGCACATTACATTCAGTTGACAACCAACCCTGGCCAAATATGTGTGTTAGAGGAATACAACATTTAAATTTAAATAGAAATAAGGGTCAAAATCATATTAACTCATTCAATTCAACAGCTAGACTGAGATTGTCGGATCAAAGAGAAAGGTATTACAAAACATTTTCAGTCTTTACTTTTTTGCTATCTAGGTATAGAATATTGGTCCATATCAACACAATTGGGTACTTGCCAACAGATCAAATTCAATACTTTTTTCGAACTGTCAGAAACGACAGTTTTCTATGATTTTTTTACGAAATTGTGTATTGTGACGTCACGTTTTTTTGGCGTCCAACAGCATACTTATTTCTTAATATTTTTGCTGGAAAAGGACTAAAATTAAGTCGGTCATAAAATTAATTAATGAAAGTGTGATTATTTTTTAATATCTTATTGTATTGAACAGTCGAAATAATTTATTTTTGATGAAGACAAGTAACCAATTTTGAAACAAAATATATCTTTACAAATTTTATGAACACTTCCACATGATCCTTTGAAGATATTAAATTGTAAAGGAAATAACTGTAAGTAGACATTTTAAAATAAATGGTAGTTTTAATTTGTTTCGTTCAAAGTTACAAGATTAAAATTTCAACTGCTGTCCATTCGTCTTCGGAACAAAAAACTGTAAGGATACTAAATTTTAAGTTGCGCTTAGAGATCGCTCTGGTTCTTATATTTTAAAATAATTAATTTGTTATAATAAAAATAGTAATTATTAATATTAAATTAACTTGAAATCGCAGTCGCGGCCTACACGCACGCTGCTAATGAGGAAGAGCCCCTCTGTGGCTCGAAAGTAGTAGAGCTTAATTGAGTAAAAACGCGGGTTACTCACGTGAATATACTGAGAAAAGCTCTACGTCGCCGCGACCGCGCACGCTGCTCATAAGGAAGAACCCCTCTGTGGTTCGAAAATAGTAGAGCTTTTCTCAGTATATTCACGTGAGTAACCCGCGATTTATAGTTAATTTAGTATGTCTCACGATAGTTATTATAAAAAGTAGTAGAGCTTGTCTCACGACTTTTAGTTAATTAAATATGTTTCACAATAGTTAATACAAAAAATATAGTAATCATTAATTAGTAACTTAACGATTTTTTTTATATTAATTTATAAAAAAAATAATTTTATTACCAACCATTTGACGTTTAAATTTGATTTAAAATGTCTAATGTTAAATTATATAAATGTTGCTGTCTTTTCCCACATAACAAAATTACCTATACCTTTTTCTGTTTTGATGTCCAAATCGCTCCACATAACTAATGTTTTATTTAATTTCAGTGACTAAAATTGCATTAAATGAGTTAATATCATTATAGGAAGGTATATAAGGATGATACCTATAGCCAGCCGGTCTTCTGTTGTCTCTTAATAGTCTTGATCTCATCCAACTTCTTGGCTGGACGGAGTGGTTCGGGAGACGCTGGTGGTATAAGCTGTTCCGTGCTGGAGGTGGACGTGAGACGCTTTGGTGGAGATGGTGGCGCTGGAGCCGGCTGTCAAAGTAATCGTTAGAAAAGGGTTCAAATAGAGAATTAATAATTATTTTAGTGAAAGTCTCTTTGTCTGATGCTTAGGTATAACAAAGCGTTGCTTGTTGCCCACAAAGAGGTAGGCAGAGGTGGAATTGTGTCCGGTATATGGCAATAGGCTCACCCCCTATTACATAGGACTCATAACATAAATAGTGAAAAGTGGGTGTTACATTGTACAGTGGCATTAAGTACCGTAATGTGCACCACGTGATGTTATGTTATCATGAAATTTAAACTAAACTCTTTCACATTTTCATTCTCTAATTTTCTGAGTTATTATAACATAATTATAATTAAAATAATAGTATGTTATTACTGGTAATAAAATTAATAACTACATAAATATTTACAACTTAAAATTAACTACAATTAAACTATTAAATAAAACGAAAGTAAAAAAGAATACAACAAAAATTATACCTACCCTTAATTTAGGCGTCAAAGTATTCGTCCGCATCACTATCACAGGGGAACGTTCCCAGAAGACTGGCAGCATTGCCACGTTGAATGGCAATGCTTATTTTCTGTCCGAAGAAAAAGCCAGCCCTCTGGTCACGCGTAGAGTCGATTAGCCTACGGGCGATATCTTTAAACACAGAGTGTGCACTGGGACCCCATGGCCCAAGTGTTTCGACCCCAAACGGCTCAAAACAGTAGTTACCTACTAAATTTGAATATTTACGCCGTTTGAGGGCCTCTGCCGCAGAAGCAGCTGCACCAACGCATGCAGCGGTGCTCAAAAGATGTGATGGCGCAAGGGTGTCTACACACGTCGCGTCCCACACCAAAGGCCTACCCATCTTCCAAGGCAGCAACGACATACCATCTGGTCTTTTGCCGTCATCACGTACCAAACCATTAGGTTCTAATACGGCTGGTACACCGGCTGAGGCAAGAGCACGACGAATGATGTCGTTGATGCTGGCATGGCGAGCTATGCGGCCTGCACTTCTGCAACAAGAAAGACCATGGTGTCCCAAGCCATCGACTCTTTCTCCACAGTGACAATAATGCGAAGAAACACAAGGAGCACCTAAACGTAAGCATACAGCTAGGCGGAACGTTATGTCATCCAACATAGTACCTATGAAGGGTGACGGGAGTGCCTGAAGCCACAATCCTGACTCCCATTCTCCCACAGCCAATAAGCGAGCTCGCTCTGCAGTATTAGAAGACGAGTTGATTAAAGACTCACGAATAACACTGCACAGCGGCACGTCCCACTGTCTCTGAGAAGATGGGTGAACAGGTAAATCCGTAAGTGGGCAAGCCATTTTCCACGCTTCTACTGCATCAGTCAAACACGGCACCTCAAAACTGGTTAGTGACGAATAAAATATACATATCAAAATTAAATATAATAAATTCCTCGTCTTACCTAAATCCTAAATGAGGGAAGTAAAACAATATCAAGAATGAATTATGAAAATATATTTTTGCAATTATAAAGGATTTAGCTGACGGCGTTTGTAAAATATCTTGTTTCAACATTTTACGTCGAACCAAAAGTAGGCGGTTTAACAAAATATTTAACAAAGAATAATAATACAATAAGAGTTTAAATTCGTAATAGAAATAACGAAGTTTAAAGGAAATTAGTATTTAAATACTTCATTATATTTAGGTTTTTTTGCTATTAAGGTGCTCCCCACCGGGAGCATTCGCGTGTAATGTAACGTTATAGATCTGAGCATTACATCAGTGAAGGAGGAGAACCGAGCAATACAATGCGAACCTTGTAATGATACAATGTGTAATATCTTGATACAACTTGTAACATCAATGTATGACATCTTGCTATGAAATGCTCAAAGTCGAATCAATATGTTACATTACACGCAAATGCTAGTTAGTCAGGGAGGTATTATTGTAATGTAAGGCTCAAAGTCGAATCTATAATGTTACATTATACGTGAATGCTGCCGGTGAAGAGCACCTTTAAGTAGACTTGTATCTGACACAAGATTTCGGAAATAGGGAGACAAATGAAGATATACCTATAAAAGACTTCAATTTTGTTACTGAGAGACTATAGAGTGCTCGTTCTCACTAACCTTTCTTAAATGTTGAGGAACCCCTAGGCTAAGATAGATGACATTTTGGATTTCACCAAACTTTAAGTAACTCCTAGCAGTACAAGTAAGATGTTAGTTCAGGTGTTTTTTATGGTATAAGCCGGTAAACGAGCAGACGGATCACCTAATGATAAGCAATCGGCGTCGCCCATGGACACCGGGAACACCAGACGCGTTACAAGTACGTTACTGTCCTTTTGAGGATTAGGAATTTGAAGGATCTTGGAGATTTAGGGGTTGGGAAGATTCAGGAGGAGAGTAATTAGTCTTCCGATAACCTCATTCACACGACAAAACTCAACGCGAGTGTTGTATCACGTTGGTTTTCTGCTCAGCCGTGGTATCGCTCCGGTCGAGCTGGCCCATTCGTGCCGAAGCATGGCTCTCCACGACACGCTAAATAACTTTTAGTTAAGATATGGTTTAGGGTCGGTTAGTGAAACTGCCCTAAGTGATTTTGACACACGCATCCAAAACTACCACTGAAAATCAGCAAAGCAATTATGCTTCTTGAGATGTAAAAGAATAGTAAAATTCATGGAAATTCTAACAAGTCAAAAATCTAATTTTATACATGTATGAAGTCACGCTAAAAAGGACACCAATTAAGAAGGTTATTAAAATACCACGCTGTGAACTTTCATTAAAGAAGCTATATTTTATTTGAGACTTTATGCATACGTTGTGAGGCTGGTAAATTAAAAATAGTAATTTCATAATTACTGCTCTTTAAATAATACAATTTTACCTGATTAGTTTGTTTTTCGGTTTACGTTTAAATGTTTCACAAGGAACTCGACTAGTTTCAAGTTATAGTAGTCGCCGCGTCGCGTCGTGTGTCGCGAAATGCTACTCATGAATCTTAGCCTATAGTATGCCTTGAATACTAACCATGTTCCTCGTCAAACAGTTACGCGAAATACATAATCATTAATTTAGTATAATTCACGAGAGTTATAATATTACTAGCTACTTCCGCGCGGTTTCACACGCTCTGCTCAGCTCCTATTAGTCGTAGCGTTATGTTTATAGCCTTTAGCCATCCTCGATAAATGCGCTATACAACAAAAAAAGAATTATTCAAATCAGACTTGCAGTTACGGAGATTATCGCATTCAAACAAACAAACAAAAAAACGAACTCTTCCGCTTTATATAATAGTAAGTATAAGATTTTGTAGCTTTCTTTCTTTTGAACGAACTTCCTTTTCAATACGAATACATAGCAGTTCAATGTGTAAGTAGTATTAGATGATTACGGAAGGGTTGTCTACCCATAGAGTTAACATGACAAGAACCCTCAAAAGCGAAAAGTTTTGCAGAACAAAACATTGTTTCATCCGACTATGCAAACATGGATAAACCTTTTTGCTACATTTATGATACAGAAGGTAAACAAGCGTAATGATATTTTATTTTTCCTTCACAGAAAAGATAGAAATATATACATATATGAAAGGATCAAAACAAATTAACTGACTTCAATTTCTCTACAGAAATCTTAAGAGTTCCATGCAATACGAGACAAGTCTACAGAATTATAGTAAATATGTAAACGCTAAAATTTGTGTTATAAACTAAATCATACATTTACAAAGTACGTTTAAAAAAACCACCTTCAATCCCCTCTTTTATTGAAGTTTTGAAGTTTTAATATACTAAAACTTTCTCCTACGTGTAACAAACACTTTTCTGCTAAAGCTACACCAAAATTGGTTTAGCCAATCCCGAGATTATCGCTCACAAACATATACATATATATACGAGCTACTTCCGCGCGGTTTGACTCGCTCTGCTCGGCACCTATTAATCGTAACGTGATATTTTATAGCCTATAGCCTTCCTCGATAAATGGGCTATCCAAAACAGAAAAAAAATTTCAAATCGGACCAGGACTTTCAGAGATTAGCGCGTTCAAACAAACAAAGAAAAAAAAACAAACTCTTCAGCTTTATAATATTAGTATAGATATATACAGGTCAAGCTGAGCACCTCTTTTATTTGAGTTCGGTTAAAAATTATACTCACAGGTACGACAGCAGAGGTGGAAGGTTGTGGTGACGCGACCCTGGGTGGTGGTGGAGCCACTTTGGGTGGGGACGGTGGCTTGGCAGGCACCTCCGGAGCTGGTGCTGGTGGGTGCACTGGAGTGCTAGGGGTTACCTCCATTGTTGGAGCTGGTGGGGCCTGTAGGAACACGATTAGTGGTTTTTGAAAGGTTAACCGCCGGTTTCACTACCTCCATTTAAGTACCTGATAAACTTATGTGACAGATAGTTCATTCATAGGCTAGGCTATCCAGATATTGTGAAACAGGCCCTTAGTATATTGTATAAACGTCTGTAGTTTACAAGAAAATGAAGACTAAAGAAGGTGACAGAAAACAGAAGTTTAATGGAAACATCATTTAAGTTGCCGCGGAAGGCCTAATGGGTTTCCGGCTCGAAGTGCAGAAGTAGGAACGGGGTGGTTTTTAGTCAGTAAGAGTCTGAGAGTCCCTTTCTCTCGCCTAACCCAAGGCCGGAGAAGTCATTGGATGATTTTCCATCCTCAAAAAAAATATCTTATTAAGTTCTTTATTTCATTCCAAAAGAGTCAAATTTAACGTTAAACGATTATTATTTACTTAAATGACAATGACCAAATTTGTATGGAGCGTGGTGCCTTTTAATTTTTTCGCGGCAGTTGATCAAATGTGGATAAACTGATGCAGAATAACATTACAAACAAAAAAATATACGGGGTCTTATATCAAAAACACAGTCCGAACCGAGTTAAGTCAGTTCAAAGATGTGAAAATAGTGGTATAATATTATTCCTGTTATTTTGTTGATGGTGACCGTACACAACACATATTCCTTCATTTACTTGTCAAAAATATTTTGTAATAAATGTTTATAAACGATTTCAAGGAATATCATACAGCTTGTTGTGGACTTACTTATATATTTTTTTTTTTTGTTATAAGGCCAAGGAATCAGAACAGAGTGAACCATTAACTGGCCACTGCTGAAATAAAAAAAAACATTTCGCTTGATTGGCTAGCGTATTCACTTTATACCTCTATGTATACGGTTTAAGGCCTATGACAGATTTTCATGATCAATTTCCTCTCAGTCGAAAACCCGCAAAATATTTTACTGAGCCTTATCATGCAATGCTATGTTCGTCAGCTGAGGCGTCGGTAGCGGATACACGAAAATATCATTTTTCTGTCTATTTCTCCTGACTTACTTCCGATTAGTAACTAATCTGACTACAGTTAACACTTTATATTTCGACTGATCACATTATATGAAAAAATTATGCGCTCATCTGACATATAGTCCATCACTTTACAAAGTCGACGGTTTCCTTTCTTCAAAATATTATGCTAACTTCAATTAGATGAGTAGAGACTTTTTTAGATTTTTGGACGGCTACCACTACTCAACCCACTACTGGTACCTCAGCTGACGCTCATGGAGCTTCATGACACAACTCCTAGAAGCATCCCAAAAATTATCGACTGAGAGAAAATAGCAAATAAAAATTAGTGCCTGGCAATATGGTTATATTGTGGTGTGATATGGTGTTCCTGTGCCCGGCGTACAGTGGCGCGCAATTTGAAGTTAATTGTGACAAAATATGAATAATTTGAATAAAAAAACAAAAGTAAAATGTATGACTTCAGCTCTTTTCGACGCTCATAACTCAGTCCAGACTGAGATTTCCATATATGAGCCCATAGACAATTTCGTTTTGTAATGTCATTCTAGATAATATTTTCCATAAATCATCGACTGCCGCCAGAAAAAAGAAAGGCACCAATTTTAGTCAATGCCCTTTGACCCTCAAACTTCAAGTACAAATCGCGAAAAATATAGATTAATTTTAAAGTTAAGCTGAAAGTTTTAAATATTTAATGAATGCATGCTATTAATTGTTATGAAGTTATTGTTTGCTAAGTACTCTACCATATAGTTTGTTAAGTTGTGAATGACTTCAATTAAAAGTTTTAAGGGTGTCAATAATTAATAACACATGTACTACGTAAGTAAGTTTAAAAGGTTATAAAGACTCGTTTTAGAACTACTAACTTAAGTTGAGATTATGCTCAGATGTCATTGTAGACGGTCTCCGGTCATGGAAATCTTCTAAACAACTTCAGTAAACCTCTAAGTCAACTTTCAAATGTCCAATATTCTTCACAAGCGCGTTTTAAATAGAGACTTGACATATGACTATATACCATTCTTGTTCTTTTCCCTACACTTTGTGCAAGTAAGAGCGGGATAAATACATGGTTCATGACATTTGGGGTCGATTTTTCAATCATCAGTTATTTCTTAACTATATAATAAAATTGACATTTGACAGTTTTTAGTTAGAATTGTCAAATATTGAAAGTTATTCTTCATCATCATCATCATAACATCACGCCTTTTATCCCCGAAGGGGTAGGCAGAGGTGCACACAGAAGTAACACCCACTTTTCACTATTTATGTTATGAGCCCCTTGGAATAGGGGGTGAGCCTATTGCCATATACCGGGCACATTTCCAGACTCCAGTTCAAAAATATCTGCTCATTGAAAAATTGGTCCTTAGTTAAAATAACGGTCGATCTCCAGGATCGGGGTACACAGATGAGTGGAATCAATGTACTTATAGTATAAAATATTTTTACCAAGCCTATGTTTTTTTTATAGGGAGAAATTCATCGAATGACTTCTCCCGCCTGGGTGAGGTGGAAAGGAGTGTCAAACTCTTACTGACTAAAAACCACCTCGTTCCTACTCCTGCACTTCGAGACGAAGCCTCAGTATCGTATCGCATCAGCCCTATTGTTCTCATGGTGGTATCGTATATAATATAGTTTTTATAATTTTTTGACGCCATTACAATTTTTTGACGTAATTGAGTTGAGTAACCTAGGTAAAGTATCAAAAGTAAATCACTAACTCCAAAAATTACACAGCCTAATTATTATGTTTTCGGCTTACTCATGTAATTATTTGTAGCGGCGCGAAAGTCCCCGCGTCGCGTGTCGCGGAATAATGCTTATGAATATAAGCCTCTAACGTCGCTTGAAACTAGTCTAGTTCCTCGTCAAATAATTACGTGAGTTTAGCCGTAAAATATAATAATAATATGTCTTACGAAATTTATAATATAAATATTAAACATCCATTCCAGCCATGCCTTTATAGAATCAGAAACTTTAGTGTAAAATATATATATTTTGTATTGTCTAAAATAAGAGTTAAATTGATCGAACATTTATAAAGTAGAACACTGGATTAAAACTTTTACATAACTGTAGGTGGTATAGAAACACTTTTTTTAAGGGGGGGAAAATCATCTATTGACTGCTCCCGCCTGGGTGAGACGGGAGGGAGTGTCAGACTCTTACTGAATAAAAACCACCCCGTTCCTTCTCCTGCACGTCGAGCCGGAGCCCCGGTAACCCGTTAGGTTCTCCGCGACGGTATAGAAACACTATGGTTTGTATTTTATTTTTATCCCTAATGCCTTTAGATTATAATCCAAAATATAAATCCAAATCCAAAGATGATTGTCTAGTCATCATAAAATTTACATTTTAATCTTGTCCCCTTGACAATCAGAAACCTTTGGAACCCATCTATCTCCTTACCTTGGCCTTCGCTGGCGGTGGTGGTGGTGGAGGTATGGCTCCATCAGCCGGTTTGATCTCAGGAGCCACTGGTCTGGCTACTGCTATGTCTTCTGGTGGCTTGGTCTCGCCTTCTTCGGGTTTAGCTGAACCCTGAGTTGGGGTAATGGAAATATATTTGAGGATTAACAAAACAGAGGTGCTACCTGATCTGTTATTCATACACTATAATTTAGAAATACTTGTCCTATAATCTTATAATTAATTATAGATAACCTTGAATTTTCAACTCACTGGTTCATCTCCGGATGGTGATGGTGGTCCCGGCGGTTTTCGCTTGATGACCTTCGGCGGTGACTCTCCTGGCACTCGTTTTGCCTTCAAAGGACTTGGATCTATTGGAATTAAATAGTGTCAATAATTCTTTATTTACCAAAAATGCTTATTACAACACTAATCTTCACCTGCTCGAATATTACTGTACTAGTTTTCACCCGCATATTAGGTACATACACACAAATTATACATACATTTATTAATCATCAAGATTTACTTTGACCACTCGTAGGAGTTGCATAAAAATTCGTTCAGTTGTTTTTGAGTGCCTGATGGAGTCAGACCGCCTCGTTGGCCGAACGGTCGCAATTACGACTGCCGGGCAAGGGGTCTCGGGTTCGATTCCCGGGTCGGGCAAAGTATTACTGGGCTTTTTCAAAATATCTCAGTAGTAGAACGGAGTCTGGAATTGTGCCCGGTATATGGAAATATGCTCACCTCCTATTGCATGGGACTCATAACATAAATAGTGAAAAGTGGGTGTTACATTGTACAGTAGCATTAAGTGCCGTAATGCCTCTGCCTACCCCTTCGGGGATAAAAGGCATGATGTTATGTTATGTTATGTTATTTTTGAGTTTGTCGCAAGCAACGCGGCCGATGCCTTGTGTCAAAACATAATGGGATAGCAAAATAGATTTAAGAATATAAGTGGTAATCTCTGGAACAAGGCGAGATGTTTAACCCTTTAAGACCCTGATGAATACCCATGTGAGTGAAAACATGTTGTACATTATACGTAACATCGTACTAGTTATTTACTGAAGGGTTGGACAGATATGAACATAGTTACAATACATTTACCTCAACAGATCTTAACTAAAATGTCTGCATCGATATATAATAGAAACTTCTTAATGTTAAAAGTCTTTTCTTGATTTTAGTCGCAAATCTATACACTAGATGAATAATTGCAACATCGTCACACTTTTTTATCCTCTGACGATTAAGCTCGTTACTATTGAACTCTCTTTGGACTCTTGAAATGGGATTGTGATGATAATCGTAAAACAAAGTTGTTTAATGGAATATGCCACTACAAAAGAAACACAGCAACAATTGGGTAGTTTCCGTCAGTTAGATAATGAATAAATATTAGACACGTATTTTTTTATTTTATAGCGCTAATTTTAGGAGTGGTCGTTACGTCATAAAGTGCTACAAAATGTGGCACGCTGTGACGTCACACGATATCTCAAATTAACTCATCGAGTACCGGTTTTGTAGACACAATATAGAACAATAGGTTGCGGTCACCGGTGACCGCTTGGTGTTTGACAGTTTAATATCGTCAAAAGTATTTAATTTTGTGAGAAAATAAAAAATACGTGTATAAGTTTTACATTAATGTATTAGACGGACATTAAAATAAAATTTAAGAAACTATCCTATTAAAGAAGACTTATACAACGTTCACAACACATGCTAATGCCAAGCACGAAAGTATTCTAAAGCTCATTTCAGGCATGTTTGCGAATGGACAGGTGTTCGAATCTTTGATAATCTTCTATCTATCTATATCTATACATATAATAAATTCGTAGAAAACTCAAAACTCTACATTGAATATTTTATTAAAAATAATACTTGGAGCGTGATCTAGAGGTACAATCGATACCGAAGACAAAAATATGCTTTTTAGAATGTGTGTCTGTTTGTATGTATGTATGTCCGGGATGATCTCAAATAGTGCTGCATGGAATTACTTCAAATTATGCATGAATATTACTAACAAGTCGGGTCAACATATAGGCTACATATTATCACGCTATCATCTACGGGGGAGGAGGCCTATACTAGGTAATTAATCAATTCTAACGAACGTAGAATATCCCTTGATAAAGACTAATTGAAAAACTTATTCTGCCAGAAGTCATTATATTACGCGGACAAAATCGCAGGGCAACAGCTAGTTTTTAAATATGCGTAATAGCATGCTATTTTAGAGCCTTTTTAACAATACCTTTACATTGTGTACACTAAATGCCTTTTTGTTTACATAACCAAAATAAAGACTGCCTCGTAGGCCGACTGGTCGCCAGTGCTACTGCCGCAAGGGGTCTCGGCTTCGATTCTCGGGTCGGTATTACTGGGTTTTTAAAAAATCCGTAGTAGCACGGAGTCGGCAATGTACCCGGTATATGACAATAGGCTCACCCCCAATTACATGGGACTCATAAACATAAATAGTGAAAAGTGGGTGTTACTTCTGTGTGCACCTCTGCCTACCCCTTCGGGGATAAAATGCGTGATGTTATGTTAACCAAAATAAAACGGTATCTGAGACAAGGTACCGTTATACTATAAAATGTAAAACGTATTCTGATTAAATAAAACTAACATTGTAACGTTTAGACAAAGCAAGTCAAAATTGTAATATAGGTGAACAGTTTATATCATCAGGCATAAATAATTAATCATGGGTAAACAGACAGCTTGTCGACGACTTCTGAAGTTGTAATCAACAACCACTGTCAGGAACTGAATTATAATCTGCATAAGTTTGTGTGATGGTGGTGTAATTGATTTATCTATAAAAGGGAAGCCTCGTTGATTGAGTTGTCGCAACCGTAACTGCCAGGTTCGGTTTTCGAGTCAGACAAAAAGCTATGTGATTGTGGGTTTTCAATAAAATCACGTAATTTGAAAAGTGATTGCCTCGTTAGCTGAGTAGCCATAAGAGCAACAGCTATGCAACGGATTTCATATTCCATTCTCGGGTTATCCAGATTACTAACTTTATTTAGTTTACCTATAATACTCTATGCAATACTCTAAAATGTTATTATGCATAAGTATGACGTCATCCAAATAAGTTACGAAGCCACCATCTTCATTTGTCCAAATCAAACATTAATATATCGTGTTCATTTAAAATAGGTAATGGACAATGACTAAGCAGCTCGTTTCTAAGAAGGTTGCTGTAGGTAAGTGACCACTTACGACACCCACGCGACGTCTGGCGTAATGCCAAATAATCAGGCCAAGTGCGAATCGGAATCACACGAAGAGTTCCATACCTATTTTTTAAAAATGGGCAATCCCGCCACAGCCTCCCAAAACCGCTGCACCTCTTGTAAGCCAGGATGCATAACATCACGCCTTTTTATCCCCGAAGGAGTAGGCAGAGGTGCACATTTCGGCACTTAATGCCACTATAGATCCTGTAGATCCTGGCTTACTGCCTCGTGTCGACTGCCTCGTTGGCAGAGTGGTCGAAATTGCCCGGCGGCAATGGGTCTCGGATTCGATTCCCGGCTCGGACAAAGTATTACTGGGTTTTTAAAAAAAAATCTGAGTAGTATAGCACGGAGCCTGGAACTGTGCCCGGTAAATGGCAATAGGCTCACCCCCTATTACTTGGGACTTACAACATAAATAGTGAAAAGTGGGTGTTACATTGCACAGTGGTATAATGTGCACCTCTGCCTACCCCTCCGATGATAAAAAGGCGTGATGTTATGTTATGACAGACAGACAACGCAGCATTAGTAATAGGGTTTCATTTTTACCTCTTGTTTACGGAACCCTATAAAAGATACGATGGTACCAAGGTGGATAAAAATGTAGTGTTATGCAACATATCATTAAGAAAGAAACACAAAATAAGTCAAGTCAGGTTGTGTTCTCTAGGGCATGCAGACAAATAAAGATTAATAAAACGTCCAATCACAGGATCTGATTTTTTCATATTACTAAGTATATTTTTCGCTTTATCGCCTCCATTAACATTTTCAATCATGAAAACTGTCGACGAAGCGGCAACGTATCGGCAGTCTATCGTCATTTGTAGGTTGCATGCAGTCGTCAATAGACGCGTCGTGGACAGTAGTTAAAGTCAAAGCATTTATTTCATTTAAACCATAATTTGGTACTTTTGAAACGTCAACAAATACAAAATAAATAATCAGTCCGTCAGTGAAGCTAGGTGAAGCTAGGTGCTCATTCCAAAATGTAGATTCGAATGGAGAAGAACGAGCAAGAAACTCCATTCGTCACTCTTTTTTAAAAAAGTATGTTCTACAATGTCTCGGATACATATTCCAATACTGTACGTATATGTGAGAACTATGCAAAGACACGCTTGACGCATTATAGGTACTAATTACAAACCGTACTAAAATAATAAAAATAAAATTTATATTCTAACATGATGCTTACATATGCATACTGACAAACCATAAAAATAGTGCTTCTATACAAGAAACAGGAAACTCTTTGTTTCAATAAAGAAAGTAATGCTCGATGCCATAAGGAAAGTAGATTGTCTACATTAGAATGAAAGTATTATGTATAGAACTGAGCCCATTAAATTCAAGGCTAGGAAACCATTTTCCTTAGATTTTTCCCATTCGACACTTAATAGTGAAAATATGAACAAACCAAAGATTAATCCTAGAGGTAGAAGGTACGTAATATATGTATGTATACCAAAATTCATATCCAGATTACATTCACGGAATATGTAACGAAATATCCCGGAGGCAAATTGTTAGAGGTATGTCGAAATGTGGTGGAAAGGTCAGATGTTCAAATGAAGATATATACTATTTTAACAAACGTCAATCTTATGTTCGTATAGAATTTTATACACAAGTGCATAATAAAAGACTATAGTTTTTTATTCAATGTAAACTACTTAATTTGGTCATTAATAATCTATCTATATATATAATAATGAAAACCGTTTCCCGTTGTCACGCCATAACTTGAAAATGGCTGGATCGATTTGGCTAATTTTTTGTTGTGTTTATTATTGTTAGGAGAAGGTTCTTATGATAAGGTGAAAACGGGATTGCGTTTACGAAGTCACGGGGAGAAGCTAGTACATATTAATTATTAATTTCATGACTAACCTGGCGGTGGAGTCGTAGTAGCTTCACCTGTAGGACTGGCGGCCTTAGGCACCGGACTGGCAGCCTTTGGCACAGGACTGGCGGCCTTTGGCACCGGACTGGCGGCCTTTGGTACCGGACTGGCAACTCTTGGAGTAGGGACTGGTGAAGGTCCCTTTGTCGGAGTCTAAATAAATAATAATGCTGATAAAACAAGTGCTTGCCCATTTTAAGGGCTACGATGCTACGCCGTAGTACGTAGTATGCGTAGCAACGTAGGCGCTCGGCGGCGTAACGACATAGCCTAGCACGTTAAAAGTTATGTGAGCTTTATAAGTTTTTGTTAAGCCAATGAGAAAAGTATTGATCTATTAAATACTCGTTTGTAAATAGTAATTGTTTACAGTTTCATCTTTCCATTCTCTGGTGTCCGGTATGTTATTTCCGATACACTTCACCTGATTATAGACTAGAGAATGCTTAAAAACTGCAATAATCTTGATCTTTGCTATAATTAAGCTCTGACTCCTCTTCAAAATCCCTGTGACCTTATAAATAAATAAACATGGTAAAAAGATTTGAACAAAAAGTCCTATTCAACAACGAGGAAAATTAACAACACATTTTCATTAATTAAAACAATAAAGAAATTTCGTCTCAAGTTTCCAGGGCGATGCTTTCCAAATTATTTTGTGTATCATTTTTAACTAGCAATAGTTAAAAGTCACAGAAAGAGGATATTAGTTCATGTAAAGATACGATAAAAATAAAACTTTTGGGTTGAATAAAATTATCCTGCTTGTAGCAGCACTATCAATCGGTATGTAACAATGTTTTTGTGTCGATCCGGGATTCGAATTCAGCATCTACTTAGCCGTCGGCGAACGAGTCTAACGTGCCAGCGATGTCGCACGCACCGCTGGCGTCATCGACACAGATAGAGGAAAATGCGCGTGAATCACGTCAGACGGCGCGTGCGGCACGCATCGTAGCAGACTCCAGTAGCCAGTAGTAGTAGGACAGTAGCCGCGAATATGAGCCTCCAGTATGGCTCGAAACTAGCCCTCCTAGTTCCTCGTCAAACAGTTTTGTGAGTAAGTCAAAAACATAATATAAAGCGTGTAATATATACGCGCCTTTTACTAATGATATTCTTAGTTTATTTCGGTCTAAGCGAGACAGTTAAGTTTATCTAAATATCCTGTCATAATTCTCAGAAAAGCAATGATTATATGACGCTATGTAAGATATTAGCTCTTCCCTGCTTAAATGGTATTCAGAAGACTATGAACAAAACATGAATATTAAAATTCTAAGCTAAAAATGTTCCACTTCCACTACTACCTACTTCTTCGAGAAATAAAAGACAATACTATACATTACTTATTCACAAAAACTTGCCTTAGCTGGTACAGGCGATCGCGCCGGTGATGTAGTAGGCACTGGGGTTGTAGAAGCAGGGGTTGCAGGTTTGGGCGACACAGGTCTGCTGCGAGCATCCATCGCTGACAGGAGGGCGCCTGCAGCCATACCTGCTCCGCCATCTTCTCCTAAACGAGGGTCAGACCGTACAGAGGCTAAAGAAGTCCAAGTATTGAAATGTGTAAATGGACTTCTTCATTAGCCGTTAAGTAAGTTCATTATTAAAACTAGTTTGGTCGTTCTACGGGGTCCAACATGACATTATTTTGTATTTTATCATGAAAGCACGTTGGTATTCTTCAGATTTTTTCTGTGTCATGTATCAACGAAAACTACTATGAAATGTAGTCATATTGGTCGTACCATATCTCCAGTTTAAGCTGTTATATTACCATAATAAGCAAATTGTTAATCCAAATCTGTTTAACATTATCTTATCTGTTTTCATTACATAATGTCAAGAAGATAGGGATTCTCGTCATATTGTTATCACGCAATGCCCATGACTATGAGCCCCAATGGTGGCTTGAAACTAGACGAGTTGGCTCGTAAACCGTAATTTATAATTACCATATTAAAAATTTAATAAGAACTTACCAGGTGGTTTCCAAGGTGACTTCGGAGGCGATGTAGCACCTTCAAGTTCGGCCTCGCCAACTTCCGTGGAGATATCCTTGATCAGCTCCAGAAGAGTATGTCCAGGGCTGATGGGCATCTCAATTGGAGTCCCCACTCTTGAGCCTTCTAGCCAACGGATATGTAGTTAGGGAAGTTTTGTAATAATTGTTAGTAGTATGTAATTGGGAACAATTTTGACGTGCCAATAAGGACATAATATTTTATTTTATTAATTTGAAACTGGAGGTTATTAATTTTGAACTCGAATAAAAGTGTACAAGTCTCTGGATATGTTAGAAATTAATACAGATGAAATTAAAACTTCGCCAGTGGGTTTACAGTTGCTTAATAATGTTAAAAATCTGGCATTGCCACAACTTTTCTTATTGATTTAAATATCAATACCAAGCAATGTTTTACTGGTATTCTGGTTTATAAATCACTTTGTTATAGTAACCTACTAAAGAATACACATTTTAGTACTTAATGTTCCATGATTAACTATTTGCTTGCCTGCTGACTGCCTCGTTGGCCGAGTGGTCGCGAGTGCGACTGCCGGGCAAGGGGTCTCGGGTTCGATTCCCGGGTCGGACAAAGTATTACTAGGTTTTTAAAAAAATTCTCAGTCTGGAAATGTGCCCGGTATATGGCAATAGGCTCACCCCCTATTACATGGGACTCATAACACAAATAGTGAAAAGTGGGTGTTACTTCTGTGTACACCTCTGCCTACCCCTTCGGGGATAAAAGGCGTGATGTTATGTTATGTTATGATTAACTATTTCTGTCGAGTCCAAAAGCGGTAACCGGAGACCGCTCTCTACTTACTCCATTATATACCTTATTTCCAATGTTTAGTGACTAATTTTGTATGAACAAATGTTGTGGATTTTTCATAATCGTGAATAAAGTAGTTAAATCATTTAAGTTTCTTTTTTATTTAGTCACATAGATATAATAAAATCGTTGGTGAGTGAAAACTGTAGGTACATCTAATATTTTTAAAATACTGCTTTGAGCGTGATCTACAGTCGATACCGAAACCAAAAATATGGATTTTAGAATTTTTGTCTGTATGTAACTATGTCCAGGATGAACTCAAAAAGTGCTGCATGGATTTATTTCAAATTTTGCATGACTATTACTAACAGGTTTTTTAAGGGGGGAAAATCATCGAATGATTGCTCCCGCCTGGGTGAGGCGAGAGGGAGTGTCAGACTCTTACTGACTAAAAACCACCCCGTTCCTTCTCCTGCACGTCGAGCCGGAGCCCCGGTTACCCGTTAGGTTCTCCGCGACATATTACTAACAGGTTGGGTCAACATATAGGCTACATATTATCATGCAACTACGGGGGAGAAGCTGAGAATCACTATTCCACGCGGACGAAGTCGCGGGCTCATAGTGACAATAGAACTCATATTGAGAGTAGAAGAACAATAACTGCGTGTGTTAATTGCTTTGCACAAAGAGCTCTTAGTAAGTTTCTTCCTCAAAAAATCTTTGAATTATTTCTCAGAAAAGAATATTCGAGAGAAGTTTCAAGTTATCTGCAAGTTTGACGTTGGAGTATGTGCTAATGGTAGTCGGTGCCAAATGAATATATTTGTTTTTGGCAAATGTACACGACCTAGCGGCACCAATGTCCAATGCTTTTGTATTTTTGTTTCTATTATTTTGTAAACGTTAATTTCGTAAGCAGTTTCCTTAAATAAAAAATTATTTGATGACCTTAATTGCAAGACTTTGATGAGTAATGGAGTTTTTTGGTTGCATTTTTCAGACTACTTTTCTCTATTAATTTATACCTACATACATACATAAATACATAACTTTACGCCTGTCTCCCATGGGACGTAGACATAGACTACTTCTTTCGCTGCATCAACAGTTATCAGTCTTTTCATGCATGATCATCGGTTAATTTACTTTTTAAATTAGTTAAGATATTAGTATTATTCAATTTTAAAAATTGGGAGATATGAATATCATTTACTTCTGTAACGGCAACCTTCTGAAACTATAACAATAGCTATTCTAATAATCAGTTTCAAACAAAGAGACCAATAAGATAGTGATTTAGAAAAGTCTAACTTTGAAACAAACTTGACTTATAAATATACACTTAGGTATGTAGTGAGTAATTAAGAAACTTTTAGGCTAAGGACTCACAGCGCGATCTTCTCTCGCGTCCGCCGCGGTGGCGGAATGGTGGCAGAATTTTCAAAGTCAATTTTATAATATTATTTCAATTAGACCAGGAAGGCACTTTTGAACGTCATAACAAAATATTTAAATATTAAATAATAAGAAAAAATGTCAGTCTGCAGGTCAGTCCTCTAGTGAAGCTATTTGCTCGTTCCAAAGTGTAGATTCCTATGGAGAAGAACGAGGAAGAACTCCATAGGTTACTCTTTTTCAATCATGTTCACAATACAATTTTTGGTCAATTCTCACGAGACCGCAGTTTACTAAACGGTAGGATAGTTATACCTAGAGGCTAATGATATCAAATTCCTAAGGAACCTCTGTAGAAATGTAATTTTGATCATTAATGTTATTATGATTAGAACAGAACTAAATATATTCACCTGGCAGTGGAGAGCGAAGCACCAGCTTCCTAGCTTCCTCCATAGCGCGCTGCAAGTTCTGCTGGTTCTTGAACGACTCTCTACTGCGGCAGCGGCCGATCTGAGATCTGGACAGCAAACGTAAGGTATTTTATTACTGCTGGTTATTGATTCTAAATCTTTAAAGGAAAGAATACACTAAGGCAGTGTATCCCAGCCTTTTCAGTCCACGGACCCTTTGGAAATCAGGCCTAGTCACCGCTCCAACCGTGCAACATTAGACACGTATTTTTTCTTTTTTTACAAAACTAAATCCTTCTGCCTCGTCCTCGTTGGCCGAGTGGTCGCAAGTGCGACTGCCGGGCCCGGTCTCGGGTTCGATTCCCGGGTCGGGTAAAGTATTACTGGGTTTTTAAAAAAAATCTCAGTAGTAGCACGGAGTCTGGAATTGTGCCCGGTATATGGCAATAGGCTCACCCCCTATTACATGGGACTCATAACATAAATAGTGAAAGTGGGTATTACATTGTACAGTGGCATAATGTGCAACTCTGCCTACCCCTTCGGGGATAAAAGGCGTGATTTTATGTTATGTAAATCCTTTCGACGATATATTAATTTGAAACATTGTGGGACGATGATGTAGCACGTTGTGACGTAACGACCTCCTACTCCTAAACTTAAGACCCATTTATCTAAGTATTTTAACTTTATTCTAGAAAATAAAACATACGCTTCGAATATTTTTCTAATTATCTGCCTTATTACTATACGGATGTTTACAATTGATGTAGAAAAGTTCACATCCTTTTATCAACTTCTTTAAGATGTTCATAGATGTATCGAGATATTCAGAGGTATAGGTACTTGTACCAATATCTAAAACCGTATATCATCCACTAATACATAAAGAACATGCCATGTACGACCTAATAAATTACTATAATTAACAAATAACTCACGAGATCCCAGTACTGGCAAGCGTTTGATCCCATTTAGCATTAGTAGTGCTTGCGACTGCCAACTTGGCGATCCTCCTGAACCTGGACAGTCCGTCTTCATCCGCCGGTTTCTCATCATCCAAGGACACGGGTGCCACGTGGAAGTCCTTCATCAAACGACGCTCCCATACCTTCATTCGTTTTCCGAGAACCACTATAAGTTAAAATGGGTGCATTAAAATGGTTACTGATTTTACAGAAGAATATAGCATCAAGTTATCGAGTTACGGTCTAATTTTAATTAATTCAATTTAATACAACGAGTTTATACAGGTAGACTTAATAATGCTTTGGGCATTGTCTTCCAGTTTTCGATACCTATCCCTTATTATATTTTGATAGAAAGTAACGTATAAGAGTGGCAGTAAAGTTTTTAAATCATTGTTGTCTTCTACCTAATATAATTAATGGTAATCCAGTAGCTATTGAATTTCCGGAAACAATCATAAGTTGAAGATTACCTAATCGATTTACGATCTATTGAAAGTCATAAACGAATAGCATGTATTTTAATTTCTGCTCCACCTTAGTGTTTTCCCCTAGTATTATTCCACCTCCTGATTATCTAAAAAGTCTATATACATCATCCCTAAATACTCACTCTTCTCCTTCCTATCAGTGAAGCTGACATCCATGCCGTTCTTCTCAAACACTTCTAGCAGTTCATATCTCAAGGCTGACACGTCTCCCTTGAGTTCGTTGATGTCATCCTCTGTGACTGGTTCGTCATCCATCTTTCTGTGCATGGCTGAGACGTATCTCCACACTAACGCTCGCATTACGGCTGTGTAGCGGACATCGTGTTCTTTTTCTTTTTGTTCCTAGAGAATGAGAAATGTTTAATTTGTGTTGACCACTACAAATGTTATTCTTTACTAATAATGTTATGGTTTTGTAAGGTTCTTATAGAATAAAAAAAAGTCAGTAGTGGTTTAAAGAACAATTTATAGAACACTATAGGATATTTGTTCATACAAAAATAGTCTCTAAACATCGGAAATAAGGTCTATAATATAGTTAGTGGAGAGCGGTCACCGGTGACCGCTTGGGATAAATGGGTACTGTTAGCATAACCCTACGATATAACTGTGAAGTTTTAACTTTTTACAATGTACAGTCGAACTATATAGTTAAATCGTAAGTCCATACAGCCTACACACCTTCAGTTAAAACTGTACAGTACAGTTGAATTGTTTTGCTCGGTTGAATAAATTGTAAGGTGTATAGCGCACATAACTTTTCGCTGATTTTATTAGAAGGTATTTTAGAAACATAGTAATCAAGTACAGAAGATCAAAGAAGGGAGAAGGAAAGAAGATTTACATTTAAAGTTACTCCATAACAAAAATTACCCTCAATGTAAAAAAGAAAATGATATGACAATTTTTCTTATTGAAAAATAAAGTTAAGTCACACATTGTAGAAGTTTTCGCAAGTATTCGCAAACTTAAATCCCAAGTTACTTCAACACTTTCTAAGCCATGTCTCTCTTAACTTTTTACTTAGGTAGCGATAGTTGGGTAAAAAATATATTCTTTCGTTAGATGCCTATTCATTGGGTACATAATTATGATTCATTGTACTCCACGGTTTTGTGAACGAACCCAAAATTGTTAGAATATGAATGAACCTCAACTGCAAATCAAGTGAAGGACCTCTAAAGCCTTGGTTCTAGAAAGAAACGAAGTACCTCAGTATGTCAAACCAAGCAACCTAAAGTTTCGCCGGTAACGAAACCATAGCTTGGATTTTTATAGGCCAACGCCATCTATGGAGCTATGTGACAAAAATAATTTTAATAGTAGGTAAGTTGTATGCCTGAGTGCATTTTTTACAAAGATTATTTGTACATTAAACATCAAGTAAGAAAATAATCTTAAAATTAGATCATCTATTTATGTTTCGTTTTATCTTGGTAAAACAAACATGTGTATATAAATTCAAGTTACGATATTCAATAAAATATGTACCTAAATGAAAATGTCGAACACTTAAATTATTGAAACAAAAACGAACTTTTTAAAAATTACAAGGAAATCCTTGGCAGTATGCAAAAGTCGCTTAATTATTTTAAAAGCTAGAAGCTAAAAGTGTATGAAAAATAAACATTCGTCTCATCTCATCCACCGTTGAAGTTAAAAATGGCGTACAAGTAGTTTTAAATACATCTCATGACTATGGACTAACCTTCATCTTCATTTTCCTCAACTTATCCTTCTTCCTCAGGCCCAGCATCTTGAGGAACAGCTTGGGAGTCGGAAGAATATTGAAAGGAGGTGGTAACGTGGCACTCTCTTCAAAGTAGCTCATCCAAAGACGAGTACGAGCGAACTTCCATTCCACGTCGGAGTGTTCCTAGATATTTCATACCTCTATAAGTATTTAGAATTCTCTATAAATTACATTTTTTGAATACTACTAAACTTCTGTTTAGTTTTAAGTCTGTTTCCTATCCCAATTTTCTATTTGTTACGTACTACACACTGTGTACTTTATATTATTATTACTTTTCCTGTCCCAGGTCCACAGGAAGAAATTCCAATAGGAATAGGTGGTACCTTTGTACTTTAATTTTATATATGTGTTGTCCTTTATGTTGTATGTGTGTACATAAATAAATAAATAAACTTAATATAAACATAAAACAAATAATTTAAAATATATTAAATGGTATTTGACGTGGTGTTCCTTTAAATTATTAATCTATGTGTGATGATATTTATTTACTTCTACACTAGAAATACATCCACTGCTGAACATTAATCTTTTCTAATGACTTTCACGTTTTAAAATTAAAAAAGAACTTTATATAATTATGCACTAACCATCACCACATTGGATCAAAGTCAAAGCATTTGTTTCAATTAAACCATAATTTGGTACTTTTGAAACGTCAACAAACAAAAAAATAATAATATTCTGTCAGTCTAACCGTCAGTGAAGCGGCAGTACTCATCCCAAAATTAGGTATCTAGTTATTTACTAAATGGTCGCAATATTTTACATAGTACCTTACTTAATAAGTAAATAATTCAGCGCCTAGATTTATTAACATAGCAACAAGTCTTAATAAAACGATATGAGAACCTGCCTATACAATCAAGGACGCCTCCTAACTAAGCAGAATGACCTAAACCTTGTTAGATCAAGTAATCAAGTTTTACTTTTTTATTTATTCAACAACCAATTATACATAACCAGTAAAAAATATTCCAAATACAAACCTACATTAATTCATGTTCATACAAATATTGCCTACTTACATTTCAAGTACCTACTTACATTATAATAATAATAATAACCCATTTCTGGTGTAGTTCCCCATAAATGGGTGAGGTTTTAACCTAAAATACAAGTATAATAATAATAATAATAATATGCTTTATTGTACACCAAGCGAGTAATTATACAATATCAAGAAATTACAGAAAATAAAGAGGGTACAAGGGCGGCTTTATCGCTAAAAGCGATATCTACCAGGCAACCTTTGGGTGTATGGAGCATTGATTAATTTAAGAGGGTAGTCCGATGGCATACATAAATATTAACTACTATCATAACAAATATATATATATATATATATACCTAATTACATACACATACATTCATACATACATACCGAACATAAATATATATAAAATAAATAAATATCTATTACATTATTTTAACTTTTTAAATATATCTAGGATTAAAAGATAATATTTATAGATAACGATATTGCTATAAAATGTTAGAAAAAAAATACATTAGAAAATCACAGAGAATGAGGTGTAATTTCAACACGTTGTGTACAGCCGAAATAGCTCAGTTGGGAGAGCGTTAGACTGAAGATCTAAAGGTCCCCGGTTCAATCCCGGGTTTCGGCAGATGCTCTTTTTGCTTTCGAAATATTTTTCTTATTATATAAAACGCTTTTCGATAGCATTTCAAATGAGTAATTGTAATCACTTAATATGCATTTTATTTTACATCTATTATGTCTTGTTATTTTGTACTTATTTCATTCATAAGTACTGTAATTAATATAATTTATTAATAAGGACGGTAAATTGCTTATTAAATCTAAATATTTTTGGATAGAAAACAAATCATTTACTTTTTTATCTATGTTTGTGCCTAACGCTGAAAATTTCTATTAAAATATTTATTTCTTAAAATATCCAGCCCTGATAAATATAAAATAACTTAAGCTGTACTTAACAGCAAACAAAACATCAGACAACAATATTAACAGCACCATTTAGTTTAAAATTGAGCAAAATAATTATCAAAGATGCAACTTGAATATATTCTATGTAGAATAGCTAAACCCGCAACTTCGACTGCGTTTTTCTAAAATAAAAGTACCCCAAGTAGTTACTAGTATTCACCCTTTTTTTTTTTTTTAAGGCGGGAAAATCATCGAATGACTGCTCCCGCCTGGGTGAGGCGGGAGGGAGTGTCAGACTCTTACTGACTAAAAACCACCCCGTTCCTTCTCCTGCACGTCGAGCCGGAGCCCCGGTTACCCGTTAGGTTCTCCGCGACTACTAGTACTCACCCTAGGTACTTTAGCTATCTGTCTATATAAGTCCCACCAAAGTCGGTTCAAACAGACATACAAAAATTGTAAAATGTGGTATATATATTGTATGTATATTCATCTGCATGTAGTAAAAAGCGGTTAGAGAGAACAGACACTCGAGTGTTATTTATCTGTATAGATGAGACAGACTAAATTAAATAAAATATAAGATTAACCCAATTACAATACAATAGGCATGGCGACTATTTTTTAATTTTTTGTCCATGTTTTAGATATTTTAAAAATCTTCGATACGTATTTTTTTTTTCTCGTATCCAAAAAAACATGTAGATATTTTGAGTTAAAATGACGCGTGACGTCACAATTAGGTACGATTTCTCCGTAAGTGTGACGTCAACACCCCCCACTCCCTAACTTTAATGCGGAATAACTACGTATTCTTCTGTTAATTTGATAAAACAAAAAATACGTGTCTGATAGTTTCGTGCGATCTTAATGACGGACTAATTACTTTTTTGATTTTTTTACCCTGTCGACACGCCTATTGTTTCGTCCTCGTCGTCTCAAGAGCGTAGATTTTCGCAAGAGAGCCTTGAAGAAACATAAATCTAAAAGGCTAAACAGCTATCACAACCAACTCGGGAGCACTTCCTCATCACAAGTTATGGTCGGTTATTTATTTCAATAACTAAACCTTACGAACATTTCTGTCACATTTTGTGAGCACTCGGTTTGGCACTCACCTTAACAAGTTTGACCTATGCTCTTTTCTAGGAAATCGTATAATTTTCGCTTTCATATTTCCACATTCCTACGTTAAAGGAAGATTTGCCTTCAACGATTATCTTCCGGCAGTTGGAGATTTAAACAATATTACGGATTACTTATACGCTTTGTTCAATAATAATTAATAAATCCTCCGTCTATAATAGTAGAAGTATTTGTTACAGTAATTGTAACAAATATTTCTGTATTTGTAACAACTAGTAGATAGTAAGTAGTATGACCAACTCTTTTAAAGTTTGTTTAATAATATATTCCAAATTTAGTTACCTCTGGTCGTTTTAAAATACGAGCAATCAAGAATACAATACATGCACAATGTTGTTACAAACTTGAGTACACTTTTATCGATAAAGTTTTATACATATTATATTCTTGCACTTACACAATGAAACACGCTAAGTTGAACATTCTTTCTTATGAAGTCAAATTAAAACTTTAAAACGTAAGTAGAGGTACAGTTGGTTCCTGGAGACATTGGCTTTGTGATATGCGATGAAGGAATATCATACGATGGTACAAAGTACAATCACAACGGATAATGAAAAGTGTGAAAAACTGAGAGAAGGTGCAATAAAAATTGTAAAGTAATTTTTATCCTATCAGCATACGGGTTTTAAGAGAGATATAGAAATAGAATAACATTCAGTCAAATCTGGTTAAGACTTAGTGCAGATCCCTTTGTAGAACATTTATTTTTTATTATAAAACATAACCTACAGTATATTATATGTGCATGATGGTTCGCAAGATATAATCCCGTAAGTTTATAAATTATAATTTTACGTTCTTGGGTGAAAAAATGCGATAAAAGTTTCCGCCATAAAGTATTTAAATATTAAAAGATACTTACATCAATCATTGCATAAGAGTTGGACATCATAGCGATGAGGAGATTCAACAGCACGATGACGTTGATTACGGAGTATGAGCCGAACATAAGCAGGCCCCAAAACCGAGTGTAACTCTTAATACCAGCCAACTCGAAGTTCTCTAGACCAACCATGCCGAAAGACGCCCAGAATAGAGATTGTGAGGCTTCGAAGACGCTAGTGGAAAATTATATAAATAATTTTCTAATAGATGTTAGAAAATGTTAATTACAAACAAGTTTACGAAATCAATTCTTTTTGCAATTAAAGTGTTTCTATGCCAAAATATTTACGTATTTAATAATCTAGGTTTAAGGATCAACTACCATGAGCCAAAGAGTAAAAATATAGGACATGAGCACAATAATTTCACAATTTCATTAAAGGAAAATAAACTCTAGCCAACATAAAATAAGAAAACCATTAAACAGTTCCAGCACAAACAATTTATTAGGGAAATAAAACAATTTGAATAGCAGCTACTCTAATAACAAATAAAACTTTCTACTAAAAATGTGCGTCAACCATGGTTATAAAACCTTTAAAATGTGATAATGAGATGCCTCATGACAATGGCGTATTCAACTTTAATAGCCCCTTAAAAATATGTATTACAATAAAATGAACGGAAGCCCTAACCTACACAACATTTTTAATATTCAGGTCATCGAATAATAGTAAAAATATTAACAGTACTACACTTTTGAACACTCAAACTTTTGCAGCCTTGTGTATTATACCTCTGCATATCCAAATGCAATAAAGGACATTTATGTAGTATCTTTATGGCCAATAAAATTCACGACTACAATAACTTTCGCTACCCTAGCAAATATCTCAGTACGCGTGATAGTCCATTGTCTGTCTTAAGGTCATGCAATCGACTTCATCAATCTTCAAGGTGTTCATCTTCACGTTAATATCCTCTTCCAGCTGTATCTGAGTTTGTAACAAGTATCGCAACGAAGATGTAGCCTCATGCAGCATCTGTTGCAGTTGCTCCGTGCTGTGTCGCAACATCTCACATTCATAAAACAAAGCCTGTCCTGGAGGATCCCTCACCAACTCAGCTCCCACTCTTTGTGCCCGTTTCCCAAGCCTCGTATGTGCTAAAGCTGTATGACCTTCTTTATCAGCCAAAGCCTTCTGCAGTTGTAAGATATTGTACTGCATATCTGCAATCTTTTGAGTTGTCTCTCGATGCATATCCTCAAGTTTACCTTTAGCTCGCTTTGTATCTTCTATACGATCCAGGAACGCATGATTGCATTTGTTGAAAGCATTCCAGAGGTCATCAATCACTTGCTTTAGAATTGTATCGACAAACATTCGTATTGGTCGTGCGCTTGTTACCTCTCTTGCTGCCATTTGTATATTTTTTGCAGAATACGCGTTATACTCATCAGCAGATATATTCGCTGGATCCAAACTAGCGTATCCTTCATACACAGAGAGACACAAATCAGTAGGTTTAAGAGAAAGATTGGTTTTATCCAAATCAATAGCTGCTTGTTTGTACTGTAAGTCACGATCCAGAAGATAGCGCGTGGAACGTAGACGCCGCATCTGTTCGTTCAACTGCTCCAACACTCTCTTCAATAAGCTTTGTCCTCCTTGAATGGTAGTAATCTCTTGTTGCAGTGCAGATTCCACTTCATCGACGACCAGGTCAATGCCGAGACGTCCATCTCTCAGCATAAGACATTTGCGGCAAATAGTTAAAGCGTTAGTTTGGAGTGAGGCGAGGCAATCTAAGAGACGTGTTTTGTACATGGACAGAGCTTCTAACTCCAAACATATTTCTTTGCGTTGGATTTGTAACTCGTTCTTGTTAAATTCGATATCACCAATACGTTCCTCAATTCGCCTGTCAGATGTAGCTTTCAAGATATGAGCACGCTCTCCGGTCTCATCTCGAATTCGATCGCTCTCGCCGAGTACTCTATCAGCTAACTGTTGTTGATCTTCTGTGTTCCTACATCTTTGATCGTTGCTTAACTTCCACTCATCGAGAGTGAATTTGGCCGTACGTGGCGGAATACATACTATGGCCTGCTCCGACAACCTTGTGATGGCTATAGGAGCTCCGATGACATGTCGCACTCCGAACTGAGCTTCACTCATTTTTACAAGTGAAGAACCAAATTAATAATTTCAAAAAATAAACTTTATCCAAAATCCGTCGACACCATAACTTGAAGAAATTGACAAAACTGTGTATTGTGTTGTCGTGGCAACATGTTGACATGCGCAGGTGAGATTCCACTTCCTGAATTAAATATTATAATTTGCCGCGTTTCAAACGACATGAGTTCCGTGTTCCGTCACGCAATATTGCAACCACGCCACGATTATAATTTTTAAGTTATCAATATTATTATGTTTGTGCGTTTACAATTCAACATTCGATTCGAATACATTATTTATTTCTTTACACTGTGAAGGATCAAATAGCGACTAATACCTACAACAAATGTTACTTAAAACAAGCTCTACTAAGATCTATCATGGACTGACTTCCCGAAACTCCTCCATTTCATACAGGAGTCTCCAGCATTATCCCAATCAGGTAGACCTCCAGGCAATACGTAGCATTTACGTTTTTCCAGGTCCGCGAAGTACCACAGCAGTTGGTTTAGACCTAGATTTTGATATGGCTTCGATAAAATTGAATCAAGAAATGAAAACTTCATGATAGTTATAGATTTCCTTATAAATAAAACTGGTCCAAGAGGTCTGAATGGTAATCGTTTAATTGTCAGGCATTAGAGAGAGATGGCGAAAAAACCTATTATACAAAAACGGTGGTTTCAGCATGGCCACAACTAGTCTGCCAAGAGCGAAACGACAGAGAAGAAGAAGGTAAAATATTTGTTTAATAATTACCTCTATATCCAAGATTATAAGAAAGGAATTATTTAATACTTAGAATACAAAATATTGTAATCATGCTTACCGCAAGCAAAGGCGAACAGCACCAAACTATAGATGAAGAAGAACTTGACGATGTCGATGACCATGCGGCCGAGGGAGATCTGCAGCGGCCCCAAGTGAGGGTTTATGGAGAACAAGTGCACCAGCTTCAGGGCACTGGGAGGAGAAACATGGAGTATGAAGTAAAAAAAGGTTTAGACATAACGTATGGCTTAGGTTGGTAGTTAATTAAAAACAAGTTAATAGAAATAATAAATAAGAAAAAAACTCAAATAAAATATAAGAAAATTAAACTCTCATAGAACACTAACGACATTATCCAGAAATTGTTTATACGAGGTAAACGTGTAGATTTTAGTTACGACTACAAAAAGGTGAAATATATAATCACAATTTTGGATAGATTAACCAAATTTCCACTGTTTCACTGTTCCACTTTAACCTAATACTAATTTGTACGTAATATAACAGTTTTTGACTATATGTACTCTGCATACCTGAAAATATTAGCCGCAGCAAACAACCCTTCAGCAATCAACTGGGGGTCGAAAGCATCCCAGTTCTCTCTTGGAATAAACTTGGTCTGAGGATCTCTCCTAATCTCAGTGGTCTGCTGGATATAGGCGGCGAACCTTAGAACAGCCACAGCCACGTAAAGGGAGTTTCTAGTAAAGTCGATGAAGTTCCACATGTTGCGTAAGTAGGAGCGAATGCCTTCGATGTATATCTCTTGGGTTTCTTCCCATATGAAACCTAGAGAAAGGGTAAAATCTTATTTGAAGCATAAAATATTTCAATAATTAATAAAATAAGAAACTTGACAACATCTGACTAAATTGCTAAAATAATATGGAGTTACAAAAATCAGTGAACCAAAACAAAGGGACCAATTTTGATAAAACAATTGTTTGACTGAAAGATATGAATTTTAAGTTAAATATAATATGACACGCACCTAAGACATAAACTACGACGACTAATTCCAAATATGTGGGGCCATTTCCTCTCTGCTTGAGTAGTTCCTTCTCTAACTCTTTGACCATCCACTCCGGACCAAACAGTTGTATCGCCTGCACCTCCGCTCTTTGTGACACCAAAATCAGAATCACTGTGGAACACAATAAATCAGAATAGGTAAATTAGCTCATAAATAGAAAAAAAAACAAACATAAGAATGGCTATAACCCACTTCCCGTTGCGAGTACTACAAAAACATATTTAAAATCAATTTTTATAGAAAATAAGTAAAAAAGTTAAAACAATAACGATGTATAACAACGTTGTCCGAGTGGCCGCAACTGCGACTGCCGGGCAAAATGCTCGGGTTCGATTCCCGGGTCCGCCAAAGTAAGTATTGCCAAATGTTTTAAAGAATTCTCAGTAGTAGCACGGAGTCTGGAATTATGCCCGGTATATGGCAATAGGCTCACCAACTATTACATGTGACTCGTAACATAAATAATGAAAAGTGCGTGTTACATTGTACAGTGGCATTAAGTGCCGTAATATGCACGTCTCTGTATACCCCTTCGGGGCTAAACAGCGTGATGTTATGATGATGATAACGATGACAAAAAAGAAGAAAAAATAATAAACACTTACACAAGAAAAACAGATAACTAGAAGCATGGATCAAGAACTTCATAAATGGCTTCCTCATGAGCTTGCCGGTGGCGCAGTTGGGGGCGATCATATAAAGGGTGCAGTAGAAGGGGAACAACAAGGCGACTCGACAGATGATCATTATCTTCTCCATGGCAGTCTTACGACGGAAGCCAGGGACGCCCTCGTACCAGATGGAAGCTAAGAGCTGTTGGATGTTCGGATGGGCTACGAACTGGAGAGAACAAAAATGGTAAATTATTTTTATGCTATCGGAAAGTAGTATGAAATATTAGTTATGACATATCATTATTATATGATGAATTTTTAAAAGTCATAGACAAAAAATTGTTGATTATGATGTTAATAACGTAGTCCTGAGAGGTTACCGGTGTTTTACAAATGACCCTGCATAACTGTTTACAATTTAATTTGTGAGATAATCTAACATTTTCAGGATTCCTAAAGTATCTACGTATTCAAATTATATTCACCTTCTTCTGCTTAAAATCGATGGCGAGCTCCAACCTGGCCAGTTTCATGTGGTCTCCATCCACAAAGGCTGGTTCATCAGGATCATGGTTCAGAATGATGGCCAGCTCCTGAGAGCTTCGCGACTGGTCTAGGAGGTCCACAGCAAACATTTGCGCTTGACGACGAAGTTCTAAGTAGTCAGATTTACTTTCCTGGGGGCAAACATATCTTTTTTATACTGCTTTACAAAAGAATTTAGGCTTCTGGTACTCTTTCCACAGATTTCACAAGAGTCAACTAAGGGACTTCATTTTTTCTTTGTATTGGTAACAAAATCTGTATAAGTTACCTTTTGATGGGAAAAAATAAAACTTTCTGGTTGTCACGTCAACCGTTGTTTGAATTACATTGAACTGAAACTGACCAGCAGGGTTCCCTGATAAACCTTATCCTTTTAAACTGACATCGCCAACTCGGTTGCCAAGCCTGGAGATTATGCCAAACCCCTCTTTTGTACAGGAGATCCATGGCCTAGAAGACTGTCATGAGTTATAAATGTTAGGTGAACATTAATTACCTGTTCAGCAAAAGCCAAGTTCCTAAGCTCCCAGGAGAGTTGGAAGGCTGTCAAGATGGGATCAGTCGAAGACAAGGCGATGAGAGATGGTGACGCTAAGGCTCGGTACTCGTTGAGTCGAGCCAACGAGTGACGGAGGGAGTCCTCTGTGGACTCACGGATACACTCCTCACAACCACACCTAAATAGAAATATTTTTAATATAGTGAAACATTAATCTGGAATTACACATATGATACTTTTGTCCTATGGAAAAGCGGGCGAAACCGCTTGCAGAAGCTAATTAATGATAAAGAGAAAACAAAAAAGCACGAGCAACCTTATTAATCTAATAGTTTCTTGAGTAACTATTAATGTTACATCTGTGTTTTCTAAACGGATAAAACAGGAATTTTAACAATAAAGTTCAGTCGGGGTTCTATCATCCCAACGGGCCATAAACCCAACCCCTAGATCCATCTTGCTTACTGAACTGACTGAAGAAACTTTGGTTCATACTCAGTGGCTGACTTTCAACTACTAAATTTATAAAAAATATATTTTATTCAATAGTGTACTTTATTATTTGGAATCTTACTTAACGTCATGAGGGTTGGGCAACGTGGCTCCGCGGTCGAGCAAGATCTTGAGGATCTCGTAGTTGTTCTTATGTGCAGCCAGCATCAGTGGTGTCACATCCGGTGTAAACATTGCCGTGTTTGGATCCACTTTCTGCCAACTCTGTGTTTAGAAAATAAATTTTATGAAAGCTTCTTTAAACACTGTAAACTGCCTCTACCGTATGGATTGGACTCCGAAAATTGATGAACATGACTTTGTTTGCAAAACTCGTCATAATGATCTTTTTCAACGAGAACCCTCAACTCTAACAATAAGCAGATAGCAACAGCAACAATCCGCAAGAGCAACGCGGGTCACGGCCACATGCGACGTGGCTAGACCATGAGAACTTCCATCAAGTTGCAAAACAAAAAAGTATGTACTAGAGGTAAAACATAACAATCAACTTACGTAAGGTTCTCCCTCCTTATGAATTAGCTCTTCATGCTCCAACAGCAGTTCGACAGCTTCAACAAACTCAGCGTTGATGGCCTGCAGTAGAGCATCCTTGGTCTCCACCCCCATAATAACCAGTAATTCAACCATCTCCAAGTTCTCGCCATCAATAGCCAAAGTTAGGGCTCCACGACCTAATGAGTCTACGCAGTTGATTTCTATATGCTTCTTGCGATGAGCTTTTTGAAGTATCCTGTGGAAAGAAGGTGTGTGACGCTGAGGATTCTGTTATGTTCTTCAATTCAACTAGAACTACCTCTTATGTTTTTATGGCATAAGCCGGTAAACGAGTAGACGATCACCTAATGGTAAGCAATCGCCGTCGCCCATGGATACCTGGAACACCAAGGCGTTACAAGTGCGTTACCGGCCCTTTGGGAATTGGAAATTTGAGGATTGTGGAGAATTTGGCGATTCGGGATACTGGGGAAGAGGGGGGACGAAACACACCGCAAGCGTTGTTTCACGTATTATGTTTATTAACAATCTATTTTTGTTAATCAAGTACGAGAATGAGTTCTTATGTACACGTGGTTAACGTACAATTAACTACAAGTCTACTCAAGCCGCATCGCAGCTGGTAGATTTAAAATTAGATATAGAATTTTAACATACAAAAGGTATCTAAATTGTTGTACCAAAACTTTCCATCTAGCGTCAAAAAGAGATAGAAAAATGAACATTCAAACTTTCAAACAGCAAAATAATAAAGAAAAATATTTTGAACTATGCTCTTTCAAACGAAAATCCTTTTATTGAATGCTCGGCGCTCAAATTGACGTGTATTCATAGTCCGTAGACCGTAGGCTCACGTGCACTTTAACAAAGTTAGGTTTAACGTAGGTAAGCCGATTAGTTCGTAATTATGTTTACTAGTGGAATAACCTGCGGATAGTTTCAAAATTTTACTTTCTACTGTTGTCGCTAAATACTACTTATAACATTCGAAATGTACTAATTTGGTTCTGTTTGCTTTACGAAGCTCAGAAATTGTTATCTCTAAAATTGTGATTGTGTTTATGAGCTTGTAATGGATTTATATTTCAATGCAAAAACAATTATCTACTTGTATAAGTGTTGTATTTTATAACTTAAAATATTTTTGATACACAAAAGGAAACGGTACGCAAAACCTAACTAGGATTACGTCATGTTTATGATTTTCTTCACAAAGATAAATTAAAGCTAAAAAACTGTATCTTCAAATCTTTGCTTTACTAAAGTTGCAAACCAAAACCACAATTTGACACAGTTATCTAGAATTCCAGAGGTATTTGACCTTCAATAATAAAACGGCGAAACCTTCTTGGAATCATGGCCGATTTAGCGTCGATTTTTTGTAGTACAAAAGAAATTAGATTTCCAACGAATATGTGAACGAGCGATACCTCAAAGACATTCCTATTTACTTTGGCTTTTTTAAAATGTAATGTTATAAGTGATTTTTGTAGACGTAGGTAATTGGTTACCTATGATTTTGAATGCACAATACTTTTAATTTAAAACTGTGTCTATTGGTCTATAATTATAGATACACAGCTCCACACCGGTTGGAGCTGTGTCTAAGTATACAGGCTGCTTCGCACCATGTCATGGTTTTGATTCCCTCACGAAATATTTTTTTGTGTGATCCACAAATTGATTTTTTCCGGGTTTGGGTTGACACTCACGGTATACAATATTACATAGATACACGGTCACATATTTATGTCGTGGTGGCCCGGAGGTTCCATGCAGACGCCCATTTCTTAAACATGAGAAGTGCGGGTTCGAAACCTACCAACGGCAAGTGCCAATGTGACATTTTCCAAGTTATATATAATTTTTAAGTATATTCAGACACCATTGACAAAACGGTGAAGGAAAGCATCGTGAGGAAACTTGGGCTTATAATTTCAAATTACAAGTTTGTAACTCGCATTGAGTGAGCGTGGTGATTAATGCTCAAACCTTCTCCGTGTAAGAATAGGCTTTGCTCAGCAGTGGGGATACAGGTTGTTGATGTGATGTGACACGATCACATGTATCTATGTGAAATTGTATATGTTACTGTAAATGCTCGAACTGCAGTAAATCCTAAGATATTCCAGTAAAACCTAAGATTTACCAATTCCTAATGGTAAATTTCCAAAAAGATTTGCGATTCGAAATTTTTCCACCATTCCGTTGGTAAATTTTAGGATACCTATACATCAATAGCATGGTAAATTTTGAAAATCAAAACATGTCATAACGTGCTCAGCGCATCGACTTGTAGCTTGCCGCCGTCACGATTACTTTGTAATTCTAAATGCCACAACAGCAATCCGTGTTGTAATAAGTAAAATGTTTTTTTAGGAACCTATTTATCAATTACATTTGATTGCCTTTTTTTACTTCTAAACCAAAAAATAAGAAAAATAATAATTAAGTTAGACTAGCTTTTATAAGCATTATGTTTGTATTTCGTTGTTAAATTCCAAATAGAGAAGTACTGATTCAGTTAGATGATGTTTTTGTACTTGTTACTATCATTATGATATCTTTATAATACTATGTACCTGTTTTGTCTAATAGTTCAAAGTAAATAATTAAGAATTACTCATTGTTTTATTTCTAAAACCAACATCTACCAGCTGACAGTGGTAAAACCTGGCATATACTGAGTTCGAATGGTAAAAGTTCGAAAAAGTCGTCGTATCTTCAGAAATACTTACATTTACCAACTCATGTCGGTAAATCCTAAAACTTACACTTAAATCTTAAGATTTACCGTAGTTCGAGCACAGTTACAGTAACATATACACTGTAAAAGCACCCAAGACACATGAGAAACCCTCGTGAAAAAGCAAATTAAAACTATGACTCACCGTCTGACATTGCCCATGTCTCCACGTTCCACGGCCAGGAGATACTTCTTCTCCTCCAGGGTAAGGGGTTTGGGTAGGGTTGGCAGTTCCATCGGTTTCCGAACACATTCTAGCTCGGGGTCACCCTGTTAAACACAATTAAAATATGTTTATCAAGACCAAAATGTAGGAACATACGTAACACAATTTTTGAAAGAAAATAATTTGATGAGTAAGTAATTTTATAGCTCTTTTGTATTAAATTGTATAGAACCAAAAACGGTAACGGTGTACCTTAATATTTATCTCGATTTCATAAAATATCTAATTATGTAGTTTTAATTTGTTTGGTTAGTTTTTTACTTCCCGCCAAATTCGTAATTGGGAAACGTCAAAACAAATATGATAACTTTTTAAATGTTAAAGGGCCTACGGCGGGTCGGATTTGAAATTGGAACGAAACAAAAGAGGATGATAGGTTGTATAGAAATAGAATAACAATTTTAATTAATATTTTAGGTTTCATTGAATAGGTACATTTTACTTTATTATTAAAAAGAAAATTAATTTTAAGAAAATAGTGAATGTATTCCTAACTTTAAGTAAATAGAGCTTTTATTTAACTCTATATTTAATTTAAAAATGAAATTGACTTCAACGTTTAAAATTGATAAAATTAATGTTTAATTAACTTTTGGTAACTTAACAATTGAGATCTGGATCCGATTTCTCAAAATTATCTCTCTAGATTTCAGTATATCTACTTATCTAATTTCAACTTTAGATATTCCTTGTATTTATTGTAGTCATGATGATGAAACAGTAATACATACATAGACAAATATAAAATATTAGGTACTCACGGCCTCCAGATCCTTCTTTTCGGCCATGTTGGCGGTTTACCCCTCTGGAGCGGCGTCCGTCCCCCTGGCAGACTGTTTATCTTCTTATAATAAACAAATAAACACAATAATTATTTTATCCTAGTAAAAATCCTGAAATAAAACTGCAGTATTCTATACCCTTCAGGATTAATAGGTTTTGTAATTAGGTACTGGGTCTAGATTTACATACATCCAAATGATTTAGCGCGTTTCTCGTACACACGGGTGTACTAGAGAGAGTTGAGTGCCCATGGCGCAATTGTATGTACACACGGGTGTACGAGAAACGCGCACCGATTGGATATTTATTCTGTGACGTATATTTCAAGTTTGCAACCCATTTTTATTTGATTGAACAGAATAGTTCATTCACTTTCTATTAAAATATTTACCCGTGTGTACAAGAAACGCGCGTTTACCCGTGCGTACGAGAGGAGCGCCAGAGGTTAAAAGTAAAAAAAAAATACTTTGGTTAGTAGACGGGAACAAATTAAATATCTATTACACCTACATACAAAAATATTGTCACCTATTGACTTAATGGCAGACTGCGCCAGACAATCCACAAACAGAGAGAGATTGCGGGAGTTCGTGAAGAAAGCTGTATCGGCCACAAACACAAATACGGCCGCCTCATCGTGACTACGACCGCTCTGCCAAGAGCGAAACGACAGAGAAGAAGAAAGAATTAATAATTATCTTTTCGGCTTACTCGCGTAACTGTTTGACGAGAAGATCGACTAGTTTCAAGCTATGCTAGAGGCTTATATGCATGATCAGCATTGCGCAACCCGCAAGGCGATAATCGCGCGACTCGCAATGCGGCGACTGTCGCTCTCCTACTAGTAGTATTACACGGGACTTATAACATAAATAGTGAAAAGTGGGTGTTACATTGTACAGTGGCATTATGTGCCGAAATGTGCACCTTTGTCTACCCCTTCGGGGATAAAAAGGCGTGATGTTATGTTATATGTATGTTTAGCCTAATGACTACCATATACAATAGTCAACAGGCGACACACAGCCACAGTACATAATATTTACGAATGACAAGGGCGTGAAGCCGTACAGTAGGCCTTTACACGGTGACTGTAAGATAATCTCCCAGACATGACGATTACCGGCCGTCACCTAGTTGCGCGCTGACATAACCTTACACTGGCCAGTAATTCAATAAATTCCATGTTCATGTTTCATGTACGTGCGTGGCCTATATGACTGGTTTCATGTTTAATCCTACTAATATTATAATAGGGTAGTTTCCTAAATTTTATTTCAATGTCCGTCTAGTACATTAATTTAGAACTTTAGACACGTATTTTTTCTTTTCTCACAATTTTAAATACTTTCAACAATATATTAATTTAAAATATCGTGTGACGTCACAGCGTGTCACATTTTGTAGCACGTTATGACGTAACATTGCGTTACATTACATTACAAATGGCGCTAAGTTTAAGAATCCCACTCCTAAACTTAGCGCCATTTTATCTAAGTATTACAACTTAATACGAGAAAATAAAAAATACGTGTCTAATACTTTTTCATTGTCTAACTGACAGAGTAATTCGATTTTTAATTTTGATACCCTGGAAACTACCCAATTGAGAGTTAATATTGTATGTATGTTCGTTTGTTACGGTTTCACGTCAACACGGCTGAAAAAATGAAATTTAAAACAGAGATAGATTATGGTATGGAATAACACATAGGCTATTTTTTATCCCATGGGAAGGACGAAGTCGCTGGCAAAAGCTAGTTGTTGAATTTAAATATTCGTAGTTATAATTAACTATTTCTTTAGCAAACAAATTCTTTCTAATTGACAAGTTCTTCTAACTGCTATTTATTACTGCACGATAGTCAGTAGATCTTCATCAGTTAGTCGAGTGGTCGTAAGGGTGAATGCTGAGCAAGGGATCTTGGGGTCGATTCCGAAACGGACAAAATGCTATTAGGAGATGTTTTTGGTTTCAAAAAATGGTTATACAGATAGTAGGTACCTAATATCTCAGTAGTAGCACGGAGTCTGGAATTGTGCCCGTATAATAATGTAAAGTGGGTTTTACATTGTACAGTGGCATTAAGTGCCGTAATGTGCACCTCTGCCTACCCCTTCGAGAATAAATGTGAAATATGTGAAATATGTTGTGTCTAACGGAGTTACTAGTTCGTAGTCTACAATGGCGGCTGACGCTTTTTTGCACACTAAATGGCGAAAATGTAGGAAGGGGATTTTGTCCAATCACAGTAGCTGTCAAATATAGAACATCCGATGGTGTGATACTAATTCCCTATTGGACGAAGAATAAGGAGTTCACGCTAACGCCATCTGCTGACCAAAAATATGGTAAGGCCCCATTGTGTCCGATGACACCGACGTAATAAGCTCATTCTCTTACAACTTACACGGGACTCCTAAGTTCATAACATACCCAGGTGGTGAAAAGAGGTATTACATAGTTACATATGTTAAGGTAGGAGACAAGGAGCCGCGGAAAGCCTAACGGGCTGTCGGGGCTCCAGCTCGAAATGCAGGAGTAGGAATGGGGTGGTTTTTAGTCAGTAAAAGTCTGACACTCCCTCTCGCCTAATCCAAGGCGGGAGTAGCCATTGGATGATTCCCCCCCCCCTATAAAAAAGGTAGGAGACAAGTCTATTTAACAATATTTATCATAACATTTCTAGACAAGTACTCTAGGTAGGGTTTATATTGATCTAATTGTACTCGGAACAATTTGATAATTTCAATTTGGTTTTGAATCTACATGAGATCGATCTAGACATTGTGATCGGATGAAACGAGACTCCTTGTCTTGATTTAAGTATCAACTTATACTTTTACGCTCATCAGTTATAACAAATTTTGCGGCGGATATTGATTCTAGGTCTTATATAGGTAGAGACAATATCGCATATTATATTGAATATCTGACACCTTGACATTTTTCGGCACCTTCGAAAAGATACACATGACCTTAGAAATAAATCCAGGTAAGTTTAGCCTTGAGGTGAAAGTAAAGTAAAATCAGGTCGCAACCCCTTCTCTTCACGCGGGCGTCGACTGGGCAGCGGAGCTCTCTAATAAACCTGAACATTTCACCGCGATCTCCAACCTACCTAGGTTGACCGGCGTCAAGCATGGTCTTTTTTGCCTAATATGTAAAGAGAACACTTAATTCGGACTTTTGATAAAAGAATGTTTTTTGTATCCGCTAACATTTTCAATTATTGAATTCGATTCTTTGATCGAATGAGGAAGATAAATCGATCCCCTAAGGAAATGGAAAATCCTAAAGGCAGAGCTAACAATCTGATAATTCCTTAAAACAATATCCTAATTAGCAGCACTCTCCCTTATATAAAAATGTCAATTAACGAAATGTAGAATGCAAAACAACAAAACAAACAATATACAATCATGGAACAGTTTGCATCAGTGCGTCGAAACTTTTTTAAAACTATTCATTGCAAAGTTGGCGAGTTTTTGTTGTAGGAAATATGAAAATGAGTTTCAATGCGCATTTTAGAGTTTCATTTTAGCGATCTGTTTTTATTTATATTATTTTTATTGTTGTTCACACAGGGGAAATTTCTAGTGTGACAATAATGTTTTATTTAATAAAAATTGATAAGTAAAATGCTTCCTTTCCTTGACTAGCTTTGTATGTATATATGCTATATGAAAATAAAAAGATATGATAAAAAGGCGCCTAGCTTTTTGGAAGAGTCTTTCTTCCAAAAAGTCTTTCTTTCTTAGTCTAGTCTAGAGGAACACCACCCTGATGGCTACCACCGCCGCCTGTTGTTTGTAAAACCTTTCCGAATTTGGTACTTTCCTTAATCAAAAATAAATTATTTGGCCTGTCCAATACAATAAAATATAATAAAATAATCACACTTTCATTAATTGATTTTATGACCAAATTAATTTTAGTATTTTTCCAGCAAATTTGTAACAAATAAGTAGGTACGCTGTTTGACGACAAAAAAACGTGACGTCACGTACAAAAATCATTGCATAATGTAGTTTTTGACAGTTCGAAAATAGTATTGATTTTGACTAGTTGTCAAATGCCATATTGTGCATGAACGATACCTACATCACATACAAAATGAGCTTTATTATCTTTCAGTCATCCTTTCAGCTACAGACATACGTATGACAATTTCTCTTGTTACCTCAACACTAATACTTTTCACCTTAACCTACTTATACACAGTCAAGCCTTTGAAATGCGTGTAAGTTCCAACAAATCTACAATAACAAGGTATTGCTAATCATTTTATTCAAAAGAACTATTATAACATAAGAACCCTTTTGGAAACAATGACGTCATCGTTCATAGGGTAGAGACGACCATCATCTTGCGCAGAGTTTCCCAAACTTCGGGTCGCGATAGAATTTTTAGTTAACAGCGTGTCCCAGCCTTTTCAGCCCACGGACCCTTTGGAATTCAAGCTTTGGAATTCAAGACCAGTTTTCACGGACCCCCTTACTAAAATAGCAAAAAAAACGGATTATATGTATATTTATTTTAGTGATTACATTACGAAAAAAAAACAAACCAATTAATGTGAAGGTTGGTGTTGCTTTTTTGCAACTAAATCAGGGATATTCGAGTTGATGTGGCTACTGCTTAGTAGTAGTCTATAATCTCAAATCAGATTCTACTTTGTTAGCTGTTGTTGCGGCCCTTTTGCATTTTATGAGCAAATTATGTTTGGTCCAGATATAACACCGCGGCCCCTCACACATATACTGGCGGACCCCCAGGGGTCTGTGGACCACAGGTTGAGAAACGATGCAGTAAAATAATGCACTAACCAACTGTTCTATTTTATTTTTCACTAGCTTCAGCCAGCGACTTCGCCCGCATTCCTGTGGAATGTGGAATGTATTATTCCAGACCATAATGTATGCCCGTTCCAAATTTCATCTAAATCCGATCAGTTTTTGAGTGAAAGAATAACAAACACACACACACAAATCATCCTCACTCTTCGCATTTATCATATTACTAGGATAGTAGGATATTAGTTATGATTTAATATTTTAAATGTGGGTCCTAATAGTTTGGGAACTTGATTTAGATAGGTCGTAATCAACAAGTTGGGGTACCACTGATCTAGCATTAATTTTAATGTTTAAGGCAAGTTTGGGAAGCTCTGATCTAGTGTCAAGTTTAATGTTTTTATCTTGTACTTCTACCCTAACTTTTTTCTAGGTTGAGATCGGATTAATATAGTATCGGGTCTTAACCAGGTTTGTCCGAATATTAATCACATGGAGCAACTGCCAATCGGGGAGCTAATGAATGCTAATGGTGAGCTGTCTTTCAGTTCGACATGGAGGAGTAAGAAGGTGGCCTTTGTTCAGCAGTGAATGACTTCAGACTAATGATGATGACGAACAGCTATCTGTCCTTTACAACCAACTTAGACTATTAACTTATGCTTAAGTCTTCTTTATGAATACACTTTAAATGCAATGTGTCATGAGGATATTACATAGAATTCTTTAAATATAAGTAGATACGTATACTATAAATTGTTACACATGTAATATTGTAACACATGTAAATTAATATCACTACTTTAGTAAGATGGCCCCCTCACTATATTGTAGGTACTAAGTATATAAGACTGCCTCGTTGGCCGAGTAGTCGCAAGTGCGACTGCCGGGCAAGGCGTCTCGAATTCGATTCCTGGGTGGGGCAAGGTATAACTGGGTTTTTTATAAATTCTCAGTAGTAGCACGAAGTCTGGAATTGTGCCCGGTATATGGCAATAGGCTCACTTCCTAGTACATGGGACTATGAGTCCCACATAAATAGTGAAAAGTGGGTGCTACATTGTACAGTCGCATAATGTACACCTCTGCTTACCCCTTCGGGTATAAAAGGCCTGATGTCATATTATGTTATATAAGATCAACAGATCAACAGTAATTTATATTAAAATAAATACAAGTAAAACCAATCCACATCTAAGTCAATAATCCACCAACACAACAGTTAATTACTGTTATTTTTCAAATCAAAACATAAAAAAGATTCCACCGTACCGTGCACACTAAGCCTATAATGTCACGTGTCTTCATTTGTATGTGCTATACATAACAGACAGCTTCACGTTGTTTTTGTTCCTATTCATAGACAGTTGATGACAATATAAATCACTTAAAATAAAACTACTGGGATCGAACCAATAAATGACTGCAGTCAACGCCGTAAAATATTTTAAAAAATGCTTGTAAAATTATATTTTTTTTATTTTTTAAAATTTTGTTTTTTTTTTAAAAAAACGCATAAACCATAGTGGTTTATGATATTAATATACGCATAAACTCGAAAGCCTACAAACTCGAAAACGGCTGGTCAGATTTTCATTCAGGTACTTAATATGTCAACCCTAGTAAAAATTAAAACCACAAAAAAATACATAAATAGTTATAAAAATCCTGACATTTTTGACACTCGTTGTAGAAGGATATAAAATTTACTGGGTTTTTTTGGAACAAGCCTGCCACAGACACCCGAAATCACTGCAACTCCTGTAAGCCAGGATCTACAGTAGATACAATCATGAAGACACCGAAACACTGAAGTCCAGTCAGTTTACCGAGGATAGTAAAAAAGATAATAAATTAAAAATTACTTACGAAAGTAAACGAACGCCGTGGCTGACGCGACGCCACTCCTGCGCGTCGGATCACCCCCCAGTCTTATATACCACCCCTTGTGATCCAATTAGGAGTCACCTGCTGAACCCGGTTCGATGCCGATCTGACACCGGGGTTGTTTGTACACAACTTTTTAATTTTTCAAGGTTAAACGTCTAGATTTTATATCAGTTGTAGCTAGGTGGACGGAATGACTAATATTTTGATTACCTAAGTAGATAGAATGGTGCGTTCAGTAAGTGTCTATATGAATTTTTTTTGTCTATGTATGAGTAGACGGATCAACTGGTAGATGAGCAATTGGCCTCGCCCAAAGACAAGTACAATACCAGAAGTTACAAGTGTGCATTACTGGTCTTTTTACCGACTTCAATAAAGGAGGAGGTACTATGTTCGGCTGATTGTTTTTTTTTTCGTTTTTTTTTTGTTTGTTCTCGCAGTACTCCGCCATTTTTGAACCGATTTCCAAAATTCTTGTTTTGTTTGAAGGGTATACTCCCGAGATAGTCCCATTTCCATGAGTCAGGATCTGATGATGGGATCCTAGGGAAACCGAGGGGAACGTATCATAATGATATAACTTAATGGCCACAAAATTGTGAATTAGGTACCTATTAATGTTTTAATGAATAATTTTGTATGGAGCTTATGGTACCGACTTCTTACCTATCAGTGGGTGGGTTACCTATCAGTACTACTTTGACTTTTTGTTTGTTATTAGTTTTTTGCAGAATTGGTAATCTCTACAAATTCACACAATGAGTCGGTCTGTGCACGAATCGATCCCACGACAGGTTGTGCAGCAGTCGTGTAACCATCCACTGCTCCAACCATGCAGTTCTTTACTCTTGTCGGTAAGTCCTTCATACATACATAACTTCATGCCTGTCTGCCATGGGGGTAGGCAGAGGCTCTGGAACGCCAATTACTACGATCCCTATATACTTATTTCGCTTCATCAACAGTCATCAATCTTTTCATGCATGCTCGTCCGTTAAGGGTACCTTTAATTTGGCCCTTCTTTAATACCTCTATATCGCCAATCTGGTCAGTATAATGTCCGTCTAGAGCGCCCTCTACCGACGGCCCCATTCATGTCCGCTTTGTAGGTATACTTCTTTCGTTACTCTATTTTCATCCATCCTTTCTAATTGTCCGAACCAGCGTAACATTCCCTTTTCAATCCTTGTCACTACATCATCTTTCAATCCATACCTTTCTCCTTTTCATAAAGTCTTTTTCATAAATAAACACACAGGCTCTAAAATTATCTAGGTATACCTGTATTGATACGCTTATGCTAAAATAAAACCATTTGAAATTGAAACACGTTCGCAAACGAATCGGTAATGAAACATTTAAAAAAAATATGTTCAAGGATTTATATATTATCTATATATGGTAATTAGAAAATGTATAACTGTCTGGTGAGTTAGCAATAAAAACTGCCGTATACTGGTATTTTGTTTGCTTGTATAAGTCATTATAACTTAGATTTAAGTACAATAAGTGTATAATTCTAGGTATAACCAAGTCGTGTAGGGACCGCAGAATAAAATTCCACATGTAAGTAAGACTAATAACATACCTAAGTAGTGAAAAGTGGGTGTTACTTCTGTGTGCACCTCTGCCTACCCCTTCGGGGATAAAAGGCGTGATGTTGTGTTATATAAAAGTGTAGGTAACTTAGTGTAATTAAAACCACAATATAAAAATGTAAAACTTTAATATATTCCATAGTTCAACATAAGGTTCCACTCTATACACACTACTTATATATCGACTAGTGCAATTCCAGATATGTTACTATACAATTATGTTACACAACACATAATAAAAATAAACAATTAGTTATTAACCTTAGCAAAGAAAAGGTTAATAAATTTTAAGTAACTTCATTTCTTTATTTTATGCTTAGTACACACCTATTGCTTGTGGCATAAGTAGGGGGACAACCCAGCAAATTGATCAGTGACTGTTAAAGTTAAAGTGATCAGCGCCGTCCATTGACATTCACAACAGTAGTGAAGTTACGACAGTCTCTTATCTCACTCACACAGGTGCTGAGAGCCAAGCACGAATAACTATCGCATTCGTATCGTAACAGTATCGAGCGAGTTAAGCGAGTTAAGCGTTCTGATTGGTTAGTTCACTTGAGCCGGCCAATCAAAGCGCCGAACGCGCTCGATACTATTACGTTACGAATGCGATAGTTATTCGTGCTTGGCATTCTGATTCTCGCCGGCTTTATATGAGGCATTCAACCTTTTGCCCTACCCAAAGTTATGATGGATGGCGCTGTCATCGAAAATCATCAAAATATTTATTTGTGTATTTCTATAAAGTCAAGTCAAGTCAAGTCAAAATCATTTATTTCAATTAGGCCAGAATGGCACTTTTGAACGTCAAAAATATATTAAAAGTGAAGCTATTTGCTCATTCCAAGGTGTAGATTCCTATGGAGAAGAACGAGCAAGAAACTCCATAGGTTACTCTTTTTCAATCAGGTTCACAATACAATTTACTAGTTACATAGTTTTGCTGTTTGGATTGTGCGAGAACAATGTAACACGAAAATCCAGTCAAAGTGATCAAAAAAAAGAAAATAACGTTAAGGACAATAATACAGTCTGGAGCTGACCAGTCCCAGTTGACGGCGCCCGTTCACGAACATGACACGTACACCAGCACCGCCCAACTCAACCATATTGTAGGGAATCGAGCGATCCACTGCACGCGCCACCGTCAATGAGACCTTTGAGTGAGCATGACAACTCCAAGCTGACACAAATGAAATCTACTAATCTAATTTAATATTAAGTTAATTACAGGGCTCTACATTTACATTGGTTATATAAGTTAAACAATATACAATTTAGCAATATGGCTGTATTATTTACGATTTCATTAAAACCACAATGTTTTTAGTTATACTGTGGAGCCGGACTAGCCTGCATCCAAGCATTTTTATCCTCTATATATTCATTAAGTTTGTAATATGCTTGTCTACATGAACTTTTCTTTATACATAATTTAAATTTGGATTCATTTAGTTGTTGTACATCGCCTGGTATCTTATTATAACATTTAACACAGAATCCCATGAACGATTTACTTACTTTCGCTAATCTCGAAATTGGCTGACTTAATCTATTCCCATGTCTAGTTTGATAGTGGTGTCTGTCAGACACTTTACCAAATAACTGTAGGTTTTTCCTAAAATACATGATGTTTTCATAAATAAATTGACATGGAATGGTCATGATGTTGATCTCCTTTCTCTGAGTGATTCGCGACGACCCAGATTGTAGATAGCTCTGTAGATATAAAACACGCTTATTATAATATTGATTGATTTAAAAATAAAAAATCCCTGATCATTGCAATTACAGACATTAAAATTCTACTAAGTATAAGTACCTACTTATTATTGCTAACAATATTAATATTAGAGGTATAATGTTTTATCTCCACCCCTAAATTTATCTATTTACAATATGAACAATTTAGTTATTAAGCTTCTATACACGCCAAATTTAAAAATATCTTTACTATTTCTTTTTGGGATCTCCTGTATAGTGGGTGCCTTTAGAAACATACAAGTTTATATACACATGACAATGACACCCAGATCCGGAACAAGAAGTTGTGGATTACACAAATACTTGCTCCGTGCGGGAATCGAAACCGCGACACGTGCAAACTGTGCAATCTAAACATAATACATTAGCTAGTTAGTATATTCTATTGTAGGTATTCTTTACACTACAATCAGTAGCAACAAAGATTGTCCTCACGTTAGTCAGGTCGGTCAGTCGACTTTAAGCCACACTAGCGCCTCTAACGGTTGCGAAAATCCATTTTTTTTGTAAATATTAAAATATTCTCCTCCATTACAAACAGGCTCAAGTATCACATAGCTATATGAAACTTTAAACGTTAAGTAATAAGGCTCAATTTACTACTAACTTTATGCTCTTACTTCAGTTAATTTACGAATGAACACAGTTATGTGTTCCTGAAGTCTACAAATATCGAGGTTTTTTTTTAAATATCCTCATTTTTTATTTTAAAACTGATTCAATTCTTTTCGGAGGGAAGACAAATTATTAAATTATTGTTAACACTGTTATGTACCTCAATAAGAATATAAATTAATTATATTATTTGATTAGATAATAATTTGCAAATATAATTCCATACGAATAATAGTGGACACAATAGTATTTTTTATAAAAAAAAAAGAAATCGAATTTTATGGGTCAGAATACCAACAGTAAAGCCGGTTGCAAACTAAGAGCTACGCTAATTTAGCTTAGCTTAGATTGCACAGCCGACGCAGTTTTTCATACCTGTGTGCAGACCGCAAACTATGCGACAAGAATAGAAAACTGGTTCGGTTACGGCAACTAAGCAAATTAGCTTAGCTCTCGATCTGCAACCGGCTTTAGAGTCTAAGTCCGTCTAAATGTATGATGAAAAAATAGAAATAAAATAAAAAAAATCAATGCAAAATAACAATTTATTCTGGTACTTAAAACACCTTTCCAATCACACTGTTATTATATTTTTAAGGAAATCAAAATTACTTTTAAATACTAATTAAAACACCACCAATTTACCTACTGTTAAATGCTTGTCAAATTATGTTTTTAAATATTTTTTTTTACTCGCTATCTTAAAGTAAAAAACTAAATCACAAAGAAAAAAAACAATTCGTTCCTTTTTCAAAATAAATTAGTGCAACAAAATGCAACGAGTGTATTTTTACAAAATAATAATAATTATAAATCGAAAATACATTTTTTTAAACTTCTACTTGATTGTAAATAAATTACAATTTGAAAATAAAAGCTAAAAGTATTTAGTATCACAGGAGGTAGGATTGACCAGCCATTTTAGAAAAAAATTAAAACAATATTGATAAACATATTACTCGAGAAATAACAATGCTTCAAAAACAAATATACACGGAAATTAAAAAGGCTTCACATCAAAATTACTATTTAGATTGGTTTTTTGACCTTCATTCGTTTCAGAAACAAAATCGACTGAAGTTCTCATATTCATTATGTTTTTCGGTTCACTCACGTAACTGTTTGGCGAGTAACTCGACTAGTTTCAAGCCAAGCAGTATTCCGCGGACGCGCCGCGGGGACTGTCGCGCTGCCCATGAATATAAGCCTCTAGCATGGCTTGAAACTTGTCGAGTTCCTCGTCAAACAGTTACGCGAGTTAGTCAAAAAACATAGTAATTAGGTCAGTTTGTACCACAAAAGTTATTATACCTCTAATGTCATCTAAAAATATGAAACTATGAAATTAAATTACCTATTCAGTTTCACAAAATTCGAAAAAAAATCTGTATTTATTTTCGTATACCTCTACAATTATTACACTTAAGAAATGCAAGAGAAATTTTTATTTAAATTAAAGAACCACTAGGGTGGGGAAACGACTTTTTTTAAATAGGATTAAAAATAAATTAACTTTTAAGGCAAGTCCAATATCTTTCCAAGTTTACAAGTGCGACTGCTGACCGTGTTGTCCAGTGTTGCCTTCCCGGGTCTGGCGATTCGGGTCACTTGGAGCATTGTTATCTCGCTAGGAGCAAAAAAAAAATATTTTACCTTACCGAAATAATTTTAAAAAATACATTCATAATACTGACGACACAACCTTAACGTACAAAAATATTTTTTATGAATAGCAATCTGTTTGTCGTCTCTCAATAATGTTACGAAATTATCCAGGGGCGGATCTGTGAAGGTTTTGGGGTGCAACCCAGAACTCGAGAGTTAAAAGGAGCCCGTAGATAAAAAAGCACCCCAAATGCATTGAAGACAGCGCGGTATAACATATCTCTTTACATAATTTTCACACTAAACTTAAATGAAGATGGGCTCATCGACATGTTCCTGGGCCCCAAAATACACAGATCCACCTCTGTCTATACTTATAACTTCTGGGTGCAACCAAGATGATGGTTTTGGCCTGATACTCAAACGCCACTAGATTTTCAAGTAACATATATCAACACATTTGTGAGTGAATTATACGACGGTAATGTGAAGAATATTTTCGGTATCGTTAATAATAATTATGGTAATAGCTGCCCAGAGATCACGCGGTTATTCAAAGTCAAAAGTCAAAGTTAAAATCATTTATTTCAATTAGGCCAGAATGGCACTTTTGAACGTCAACCAAAAAAAAATTAAAAGCTACATTCACATGGCCATACAGTTATGCGAAGTGTTTTAATAATTATTTTATGTTCGGTGATCGTATTACTAAAAGTAAACAATTAGGTATGTATTTGCCATTTGAAATTAAGTTATGTGTGAGTGTGCCTGGGTGAGTGGTGTTTGAGTACGCGGCTTTCACAACTTTAATACATCTGTGTGACAAAATTAGGGCCAACCCTAAGGAACTAGGTTTGAAACTGCGATTTAAGTAAATAGCTTTGTAATATCCTATACTATTACATAAAGAAGACTACATGAACAAAAAAAATATTTAATTAGGTTTTTAAGCCTACGACCTATACATGGAAAACCTCATGCCAGGATCTGCGGAAACGCTTGTAAGTAGGTATTATTTTCTATGTTGTTTCCTATATTAAATACCTAGTCCATTCTATCTAGATAAAGGGAATCCCTTATCTGACTGCGTTTCCCGTCTCCGAATTCCCAGGGGCCCTTGAATTAATAATTGTCCGTCGTGAGTACTCGAATGTCTGCTTAGACCACCCCTATTTATTACCTAGCGGGATATGCGGGCCATCGTGAAAAGCCTGTAGTCCGCCTACAGGCCTGTTGTAATCACATTTATTTTAGGCCCGCTTCAAAGCTACTAAGGTCCGTCACTGCTTTAGTGCATTGAGTAGCCACGTCCTCAACTTATTCTGATATCATGCTTTATAGGAGAAACTAAAGCAACTAACTACCAAACTGTACAAAGGAGGACGTCATAGTAATCCAGTCATTTCGTGTGTGTTTATCCAGAATGCAGCAGGGGCCCCAGAATCCACAGCTCCTTGTACGCTACACAAATATTTGATGAGACCACCTCCATCTTTCCTACTGCTACTCAGATCCATCTCTGATTTACTCCATTGAGAAGTCACGTTCTCATATAAGCCACAAGGTAGTTTATGATGCTTTATATAGGAAAGGTCCTAAAGCGTCTTACTACCAAGATTAATAGCTCTAAAATATTACTACCAAGGACCTAAATGTACAAAAGGAGAGGATTTCTCAGATCCATGTTGCTTTTGTCCTGTTTTTTGTTTTAATAATGCAGCACCAGGTGTCCTTGGATTAAAGGCATGATTGTCAGGCATGTCGGGCCATTGGGAAAAGGCCTGTAGCTCATCTTAGTGCCTATTGTGACCACGTGTATTTTTTTAGGCCCACCTCAATGCTACTCAGGTCCATCTCTGCGTTACTGCATTGAGTAGCCACGTCCTCTTTAAGCCTCTGATGTATACCTTAATATTTTATGATGTTTTCGTTTAAACGATCTTATAATCCAGATGTATAGAGAAGGAAGACGTCATAGCAACCCAGTCAATCTTCCAGGTTCAGTACTTGGGGCATCTAGATCAACGGGTCCTTGTCGGGCACTACTCGAATGTCTGCTAACACCACCTTCATTTTCGTAAGGGGTTTACGCGCCATTGTGAAATGCCTGGACCTGTAGTCTCCAACTATACAACTATAGACCAGTTGTAATCACATATACTTTGGGCCCGCTTCAAAGCTACTCAGATCCATTGCTGCTTTACTGCATTGAGTAGCCACGTCCTCAACTTATTCTGATATCATGCTTTATAGGAGAAACTAAAGCAACTAACTACCAAACTGTACAGAGGAGGACGTCATATTAATCTAGTCATTTTGTGTGTGATTATCCAGAATGCAGCAGGGGCCCCAGAATACAGCAGGGGCCCCAGAATCACAGCTCACAGCTCCTTGTACGCAACACAAATATTTGATGAGACCACCTCCATCTTTCCTACTGCTATTCAGATCCATCTCTGTTTTACTCCATTGAGAAGTCACGTCCTCATATAAGCCACAAGGTAGTTTATGATGCTTTATAGGAAAGGCCCTAAAGCGTCTTGCTACCAAGTTGAATAGCTCTAAAACATTACTACCTAGGACCTAAAAGTACGAAAGGAGAGGATTTCTCAAATCCATGTTGCTTATATCCTGTTTTTTTTATTAATGCAGCACCAGGTGTCCTTGAATTGAAGGCTCGTTGTCAGGCATGTCGGGCCATTGGGAAAAGGACCGTAGTTCATCTTCGGGCCTATTCTGAACATATATATTTTTTTCACGCACCTCAATGCTACTCAGGTCCATCTCTGCGTTACTGCATTGAGTAGCCACGTCCTTATTAATCCTCTGAAGTATACTAAGTACTTTATGATGTTTTCGTTTAAACCATCTTATGATCCAGATATATAAAAGAGAAGGACGTTATAGCAACCCAGTCAATCGTCCAGGTTCAGTACCTGGGGCATATAAATCTATGTTCTTGTCTAAAAATTGAGTTCAATTGCATTTCTTTTATTTGTTGGTCTCCTAAGGTCGCTTCCAATATATAAAGAGAAGAAGATAGAAGAGAAAAGATAAGAACCTGTAATAAGACTTCTACACTTGGTAAATAAGTCTTCACATATTCCTAAGCGTTAGGTACCTGTTATAATGTTACCTATTATTGACAAGTTCCTAGATTCCATTAGATTTAGTCGCCATTTTAACCACCGAGACGTCCACTGGCATGAGGTCATACAACAGGTCGCAAGTCTGAAATTTATGGCCAAAAATATATCTACACATTGCGTTTGCAAGGTATATTTATAAACACTTGATTTAAATTGATGATAAAAACATCGATTTTTTTAAGTTTGTTTAATAATAGTATCCCCCAATAGAGGCCCTGACCAAAAGGTACCTTATTAGGTAATTCCTTATCAAAAATCACAATGAAATTAGTACGAGTACTACCGTAATTCAATAATAATAACATCGTAATATCATGTTACACTTATTCAACAAGGACTAGCCTACTCGTCACCAAAAAGGATAACTTCTAAAAATGCACCAATCAAATCATCACAAAAACATTGTGCTAGAACGTCTTATGTCTATACTTATGCACACAATTATCAACCTTACTAGTTTAACGATAGAGTTCAACATCTAACCTATCTATGTACACACATTTACAGATTAAATATAATATTTTATTTAATTTTTCACTTGAGGTCTTCCTCTTCGTCTTCGACGTACAATAAGTCTTCCATTTTTGTCATAAACTTACTGTTTAGTTCCTGTTCTACTGGTAGAGGGGGACTCTGGAAAGGTAAATTGAAAATGTCTACGTCAAAAACCTATTTCATTTTAAAAAGTAGACGTAATATATTTTTTTTTCAATAGTTATTATAAAGTAAATTTTATTTAGACACTTTTTTTAAGGGGGGAAAATCATCGAATGACTGCTCCCGCCTGAGTGAGGCGGGAGGGAGTGTCAGACTCTTACTGACTAAAAACCACCTCGGTCCTACTCCTGCACTTCGACCCGGAGCCCCGGTAACCTGTTAGGTTCTCCGGGACTCCGTTTATTTACATGCCAATTTTGTATTAAAAATTAGTGTTTTTTCTTTTCGTGGTTCGTACGCTATATGTATGAGAATCGAGATTTAAAATTGGCGAATAAGAAGGAATACCTTTATATTACAATACGATGAAACAATTACACACCTATCTTTGATAAGCTCCTGTATAGGTTAAACTGAACGCTCCCGAAACGCCGACAAAATGAAATTGTTTTTACAATTTTAATTGTTTTATTTTCGTGTTATTCGTGTAAGGAGTTCATTACAAATATCTATATATCTATATAAATAAAAATGAAACCCGTTTCCCGTTGTCGCGCCATAACTTGAGAACGGCTAGACCGATTTGGCTGATCTTTTTTGTTGTTTGTTATCGTCAGGAGAAGGTTCTTATGACAGAAAAATGTCCTGAAAATCCTAGGGGAATGGGAGAAACGGGATTCCGCGTACCAAGTCGCGGGCAGAAGCTAGTAATTACATAAAAGAAAAATTTGATTCTTTACTTTTATAAAAATAAAACTCGTTTTTTACCAATATACATACATACATACATAACTTCACGCCTGTCTCCCATGGGGGTAGGCAGAGACTAAGGAACGCCAATTACTACGATTCTTACATACCTCTTTCGCTTCATTAACAGTCATCAATCTTTTCATGCATGCTCGTCGGTTAAGGGTACTTTTAAAAGTACCCTAAAAGTAAAAGTTTTACCAATATATGTCGGCGATTCTCGGGAGCGTACCGTTAACACTCTGTATAACATTTTGAGGATCATTTATGCCCTAAAACCTACGCAATAATTTGTTAAAAATAATAGTTTTATCAATATTAGAAAATAAATAAAACGGAGCATGCTTTCCAACGAATTTATTAAGCAACACAAAGTGAGTTTACAAACAAATAGGCGGTGTTAACTAAAATTTATATATAAATATATGTAACTTTTGACAATATTCCAACATATACCATACATATTATTCAATCAAAATAATTTCTACCACAAATATTATCTTTACAGGGTCCGGCAAATTTGTAAAAACATCGATAAAAAACCTTGGAATATTGTCAGAAATATATTAAAAAATATAAGCGAAAACAAACAAACATTTACATGCATAAGACGAAACATATTTGACAACTTTTATATCGTTTAGTTTAAATAAAAGTAACATGCATTCCTGAATTATTTCTAGTAAAAACATGCTTAACCTTTAATTGCCACGGTCGGTTACAGACGATAAACACTATGTACCTTAAAATGTCATTTTCTTGTCATCTATCTATAGGCGACCGTCGCGACTAAAGTTCAAGCATGTTTTGAGTTAAGTTAAAAGGGATTAGAAGACTTAAACTCATGCAATAAGGCTCATTTTCCTGCAAAACCCTGAACATAAATAGACATATACAAACATGATTACAACATGCAAAAATCAAATAAAAATTTTAAATACAAATATCGAACACACAAACTGTAAAAGCAAGACGTTACATTAAAACACACATGGCAATACCATAATGGAGTTACCAGATTACAAAAATTGAAATATTTTGGTAGAAAAACGGTGGTAACAATTTTTTGCAACTTTTATATGAATGAAAATATTATTTTAAGGGCCTATTTCACATTATCCGATTAATCATCAATAATCTAAGTGACTAAAAAATTTATGACGACGAGTGAGCTACACACATACGAAATGTGTGAGTTAAGTTAAATAAAAATTTAGTCAGGCATATTGAAATAGGCCCCGGGTATCTATTTCAATAAAAAAATGGGAACTTATATTTAGAATATGGCTCTTTTCACATGTTCCGGTAGCTGACAACCAGACAGCCCGACGGCCAACTGTATTACCATCTGCAGATCAATTTACTGCAATCTATCAATATTATTCATTTGATTTTCCACTTTATATCAAAACAAAAAGGTTGAAAACCGAATAACGTAATTTCATAGAAAGGAGTGACTTGACCTACTTGTAGTATGGTTAACTGACAACCGGAGCATATAAAAAGCGTATTCTCATTGTAACATGCATAACCAGTACCTTCAATAATGGAAATATAGCACATTGTGGCTAAAGTATTGTTAATTCTAATTAGAACAAATAGCTGGCACACGATTAGTAAATAAATAATTTTAATTCATATTATATTAACAACAATTCGTTGAATTTTTAATGATGAGGTTGAATCATATTCACCATTTAACCTTAAGGTATAATAAAACTTTCGACCTTTAACAAGTTGGCAATATTATTAGGTAACTGTGGCTTTTCCTACCATTAAAATTTAAAAAATCTTTTTCGGTTCTAATAGAAAACGTAATCATATTAAAATTAAATAAATAATCTCTTTTTGTATGTTTGGTATAATATATACCCCAATAAAATGGGGTAGTCAAAGGGTAAATGGAGATAAATCGTCAATTAAGCTTCAATTTAAGCATTTCAATACAGTACTCACGATATAATCCAATCACCGAGTTACGAAATATGTTAACAGCCTATCATGGCCCAATATTATGGAATCTGTGACTACTAAACCATAATTATTGTACTACTCGAAGAAGAAACACCGATCCATAATATAAATGGTGGTAACAGTCTTTGTTACAAAAACGACTTAATTTATGTGAAAAACTAAATGTAATGTTTAAAAATCCTTAACGAATAATCTTTCTCTCTAACCCCTCCATTTACCCCCATTTTACGGCCCCAACTTGGTAAATAAATAACGGTTTTAATAGTGAACAAAAGCCACATAACAACAGATTTCTTTTTAAAATATCATAGATGGCACTCGACAGTCAAACAGGCGTTATATAAACACCTTTATAACAACTTAACAATTTAAATTCATAAAATCACAGAAACATTACCCAGATATTTATATAACTATTACTTGGTTGATTATTATAAAATATTTTGTCATAAAATGTGTAATGAGAAAAGAATCGATATCTTTCTAACTACGTTTTAAGTTACGTTACGTACGAATACTTACGTTTAAAGTATTCGAAACGAGTACGCGTTCAGCGCTCTCGATTGGCCAGCACCAATGAACCAACCAATCAGAGCGCCGCACGCGTACTCGTTACGATTACTTTATTCGTAAAACCAACTCGTACTAAGCCCTCTGTTCTAGCTAATCGCTTCTAGATTCCAAAAAGTATGGATAAGATAATCAAAAGATTAGCCGATTGATTGTTTGACGGCTTTCACTGCGTATGGGTCATATTTATGAGTCCCGTTGCGACTCGAAATTAGAAGAGTTTAATTCGAATAGTTCACGTTAGTAGACTGTATATTTTATCAATCAAAGATCATTAATATAGAACCTTATTGTTATTTAACTAATTTATGTTTATGCACTTCGTTAGATATCGATTCCCTTCTCTATATTACCATGGACATAAGAAGTATTTACTTGGATTATTAAAAATATATTTATTATTAATTCAAGTTGATGTGGAATGTTGCGGGAGAGGCCCTTGCGCAGTCCCAGTAGTGGGGCTTCACACGCTAGTGAAAGAGAATAAAGATATTTATGTTAATATTATTTATACTAACTTATATGGAAGAGAAGAGGTTTCTTGTCCTCTCTCTTTCTCTAAAAATCTACAGAATAACTGCATTGAATCTGATGTACCCTTTTTTGTAGAATTATCATTAGTGTGAATCAGACATTGTGTTGCTATATTAATTAGTATGTATCAGAAAAAGTTGTATGATACCGAAAAGTTTTAAAATAAGTAATCAAAAATAGTGTTTTTTATAGAATAATGAGCAGACAGATCACCTGGTGGTAAGTGATCATGTATAGTCGCAATACTTGAGGACTAAATAACAGGGTGCAAAGCACGAATAACTATCACTTCGTAACGTAAAAGTATTAAGCGCGTTCGGCGCTCTAATTGGCCGGCTCCGGCGAACCAATTACTTAAAGTCCTTAGTACGAGTTTCATTTACGTTTAAAGTATTCGTAACGAGGACGCGTTCGGCACTCTGATTGGTTGGTTTATTGGCACCGGCCAATCATATTGCCTAACGCGTACTCGTTTCGAATACTTTAAACGTAAAACAAACTCGTACTAAGGCCTCAGAGCGCCGAACGCGTACTCATAAAGATTACTTTAAACGTAAAATAAACTCGTATTATGGCCTCAGAGCCCTGTGCTTGGCAGTCAGTTTGTTTTACATATGGCGAGATGGAAACTCGCTCAGAGCTCAGAGGCCTTAGTACGAGTTTGATTTACGTTTAAAGTATTCGAAACGAGTATGCGTTCGGCACTCTGAGGCCTTAGTACGAGTTTGTTTTACGTTTAAAGTAATCGTAACGAGTTCGCGTTCGGCGCTCCGATTGGTTGCTTCATTGGCGCCGGGCCAATCAGAGTGCCGAACGCGAACTCGTTACGAATACTTTAAACGTAAATGAAACTCATACTAAGGCCTCTGATTGGCCGGCGCCAATGAAGCAACCAATCACAGCGCCGAACGCGTACTCGTTACGATTACTTTAAACGTAAATCAAACTCGTACTAAGGCCTCTGATTGGCTGGTTCATTGAATCAGACCAATCAATGGGGGCTAACGTTTCTATGTTCACTAGATGTCGCAAATGTAGTAAGTTTTTGTCCAATCACAGTAGCTGTCAAATATTGAACGTACACTGGTGTGGCACTAGCTCTAATTCCCTATTGGAAGAAGAACGACAGGGGCACACTTGCGTCATCTGGTTAGTTAAATACGGTAGGCCCTAATGGCTTCCTCCAACGAACCAGTATAAATAGATAAGTACGACTTAGTTGACGTTTCAAAAGTACCAAAATATGGATTAATTGAAATAAATGCTTTGACTTTTGACTTGGACTTTGACTTTAACCAGACTCTTTGTTGTTAAAAAGAATTCCAAAAATCTACTAATACTTGGATTTAAGAACCTAAGATAGATACCTGATTAGGTATTGTTTATGTAAATTTTATTAATCAGAGGACTAAAAGCGGTAACGTTGCGATTACTTCAAACGTAAAACAATATCGTATTAAGGCCTCAGAGAAATCAATAGTGGGTCACCAATTATTAAATATCAGGAAATAAGACCAAATACGGGAAATTGTATATGTAGTAATTTTATAAAAATCAACCAAGTAACAAAAAGGGGCTAAAGATCACAGTAATAGAGACACGCTAGAAGTATTAAAGCTTGTGCAAAGTAGGGTGGGCAGAGTTTAAGTTAAGAGAACCGCCGCGACGGTGTCATAGTCCAATACTTGTTTGGACGTGTCGGATCTAGGCACTTGAATGCAGACTGAAATAAATTATATTGTTTATAATACTTATAATACTGTTGCTTTTTATTCTATGTAGGACATTGTATTAAATATTAGACCAGTTATGTTGAAAGTTCTATGTAATAAAAAAATCGATGCTAAATGTTATAAATGGATTGTGAATATGATTGTGAATATTAAAAGCTTCGATAATACACTACCCAGTGCCTTTAGCCAAACGCCACTTTAGCGCTTGTCTACAGAGAGAGTAGAAAACTAAATGTATGGGGATGACACTGACAAGTGTCAAAATTTACGTCAATTCCAATATAATTTGGTTTAATATTCTACATGTAGACAAGCGCTAAATGGCATTTGGATACAGCTGCAGGCCAGGAATCGAACCCGAAACCCACTCATCAGTCGTTACCAGGTATTAATCAAAGACTTGTTAGGACGGCGGCAAAGTTATAAAAATCTATTATACGTTGCTATCGAAGTATCGACATTGAGTATGTAATTCAGTATAAGCTAAAATTTACAATTTTGGAATAAACCTTTAAGATGTTAATAATAAATAACATGCAATTAAATAAACATGCAAGCATGCAGACCATACATACCTCTAAGTAATGTAAAACTACACATATGAAGAACCTATATTCCTATATCGTTCCCAAAAACTATTCTACACCATAACTCAATCATTGGGTACTTGCCAACTAGTCAAATTCAATACTTTTTTCGAACTGTCAAAAATGACAGTTTTCTATGACATTTGTACGCGATCGTGTATTGTGACGTCACATTTTTTAGAGTCGAACATTATATAAGAGGTACTTTTATTCTTAAAAATTTGCTGCAAAAATACTACAACTTAAGTTGGTCATAAAATTAATTAATGATAGTGTGATTATTTTTTAATATTTAATCGTATTGAACAGTCGAAAGAAATTTATTTTTGATTAAGGATAGTACCCAATTACATTAAGTATTCTGATCCTAATTTCAAGCTATAAAATTGACTATTTAATGGTAAATAACTACCTATAATTTTATGAAAGTAATGCATACTACAAACAAATAAAGTTGAAACTCCTTTGACAAATATCTAACTATACAATACCTACCTAAAGGGCGTTTCTTCAAAAAACTTTAACTTTTATTTAACAAATCATTATCCTCCCGCGTTGTTAAGCATCGCAGTAACTTATTAGCATCTGTATTTTATTGGATTGGGTGAGAGCAGTTACATGGCTCAATTTTTTGAAACTAAACTTTGTATTTTAATCAGCAAAATTGTTAACTGTGGCTTGAGGATAATGACGCCGTTAATTTTTTGGTTTTTTTTTGGAGAATCACCCTAAAACAAATAAAGAGTATTTTTAACAGACACTTTTAGCCAAACGAAAACGAACCTAACAGACGAAAGAATAAAGTTCAAATTCTAATTAACAAGTGTGAAAATACTCACGGCTGGGTCGATGCGTGGGAAGGGGGCTAAGCAGATAAGTAGGACGGTCATGTTATCACAGCCGAGTCCGCCGGTGGCGCAGTTTGGTGCGAGGCAGCGTTGCATTAGTGCTTCGCAGACTGCTGCCGGCTCCCAACCGCTTAGTAGGCGTACACGACAGAATGATATCACCTCCTGTAATTATTGAAGTAGTTTTTTTGACTGCACGGTTGGCGCGGTGACTGGGCAACTGGCTGCCACGCAACATGTTGCGGGTTCGATTCCCGCACGGAACAACTCTTTCTGTGGTCCACAGATTGTTGTTCCGGGTCTGGGTGTCATGTATGTGGATGTGAAATTGTATATTTGTAAACGCACCCACGACACAGGAGAAAATCCTAGTGGGGCAACGTTTTTAAAAAAAATAATAAAAATTATGTTTTACGGCCGACTTTAGCATAGACTAGGGCCTAGTCTCGTTTCCCAACTTGTGGTCCGCGGACCCCTGGGGGTCCACGAGTATATGTATGGGGGTCCGCGAGTATATGTATTGGGGGTCCGCGGTGTCATATCTATTGTCCATCTGTTTAGGTAATTAACTAAAGGTAAACAAAAAAAACCACGTGACGCAGAGATACTTAACCTTCTATTACGTCAAATATTTCTCGTGTTTTAATTTAAACTTTAAAATCCTTCATTTGTCACTCACACACATACAAGCATAAATGCCTAAATCGTATATGAGCCTAGCCTATGGGTCTATTTCATTATCATGTTTAAATAGAAACTATTCTGAATCTGAATACGGATTTCTTTCTTGTACGGATATGTGTCTTTGGGCCAAGTTTCTTCAATATATTTGAACACATTAATTACAAACGATGAATAACCTAAACTTAAATAACTTAATAACAAAAACAAAACAAAGAAACAAGATAAATTCAACAAAATAGGAACGCGAGCGCAAACGACGAGAGAGCTGTCAATGGCGCCTGATTTACCGACTAAACGTAATACACGCTACTTTCATTGTCGCGCTACATCTTAATTGTACTCTTTAATTTGACAACATTATCTAATGCTTCGTTCTTAAAGGTTTTGGATACCTGGGATTTTAGGCTCTTTATGGTGTCTATTGTAATGAAATATTATATTATTTAATAAATGTTATTAAATTATTATGCTCAAGCAGATATATATAATATTTACTAAGAAATAAGTGAAAAGGAACAGAAACATAACATTTAATAGAGAAAACGGTCGTAAAAATGGAAACAATTTCTTTTCTTATTAAGTATTTTGAATCATGGAAATGTCAACTATAAAGAACTCTTTTTATGGTTTGTTTACAAATAGTTAACTACCTAAACAGACGGAGTATAGACCACACATAAATCGCTCATTAAATGCAAAAGGGCCGCAAAAACAGCTAGCTAGCAGTAGCGACATCAACCCGAATATTCCTGATTTAGTTGCAAAAAAGCAACACCAACCTTCGGGGTCCGTGAAAACCGTCCTCGATTTCCAAAGGGTCCTTGAAAACGACAATTAACAAGTTAATTAAAGCTATCTTACCTCATTGGACAAGACCTCCCAGATACCGTCGCAGGCTATCACTATGAACTCCCAGTCGTCGTTCAACTGCCTCACTTGTACGTCTGGGAACGCTGAAGAAACAAAATAATAATAATAAAATATTTCATCAACTAATCACAATGGTGACGCAGGCGTCGTAAAAACTGGAAAAAAGAGACCGGACGACAGTGATCTTTGAACTTCGGTAACCACAGTCACACGACGAAACACAACGCAAACTTGCGCCGTTTCGTCGCTTCACCTAAGTTTTCACATTTCTAAGATTATTAAGACACCACTGACAAACGGTGAAGGAAAACGTGAGGAAACCTGGACTTATAATTTCTGATTATAAATGTGTAATCGCCAACCCGCATTAGAGTGGTGATTATTGCTCAAAACTTCTCCGTGTGGTCAGCACTGAGCACTTATAGGCTGTTCATGTATGAATATAAATAGAACACAACAAACCTGTTACAATTTGTTCCTGCGGCGACAGTCTGTAGTTCCTCTTGAAGACATAATCCCCGAGTGCCCTGGACAGCGCGAGGTTCCCGTTGACCCTGTTGAGCTGCACCCAGCCTCCACCAGCCGTAATACGACGGAGCTCCTCTTCGTTGTTCGGTTTGTGGTCATATGATAATACTTCCACCTGGATAGGAAGGTCATAAAATGAGTAAAGGGTCATAGCCTATTTTAGGTAGTTTCAGACGATTCAACAAAAATTTCAAAATACCAAAAATTTTTATATTTACTTCTGGTATACTGAACTATATCATTCTAATAAGCGAGACACAATATACTCTTGTGTCTCACTAGAGTCAAGAATTTAATGATTCAACACCCAGAAATCGAACCCCTTCTTGATCTAAAGTCGCATTAGTGGCCACTCGACCACCGAGGCAGTCATGCACAGGTAAGATAGGTAATATCATTTTCTCTTTGAGTTTAAAACTAACAACACAATAGGTCTTCATCAAATCTAATCCCCAGAAGCTACTCACCGTGCCCCTAACGCTGGCAATAGCTCTGGAATCCCCAACGTTGGCGCAGTACAGGGTGTTGTCCTTTACGAGCACCACCACAGCCGTGCTGCCTGCTACTTTCGTCTGCAGCATATCTTCCTCCAACATCGCCTGGTCTAGGTCTAGGAAACCCTGGAAAAAATAAACATCTCTTGTTAAACGATAGAATCGCATGTGCAGCATAATAATTTAAAAAGTAACTGAACGTCACACTCGGATTTTCTCAGAACTTAAGTGTGGGAGAGCCATGCTTCAGCACGAATGGGCCGTTTCAACCGAAGTGATACCATGGTCTCACACAAAACCGACGTGATACAACGTTTGCGTTGTGTTTCGTTGTGTGAATTAAGTTACCGGAGGCCTAATCCCCCCCCCCCAATCTTCCCAATCCTCAAATTCCTAATCCCCAAATGGTCGGTAACGCATTTGTTGTGGCGATTACTTACCAGGTGATCCGTCTATTCGTTATCGTGCTTATTCTATAAAAAAATAGATTTTAATCTAACTCGGGTAATCTAAATCGTAATCTAAATCTAAATCGGGTAAACGAAAGGGATATTGAAATGTATGTCACTATTTCCTCGTTATGTGTATAAGTGCCATTCAGTAAGAGATTTATAATTGTACTGTAGCCACACATAAAAAAAAAACTAAAATATAAAAAAAAATAACCAATGACACTTTAACTATGTCGGCTTACCCACGTAACTGTGACGAGGAATGCACGGCTTGAAACTAGTCGAGTTCCTTGTTACGCGAGTAAATCGAAGAAGAGAATCGAAGTCAAGACCTGGGCAATTACACGAGGTTGGTTAAAAAAACGCCTACAAACTTAACCCGTCACACAAAAAAAAACTAAAAATCCAATTATAATTACAAGGATCACTTCTAAGTATACCTCTAAAATAAAAATACATAAAGGAATAATTACAACGCCAATACTACATACTTGGCACTATACCAACCTAATTAAAAACAACGGCTTGGAATAAAAACACGCACCCTTAATTATCATACACGAATATTACAAAGAGCAAATATTTGATAGTTTGTATATTTGTTTGTGTTGAATATGCTTTGGAACTACTGGATAGATTTGAGTCGTTCTTTCACCATTGTAAAGTTTACTTTTTAAGAAAAAATATGGATGGACTATATTTATAATGCAATGCTGGGGGCGTGGCCTAGCTTCGCTCGTGTGCTATTTGCCAATGTTTACGGTGAATGTGTCAGATTTACAAGACTGTTGTAAATCTGACACATACAAATTTAATATATCTAATTTGTTCAAGCAGTTTAGGAGTTATGCGCGAACATAAAATCATATCGGAAATTCATTTTTATTTACATAGATTCTCATAATAGATGAGAAAAATGTTTTAAATAGGGTAGAAAGCTAAATTTTAATGTCAGTCTCGTAGATTATTTGAAAACATTAGACATGTGTATTTAATTTTCTTACAAAAACGAATGCCTTTGACGATGTATTGATTTGAAATGTCGCGTGACGTCATTTCTATGTACATTTCATATGTAGAAATGACGTTTTAGCTCCTTAACTTTGATTTGTTTCATCGATAAGTATTGTTTTCATGAACGATTTTTTCATGTATGTCATGACTTGACATGACTTATGGTCTAAATAGATTTTTAATTTTCATACCCTGTCATCAATCCTATTCCAAGCGGGCGAAACCGCAGGAGGAAAGTTAGCGTGTGTATAATTAAATATTTTGTTACAAAACACCATGAAATGAACGCCAAGGGCTAGAAAGAAACGCTTGGACTTTACTTGGTCAAGTTTATGAAGCTAATTTTATACAAGTCATTAGCTAGGGTTGTTGCGTAGGGGAAATTAATGAGGAATTTTATTTTCATGACATTACTTTAGGAGCTTGGTGTTTTTTGTTAGGGTAGTAGGTAAGGGGTGTATCATCTGATCAATAGTAACAGTAGTTTTGCATATTGCACTTAAGAAAATATAGGTACAGACTTGAGACATAATAAGTTAAAATTAACATCGCATTTTCTATAATCTTTTATGAATTCATTGTAAAAACAAACGTAACTTAACATCATTTGTTCGACAATTATAAGTGTCTGTGTGATCGGTAGACCTATTGCCATACACAGGACTCAATTACTTATAGGTAAAGAAAATAAAAAGATAACGTTAAAATCAAAATCTTCTAGATAATAAGTAATTCTATACAAAAAATATAATAATCACGATAGTTATTATAAAAAAAATATAATGTTAATGTCTCATTAACTACCATGGTGGCAACCCTAAGCCCACACGTGTAAAGTTTCGTGTAATGAGGTTTTTAAATAAAATGAATCACATACAAACATGCTATGAATATGCACATTGAGGTCACATTCAGGAGTTAATACTGAAATTATTGACTGTGGTCAGACTGAAATAGGTAATAATAGAACTATGATGCGTTTATGCTAATTATTTGGTCACGCCACAGACGGACAGATGACGTATAAAAGGTAGATATAATAATTTGGGTGATTCTAACCAAATGTAGACCTAAATTCACGCGTTATTCCGGGAAAGGGAATAACACACATTTTTAGGTGTCTGTATATAAATTGGTAAAGCATTACTCATCATTAATACTGAGTACATTGGTAGGTAAAACGGATTTGTTTTTATGGGGGGAAAATCATCGAATGACTGCTCCCGCTGCTCTGGGTAAGGCTCCTCTCCTCCGATCCTCTTAAATAATGGTTAAACGGTGACCTGTCAAATTATTAAAAATATGCTTTGGGTGGAATGACCACTAAATGCAGCCTTATAAGGTTATGAAATTTACTTACAATATATTTATTACACATTACTTATTTGGATTTTTGAGTTTAAAATGTGTTCTGTTACCTGTTTCAAAGCCTCTTCAATGTTCCCAAGGTGGTACTCTGATCTGGCTGTCACAAACTTGTGAAGATGCTTGCCAGCATACTCTGCTATGTTGGATCCTGGAAACAAATTGAAATATAAACAAACACTAGACTATGAATAGGGTAATTGAATTTTTAATTGAATTACATTAAAAATAGTAAACATAAAAGTTTTTACTAGATTCATCTAGGCCTTGCATATGGATGAGAATAAGACAAGATGTTCATACCTAACCAAGTACAGAACACTTTAGTTTAAAAGCTACATGATTAATACAAATGTCATGGCAGTAAACTCATAAACCTGACAAAATGATTAAAACAAGAAGCCACAAGGAATTACAAACAATCACAGTAATATTTATTTATTTATAATATGGACAACCAGTAGTTGCTACATTAGGTCTTATATCTAAGCACTTACATTGTAATAAATTTTAAATGCACAACATTTTAAGGTGTCACAACATGATTGTATGTCAATCATGCTGAAACTACAAAACGGATTTTGATGAAATTTTGTATACCTCTACAGGCAGGGTATAGGCTGACTTAACCTGTTGTGTATCTAAACGTGAATCTATGCAAGACAATGTATTTTCTATTGTGTCACATATACGGGTATCCAAGCTGTTAAGTGATAGGATACTTTTTATTCCGATTAAATTCTCCCATGGGATAAAACAGGAATCATATTCTAGTTTCTATTAATACCAGACTTACCGCCATGTCCATCATACACCGCAAAATATGCAGTCCCGGGATCCTCTGGTAGCGAGAGTATGTGTGTATGAGAGTCATCCATGGACACTCTCCAGCCCTGCATGCAGGACGAGCCCACTAGGTAGCGGCTGTCCTGACATGTTGACGATTGCTTCTCCGTCACCGGCTCGGAAAGGGTTTGACCCATTACTCTACAAAAAAAAATTTAAGTATTGATTATTACCATTACCCATTATTGAATTACAAAGAATTAGTGACAGTTATTTTTTGTCTTTATTATGGCATCAGTTGTTGAACTAGCTTCATAAAAGCTGGAGTTCTTTAAAGGAGGCCTTCCCCTTTAGGTTATGCATGATGGTTATAGCTGTGCATGCAAAACCGACAAGCATAACCAAGCACCGATGCACCGATAACTGTACAGTATAATCACACACACGCTGGGGCTTGCCTGTCAGTTATGCATGCATGGCTAAAACCATCATGCAAAACCTATTGTGTATGGCCTCCTTTAGTGTACAGCTTCATGCAAAGCTGTGTATAACCTATATACACTTTTTAGTTATGTTATTAACATACTTCTTATGGGTCAGAATCTGCGTCATGACAGGATAATTAAAAAGCAACAAATCTAAAACTCAACATCTGACTCAATGAATGAAGCCATAATGGTATAATATACATTTTTTTTAAGTTATAATAAAACTACCAAACCTAACAGATTTCTAATCTATACTCACAAATGATTGTTGGCTAGAACCAATCATTGTTAATCACCTCAACTATTGAGCAAGTAAACAACATTCATTTATCAATTAACCTATTTTAAATATATATGAGTAGGTACTATGTAATAAAAGTTGGGAACCAAATAATTTTAAATATAGGTTATAAGGTCCCTACAGATTAGAAGGAAATAGTTTAAATTGTGATTAATTTAAAATTTAACCTTTTGAATGCACCGATATGAGACAATAGAAAAAACAGTGTGCCTCACATTGGTCCACGCTTAGACACACGACAGGTTAAGGAATAATATTTAAAAATGTATTATAAAATTGAAATAATATGAAATTTATTAATATTTGGTACACTAGAAAACACTAGACACTTATAGGCAGTATGAATTATTATAGATTGTAAAATGTAGGCCACACACTATCTCACAATTTTATCATCTTTTTGTATCTAAGACCATGATCAAAACTGTTATGTTTAAAATTGAACTTAACACTTGAGCTGTTACTCACAACTATAACCACCTGGCTTTTAAAAAAGTAACCTATAACATGCTCCAACCTCTTAACTATATCCAGATACAAAAAAAATACCACTAAAACTCTTTGTACAAAATGACAGACACACAAACACACTTTTGTATTTGTGATTAATTATTAAAAATAGTACGAATTATACTAATGCATAGTAAATATTACTTTATAAAAGAAGCATGCACCGAAATATTTGAAAGAACAATCAGTTTACACCTCCATAGTAACTGTTAGATCCCAAAGATAACAATGTTATGAAAATAAATTATGATTCATGAAAACACAGGAGAGCATCATAAATCGTTTTGGGAACATCGGAAATCGTAAACTTACAGTTTCGAACCACCAGTATCAACAAAATCTCCAGATATGACTAACGACTGGTGTCATTTACTATTTTACTTATAATCATCTCCAAAGAGACCTTTTCTCAATAACACTACAACAATACTGCACCCAATAAACACAGTGGCTGTCTGTACAATACATTTATCTCTCACTTAGTACAAAATAAACTGTAATTATCAAATTTAAAACAACAAAAAGTGATAAGATAAAGCTCTTACATTACTGCGCTGTTATTCTTCACGTATTAAACAAAACATACAAATAAATGCACTCACAGGTATTTCAGACACTAGGAAATCTTTTAATGTTCGCTATTATGTTGTTTCGTAACAAATCAACGTTTATTTTTCACAAATATCACGAAAATGCGTAGGTAAATAGAATCAAGACAAGATTGAAAAACGTCAGTCAGAAACCATGACATAAGGTTTCAATGTTGCCAACTATAAATTTTTGTATACCATGGGAGATTTTTAAAAAACTACCAAGGAATGTAATAAAAATATTTAAAACTTTAGAGAACGTTTATTTTTATCTAAAAGTCTTCGGCGTATAAAATGAATATTTCAGATAAGAACTTAATAAAAAAATCCAGATTCTAGCTTCAATTAAAGTTAAACTAATCTTACTTTACAAACATAAAACCTAAAACATCAGTGCATATTGTTATAATTTTATAATTAGGTAATAAAATTAATTTTAACGTTTCAAAGTGGTGTACCTACTTACTTTTTTTAATACATATAACCATATTTTTATCATTTTATAAACATAATATAACATCACGCCTTTTATCCCCGAGGGGTAGGCAGATGCGTACATTATGCCACTATACTATGTAATACCCACTTTTCACTATTTATGTTATGAGTCCCATGAAATAGGGGGTGAGCCTATTGCCATATACCAGGCACAATTCCAGACTTCGTGTACTACTGAGAATTATAAACCCAGTAATACTTTTCCCGACCTGGGACTCGAACCAGAGACCCCTTGCTCGGCAGTCGCACTTGCGACCACTCGGCCAACGAGGCAGTCACTTCATGAATTATGTAACTATTTTACTTATGAATAAGTTCTTTCCGTAGTTAGCTAGACCCTATTATAGGTATTTTTTTATGGCTGGTAAACGAGCAGACGGGTCACTTAATGTGAAGCAATCTGCGTCGCCCATGGACATCTGGAACACCAGAAGCATCACAAGTGCGTTACCGGCCTTTCGGGGATTAGGAGTTTGAGGATCGTTGGGGATTCAGGGATTGGGGAAGGGGTTAATTAGGCCTCCGGTAACCTCACTTACACGACGAAACAACTCAAACGTTGCTTCACGTGGGTTATCTGTGAGGCCGTGGTATCACTCCGGTCAAGCCGGAAAAGTAGTTAAGTAGGTAACAATGAGTCGAGCATCAAATTTCGTACTGTAGGTACCAACGCTTCTTAAAAATTAATTTAGGTTTATATTACACATAGTAGATACTTAGGATTATTTAATCAGGAAAGTCCTAAATGAAGATAGGTGTACATAACTAAACTTATTGAGTTTTTGCAGGTACCTATTACGTATACTTTTACCTTCAGAACATGACTAGAGACATATTTACCGGAATTCTTGAACTATGTAGGTGTTTTATATCCTTAATATCTAGATTATAGATAACTTAATATAACCAACTTAATTCAAAACCAAGTAATAAAACACTTGCCTCATTATTTTCGACGTTCCAAACATCATTTTGCTAACAAAATAACTATCAAAATAAATAAAACATACAAATCAGGAAATTACGGCTGAAATAATTTTTTGCTAGTCAAAATGTTTAATTAGGTATTCTATTTTTATTTGAGGCAAACGAAGCCAATCAATAAAATTTATTCATAAAAAAACTATTAAAAGTGTGAATTTGATACGTCTAAGTTACGTTTATAAATAGTGACAGAAGATGAATCATTAGGAATAATAAAAAGTAATTAATGTCAGTGCAAAGAGGTTACAGTAGCCAGAGATACCTTACTAAATTATGAGACCAACAAGGGCGTTGAAATTGCAACATCCTTGGAGACCAAGCGGTCTCCTACCTCCATGGATTTTTAGATTGTAGCTACCTAATTGATACATCTACCTAGATAATTATTTCTACAATAAACACCTAACTAAACGACCTAGATCCGTTTTAATAGTCGTTGAAAGGAAAAGGACAACTTTTTAAACCAAATGCAATCTATCATAAAAAATGTTGACCTACCCACATAGATAAATTATTATTACCCACTTTTAATACTGATCTACCTCCTAAAATAATGAAAATCATACAACTGACAATATTATTATCAAAAATCTTAGCTCTCCAGGACTGCAACTGAATACGAGACCGCGTGTTTCGCAGTCATGCATGCATGAACGAGATCGAAGAGACATTCCAATAAATAATATCATGGTTATTGCTTATTAATATTAACAACGAACGCAATATAAACGTAGGTTATTAAAGCGTATATAATGAATTTCGTCACACAAGCTCGGCTCAATGTGCGTCAACGTAACACTATACTACATTAATAGCTGACTCCAACAAACCGGCTGTGTCATCAGAATTTGGCTAAGGCAACGAGAATGTAGTTTTGCGAAGACTTTTTAAAGTTTGTCAATATTATTTAACGATTAATTTCTGATGTTTTTATAGGATATGTTAAGTAAATATTGATAAGACTATGGCAAACATTTACGTATTAAAAAAAAGTAAATACAGCGATAAGATAAATTAATAACTTGCTGAAGTAAGGTATTTGCTTACCATATACTGCCATTTTTTTCGATGGGGGCCGGTTCGAAGAAGGCTCCCAATTTTTGCCAGTTATGTCACTCGTTGCATTGTATGCAGCCCTACCTGAAAATAGTAATAAGAAATCTAACGTAAAAACTTTTTTAATACCAACACGATATTTTTTTTCTCTTAGTGATCATCTCCGACTAACTTCAGGAAAATAAATCGCTGCTATAATAAAACCTGCGATAACTTTAGTATCAACCATGGCAGCAGCCAATTTACAGTACTAGGTACCTATACCAACGCGTCATTTATTACGTACAATGCAATGCATGAAACAGAGAAGCCATAATAGAGAAACACATTGTTGAAATCAACCTATATACTGACAAAAAAAAACTAAAAAGAAAGAACAATGAAAAGTACCTATAGAAACATTTTAAGTACACTTTACCTATTACGTAGGTTACGGTAAAAAATAGCACTAGACGCTCGAAGAATAATTAGGAGAAAAATCTTAAAATAGTTTTTGCACTCCATTGTATATTATTACTGCTTGAGGTACGGTAAGCAAATGGGATCCAAGAAAATTTCACCACTGCTTATATGCAGTTTTCAAAAAAAAATCAACAGAAACCTTCAAAAACATTTAAATTTTTTTAGCTTTACCTTCAATGTACCTACATTATCACATTTTTTTCAACAACGCATAATTAAATACATTACAAGCATAAAATTAAAGAATCAAAATCTTACTATCGTAGATGATTATTGTGTGGAATATATTTTTAAAGAAAACAGTAATAATTTATGATTAAACTTTTTTCCATATAATTGTTCGAAATCAATATTTTTAATTATTTCCTTCACGGCCCCCAGCTGACTCCCTGAAGCAAAAATACAGGTTTACTGACCACCTCACTATTTTGGGCTTCTGCCCTCCCGTTTTACCCAATGTAGGAAGTTTGGCGCATCTATCTAATTATTACTGGCATAAGCAGGAAGGAACTACGTTTCACTAAATAAATTCTGACATTAAAGTCATATTAGATTAACTTAGCCATCGGAAAATCGATATCAAATAAGTTTTAAATTACATTATCAATAACGAGTGACGAAATCGAAACCGGTGTGCAGTCAGTATCGAGTTGTCGCGCACCGTGCGAGCGCGTGTCTATCGCGTGTTCTTAATTTGAAATTTTAAGTGAAAAAAAACACGTTTCAAAAATGGCTTGTCCCATGAGGTGAGTTTTTTTTAGATTCATGCTCTATTACCTACGTCAAGTGTTCTAGATTTTTTTATTTGCTCATGTGATGCATTGGTAAATGACTTGTTGCCGTAGCTTTGAACAATTTAATTTACTTCTATTTCCTTTATTTTTATCAAGATTGATGTACCTAAATATATTTGCTCAATATACTTATTTTAGAGTTACTTAGCTAGTAATTTCTTTTTACGTAACTACCTACATAATATATTATGTCACTTCAAAATAAATTAATAAACTAATTAATAACTTGTAAAAATATAACTAAACTCAATTATTAAAACAAAAACGTAATGTATAATATATACTTAGTAAGTAACTCCTATCTAGGTCCTATCAAATTGAAATTAAAATAAACACCCAATTAATAATAACCAAACTTACAAAAAAGAATAACATTCAGTCTATTTTAATGTTGCCTTATTTAATTCTTTTATGTAAATTCTACCAAAAAAAAAAAAGAAATGGCGGGAAAACGAGCGAACCAGACAACTAACTTACTTTTTTACCGCAAGCATAAAACGGATGTACTTAAGTCATAAAATAGCGATTAAATCCCAAAGGTCACTGCTTCGTAGAAAAGGTTACAAAAGGGGTGAGTAGGTACCTATAGTTAATTATCAGGTCGCTACTGAATTAAATTTATAAGTCGACAAGTAACCTACCATTTTTGGTTTAGTTTCGACTCGAATGGATATAAAAAACATTGAGAAAAAAAAATCATAAAAATCCCAAATTGAGAATCTCCACTTTTTTAAGAAGTCGTTTAACAAAAATAAGCCAATATCTAATATTTCATGGTCGGCAAGGCACTTGTTACTCTGTGAGGCTTCTGGTGTTGCTGGTACCTCCATAGGCCATGGGGACTGTTTTTCCATCGGAAAACCCGTAACTTTATTGCAAGTCAGTTTCTAACATATCGCTACTACATGTTTAAGTAATAAAGCAGATTTAACAAGCAGTTACCTAAACGTATTATTCTGAATGAAAAATAGTACCTAATATTTTATTCTTAGCAGATAGGTGAAGGATGAAACCCAGTCTAATTTCAATAGCAATTAGGTATAATGTTGCTTACCACTAAATAACGTTCAATTAATCGCTGGGTCCACGACATATAAAGTAAAACATTCATAAGTTATTCCTTATCAAATTTGTTTTTGTGTCACTACGAGATTACACGTAATAATTATTTATTATGAATTAAATATATATGAGGTCACGATGGAGATAGAAATTTAAATCTTCACATAACTACATACACACACATACAAACGTTATCTTATAATAGTAAGTTCAAATACTTAAGTTGTTTTGCATGGGAATCGAAAATGCAAACTGTGGCTGTAACCATCAGTTTCTAACCACACAACATGATTTCTTTTTTATGGAATAGGAGGCAAACGAGCAAACGGAATACCTGATGGTAAGCGATCAACGCTGCCTATGGACATCCGTAACGCTGTATCCGCCCGTCCGTACCAATATGACTTTTCCCGAGTGTACTTTCTAAGTATATTTAGACAGCTGACTGACAAACGGTGAAGGAAAACATCGTGAGGACGAGAACCTGAACGCAATAATTTCAATGATAACTTTGAAATCGCCAACCCGCATTGAGCAAGCGTGGTGGTTAATGCTAAAACCTTCCCCGTGTGAGAAGACTTTGGTCAGCAGTGAGCACTTATAGGCTGCTGATGATGATAGACTGGAATCTTATAAATTAAGCAACAGCAGTAGTTAGTTCCTAATTATCCGCTGATGTACATGTATGTGTTCTGGACTTCTGGATTCCGAGCTACTAATATAAGGGGGTTCTAATAATTATTATTCTCATTTTGTCTAAAACAGTGACAATTTGTGTTACTGCCTCGTTGGCCGAGTGATCGCAAGTTCGCAAGTGCGATTGCCGGGCAAGGAGTCTCGGTTTCGATTTCCAGATCGGGCAAAGTATTACTGGGTCTTAAAAAATCCCAGTAATAGCAGGAAGCCTGGAATTGCGCCCGGTATGTGATAATAGGCTCACTCCCTATTACATGGGACTCATAACTTAAATAGTGAAAAGTGGGTGTAACATTGTACAGTGGCATTAAGTATCGTAATGGGCACCTCTGCCTACACCTTCGGGGATAAAAGGCGTGATATTATGTTTTGTTTGGATGATAATTTTTCAAAATTGATTTAACTGAAATTAATAAAAGTGCGTCTAGAAGAAATCTTCTAATAAATACATATAATTATAAACTTTAACAACAAGACCACACACTTTTTTTTTTTTTTTTAAGTGGGGAAAATCATCGAATGACTTCTCCCGCCTGGGTGAGGTGGGAGGGAGTGTCAGACTCTTACTGACTAAAAACCACCCCGTTCCTTCTCCTGCACGTCGAGCCGGAGCCCCGGTTACCCGTTAGGTTCTCCGCGACAAGACCACACACTTAGGCTATCGTTATCACCAATGACCTTCCTCAATAATTGAGCTAAATAAGAAAAAAACAAGTTTCAAAAGTTAACACACACAAGACCACTTCAGTTATTCTTATTACTGTTCTAGATACCCATAGCTGAAGCAAAATAATGTCTCATAATTTAAGGTGATTCGAACACATAACAAACAGACCTAATTAAATAATTAAAATAGCATAAGTACTACGTGTAATTACGTATTGTTAACCAGCTATTAGCATTTCAAATTTTATCTAAATCGATTCTTTAATTTTCACCAACCAAAAATAGAACTTGTTTGCAGACAATTTTTAGCACTAATGACGTAAGACGTGCACTATTTACACAATTATCCAATACACAAAAACAATACTATAACAGTATTATCTGTTGAATTTTAATTTGTTTATATTTACATAGGTAATTCTGTCTTATTTTAGCCAAGACAGGTGTTATTCATATGTAGGCAACATCTGACGTCTGTTTAGAATATATATGTACGAATAAATAAATATTTCGGAAGTAATTTAAAAATATAAAAACAATAGGCTCAGGGGGCATTACATGAGTGAAAAGTGGGTGGTACATTATTCAGTGGCATTAAGTGCAGTACTGTGCACCTTTGCCTACACCTTCGGGGATAAAGGGAATGTTATTGTGTTGTGTTATAAACAAATCATTAAACATCTTATTATCGATTCCAAAAAGGGGGGTTACGACAGACGACACACTATAGATTATCTACATTTGTGGCATCTTTCCGCGGAAATCACAAGAGCTGACTAAGGAAGGGAGACTAACTACACATTGGGCCGAGACTAAGCAGCAGCACTATCTGATAAACCTGAACCTTCTTCAATAACCCGCCTACCAAGAGTGGAGACCAAAGCAAATCCTTGTAACGGCATAGCGTATACTAAAGATGTGTCGTGTTGTAGCGTAAGCTAAGTTTGTATTTAGTACGTACCTAATTATATAAACAATAGTCAGTATGTCTTAGCCTGCTCTGTAAAACTGTCGTGTGTGAAGAGACAATACATAATTAGTCGTGACCAGTCTTTCATTGTATCTACACCTCTAGCATCCCCCATCAAATCCTCTTTAAAAAATAGGTCTCTTCATGACGTGTATGACGAGACACAAGAGGTTTAGCAGCAACCGCAGTGAGTGGTGTAGCAGGAAACTATCACCCACTGTTACAGCCATAATGACCAAATCAGCCTACTGTGGACTATGCAAAGAGTATATTAGACTATGGTAGAAGAAAAATGGCACGCACAGCTCACTATGGTAGAAAAAAATAGATCAGGTCATTGTGTTTTCAACCTTGAAAAAAGACCTATGTATAAAATTGCAAATAAATTCTAAAAAACGAACAAATTCTTTATTATCATTTGCCTAGATATCGTTATGGCGACAGAACTCAAATTGAGTGTATGAATTAAGTATTTGTCTATTGGATAAAATTACTAAAAATAAATAAACATGGAATGATCGTATCGTTGCATACAATAAAATAATATTCTTTAATATGTTCACAATTTTTAACATCACATTAAAACTGATAAGCAAATCTGTTTTGAGATTTCGTCATGAACTGATCAAAACCGGTAGGTAGCCTGTCTGCTGTTTGTGATTGATAGCAATTAGCAAGGTTCGAGTTCTGATTTTTAATATATTGACATGTCTATATCTTGTAACAGTTGAGTCCAAAATTCAAAATTTTGAGTTCGTTGATTTTGTAAATATGAATGCAGAAGTGCATCCACAGGATTTTAATCAAGTCTCATGCAGTTGCTCTTATTTATGAGAACCATAGTGGCTTAATTGAATAAATTATATAAATTTGAAACCACACTGGTTCTATCAAAAATGATCGATTTGTAAGGGACCATCATAAACTCAATATTATAAAAAATGAGTTAGGTCGCGGAGAACCTAACGGGTTACCGGGGCTTCGGCTCGACGTGCCGGAGAAGGAACGGGGTAGCTTTTAGTTAGTAAGAGTCTGACACTCCCTCCCGCCTCACTCAGGCGGGAACAGTCATTCGATAATTTTCCCCCCCTTAAAAAAAATGCTTCTCATTGCCTCAGAGCCAGTCATACTCATTAATGTTGTGCAGTTTCAAATTTAGCTTTCTGACAATTACGAAAATCGAAATACATGGGTCTTTCTTATTTATTATGTCATTAATACAAAATATTCCAATACCAAAGCTTCCATTTATCTCCAAGACTTCATCATCAGCAACCGCCAGAAGACGTCCACAGTAGAACACAGGAATCTTCCAATCTCGCAAAGACCAAATTTGAAACATGTCCAAAATTAAATAATTTATAATTATCATTGTCTACAGGTCTATGATGGACGAGAGCTCAGCTCAGGAAGGTAACCATCTCGGCAACGAGGCTGGTATGCTGTACGGAGAGTACCTGATGCTGGACAAACTACTCTCAGCTCAGAGGATGCTCAGCTCCGAGTCCTCTAAGCCAGTGCATGATGAGCATCTGTTTATTATCACTCATCAAGGTAAGGATATAAATTCGCCATTATTTTCCGTCGCTCTTTCAATTTCCGAGAACTGGTCCAAAGTTAACCAGTTGCACAGCGGCGTAACTATACCTTTCGGGGCCAGTGACAAATTTATCGGTTGGCTCACTGTTCCCAATAAAAAGAGAAAGAGAGAGAGAAGAAAACCTCTGAACGAACGCGCCGTAACCCTTCAGTTGGGAGCCCGTGGCATTTTGCGGACTTGCCACGCTGTAATTACTGCACAGCAGTTCTTCGAAGTTACTAAATGTCAGTATTTTGAAGCAAAGTTATGAAGAGATTAGAATTGAAATACATATTTCATCTTCCCTATGATAACGTTTATGTCCTTCTGTGTAATATCTTCAAGATTTTTTTTGCCAAGTAAAAGCATTACGTCCTTGAAAAAGGAGTCTCTTTGTATTATCTGTCAAAACTTACCAAAATACAATAGGTTCAGTTGTTTATTTTGATGTAGTATTACCTAAATATAAATGTTCCCATATTAAGTATGGTATGATCAGGTCTCCGCGAAGGCCTTGATAGGGGCCCATATCCTAGTCCTGAGGGGATAACAGGATATTAGCCTACTAACCTACCTAAGACCGATAAAAACAAGATATTTTTTGGTTAATAAAAGAGGTTTTTGGTTTCAGCCTACGAGCTATGGTTCAAGCAGATAATATTCGAGGTAGACTCTGTGCGGGCATTGTTGGACGTGGAGGGACTGGACGAAAGCCACACTATGGAGATACTGAAGAGGTTGAACAGGGTCGTGCTCATATTGAAGGTAAGAGATCCCCTTTATAAAGGACTTTTGTAGGCAGTGAATAAGTACTTGTTTATCTAAATGTGTACTAAACCCCAGGGTCTGGCAGAACGTAAATATAAACAAGACTCGATGCACGTGGGATACCCATGCATGCTTCGACACGAATGAGCCGGTTTAAAAAAAAGTGTTACAGTTAGGTACAGCGGCCATGGAAAGGTGCGGAGATGCTCATTTACCTTTGGAAATGAAGTACCTAGGCACGATGTATTTCCTTCTTGTAAAATGGGATTACCCCACACTGAATTTCTCCTGTGTCGTGAGTGCATTTACAAACATACAAGATCACATACACATGACACCCAGACCCGGAACAACAATTTGTGTATCACACAAAGAGTTGCTCCGTGCGGGATCGAACCCGATTCACGTTGCGCGGCAGCCGATTGCCCAGCCACCGCACCAATCGTGCAATCTAAGCACAATATTAACATAACATAACATCACGCCTTTTATCCTCGATGGGGTAGGCAGAGGTGCACATTATGCCACTGTACCTCTACAATGTAACACCCACTTTTCAGTATTTATGTTATGAGTCCCATGTAATAGGGAGTGAGCCCGTGCTATTACTGAGATTTTTTTTAAACCCAGAAATGCTTTGCCCGGCCCGGGAATCTAACCCAACGAGGCAGTCTAATCTAAGCACAATATTGTAGATTATAATCATAATTATTTATTTATTTGGAACATAGGGTACTACCTCTATATAGGTGTTCTTAGGCTTAGCTTCTATAGTTCTATACCAAAAGAATCACAAAACTATATCGAGAAACTACCTCGTTCTTCATCGTCTGACGTAAGCTGGGAATTAAGTTACGGTTTACTAACAACTCATTATTACCTTCATTAATTACTTATCTATACTAATATTATAAAGAGGAAAGATTTGTATTTTTGTATGTTTGTAATGAATAAACTCAAAAACTACTGGACCGATTGCAATAATTTTTTCACCATTAGAAAGCTGCATTATTCAGAAGTAACATAGGCTATATAATATCACGCTAGGTCCTATAGTTGTGGAGCAGTAACTAAAAATGTTTTAAAAACGGGGGAAAAGTATCGTTTCTGAGGCCTTCCGTGGCGTGCGCTGAGCATATAGTTAAAGTTATACAAAAATGTTCTATAGATGAATTGTTCATAAATAAATGAAATAAGTAAATGAAGTCCGGAAAAATATTTTCAAAAGGTAAATACTTCCTAAATAAAAAAAAAACTGAGAATAAATATAAATAAAACATAAAACTCCCCCCGTGCGAAGCCGGGACGGGCCGCTAGTAAATTATAACAATATTAGCCGCCGATGCAGGTAATACCTAGAACTTTGAAAAATACATGTAATTAACACTCGCGATTAACCAAACGCCTCTAATTACGTAGAATAGGTACATAATAATATAATAATTATAAGTGCATATAGGTATTTGGTATGTAGGTATGTATTCTTAAATTATCATCATAACATAGGTACACACAGCTGGAGGTAGTATTTGATTCTCGCAGGAGAGTTCGATCATTCGAGTAGGTACCCAGTGACCCTTTCGTTTTTTTATGGGATTGAGTGTGTGGTTATAATCGGTAAGAGTCCGATATAACCTACTGTCTGACGCACATCGTCTAGACGAAGGGTCTCCATAAGGATTTCCACCTGTACATACATACGTATACAGCTTACAGCAAATGGCAGGTATTTGGTAGGTATTTTTGCTTCCTCGATACCAGACCACAAAAACAATGAAAACTTATCAAAATTGCATGGCTTTCCTTTGAAAAACGATCAGAGATACTGAGAGAGGGGGCTATCATACCATCCGATAAATTAACAATACGGCCATTAATGGACATACGAAAAAAAAATTAAAAAAGGAACTATTGTCGCATCACACAAACCAATGTGTTTGTCTTACTCATTACGCATAATATAACAACCGCGATAGTGTTGTGCCCTGACATTTGACCCCTTTATCGACATCGATACGTAATTTTTTATCGACAATCTGGCTCGCACTAGTGACACGCTGTTATATTGCGTCCTTAAAAAGTTATGATCATGCTATTATCTAAGTACATTTTTAGGAAAATATGAGAATTTTAGCACCCAACAGCGCTGTATCCACCTAAATCTTATATGAATAATTCAAGTGACTCGATTGAGTCGAACTCCAAAACTAAAGAACCAAATATAGTCTTTGTTCTGTGCACGTAATTGGCTTAATTTAGTGTCTCTGATAATTATGGCTCGTCCCTTCTGATTCTGACATAAAATTGGCAAAAAGTAGATTTTGAATTAAAAAAACTTTAACTACAATATAGGCAATAGGTACCCCTCTGGTTTTCTGTTCCAGAGATAATAGTCGTGAAGTTATTTACGTTTAATTGCTTTAATTAATGAATAATCATTGATTTCATGTAAAACTTTATCAGGTTTATCGCTCGAGTTAAACCTAATTATAAAAACATTAATACTTACAATGCGTGTGATGTAATTACCTATAATTTGTTATAAGCACAGAGCCGTGTTATCCCTAAGGCAAATTACGCAAGTGCCTTTTCTTTTTTTTTTAAGGGGGGAAAATCATCGAATAACTGCTCCCGCCTGGGTGAGGCGGGAGGGAGTATCAGACTCTTACTGACTAAAAACCACTTTTTGAACTTTATGGAATGAAACCGTACAAAAATGACCCCCAATTTCACCAGTATGTAACATCTTATTCAAAAACCTTTAGAATAGTATGCAGAGTCGCGAAACGTCTTTATATTAGTAATAAAATAAAATCGTCTGATGATAAGATAAAAACTACTTGGAAAGTTATACACAACGAGACTGGTAGGAAAAGATTAAGAAACTCAGAATTTAATTTAAATACCGAAAGGGGACAGATTTCATCAAACGTAGATATAGCCCAGGAGTTTGAATTTTTTTTTACTAATATTCCTATTAAAACAACTGAACATTTAAAGTCATCACCAAACCTCTCTGTAACTTTGCTTAAGAACAACATAGAATCATGTCAATACGACTTTAGTTTTCGATATACGAATCCTCTAGAAATTATAAAAGTTTTTAAAGAAATCAAGACCAAATCAACGGAGGATCTTTGGGGCTTATCGGTAATGGTTTGCAAGTCACTTATCCAAACTGTAGCGCCATATCTGGCTGTGATTTTCAATAAATGTATAGATGACGGTGTTTTCCCTGACCTAATGAAATATAGTAAGGTTATCCCACTATTTAAAAGTGGTGACACTAAAGAACCTAACGCCTATAGGCCAGTGTCTGTTTTACCGGTTCTCAGCAAAGTCTTTGAAAAGTTGATGCTGTCTCGGATGCTTCATCATTTTAATAAACATTCCATCTTTCACCAACAACAATACGGTTTCACTAAAGGTCGTTGTACAACTGACGCCGGTGTCACTTTGATTAAGGAAATATTTGGTGCTTGGGAGGAAGCACAGGATGCTATTGGTGTCTTTTGTGACCTCTCAAAAGCATTTGATTGCGTTGACCACGAAACACTTTTGCTGAAATTAGATCACTACGGGATAAGAAACTCTGCGCTCCGTCTTATGAAATCTTATTTAGAAGAAAAACAGTTAAAGGTTCATGTTAACGGTATTAACTCACAGGGCTCTGGGATGAATATGGGCGTTCCTCAAGGTTCAATATTGGGTCCCTTTCTCTTTTTAGTCTATATAATGATTTGCCATTTATATTTAAAAATGAACCAAGAATGGTGCGTTTTGCAGATGATACGTATCATTAATTTTTAAAGTAGATCGACGTACAAATAATCTTGACGACGTAAACAGCTCCATTCTTCAAGTGTATATCATGTATGTATCAATATGTGAGCACCATGTTAGACTTAAGATTTTTATTTATTTTAGTTAGTTATTAGTATAATGCGTCAAGCGTGTCTTTGCATTGTTCTTACATATGCGTACAGTATTGAAATATGTATCAGAGACATTGTAGAACATACTTTTTTAAAAAGAGTAACGAATGGAGTTTCGTTCGTTCTTCGCTCGTTCTTCTCCATTCGAATCTACGTTTTGGAATGAGCACCTAGCTTCACCTAATTTCACTGACGGACTGACTGACAGACTATTATTTATTTTGTATTTGTTGACGTTTCAAAAGTACCAAACTATGGTTTAATTGAAATAAATGCTTTGACTTTGACTTTGACACCCCGTTCCTTCTCCTGCACGTCGAGCCGGAGCCCCGGTTACCCGTTAGGTTCTCCGAGGGTGCCGCGAGACTTATTTTGACTATATGGGCAGATATACAAGGTGTAGTTTTAAAACCGTGGCTTTTCTCGGGGCATGTCACAGAAGTCATAAAGGTTCAATGTAAGAGAAAGTTTCGGGCCAATAGTTAAAAATACGGCTATAATAAATCGTTTAAGTTCGACAGTATTTCAGAATAAGCGATAGCAATGTTTCTTATTGGAGTTTTATGGAATTAGGAATAATATTAATTACGTGTTTGAGTTTGTGTGTGTTAAGCCGCGTTATAAAACTAGTTACAAGGCGGCGGCGTGTAGTTCGCACTTACGGATTTCCGTAATTTACAGAAAAATGAAAAATACATATTTACCTACAAATAATTTTATTGATTCGGACTCAGAATCGATAGCCGAGTTACCTCCTAAAAAATGACGCAGATTTAAAACAACACCTTGTAGAGTACCTAGTTGCGCCAAAAAAGATGCGCCTATGAGGTGCTTGTCTAGGACGCTCTCTAGGTTTAATCCACCTCTGTATAGGTAGGCTGCCTCGCTGGCCGAGTGGTCCCAAGTGCGACTGCCGGGCAAGGGGTTTCGGGTTCGATTTCCAGGTCAGGTAAAATATTACGGTGTTCTTTTTAAATTCCCAGTAGTAGAACGGAGTCCGGAATTGTGCTCGGTATATGGCAATAGGCTCCCCCTTTTACAGTATGGGATAACATAAATAGTGAAAAATGGGTGTTACATTGTACAGTGGCATTAGGTAAGTGCCGTAATGTGCACCTCTGCCTATCCCTTCTGGAATAAAATGCGTGATGTTATGTTATGTTATGTTACGTGTAGGTATTATGATTTAGGACATATTATTGTGCCAGTTAAACTGTCAAACAGCAAGCGGTCACTGGTGACCGCAACCTATTGTTCTTTAATTGTGTCTATAATGACGGTACTCAACGAGTTAAGAGCGGACAGGCCGCACAGCGAACTAAAATTGGCGTGGAAAAATTTTCGCACCACATGACGCCTCAATGCATGAAAACCGACTTTATCGCCTGTGTGGATGCTTTCACGAGATTCTATGTATTATAGAATTGCGAAATAAATTCACACGAATTTCATTTCGCCATATTATGGCCGAGCTCTAAGCCTAATTGTCGAATTTAACTGACACCTGTTAAACAACTCTAAATTAAATAATATTAATAACAAATATATGCATAGATAATAATCATTATGTACAACTTCCTTGTATCAACGACGTGTTATAATTAATGATGTGAAAGTAGGAGAGAAAGTTGTTATTTGAGACATCTTGCAATTATTGAGTGGCCACAACAGATGTAAACATATATGTGGGTACTAACCTCTAGCATACAATGTAACTGGTCATAGATAGGTACTAGTTAGACTATCATGTTTTCATCAAGAAATATGAAGTGTTTTTATAATAACTGTCGCGAGACATGCTGTATTAACTTTTTAAGTGTGAGAGAGCTATGCTTCGGCACGAATGGGCCGGCTCGACCGGAGTGATACCACGGCCTCAGAAGACCGACGTGAAACAACGTTGTGTTGTGTTTCGTCGTGTGAGTGAGGTTACCGGAGGCCAAATTACCCCCCCCCCCCTTTCCCAATACTTAAATCCCAAACAATCCTCAAATTCCTAATCTCAAAAGGCCGATAACGCACTCGTAACGCCTCTAATGTTCCAGGTGTCCATGGGCGATGCCGATTACTTACCATAGGTGATCCGTCTGCCCTTTCAAAGGCTAATCCCATAAAAAAAACTAAATAATACGAGTTACTCACGTACATATATTGAGAAAAGCTCTACTACTCTAATTTCGAGGCATGTAAGCTGCGCGGCATCGCCTCTACCGCGCACGCTTCTCATGAGGACGAGTCCCTTTGTGGCTCGAAACTAGTCAAGCTTTTATCTTAAATAAGTAAAATCGCGGGTTACTCACGTGAATATACTGAGAAATGCTCTACTAGTTGAGCTGCGCGACGTCGATTAAGAACCCCTCTGTGGTTCGAAACTTTTTTTTTGTTTTAACGATTTAGGTTCTATCACTTGTACTATATTATGGTGTTGTCTCCAACAGTTGCTGGTGGACCAGGTGATGATCCTGGAGACGATGACTCCTCTAGACTTCATGGACTTCAGGAACTACCTACGTCCTGCCTCCGGTTTCCAGAGCTTGCAGTTCCGTTTGCTTGAAAACAAGGTACCCAGGTGTTTAATGTATCTAATATGGGCTATTGCTATCCATACCTCAAACGCAAAAGCATTTATTTGAGTTAAACCATAATTTGGTACTTTTGAAACGTCAATAAATATAAAGTAAATAATAGTCTGTCAGGCTGTCCGTCAGTGAAGCTAGGTGCTCGTTCCATGAAGTAGATTCGAGTGGAGAAGAACGAGCAAGAATCTCCTATCGTTCCCAATAAATAAAGTTTATTTTGCGAAGAGACTCGATATAAAATAACAGTTTTAGCTTCGACTGCAAGACCGCACACCTTAAACATTAAAATAAAGCTAGACAAGTTCGGCGCTTCCTAACCACAAATTTTATTCGCCATGATGTTTTTATTAAGATCATGAACTTGCCTCGACTGCTTCGTTGGCCGAATGGTCGCAATTACGGCAAGGGGTCTCGGGTTCGATTCCGGGGACGGGCAAAACACTACTGGGTTTTTTCAAAAAATCTCAGTTGTAGCCCGGAGTCTGATATTGTGCCCAGTATATAGTATTTCAATAGGCTCACCCCCTATTACATGGGACTCATAACATATAGTGAAAAGTGGGTGTTACATTGTACAGTGGGCATAAAATGCCGTAATGTACACCTTTGCCTACCCCTTCGGGGATAAAAGGTATGATGTTATGTATGTATCATGAACTTATACTTTCATTGTGATCGTGATGTTATTGTACGTAACTCTAGCAGAATTGATTTTGATCAATATGACATTGATCTCAAATAATACTGCCATTTTCTACTATCAACATCATCATTTGATTTAGAATAATTGCTGTAGTTAGAAAAAAAAAACAATTGTTATTTAGGTTTTCTTTTTTTCCACGAAACATAAGGCTTTTTTATTTTTATTTTTTATGTTATAACTAGCTTTTACCCGCGGCTTCGCTCGCGTCAGACAAGGATAAAAAGCAGCCAATGTGACATATACCAATACACACAGCGCCATCTATACCAATACTTTCGTTTTCCCTCGGGAATATCAAATTTTTCCGGGATAAAAAGTACCCTATTATTTAATCTGGACTTCTAACTTTACGTCTGCAAAAAATCAAAGCAATCAGTTTAGTAGTTACGGCGTGAAAGCGGAACAAACAAACAGACCCACTTTCCGATTTATAATATTAGTAAGGATTGCTGTGGTAAATATCTTGTAATGTCTGTTTACAGCTGGGTTTAAAGCAAGCCTTGCGAGTCAAATACAACCAGAGTTACCAGACTGTGTTCGGAGACGACCCTGAGGCCATGGAGGCATTGCACAAGTAAGTTTATATATATATTTGATGGCAGAGTAGAATATATTTGTTACCACCCTGGTCTCGTGTGTAGCGTAAAGGCCGACTAAAGGAATACCTACACTGTTAACAGATACCGAAACCATTCTCTCGTAAACCTGATCATTTAAATTTAGACTGCAATCTCCAACTTGCCTGCCAAGCATGAAGATTATGACAAACCCCTCTTATGTAGACTGCCAGTTCAAGAGTAAACTCCTAGAGGTTATCGATGATGGTAAATGACCTTGGTTCCAGGTCCGAGCAGGAGCCAGCGTTACTAGCTCTGATCGAGCGCTGGTTGGAAAGGACACCAGGTCTCAACACACACGGCTTCAACTTCTGGGGCAAATTCCAAGCAGCCGTCAGCAAACTCATCAAGGATGATATTGATGCTGCTTCGGTAAGTTTTAAGTTGTAAGGTCAGATAGGGCACAACCGAAATGAGAACCTAAGTAGGTAGTGGTAAAACGCTTACCTAGATGATGCTACTAACAAGGCAGGCTTGGCCCTTAAAAGCTTAGGTTAAGAGATGACCACCACAGATGGGGCCCAATAGGGCTGATGCCGATACGGAGCCGCAGAGGACTTAACGGGTTGCCGGGGCTCCGGCTCGAAGTGCAGAAGCAAGAACGGGGTGGTTTTTAGTCAGTACCCGTCTGACACTCCTTTTCGCCTCACCCGGGGGCAGGATAAGTCATAGGATGATAACGCATTTGTACGTAACTCTTATGGTTATGCATGTGTCTATAGGTGGCATCGATTGCTTAAGCGCTTATTATTACACAACCCGATATGAAGGGCCCTTCATCCAGGGTGGGCGTGTACCCCAGTTAGTGAGGCGCTTATTACACTTTCCTACGAATTGGACCCTAACTCAGTTTATACGCGAAATTCTAGAGAGATATACGTATTGTCACATTTTACATTATGCCGTCGTCAGTATTGAAACTTCAAAAAGTTGCTGTAGCAGTGACAACCATTGGGTGGTCTAATAAGGCCTTTACCATCAGGTGATCTGTCTTCTCGATTATCGACCTATAAAAAAGACCATAAAAAAAGAAAAATGTTACTGTAGTCCTCTATTTCCTCATTTATTTATCTTCTAATATTACATTTCAGCATGAGACCAACGAGACAGTTCGTCGCCACCGCCTGCAGGATGCAGAGAACAGGCGCGAGATATATCGCTCCATCTTCGACCCCGCTGTACATGACGCACTCAGGTCCAGGGGGGAAAGGAGGTTTGTATCTAACTTCATAATTATAACAAACAACGTAAAGCTTTTCTGAATCGAACTCGTGTCACGTTGCTTAGGACTCAGTAGCCCAGCTATAGCGCCAACCATGCTGTCTTTAGATTTACGTAACACTGTAATAAAATTGTTCGTCGCAAGGGCGACTACCGAACAAGAGGTCTAGGGTTCGATTCCCGGGTCGGGCAAAGTATTACTGGGTTTTTAAAAAAAATCTCAGCAGTAGCACGTAGTCTGGAAATGTACCCGGTACTCAACGCCATCTATCGAGCGAGGGGTATAACTTTTTTAATATAAATTGATTTCTATGGTTTCTTATTTTATTTTCATCATAAACAGACCCAAAAATTAAGCAATTTTCGTTTCCTTTTAAAACACGTTGAACTACTAGAAGTTAAAGAACTTTAAAAACATTTATCAACAATAATTCCCAGGTTGTCCCACAAGGCGTTGCAGGGAGCCATCATGATCACGTTCTACAGAGACGAGCCTCGGTTCTCCCAGCCGCACCAACTCCTCACACTCCTCATGGACATCGACAGCCTCATCACTAAGTGGCGATGTGAGTATCACTACCAATTCCACTTTACCTAGTTTAAGGAATGAAGAATTATGCTCACTAGATGGTGCACCAGATGATCCGATTTGGGTCGCGGAAGACTAGTAGGAACGGGGTAGTTTTTAGTCAGTAAAAGTCTGACTTCCTCTCGCCTCACCCGGGCGGGAGAAGCCATTGGACGATTTTCTCCCCTAAAATGATGTCCCACCCACACGCACGAAGCGCTTCGCATCAAGCTTCGTTGTGCGTACTGCTAAGGAGTGGAATTTTTTGCCAGAGTCTGTATTTCCTGAAGGGTATAACCTGGGTGTCTTCAAGGCCCGAGCGAATAGGTTGCTTATGGGTCGACGTGCACCAGGCGAGATAGTGGTCAAACGTCAGTCCCATCTAAGATAAAACAGATGATCCTATTTTACCGCATCATACTAGGAAATTCTCTTTAAAATCGTCATTAAATTTTCGATATCAAAAAATCTAGCTTTAATTACCTTTCTAGTCCTGAGTTCCCTTTGTAGCCTATGTTTTAATTATTCCAGATTAAAATCTACACCTGATACAAATTTCATCGCGATCCCTTCAACCGTTTAGACGTGATTTAGTAAAGAACATACAAAACCTGACTCAAAAAATTTCCCATTTATAATATTACGAAGATAACCTAATACCACGTTTCATGAAATAAATGGTGTGTAGCCCAACTTAAAAAAGACAAACGGTGAAGGAAAATATCGTAAGGAATACTGGGCTTAATTTCTAATTATAAGTTTGTAATCGCCAACCCGCATTGAGCAAGCGTGGTGATTAATGCTCAAACCATCTCCGTGTGAGAAGAGGCTTTGCTCAGCAGTTGGCATTTATAGGCTGTTGATGATGTAGCCCAACCTTAAGCTTAACTTAATATTTTGTGTGATAATGACAAAATCATGACGATTCGCAGACAACCACGTGATCATGGTGCAGCGTATGATTGGATCCCAGCAGTTGGGCACTGGCGGCTCCTCAGGATACCAGTACCTCCGATCCACTCTCAGGTAACTTTATACCCCACTTACAATCAACGCTCTTACTGGAGTGAACTGTGGAGTTCTGACAGGGCAACTTCTTTAAAACTGCTAAACACTATTGCTTGGAATCCGGTTATCTCGACAATAGGGTAGTTCCCTAAATTTTATTTTAATGTTACTCGTCTGATAGACTAATTTAAAACATTAGACACGTATTTTTCTTTTCTCACAAAATTAAATACTTCCGACGATATATTATTTTGAAATGTCGTATGACGTCACAATGTGCTAATTTTGGAGCACGTTGTGACGTAACGACCTTCCACTCCTAAAATTAACGCCATTTTATCTAAGTATTGTAACATTTTACGAGAAAATGAAAAATACGTCCCTAATATTTTCCATCCTTTAACAATAAATAATAATCTATTGTTACTTTATTTCCAGTGACCGCTACAAAGTCTTCTTAGATCTTTTCAACCTGTCAACGTTCCTGCTACCTCGCTCTCTGATACCTCCACTAGATGACAACATGAAGAAAAGCTTAACCCTAACATGGGGCGACAAAGAAAATGGACAAAACATGCAAAATGGTGCACATTCCCAAAACTCCCAAAAAGAAACAAACGGCGAAGGTCCCGAAACAACATTATGGCAATAGAAACGTGTATTAGAATTTAATTTCGTCGTTTTAAGGTGTTTTCTTTAGTAATTGTGGACACGCAATTTATTTTTAGTTTATAGAAACCTTGTTTGTAATATAAAATAAATGAGGGTTACCGTTTTTGCGGTTCCTAGATGGCGCCACTGTCGTTTATGGTCTGTCAGAGATTCGCTACAAGACTACTGGTCGAAACATGTTTAAGGAAGATCGTAATGGCCAAATAAAGAGCGGTAGTCCTCATTTTACAAGCTCGAATAGTAAATTTTAGGTAACACTTAAGTTTAACTCTGCCTCTGTAGTTTTAAGATCTGCATTAGTTAATTGTTGACAGTTTTTCAAACATAGTATAAAACGAAATCGCTATCCGCCATCTGTCTGTCCCTATGTATGCTTAGATCCCTAAAACTACGCAACGGATTTTGATGCGGTTTTTTTAATAGATAGAATGATTCTTAACTCGTCGAGTACCGGTTTTGTAGACACAATTATAGAACAATAGGTTGCGGTCACCGGTGACCGCTTGGTGTTTGACAGTTTAAGGAAGGTTTATATGTATAATACATGCATATCGCACCCGTGCGAAACCGGGGCGGGTCGCTAGTCTACTATAAAATGAAGTCGGATTACTATGCAATCTAAACTTAAAGGATTAACAAACAAGAAATAACATGTAAAGCCTAATTTTAATTGATTTAAATGCAATTTGATAGGTGTTTAATTTTTATAGACAACTAGCTTCTATTTGTTCGCGTTACCGTCGGATAAAAAGTAGCCTATGTTTTATACCATACAAGAATTTACCCCTGTGCCCTTTTTATTTTTTTATGACTGGGGGAAACCTTCAAAAAGTGCCTAGTTTTTTGGGGTGAAAGACTTAGGGAGTGTGGGATTAGTACCTCTAGCACCTGTAAGGGGCATCGGGTCCTCTGAAAAGACCTGCTCCGGAGCCCCCACGGTGCAACGGCAAATAATTAACCCCTGTACCTAATTTTATCTCGATCCTTTCAGCCAATATGACATGATTGAATAACAAACACAAAAACTTTAGTTTTTATAATATTAGTAGGATGTCCGAATACCCTGAAAATAATATTTATTTCAATCTAATGATCGGATAATAATTTTCGTTTACTGTTTGCCGGAATTGATACCATTCATATCAAACACTTTATTATAATTATGTATTTTTAAATTATGACAACATATTAATGTAAGAAATCTCGAATTTAATGCAATAATGTATGTTACTTATCTGCAATTGGGTAGATTCCAGGGTATCAATATTAGAAATCTAATTAGTCCGTCGTCAGTTAGATAATGCAAAAATATTAGATATGTTTTTTATTTTCTCGTATTAAGTTGCAATACTTAGATAAAATGGCGCTAAGTTTAGGGTCGTTACGTCATAACGTACTACAAAATGTGACACGCTGTGACGTCACACGATATTTTAAATAAATATATCGTCGAAAGTATTTAATTTTGTGAAAAAAAAATACGTGTCTAAAGTTTTAAATGAATGTACAAGACGGACATTAAAATAAAATTTAGGAAACTACCCTATTTGTCTTTGATAGTTATACAGGATACATTATATTGATGTTATGTTTTAAGAAAAATATATGGAGTCGAACTAGCTTGTAGTTTTATTTGTGTCAATCAGTACAAATAATTTATATCGAAATGGACATGAACAAAGAAGAATCCTAATGTGTTTTCATCACAAAAAGGGTCCAGCAGTTTTAATTTTCTTGTTTTGAGGGCGGATAATCATCCAATGACTTCTCCCGCCTTGGGTTAGGCGAGAAAGTGTCAGACACTTACTGATCTAAAAACCACCCTGTTCGTACTCCTGCTTCGACTTTGAGCTCAGGTTGTCCACAGCTCCGGGTAGGGTCAAGAACTGAACTATTTTTTGGAGACATTGCTGTGCAAATAAAACGTAGCCTAAAAATTCATTATGAACACGATTGAATACTATCTTTATAGTTGATTTACTAAAATCGCGGGTGACTAACGTGAATATTTTTCACACACACACACACACACATGCACATTTCAGCAAAATTTATATAATTTCATGTTTATTTTCTGTCCTCATTGAGGGGCGGCACCGCCGTCCGTGAGTCACTGCAGGGTGCCACCTGAAAACCAGCGTTGGGCACAAACGTCCAACTATATGCTGAGGTGGAGGCCCTTTTGGCATTAGCACGCGCAAATTAATATTATTATTTTGTTTATATATATATATATATATAAAAAAAAGCAATTTCTATTGCTTTTTTTTTATTGTCTATTAAAAATTCTATTATTATCGTATTATTATTTTGTTATATTGTGATGTTTTCTGTTCTGATCTGTATTCTTGTAAGTTTATTATTAGTATTTTGTTTACTTATATTATGTATTTTTATTTTGTTATAGTCTTTGTTTTCTGTGCGTGTAATTGCCAAATAATCTTTCTTTCTTTCTTTCTTTAATATACTGAGAAAAGCTCTACTTGTTTCGAACCACAGAGGAGTTCTTCCTTATGAGCAGCGTGTGCGGTCGCAGCGACGTCGCGCAGCTCACTGATTCAGTGTCTTCTCTCTCTCAGTATATTCACGTGAGTAACCCGCGATTTTAGTTAATTTAGTATGTCTCACGATAGTTATTTAAAATAAACGTCTTCAAAGTTTCTTTAAGAAATAAAAGACTTGCCATATAAATGCATAAGCATTTTGCCATATATATTTCAATCTCACAATGTATAATAATAAAAATAAATAAATATTTTTTCTATACACTCTGTACATAACATTTCTTGTATATTTCCACCATCTTTCAAACCACTAAGCTGGCAATACCGAGGGTTCAATAACCTTATCATTAGTATAAACACCAAACTTGTAGACAACGCGGTGATCATACTCTTCGCCAGGGTTCAAAATGCTGGTGGGGAAGTTGGAATGATGAACGGCATCTGGGAAGGTTTGGGTTTCAAGGCAGAAGGCCCCGTGGCGTCTGTAACCAGCTCCATTCCTGCCTATTAAAGCTGGTTCAGAAGGAGAGGGGAGGAAATTGGATGTGTAGAATTGAACTCCTGGCTGGTTGCTGTGTACTTCCAGGAAACGGCCGGTTGTTGGATGGGTGACCACTGCCACGAGGGACAAAATCTGGAAATTGTAAATAAGTAAATTATATTTGTATCCTGTGGCAATCACATTAATCTGTGATTATAGCCAGTCCACAAAAGTCTGTGAGCGTTTCACAGATTTCTTTTTGGACTTCTTAATAGCATAGGAGGTGATCGAGGAAATGGATGACCTGATGGTATGCGGTCAGCGACGCTCATCTCACAGACATAAGTAACATCAGAGGAGTTGATGTAGGATTGTAGTTGGCGGAGGATCTTTTTAGTGGTGGGATTATGACTTCTGTAAAGTCTTTATAACAATAACCATTAGTCTTAGATCTAAAACATCTGACAACGTGTGAAATATAATAGCTATACATTCAGCCGAATTTGATTGAGACTCCAGACCAACCGCAAACTAGTTGTGGAAGAATAAAAAAGATCTATAATCAGCGAAAGAATAAAAATTTTAACTAACCGATGGGCCCAAAGTATTGACGCAGAAGTTGTCATCAAATAGGTTCTGTCCTGCTGACATGGCATCACCCAGCTTCTTGAACAGCGTGAAGTCGAACGGTGTGTTCCGAACTATGGAAAACGCACCAGTTGGGATAGAGTTGGAGTTCGTTTCGGTAATCCTGCAAAAAGGATTTGTATTACATAATAAAGAGTTTAATTTAAATAAACCATTATTAATTGTATTGGGAGGTACACATATACATATTAAACCCATTTGGTTCATGTTCTTTGGGTTTAGTTCATGCCATAAGCGTTTCGTTAAAGGGTGTGCCCGTATAAGTCAAACATAACATAACATCACGCCTTTTATCCCTGAAGCGGTAGGCAGAGGTGCACACAGAAGTAACACCCACTTTTCACTATTTATGTTATGAGTCCCATGTAATAGGGGGTGAGCCTATTGCCATATACCGGGCACAATTCCAGACTCCGTGCTACTGCTCAGATTTTGACGACCCTGGAATCGAGCCCGAGACCCCTTGCCCGGCAGTCGCACTTGCGACCACTCGGCCAAGGAGTCAAACATTTAAAATTAAAAATTCAAATAGCACATTATACTTCGCCTTCCGTTGATGAAGGACCCTATTACGTGGCACAACTGGCTTTAAGTCACATTAAATATACCTTTTAATATTATATTATAATTTTACACTCGGAATACAAGACAAACAGCTATCAAGTCACCGTGGGCCGGGTGGAAGCAGTAGTAGGATCGTAGTGACTTCAATACTAAGTAATCAGCAACATCCTGACACTTCCTTTCGCCTCACCCACGGCGGGAGAAGCCATTAGATAATACTACCCTACCGAAAAAAAAAGAATACAAAATACGTACTTATCAGCGTTAATGGAGACCATGTGATTGTACAACTCCTGCGCACCAGTATCATCTCCAGCCAAGTTGAAGTACGAGTGGTTAGTTAAGTTAACCACGGTTTTCTTTGTAGTGGTTGCCTTGAACTGGACGTGTAACTTGTTATCGTCTGTCACCTCATATGTTACGCTGGTGACCAGGTCCCCAGGGTAACCTTCCTCCAAGTCCTTGGAGTAATAGGTGAACACCACTTTGGTTCCCAGTAGGGTAGTCTCCCATACTACCTGGAATTTATTTATTTATTATTTATGTACACACATACAACACATATAAAAACGAAGTACATAGGTTCTACATATTTCAACTGGAATTTCTTCCTGTGGACAGAAGGCAGAAGCAAAAGAAATAACGACACCGAGACACAGTGAGTTACACAAACAGGGTACCTAAGTAAAAAAAATAATAACATGCAAATTAAAAGAAGTAACAATATTGATAAATAAAATAAATCAATATAAAACAATTGAGATAAATAAATACATATATTTATACATATATAAATAAACGAGTAATATTGAGAAGCTAGTCTAGGTCTAAAATTTTACAGTTATTTTCATTTCTAACAAGGGTATTTTTTTAAGTAAGGATCGATAGACAAAGAGAATAATAATAAGATAATAAGATAACTTTACACCAAAAGCTAAAACTTTTATAAAGATTATTTTGTTAATATTGTTTTACTTTGCCCCACAATAATTTTAAAATATTATGATAATATGGTTGCCCCACACTAAGCTTCCCTCCAGTGTCGTGTGTGCGTTTACAAACATACAATTTCACGTACACTGACACCCGACCCGGAACAACCATTAGTGGATCGCGCAAAGAATTGCTCCGTGCGGGATTCGAGCCCGCTACACGTTACGCGGTGGCTGGATGCTAAGAAGTAAGAAAACATAATGTGCTTACCTTATCAAACCCCACAATGCCTCCATGAAGATGGTCTTTTCCAACATTCGCAGCAACATTATAGGTCTTTCCGTCTATTTCAAAAGATGCCTTCCCGATGCGGTTGGCGCACCTGCCGACGGTGGCCCCAAGGTATGGAGTATTTCTCTTCACGTAACCCTCAAGGTCATCAAAACCCAGAACTATGTCATTTTTGACTCCAAACTTGTCTGGAACCTGGAGTTTGGGAAACACACTTCATCATCATCATCATCAACAGCCTATAAATGCCCACTGCTGAGCAAAGCCTCTTCTCACACGGAGAAGGTTAGAGCGTTAATCACCACGCTTGCTCAATGCGGGTTGGCGATTTCAAACTTATAATTAGACATTATAAGTCCAGGTTTCTTAGAAAGTACATATAACTCGGAAAAAGTCACATTGGTACTTGCTGTTGGTAGGTTTCGAACCCGCACCCTCATGCATGAGAAGTGGGCGTCTTAAACCTCCGGCCCACCACGACTACGGGCCAACACACTTGGAAGTAAAGAAACATACAAGCTATTACCGTTTTTTATTAAGTACTAAAATAAATATTTTTTGAGACAAGTAGGTATTTTATGAATTGATAGCGTTTACCTTTAAAAAGAGAGCGATTTGTTGTAAAAGAAATATTTTTTTGAGTTATAGAAGGTTCGATAAACTGAAATAAAAGGCTCGTTTTTTTAAGGTGGGTAAATCATCGAATGACTTCTCCCGCCTTGGTGAAGCGAGAGAGAGTGTCAGACTCTTACTGACTTAAAACCACCCCGTTCCTACTCCTGCACGTCGAGCCGGAGCCCGTTAAGTTTTCCGCGGCTCCGTATCTTTGCTCTTAAGTGAAGGTTAGTCAACAATGTTATAATTCAGACTTGAAATTCTAAGGGAGTTAATTGTAGTGAACGCCTTTTCAGCTTCAAGTTTTTGCGTAGCAAAAGTAGGTACCTACTGTATAAAAACAAATGGATCATGTAGGTCATTGTAGGTACTTGAACTCGACTTGGCATTTGCTTACAGCGATTCTATGATTAAGGTACTAAGGTCTATTTTATAGTCTATATTTATTCAAAACCGGATCTTAAGAAGTATACAAGTAGGTACCTACGAGTAAAAAAAATTTAATTAATTACCTACCTACCTACTACATAGATAAAAAATTGTCTTAACCGCAATTTGGTCATAATTATGTACTTTCGTATCAAAACCACAGATAAATTTAGGTATAGGTATCTATCATGGTACTTGATACCTAACTGCTGTTTCCGAAACTGATATGCTGAGGTGGTAACACTAATTGTAACCACTTGATAGTCGATTGCATTTTTTGCGGTGAAAAAATCATCCACTGATTTCTGCCGCCTTGGGTGTGGTGAAGAGGGACTGAGGAGTGTCAGTCTCTTATTGGCTAAAAACCACCCTGTTCCTACTCCTGCTGCAAAATAATATTGCCTTTTTTTGATGACGGGGGAAACCTTCAAAAGGCGCCTAGCTTTTGGGGATAAAAGACTAGGGAGTGTGGGATTTATACCTCACAAAACCACCTCAATACCTGTATGAAGGCACCGGGTCCTCTAAAAGAGACCTGCTCCGGAGCCTCCACGGTGCAACGGCTGTTACGACACGTACCTTGAAAATTAACATTACCTACATAATATATGGAATTCTAAATACATATAACTTGCGTGTGCACTTTACTACAGGGCCGAACGGAACCGTAATGGGGCCCTAGACTAACAAACAGTAAAGGACATCTGGGGCCCCGGTATTCAATAAAAAAATACGGGGCCCTTTACGAATTCTGCCCGGTGTATGGCATTAGGTTAATATTCTACTACATGGGACTCAAAAGGCGAAAAATTAGGTGTCGCATACCATGTATATGTGCAATAAGGTAGATGCCTCATTTTTGTTTTAATGTCCGTTTGGTAGATTAATTTAAATCATTAGCCACGTATTTTTTATTTTCTTACAGAAACGAATACTTTCGACGATATATTGATTTGAAATGTCCTATGACGTCATTTCTATGTACATTTTGTACGTAATAATGAAAATGACGATTTAGCCCCCACTCCTAAACTTTGATTCGTTTTATCTAAGTATTGTTTCATTAAACGACAAAATAAAGAAATACGTGGCTAATATTTTTTCATTACCTAACTTGCGGAGTAATTACCTACATTTTTAATTTTCATACATCGTAATTAAAATGCCCTTTGAAACAGTTATTTTATTAAGTACAGAGAGAAAACACATACCTTTATCGACTGGACGATAGCTCCATAAGATATGACGGAGACCTCAGCCCCTGAACTGGTCCGCCAAGTAATCTTCTTCACCGTCTTCCCCTTGTGCACCCCAAAGTCCACAGTTTCTACAGTCAGCATAGCTGCAAGTATTTGAAGATATAGAAAAAAATATTTATTTGGTGGCCGTAAGGATACAAGAAACAATACCCAGACAATCACTTATTTTATTTCTCATTAATTTTTCCTTATTACCTATTTCTTGAGAACGTTACACCACAATAGGTTGTTCTCCTGTGTCGTGGGTGCGTTTACAAACATACAAGTTCACATACACATCACACCCAGACCCGAAATAACAATTGTGGATCACACAAAGAGTTACTCCGTGCGGGAATCGAACCCGCTTATACGTTGCGTGGTTACCCAGCCACTACGCCAACTGTGCAGTCTCAAGGACTAAGTTAGGGGATATATTTTTTTTGAGATAAGGCTGCCTTCATTACTCAATTTCTGCAACTCTTGGAAGTCAGGATCTAGAATTGGTATCTATCTAAAACACCCTTGGATCCCGCAACAAAATTAATCAGTAGATTTATTTAGAGGAGAAAAAAAATTATAGACTGCCTCGTTGGCCGAGTGGTCGCAATTGCGACTGCCGGGCAAGGGGTCTCGGGTTCGATTCCCGGGTCGGGCAAAGAATTACTGGGCTTTTTAAAAATTCTTAGTAGTAGCACGGAGTCTAGAATTGTGCCCGGTATATGGCAATAGGCTCACCCCTTATTACATAGGACTCATAACATAAATAGTGAAAAGTGGGTGTTACATTGTACAGTGGTATAATGTGCACCTCTACCTACCCTTTCGAAGATAAAAGGCGTGATGTTATGTTATGTTAAAAAAAATAGTTTACTTTTCACTTAGGTTTTTGGACATGGACCCTTTAAAATACCCTTTTTGTGTACTAAGTAGTTGAAGCTCTAAATCTCCTGCAATGAGCAGGTTCGTTAATCTAGGTAATTACCTCTATAATTAAGATAATTATACAATTGTAAATTAAAAATGCTTTAAAAAAGTCCCCTAATTACTTACAATAATTATCAGTAATATCTACAATATTAAAGATAAAATCAAGTCAAGATGGAATATTGCAAAATTACTTCGCATAGGTACAAACAAACACTTTAAAGTGCTATCAACAATAAAACCACTCCATTCTTATATTGTTCACATTCTCACACATTATCAACAGTAAAATAACAAACGATACTTATGTATAACTACATACGTATAAATACTCCATGTTTATCTAACATTATCATTTATAATAACTGCTCAAAAGTGGTCAGATAGCATGAAAATAAAATAATAAAAGTTGGTACGTACCTAAAGATAACAGCGGTCCTGTCGCCACAGCGCGTTGTTGTAAACTGAACTGAACTCATTTATTTATTTGCTTTTATCAATCAACTGTACACCATAACCAATATAGCTTGACCCCTCTGAAGTTGTGCAAGAAAGAAATGACAATAGTACAAACTTATTCGAGTGATAGAGACTGCGATACAATTGCACGTTGTTCAGATAGACCTAGTTAAACTGGCGTCGAATGATAAATGTGAACAAACAGCTCATATAGGCGAAGTTGTAAGTAATAAAAGTCTGAATTAAATATACTCATGATAAAGATACTGGTGTCATCTTAAAGTGCATTATTAAATAGTTTAAGATAGATAGGACCTCCAGTGCAGATATCGATCGAAATCAAATGGTAATTTTTGCAATAAATATGTCAAATTCATAAATAAAGTAGTTATCAATGGTTTTATTTACACATAATGAACTTAAATAACATAATTATGAATGAATAGAAACAGTAAATAAAAAAGGTTTATTAATAATTATTCATTAGATGAATTGTTAATTGTAATTTAGTTAGATAGGTACCTACCTACTTGAAAACTAATTGATTTCGGAGTTAAAAATAGCATGAAACAAAATTTTCTGTTTTGCATAAAATAGGCAGGCAAACTTTATAGGAAATAATATTGTAAAAAAACTAAATCAGGTAAAAATATGTGGTAATAAGTGACATAAACAAATGAAATCTTTTTAGTTGTATAAAACGTACATGGCTGGACCAAGACTTTGTAGGGCCCCGTATTTTCAAATGGTGCATCTAATAATATAGATAGGGCAGATGGTACCGATAATTAAATAATTTATCTAAGGCATAAATCGTATATTCAGAAAGGATATAAATGAAAAACATAGATAAAATATAACAAAGTTTAATATTTTTTTACCAATGTTTTATACCCCGAGTAGATAAAAGTAAAATTTAATTAAAGATATCGGTTTTTTCGCCGCGCCTGCACATGAATAAGAGTCTTACTGCGTTCGCACGCTACTCATGAAGAAGTCTCACTGTAACTCGAAATTCGTAGAGCTTTATCTCAATATTTTACGTGAGTAAACCGGTAGTTTTAATCAATTTATCGTGAAACTATCGACAAAATATAAGATAGGTATATCTCACGATAGTTACAAAAAAAACAAACACTAACATAAAACATCAATGTTAACCCAAAGATTGTGATTAGAGAACAAATTAATTTCAAATTTTTCAATGCTCAGAGAAATTTTTTTTTTCTTTGGCAACCGAGTCTCCGATACTATGTTGTCGACTATACTGCCAGTGTCTAGTGGTGACGGCAGATTGAGGCACTGTCGAGTTTTAACTTTGCGGTAGTTTTTAGTTGTTAGTAGCTGAAAAGGACAAAAACAATTGACTTAGTAAACATATATCGTCAATAGACCTAAAATTACAATAATATTAACTAACACATAATAGATAATTAGATTCATACTTGGGAAACAATTCAGAGAAATTTTAACTCAGGAATAACTTTCAATATTTGACAATTCTTCCATACTAAATACTGTGAAATGTTAATTTTATTCTACATTTTTTACAGAATTAACTGACGATTTCTACCGCAAAGGTAAGTTCGACGGTGCATTAACAGCCGTCACCACTCGACACTGGCAGTATAGTCGACAACATTAGTATTGGAGACTCAGTTGCCAAAGAAGAAAAAAAGAAAAGAAACTGACGATTTAAAAATTGACCCTAAATGTAAATTTCTACCAGTTATCATAATAATTACGTTTAACTCGTCGAGTACCGGTTTTGTAGACACAATTATAGAACAATAGGTTGCGGTCACCGGTGACCGCTTGGTGTTTGACAGTTTAATACACACTTAATATAGTAACTTCATCCCTAATCCCGCAGGTATTTTTGTGCATCGCAATTTTAACGTATCCATTTTCACCAAAATCTTCACCGTATGAATTTTTCAAAATGTAGTGAGGGATGACAGAATCATTGTGGGTACCATAACCAACGTAGCCGATTAACTGCAATATATGATTCCCGATACCAGGCCTGTAGATACAAATAACGTAACATCATTTATCTATTGATTTTTATACCGTTCTATTCAAATAAATAAATCATCTTAGTCTTAGTACAGTATCCTACTAATATTCATCATCATTTCATCATTCATTTTCATTCATCAACAGCCTATAAATGCCCACTGCTGAGCAAAGCCTCATCTCACACGGAGAAGGTTTGAGCATTAATCACCGCGCTTGCTCGAATTGGCGATTACAAACTTATATCTACTATCTTACTACATATTTGTAAGGGTGTTGATTCGCACGCCAATAAATGTAATTCGTGCGAATCGACTACAGAAAAAATAATATGTTTTATAGGAGTCGATTCGCACGTTTCGTGCGAGTTAAATTCGTGCGAATCGTCCAATAAGCCGATGTTTTCCTTCACCGTTTGTCAGTGGTGTCTGATTTCATATGTATAACATTATTAAGTTATCATAATATCAAGCATACATTACCTACTTATTGTTTTAAAATACTTAAAAAGGCTTACACAGCCTGTAAAAGTGTTGTTATTTGAAGACGGAATTGTGACTTAGTATACCTCTAGTATAGTAAGTTTTTCAATTTGTGTACTTTTATTTTAATAAAGAATTTTATAAAACAAACAGTGGTGTCTGAATAATCTTAGAAAGTACATATAACTCGGAAAAAGTCACATAGGTACTTGCTGTTGATAGGTTTCGAACCCGCACCCTCATGCATGAGAAGCGGGCGTCTTAAACCTCCGGGCCACCACGACATTAACATTATAAATGTGAAATACTAATATTATAATGTGAAAATTTCAGATTTTCAGATCATTTGAATTGGAATGATGACAGTGTATGAAAATTAAAAATCTATTAGTCCGTAAGTTAGGTAATGAAAAAATATTAGACACGTATTTTTTTTTATTTTGCCGCATAATAAAACAATACTTAGATAAAACGAATCAAAGTGGGGGCTAAAACGTCAGTTCTACGTATAAAATGTACATAGAAGTGACGTCACGCGACATTTCAAATCAATATAATTATCGTATTCGTATCTAAAAGAAAATAAAAAATACGTGTCTAATGTTTTAAAATAATCTACCAGACGGACATTAAAATAAAAGTTAGGCATCTACCTTATTGTAATTGATCAATTGAATGAATTTGTAGTCATACAAACGAATCGCGTACATAAAATTTCAGCTCAATCGGTTGAAGATATTGGCTTCAAAATTCAGTTACAAGATTCCATTTCATACACACAGTGTGGGAGAGCCATGCTTCGGCACGATTGGGCCGGCTCGACCGGAGTGATACCACGGCCTCACAGAAAACTGACGTGAAGCAACGCTTGCGTTGTGTTTCGTCGTGTGAGTGAGGTTACCGGAGGCACAGCTCCCTCCCCCTTTCCCAATCTCCCAAATCCCTGAATCCCCAACGATCCTTAAACTCCTCCTTGTAACACCTCTGGTGTTCCAGGTGTCCATGGGCGACGCCGATTGCTTACCATCAGGTGATCCGTCTGCTCGTTTAACGGCTTATGGCATAAAAAAACACACTCGCACATTGCAAGTTAAAAAAGCAAGCAAATGAATGTAAAATATTGTTATATTGTTAGATTTTAATTCACATACCAACAAGCCCTCGTTATAACTCCTCCGATATAGTTCAGCCAGTTGGTAGCATCGACGGCTACCACCAGGGGTCCGTGGAAGGCCACCTGCTTAACCATTTTATTTTCATCCAGGTTGCTGTAATACCAACACACCTTTTTATAGCATTTTTTAAATGTAAGGCTACTTTTCACCCTTCATCTTTTACGTGAGAGAGTCATGGTTCGGCCGCGTCAGCTCGACCGGAGTAGGATACCACAGCGTCTCAGAAAACCGACGAGAAACAACGCTTGAGTCGTGTGCAGTTGTGTGAGTGAGGTTATTGGAGGCCCGATTCCCCATCCCCGAATCTCCAATTCTCAAATCTTTATCCCCAAAAGGCCAGTAATGCACTTGGAACTCCTTTACAGGTGTCCATGGTAGGTGCTGATCGCTTACCATTAGGCGATCCATCTAATCGTTTGCCTCGTTTATCCCATAAATTGCTGCCATAAACAGTCAGGCAAACTATCTGGTATGTAAGCAAGAGAAGAAGAATTGTGTCAGCGCTGAAACCAGTAACTATTAGGTGGCTATTGAACCAAGAGATTTGACTTTCGTTTAAAAGCATATTACAGCTACTTTTCCAGAACTGAGACAATCTTTATTTTCTTAATTACCTATACGAAAAAATATGGCATTTAAATTATAAAAATAATACCATTGGTATGCATATTCCTGAACCCGTCTGCCGGTGGCGTTAGCAGGTAGCTTGCAAATTCGTTTCACGGCCAACGTGAGCGGATACTCCTGATCAGACACAAACGGCATGTGATGGATACATGTGTAGTCCATAGCCTTACTGACACTTCCTCCGTCGCAACCTTTGTTGTATTGTGAACAATCCAGGAGCTCCTGATAACATATAAGTAAGATTGAAGGCATTTTTTTCATTCTCAGTAGTAGAACGGAGTCTGGAATTGTGCCCGGTATACGGCAAGAGGCTCATCCCTATATTACATGGGACTCATAACATAAATAGTGAAAAGTGGGTGTTACATTGTACAGTGGCATTAAGTGCCGTAATTTGCACCTCTGCCTATCCTATCCTATATGTTAGGTTCAGTAGACTCTCATGGGCAGTTGATAGTTACTATGAGGATGCCTATTTGTTATGCTTCCTCCTAAATCTCATTGGCGGTGGCACGTGTACAGAATTTTTCTCTTTTAAATGGTTTTATTTAGCTTACCTCATTTGTTTGGGGTCTTTAGTAATTGGAATTTAACTCTGTTCCCGGTAACATATTGTATATATATGTATTGTGGTTCAGTTGGGTGCTGAACAACCATGGCGTTACTATTTTTTTTTTTTTTTTTTTTTTAAGGGGGGAAAATCATCGAATGACTACTCCCGCCTGGGTGAGGCGGGAGGGAGTGTCAGACTCTTACTGACTAAAAACCACCCCGTTCCTTCTCCTGCACGTCGAGCCGGAGCCCCGGTTACCCGTTAGGTTCTCCGCGACTCCGAATCGGCATCGGCCCTATTGGGCCCCATCTGTGGTGGTCTGATGGCTCTTTGAGGCGCGCGCGGAACGCGACGCGCCGTACGCTCGGGTCTGTTTCTGGTCGGACGGGGAGCCACCCATGGTCGCCGTCCGCAGGCCCGCGCTTACGGTTGCCGGAGATCGTCTCGCGATTCCCGACGCCCGGTGTGTCCTTCGCGATGGCATGGCGTTACTATACACTGGCTTGAAACAACGGTTGCGATGTGTTTCGCCGTGTAACTAAGTTCCAAGATTAAATCCTCACAAAGGCCCGCTTGTAACTCCTCCTATGTTGCGACTGCACACATTGCTTACCATATGGGATACGTCATCTCGTGTATCCCTTATCTCATAAAGAAGTGCCTTCTTGGAATGCCTAAATGATTTGACTCTTAAACTAAAGAATATACCTCTAAGTATTTATTTATACTTTTTTGAACACACAGAAAAAAATTGTTAGTATTGTAATAGTAATTTGAGTACAATGGGCTTATCACACATTGTAAAAGTATTGTACCTGTATGCTTCGTTGTTCGTGATCAATTTTTTGTATAACTGACATTGACTCTATGACGCCAACGATGGAGAACGCCCAGCAGCCACGACATCGTTTCTGATTCAATATTTCATTAACGACACCCTTTGTGTTTCGCCTGAAACAACATTTCATAAACATTTTCATTGTAAGGTACACACGGCCATACATCAATCTATACAAAACCAGTTTATCCTGGTATCGCGTCGCCTCATCTTTCGCACATTTAACATTCAGTTTAATGTATACTGGTTATGTAAAGCACGATGTGTAGCCGTGTGTACATACACTGCAATGCATGCAAATCATCAACCGGTGGATCTAGAAGTTATTGAGAGAGACCTATGTTCAGTAGTACGCGTCTTGTAGCAACCAAAAGATTAAGAGCCCTTTTAAACTAGCGTTTGTCCAGCACCAATGCAAGAGGAAAAAAATATGCAGTTTAAGCGATGCTAACGCCGTGTATTCATTCACAAATTATACAGAAGCCGCATCTGCGGGGCGCATACGTTAATTGAACGCCTACGCTGGACAAACGTTAGTATAAAGGTGTTCTAAGATTGATTTTTGACATCAGTTTATAGAGTTTCTGTCAAAAATAGACACCAGCTTAGAGATTTTGGTATAATTTCGACCCATCATGATGACGAGGAAACGTATTCGCGACTTAATTTAGTTATACCTAAATCCTAAATTTAAATGTGAGAGAGCCAAGCTTCGGCACGAATGGGCCGGCTCGACCGGAGTGATATAAATATGTAATGTGAAGCTTTTTGTCAATAAAAATATTTTTTATTTTTTTTTATTTTTTTTATATGTAAGTCATTATTAATTGTCAAGTCTAACGTGGTGCTATCATTCCATGTATATTGAGATACCTGGCTCTTGTGATACAGGGATACCTAGTACAAGAGCCAGGGCTTCACTGTGTTTATTCTATGAAGCGCTAATAAACGTTTATTATAATTTATTATTATTATTATAATCCCCAAAAGGCCGGTAACGCACTTGTAACGCCTCTGGTGTTCCAGGTGTCGATGGGCGACGCCGATTGCTTACCATCAGGTGATCGGTCTGCGCGTTTACCGGCTTATGCCATAAAAAACCCAGTAAAATAGATATAAAATAATATGAAAGAAAGAAAAAAAGAAAATGTTTATTGGCACCGTTACAAAAATACAAACACACGAAAAAATAGTAAAAAACCAGTGAAAACTGCGCATAAAGACCAGTGCTTAGCTAAAAACATGACCCGAACGCAATTTTCAACATTCACCCGTACTATACGCTGTATACATAAAATAATATCTTATAGACTGCAGCCGGGCAAGGGGTCTCGGGCTCGATTCCCGGGTCGGGCGAAGTATTACTGGGTTTAAAAACAAAATTCTCACTAGTAGCACGGAGTCTGAAATTGTGCCCGGTATATGGCAATAGGCTCATCCCTTAATACATGGGACTCATAACATAAATAGTGAAGAAAAGTGGGTGTTACATTGTACAGAGGCATAATGTGCACCTCTGCCAACCCCTTCGGGGATAAAAGGCGTGATGTTATGTTATAGACTCACCAATCAAAACTCTCGGGTGGTTCTTGATCATCATAGCGATCCACGAACGGTACTCTATCTTCGCTCAATGACTCATGTTCAGTATTTGTACATTTTAACTGCTTACTAACGCAGGCATGGCCAATCGGCTTTAAGAGCATCTGTTCAACAAACTCCTCTTTCGACATATCAGAAAATTTTGTCAAACCAAATACTTTCCTTCCTTCCAGCTTGTTTAACCTAGCTATGTCCTTTAAGGAGGCCTGTAGAACAATTAAAAACTCGTAAAAATAGATATGTAGTAAGTGTGATATAAACTCGTAAAAATAGATATGTAGTAAGTGTGATATACCTCTAAATGAATTTATATCACGTCTATAATGTCCTCTATTAAAGGTTCTTATTAGATGTAATGCTACTTATAAAGCTATGCAAAACCAATATAAACGGATTGTGGGATGTGCGGAAAAGTAGTATAAAGCGAGGCCGTGTTGAACTGGTTTTGTATAGCCATATGGGCATACATAACACGCATTAGCTCGTAATATTACAATCCCCATGTAAAAGCAAGGAAAAAAATAAGGTAACAGTCCTTAATAACACTCAGGTAATTAATAGGTATTTAAACTAAAATAAAACGTAAATTATTCCATTTGCAAGGAAAAAATAAGGTAACAGTCCTTATTAACACTTAGGTAATGAGTAGGTACTTAGGTTAAAATAAAACATTAAATTATTCCATTTTCAAAAACTCACCTTAAAATTCTCGAAACGTCGTTCATGCTCATCATCTTCATAACTTTTGTTGAAATCTTTTAAATATTTCTGAAATTTCAACCTTCTTAGGTCTAAAACTTCAATCCCTTCCTTCAGATTCACTTTAAAACTATTATACGTATGCATAAAAGCCCACAATTCAATAACAATAAATAAAGTAGAAAATAAGAACACTACGAACAATATGATGTTATTATTCATTTCTGAAACCAAACTACAACTATTAAAAATTGTATCAAAAACTCTTTAGTAGTTTATGAGATATGAACACACACAAGTATTGGGGACAATAATTATGTTGAAACTAACATTGCATGATTTAAATAAATACTTTTCCTGTGACGTTGGTTTTAAAAGTATTATTGTGTTAGTATCAAAATATTTATATTGTTAGTATTTCCTCAATCCTTAACTGACTCATTCAACAGGGCACTCAATAGTTCAACGGGGTTTTATGTACATTTTTAGTTTTTAACCGACTTTCAAAGAGGTTTTTAATTCGAGTGTTTTGCTTTACATATATAAGTTCACGCCTGTCTCTCATGCAAGTAGGCATAGACTATCGAACACCAAATGCTACGATTCCGATATACCTCAGTCATGAACTTTTAATTTGGCCCTTCTTTAATATATCGCCAATCTGGTCAGTACATGTCTGTCTAGGGCGCCCTTCTTTACTCTACTTTCATCCATCCTGTTTTTTTCAATCCTTTTTTGCTTTCTGTTGTAGAATTTGCTTGTGTTTAAACGGTGGTTTCTATTTTCACTTAATATTACTCTATATTTCATAGTACACTATGGTATATGTACCTACATATATATGTGAAAATATTATTAATAATCATAGGACTTTTTCCTCATAATCACATCTAATTGGTATTTGTATTATCCTGATACAACTAATTAAGATAAATACTAAAAAATAAATAGGATTTTCAATAAAATTCCAATAATATTACTATACAACTGTATATTAATGTGCAAATCGAAAGAACGAATCCCAGATATAGAGGTTTACCTCGTCCCACTAACAGAGGTAATTCAGTGCCAAAGTGTTGGGACCTCAGCATGAGTTCTAGTTATGTAGGTTTCTCACTTATCCAGGTCCCACTTAACCAAGTTTCACTGTATAAGGTCGATTTTTTTATGGAATAGGAGACAAACGAGCAGACGGATCACCTGGCGTAAGCGATCAGCGCCGCCCATGCACATCCGCAACACCAAAGGAGTCACAGGTGCGTTGCCGGCCTTTGATGGTCGAAATTAACTTGAACCGCTTTTAAGTCTTTCTGTTTGTGTAGAGGTATGTTTGTCGCTGACTTACATAAAAAACGACTGCAGGCACCGGGATGAGAGTTGGAACAGAGATACAATATGCTCTGAAGTAATAGGTTACTTTTATTTGTTTCAACCCCTCAGGAACGGTTTCAATGAACTTTATTCTACCAATCAAGCCTATCTTGTTTGATATACAGTGTGTCCAGTAAACAGTGCACTATACTGTGAGGGCAGATAGCTGAGAACAATATCTACCTAAACAACCCAATATGTGTTCAGCAAAAAATCACTACATAGTATAAAACAAAGTCGCTATCCGCAGTCTGTCTGTCCCTATGAATGTTTAGATCTTTAAAACTAAGCAACGGATTTGGATGCGGTTTTTTAAAAAGATAGAGTGGTTCTTAAGGAAGATTTATATGTATAATACATGCGGGTCGCTAGTAATATATAATAGGGATAGTTGTGGAAAAATTATATTATAATATTGTATTGTCATCAAGATTAATAGTGTGTACCAAATATCACCCCTCAATAGCAACATGGGATATACCGTTAGATAGGACTTCTTAAAAGGGACAATAGTTGCTAATATACCTATGGTACAATGTAATGTGTTCCTCAATTCCCCAATCCCTGAATTCCTAACAATCCTCCAATTCCTAATCCCCAAAAGGTCGGTAACGCACATATAACGCCTCTGGTGGTGATCTGTCTGATTGTTTACCAGGCTATCCCATATCAAAGCAATCAACTTTATTGTAAGTCGAAAATCAAATGACAGATTGGAGTAGGGTGATTTGCTGGTCAATGTCTCAATGTACCTTTAACCCGTCGTGTGTCTAAACGTGGATCCATGCGAGAAACAATGTATTTTGTATTGTGCCTCATATACAGGCATTCAAGCGGTTAAAGGACATGAAATATTGCCTTATCATATAAAAGAAACACACGAATATAACCCAACACCATTTATTTTTTTAATGTTATGAGTATTTCAGAGTACCAATGCTTAAACATCAATTCAACAATTTGAGACAGTTAAAATATTCTTTGTTCCGCTAAGTTGTAAAGTCCTTTTTTGGACTACACACCATATTTTAAACATTCCGATTGCATTTTTTTTGTAAAACATTAATATGGGTTACAGATTTTTGATCACCAAACGGCGCTTTTTATAAGGGGGTAAATCATCGAATGACTTCTCCCACCTGTATGAGGCGGGAGGCGAGTGTTAGACTCTTAGTGACTTAAAACCAAACGGCGCTAGTACAGCATAAAGTCCCGTTTAGCTTATAGATAATTGGATACTGGATCTACTCAAAAATAAATTGTATCGAACTGCAAAGGCTAAAACCATTACAAAAGTAATTTTTGATAGTTACCATAATTAGAAAATAGACCTTATTCTACTTGAGCGCCATCTGGTGAGTAAAAAGCCGTAAGCTCATCACATTTCACCGAAATCGGTAAAACAGTACTCGACAATATAGTAAAGATATACTTACATACATAGACATATACTAATGGACATGCTTTAGAGATGAGAATTGTGACACTCCGAAAGAAAGAGAGGAAACGGAGTTTCGGTCTATCTTTATCTCTCTCAAAATAGTACTGTAGTTAAGACGAAGACGTTATAAGCGAGAAAGAGATAGCTCTAGCCCGAAAGCATAAGTCATCTCTCTCACTCTTTTACAAACCAAAAAAATAACTGCAGATTATACACGTACGGCATGTCCATTAGTATTATGTCGATGCTTACATACACAAAGATATGGACTAGTTGTCAACCACTAAATTATGGCAGTTAGCAATTATACGACATGTGTATAATAAAATAAACTAAAACAGTATAAAAACTAACGTAAGTTTAGTATTCGAGTATAATCGAGAATTATTTTAAAATCTTAACATTATTAACTCTAAAAATTGTCATTTTCTTGTAAATATCTCATAAAATTTTATTGTTTAAAATGAGTTAAAACTTTTCATAAAATATTGAAAATATTTACTTAATGGTAGGTAAATGAATTATTTGTACTTGTGTGTTTGAAAAAATAACAGTAATAAAATTTTATTAACAAAAAAATATCAAAAATAACAATTAAAAAGTTCAAGTATTTAGTTTTAAAAAATGGCCTTATTTATACTAGTAGCAAATATAATAAAATTTAAAAATTACGCAATTGAAGGTTCGCCTTCGAATATAACTTCCCTATTAAATCCATAGAAGGTATTTGTTAATCAAACACAATATTTATTACCCTCGGCTTCGCTCGCGTCATAAAAGGATAAAAAATAGTCTATGTGACATATACCAATACACACAGCGCCATCTATACCAATACTTTTGTTTTCCCTCGGGAATATCTTTTTCCGGGATAAAAAGTACCCTATTATTTAATCCAGACTTACTTTACGTCTGTAAAAATTCTAAGCAATCGGTTTAGTAGTTACGGCGTGAAAGTGGAACAAACAAATAAACAAACTCACTTTCCAGCTTAGTAAAGAGTCTTATGAATAACTAGCTGTTGCCCGCGACTTCGTCCGCGTAGAATATGATTCCTGGTTTGTCCCATGGGACCATAATCGGGATAAATAATGAATTCCTTCAGTCTGATAAATAGGTAAAATAAACTCGGCATTGTTACAATTTTAAATTCCGTTCCGTCTTCATCCTGTATAATAATCTATATAAAAAAAAATTAATTTCTGTTCGTTAGTCTCGCTAAAACTCGAGAACGGCTTAACCAATTTGGCTAATTTTGGTCTTGATAGGTTCGTGGAAGTCTAGGGAAGGTTTAAAAGGTGAGAAAAAACTTCTAGGCGGTACGAAGTTTGCCGGGTCAGCTAGTACAGAATATAATACAGAATGGAGCAGTGTCGCGAAATTCACCGAATATTTGTTCATAGTTTTTTAAGTGTGGGAGAGCCATACTTCGGCACGAATGGGCCGGCTCGACCGGAGTGATACCACGGCCTCAGAGAAAACCGACGTGAAGCAACGCTTGCGTTGTGTTTCGTCATGTGAGTGAGGTTACCGGAGGCCCAATTACCCTCCCCTTCCCCAATCTCCCGATTCCCTGAATCCCCAACGATCCTCAAACTCCTAATCCCCAAAATGCCGGTTACGCACTTGTAACGCTTCTGGTGTTCCAGGTGTCCATGGGCGACGTCGATTGCTTACCATCATCATTATGATCCGACTGCTCGTGTACCGGCTCATGCCATAAAAAAATGGCACCGCCGAATATGAGTTAATGGTCCGTGGGACTAAATAATGTTTTTTTAAATCTGATTACGCTAGAAGGCACGAGGGCAAATAGACTAAGGAGTATTATTATTCTGTCTACACTACTGACAAGGCAAAATGAACACTATTGACATACAATGCCCTGTTACATACCCTGTTTTAAATGGCTCATATTATTATTACCTACGTAAGAATGATAATAACTTATCACTAATTATGTCTTACTCTTGATTTTTAAATGCCTGAATACTGAAAAGCTATATACAGTGAAACTTGGTTAAGTGGGACCTGGATAAGTGAGAAACCTTCATAACTGGAACTCATTCTGAGGTCCCAGCACTTTGGAACTGAATTACCTCTGTCAGTGGGACGAGGTAAACCTCTATATCTGGGATTTGTTCTTTCAATTTATCATCATAGTTAGCTCTATAACTGAGACAGCGAGTAAATTTTATATGTACCTCTGTAACTGAGATAACATTGTTTGTTTATTAATTCTTATTCTACCCACAAATTCCACCCGTAATTCCAAGTCCACCTCTATTAATGGAAACTCTTCAAATGACACGGATATTTATTTATACCTGTATATCTGAGACACTGGGTAAGTGGAATACCTCTATAAGTGAAACGACATTGCAGGTCCCTTGATGTCTCACTTAATCAGGTTTCACTGTATATATTCTCAATTGTACTTAAATATCATGCTGACTCTGTCATTTCACAAACAATTTGTAGAGACAGAAGATATACTTAAGCGGGACTTAAACCAAGTAATGTTTCAGTATTTGGGCATGAATCAAGCAAATGTAACAACAATAAAAAACATAACATTAGATAACATCACGCCTTTTTATCCCTGAAGGGGTAGGCAGAGGTGCACATTGCGGCACTTAATGCCACTGTACAACGTAACACCCACTTTTCACTATTTTATGTTATGAGTCCCATGTAATAGGGGGTGAGCCTATTGCCATATACCGCGCACAATTCCAGACTCCGTGCTATCACTGAGAGAGTTTTTTAAACCCAGTAATAGTTTGCCCGACCCGGTAATCGAACCCGAGACCCCTTGCCCGGCAGTCGCACTTACGACCACTCGGCCAATGAGGCAGTCGGCAACAATAAAAAGTTGAAAGAAAACAGTCACTGAGAGAAAATATTATACCATAATACCTTCCAGCAATAGTATTTCATTTATTGCTACAACATTTGCCATCAAATCGAGTAGACACTTCAATTCAAATTAACATCATTAAAAACTACTTAACAACAATATGAAAAAAATATTAACTAAAAACGTATATGCATATATTTTGCACTAAGATTCAAAAACTAATTAATTATGTCATACAGTTTCCTCACATACACACTTTTTAAGAAGGTAAGTCGACTATATTCAAGCCATGGTAGGGCCTACACAATGAGCGTTACTAGTACGCCGTACAACATAATTAATTTTATCTCTAACTATAATTTATAATACAACAATAGTTAAAAATTGCTTATAGTTGATAATGGCATGGCTTATCTATTAATGTACAAAACTACTTATAGTCAGAATTTTAATTAGATTCCAGATTTGACAATAGCTACTGTCATTTTGTGAAATAATGATACCACATATAATAGTGTAGTGATGAACACAAAAATCGATAAACAATCAGTGTGTGTGTTTTATAATAAATGTTACAGAAAGTGACAGGATAGCGATAGCGATGACGGCGACAATTTACAAAATAACTTAATACATATATCTGTTTTATTTGTCATGTTCCTTCATGATTGCATTTTTTTATTTTTTTCACACACAATTATAAAAGAAAAGTCTCAGACCGTTAATTAATCGTCAAAACTAAATTATCGGTTCAGAAATATTTAATTTCCTAAAATACTTAGTTTACGAGAATAAAATTATAAACGAGAAGAATCGATCCAGAAATATTGCATTTCCATATCGAATAATTTCGCAACGTCACTATTTAGTACTTGTCATAATGTTGCAAGATACTGAAATTGTCAAATCTGGAATCGAATTAAAATTCCGAGTATAGATTTATTATTATAGAGTGTAAATGCAAAGTTCCCGATAAACACTGACAGGTGATGGTAGAACACAAGGTTTATTTTCATAAAAGTGAGGTATTAAATGTTTTTTTAGTGGAATAATAGTTGTAGTCAACTTCTCAAGGCTTATGTTGCACGAATAACACGATATCGATTAAAGGTGGGTACTTTCTTTAATATTTTTTTTATGGAATAGGAGGCAAATCAGTAGTCGGATCACCCGATGGTAAGCGATCAGCGCTGCCCATGGACACCCGCAACATCAGAGGAGTCACAGGTGCAGCCCCGGCCTTTTAATTCGACTGTTCAATGCAATAAAATATTTAAAAAATATTCACTTTCATTAATTGCTTTCATGACCAACTTAATTTTAACCTTTTACTAGCAATTTTTTAAGAAATCAATATGCTGTTTGACGCTAAAAAAACGTGACGTCACAATAACCGATCTCGTACAAAATTCGTAGAAAACTGTCGTTGTTGACATTTTTACGTTTAAAGTATTCGAAACGACTATGCGTTCGGCACTCTGATTGGCCAGCGCCAATGAACCAACCAATCAGAGCGCCGAACGCGTACTGATTACGATTACTTTAAGCGTAAAACAAATTCGTACTAAGGCCTCAGTACTTTAGCTAGCTAGTCAAATTCAATACTTTTATCAAAATGTCAACAACGACAGTTTTCTACGAATTTTGTACGAGATCGGTTATTGTGACGTCACGTTTTTTTTGCTAGCATTTTGGGAGCACACCATTTACACCCTACAAAGACCACAATTAACATTAAGCTAAAACTTTATACACATTTGACTATCAAAATTACTATCTAACTACACAAAAAAATGTCTCAAAAACATCTCACTGTTTAGACCACGTCCACGGTGGCCACTTCGTTTGCCAGTCCACAGATATTAGTGCCAATAGCCAGATTCAAGTACCCGGCATTGCCAAAATCTTTGCCCCACGAGTTTTTGGCTATGTAGAAGGGAACATCGGCTGATAAATCGTAGCCAACTAATTCAACTGCGTGATTCAGTTCCATTGGTGAGCCGCTGGAATAGAAAATTTGGTTTTTTAGTAAAGTATAATTTTGGTGTCAAACGTATTATCTCAGTTTTCACGATGTTCTCGTCATGTGGAATGGTGTCATCGATAATCATAATGCGGCGTACTTGTCAGGTTTATTGGCTACATGTCCTGTCAGTGATGATAGACCGATCCCAGTACAATGTTATATGGTTATTTTCCAGAACTGGGTCTAGCACATACTTGTAGTATGGTACCTCAGTCAGACTCAATAAGTCGATAGTGCAAAGCAAGTTGCTGATGGATAATCTTGGCTACCTGCTTATGCCTATGCAAATTAAATATTTATTTACATATATTTATTTAAAATTCTCTACAAATTACATTTTTAAATACTCCTTATAAAATAAAAAATAATATTTAAAAATATAAAAAATAGGAGTAGACCTATAGCGGGAGCATAGTTCAAGCTACCGGTGGTTAGGGCTCCAGAGACAAAAACCTTCTCACGATACGTGCCGTTTCTAGGAGAACTGCCTTCTGTATCAGACCCTTGATCCATCCACCTAACGCGGTAGCGTAGGATGCTAATCCTAAGACGGATGTCATATAATAGTAGGGGAGCCCATGAAGGGTAGTTAGTTTCGGTAGTTACTCGAGCGCGTCAGATTAACATATGGGGAAAACCTAGTGTCATGTTGAATATACCCAACATATATCCGATCTGATTAGAAGGGGGGGACTGAAAATTAAAAAAAAAAGTCTGACTAAATAAAGTCAGTTTCGTCAGATTAAGGGAAGGTGGTAGGTCAATACCGTGCTAAAGGAAGTGCGTTTAAAAAATCTGCCCATTCCAACTTGATTTGCAAGAGTGGGGGGATTTTGAAGGGTTCTCGTTTGTACTCTCCAGAACATTCGACCCCACCATGCAAACTGGCAGATTAAGAGTTTTTTATTATTAAATACACATGGAGCATGTACATTATCAATATCTGACACGCTCGACCACTAGAACAAAAGTTACGCTTAACAATTTCAAAGATCTGTAGATTCCCCCTTCCCCCACTGGTGGAAGAAATTGTCACTAAACCATTTCTTCTTTCTATCAGCATATCTTCAAAATCCAGTAGGCCCCAAGGACGCTCAAGTAAATCCCAATTTAGCATCATGGGCTCCCCTACTATAAATATTTATTATTATTATAGAACATACCCGCAATGGAACTGTATGACTCCGCCCAGGTAGTGTTGCCAGGTGAGAGCATTGACAGCCACCGTGACCGGTCCATGCGTCGCCAGCGCGCTTAGAATCTGGTCTTCGGCACCCACGAAGCTGAAAATATTTTGGTAATAATTCATAAAAGGGGAGCTTTTCAAAGGTTATTTGCGTGACTAGTGGCGCTAGTATCGTTTTAAAGCTACTCGAACTGTAGTCGTACTCAGTTAGATGATTTAATCTTACTTAATCATACTAAAATAATTTTATCAACAGAATAATTAATACTAATATTGAACTTATTAAGCAAGCCTCAAAAATTTACATTTCAAAACCAACACTAAAATTAAAAAGGCAAAATCATTAGCACATTTTGACAAAAACACCAATCTAATTAGAATTCTACAGTTCAAGGAAAAAGGTCCAAACTCACTCATCACACGTAAATGTCTTGACTTTGACTCCGGTGGTATTTTTCTTAGCTTTGCAAGCTCCGTCAGTGAGACGGAGAGGATACTCTGCTTCCTTCTCAACCACAGCGTCAGTCATCACCAGCCAATCAAGGAGCAGGCAGATATCGCCGCCTGCGCACCCACTGTTGCCCAAACCTGCGCAGTCTATTACCTCCTGTAATTTTTGGAAATGTTTTCATGAATGTCAGCTATTTAAATAAGCATATTTCGTCACATGCACTGTATCGATGGTACATTGGTCGTAAGAACGGTGGACAATCAAGGGTGTCAGGTTCGATTACAGAGGCGAGCAATTTATTATCAGAGTAGCTTTTACACGCGGCTTCTTTCGCGTCACAAAAGGATAAAAAGTAGCCTATGTGACATACACACACAGCGCCATCTATACCAATGATTTCGTTTTTCCTCGAGAATATCAAAATTTTCCGGGATAAAAAGTACCCTATTATATTATAATTAAGACTTCTAACTTTACGTCTGCAAAAATTCAAAGCAATCGGTTTAGTAGTTACGGCGTGAAAGCGGAACAAACAAACAAACTCACTTTCCGATTTAGAATATTAGTAAGGAAGTAAGGATAAGGACTACCAGGTTTCTTCGGTTTTTTAAAAAAATGCATAGCAATAGAACGGAGTCTGGAGCTGTGACTGGTGTATGGCAATAGTACTGTATTACTCACCCTGTATTACTAAATACTAATACTAATAAAGTATTAAGAAAATCACAGTCTAACATACACTGCTTAGATTACTATTCCAGTCTCAGATCTACTGGAAGAATTCTCACAAGAATAAGTAGCACCTAAGTCCTTGAATTTTAAAAAAGTGTTGTCCTCTGTACTGCTTGTGTTCACAAGAATTATTAATTAGATAATAAAATAAATAAATTTTCTTTCTTTCAAGAAAGAAAGAAAAAAAGAAACTTTTTGTACCTAACGGATACTTAGTTTTAGTTTTAAATGTATTTTATTGTTTTTATTTTTTTAGCAAGAAATAAAAGGTTTTTTTATTTATTATTTAAAATAAATAAATACATGACATTAAAGTAGAAATTAAAATGGTATTGTTCTCTTAGCTGTCCGATAACCAAAGAGTATAATAAGTATAACCGATAACAATAAGTCCTATAAAATTGTTTAAGATGACATTTAATGTCGATTTATGGCGGTGTATATCTATTATTTATGGGCTTGCAACCACATAGATAATAATTTTATGGCTTCCTGTCTGATTTGGAAATCGGTAGCTGACCAGTCATTTGGTTTAATTTTATTAACCGATTTCAAAAAGAAGAAGGAAGTTCTCAGTTTCTCTTGTATGTATGCATGTTTGTCCGCTATTATCTCGCGATCGGCTAAACCGAATTTGATGCGATTTAGAGAAAAGTTTTTGTTACACTTTTTTGAGGGGGAAATCATCCAATGACTTCTCTCGCCTTTGGTTAGGCTGCGTGAGTCAGAGTCTTACTGACCAAAAACCACCCCGTTCCTACTCTTGCTGTTCGAGCCGTTACCCGTTAGGCCTTCCGCGGCTCCGTATCGGGCATCAGCCCTGTTGGGTCCCACCTGTGGTGGATGTTTGTTACATTTAAACGTAATGTTAATCAAACGTTAATAAAAATTATCTTATCTATGGAAGTTCAAGATGAGAAAATATTTAAAATTGAAATAGTTTTTTTTAATGAAAACATACTTGCACACTAAGTTTGTCCAGCTTGCCTGTCTTGATGGCGGCCATGGCTTCGATAGTGCCGACAGTGCTGAACGCCCAGCACGCTCCGCACAGACCCTGGTCCTGCACTGGACCTATCACACCTTTGGTTCTCCTGGAAAAAGAAAGATAGACACCAGGTAAGCTAGCATAATAAAATGCTCGTCAATGGTTGTATAGATGATTGCTTTTAGGATATATCTGCTCCGTTAGCCGCCGAGTTTAGCTGTTAGAGCGATAGAGGTTTGTATTGGATTCCCTGGTCGGGTCAACAATTAATTCATTATTTCGGTTCACATAATTCTCAGTAATAACACGGAATTGGTTTGCAATGGGGAAACAGATAGATAATACTATTTCGAATTTGGAGATGGAGAGAACCCCATCTCTTTTGCAAAGCAGTCGTTAACGGTACCGGTAGTCCGATGACTATAAATAAACAAAACTAATCAAGATCCAGTGCAAGTCTATAGATGTTCAAAAATTTTATCTATATCGATCTAGCTATTTAGAAGTAGGTACCTACAAAACGAATTAAAATACACTTTACATATATCAGCATCGCACCTGCGGTGTTGAGAAAAAAGAAATGCATAAATAGTAAATAAAAATAGTAGTAGTAACGTATTTCTAGTTTTAAAATTAAATATAAAAATTAGAAGATAAGGGAACTCTTTAGTCTTCTTTTCATTCTTTAAATTGAGATTGAATTTCGACATTAGCTCTATGAAATTTAAAAGCTCAATTTTATCCAGATATTTGGAAATCCTTCACCATCTAGCCAACATGTTCCGACCTGATATGAGATTTCGTAAGCCAATCGCAAGATTTTGTCAGCCAGACACAAAGAAATGTACAGCTAAATATAAGTATAACCCACACTTTTCACGAGGTATTCACGTATGAGGTATTTTTATATTGAATAGGAGACAAACGAGCTGACGAATAGGAGCGAAAGATGATGAAATAGTTTAAGTGGCCGTCTAGAAGATCAATTTAAAGTCTTTTGCCATTTTGTATCAAGCTAGTCGGATATTTAACAAAACATTTAACAAAACAACGGACTTTGCCAAATGCGTAGTTCCTTACTCAGTTCTTATTGTAACCCCATGCACCAAGACGCCAATGGGAAGAATACGGGTGTATTCTTCCCATTGGCGTACGTCGTACCGTCTCCAGGCGGCTTCACAAAGAATTAACTCTGCATTCAATCACTGGCTCTTTTACCCACAGACGAAGATGAAGTCAAATCTCTTATTTTAAATCTAAAAAATGATTGTGCGGTAGGTCTTGATAATATATCAGGCAGTTTGTTGAAAAGATATGTAAATATTCTTACTGAACCAATAACGTTCATATGCAATAAGTCCTTCGAAACTGGAGTCTTTCCACGAGCCTTTAAAAAGGCTAAAATTACTCCAGTTTTCAAAAAAGGGGATAGATGCTGTGTCAACAACTACAGACCTATCTTTATTCTGCCAACCATGTCCAAAATTATAGAAAGGCTGATGAATAATAGGCTAGTAACATTTCTAGAAAAAAATAATCTCCTATCTCAGTCCCAGTTTGGTTTTCGTGCCAAAAGATCTACCTCTGACGCAGTACATCTGGTAACAGATTATATTGTTTCAAATTTGGATAAAAAGAATAAAACAATAGCAATTTATCTGGACTTAGCAAAGGCATTCGACACAGTATCTATTCCCATCTTGATCAAAAAACTTGACCACCTAGGAGTAAGAGGGTTACAGCTGAAGTTATACGAGGACTACTTGCACGGAAGAACCCAGGTGGTTAAAGTTGAGAACTGGGTAAGCGATGAATTACCTATTGAGTGTGGCGTCCCTCAGGGTAGTATCCTTGGCCCGTCATTGTTTCTAGTCTACATAAATGATCTATGTCAAACAGAATTGAAGAATGGAAAAATCGTTTCGTTTGCGGATGATACTGCGCTTTAGATGGGCTCAACAGGGTCTAGACGAAGTAACTCGATGGCTCACTAAGAATCTACTCACACTTAATGTTGAGAAAACTATGTATATGACCTATAGGTCATATACATATGTTCCAGCGTTCTTTTACTATAGTAAAAGAACGCTGGAACATACAAACTTGCATTTAACCGCACACACTTGCCACATAACTGCTCCAGGAACATGTCACTGCCCTGAACTAAAAAAAAACAAACATTAAGTACCTCGGTGTTATTATCGATGATAAACTCGACTTCCAATTACATATTGAGGCACTAACCACCAGAACCCGCAAATTAATCTTTATTTTTAGGAATCTTCGCCATGTAGCAGATAACAAAATAATTAAAACTGTATACTATGCCTTATGTCAATCCGTCTTTACCTATTGCATAACGTCGTGGGGTGGTGCAGCCAAATCTTACTTACTCAAGTTAAAACGAGCACAGAGGGCCATCCTTAAAGTAAGTTTATTCCTGCCTTTCCGTTACCCAACCTATGATCTATATCAGCGATTCAATGTTCTAACAGTTCGCCAGCTATTCATCCTGTACACCGTTCTAAAAATGCACTCTCAGCTACCATTTAATTCGGATAATTCCACAAGCAGGAGAAGACTTACTACCGTCTGCCATATAGAAAGAAAACATTTTGGTTTCACTCAAAACTTCTTTACCTTTTTAGGCCCATACCTATATAACAAAATAAATAAAGAGCTAAGCATTCATTATCTCACCAGAAGTAAATGTAAAGAAAGCGTCAGCGACTGGCTAAATAAACTAGACTATGAGGAGACTGAAAAAATTCTGAGACCACTTTCCTAAGCTACAACTGATGCAGAATTATCAATCACTACATTCATATCAACACTTCCACCTCATTCACTTACCTATACATACCCACACATAATACACATCAACTCACTCACTTACATACACATATACACGCACTCACACTACATTGTTACACACCCACAGTCACACACACACACACACTCATACAATGTTGTCCATTTTCTTTAATTAAGTAAATACTTTATATTGTTCAATGTCTCCGGGGGTCACCCGGGCCTGGTGATCTGTAACACAGGTTATACCTTTAACAGACACCAGTCTCATAATTGTAACATATTATATAATTTGTATCCGTAGAGTATTTTTGAGAAAATAAAGATTTTTATTATTATTATTATATTATTATTCCATTAGATTATATAGACATCATGCACTTACATTGGGTGAAGATGAACATCACATCAACAGCCTATAATGCCCACTGCTAAGCAAAGCCTCTTCTCACACGGAGAAGGTTTGACCATTAATCACCACGCTTCCCTTCGCACAGGTTTCCTTACGATGTTTTCCATCCCCGTTTGTCCGTGGTATCTCAATAATCTTAGAAAGTACATATAACTCGGAAAAAGTCACATTGGTACTAGCCGTTGGTAGGTTTCGAACCACACCCTCATGCATGAGAAGTGGGCGTCTTCAACCTCCGGGCCACCACGACATTGTTTTACACCAGACACACAAGATGAACATGCATTGTGAGAAAACTTAAGACTTATACATTTCCAATTATACCCAAGTTTGAATTCGCTGAGTGAGCAAAGACCTTTTCTAAACGATGGGATAGTCACAGGTAAAAATTATGATCCCAATCTCTTCTTCTGTCCCTCCCTTCCCTCGTTTCCCCAATCCCTGAATCCGCAACAATCCTCAAATTCCTAATCCCCAAAAGGCTGGTAACGCTCTTGTAACGCTTCTGGTGCTCCAAGTGTCCATGGGCGACGCCGATTGCTTACCATCAGGTGATCCGTCTACTCGTTTACCAACTTATTCTATAAAAACAATCATTATATTAGATAACGTTATTCAATTTAGTTTAAGCATAGTATATGGAGATCTGTCGAATGTCGACTATTTTGATAAAAAAACTGGTTTTTTAAATGAGTAGGCGAAAGATTTGATCACACTTAGTTACTGGGGAACTATGAATATATTATTTCTTCTTTGTTATTGTTAACTGCCTCGTTTACCGAGTGTAACTAGCAAGGGTTCGACTTCCGGGTCTGGGAAATTGTTATTGGGATTGTTTTGTTTTTTACACCGTTATTTAAACCTTTATGCAATATCGATACTGAAAAACTTCGATTTGACCGTCGCGTTGTGGAATGTAAAGCGAGAGGTGCGAGGAGTGTGGTATAGATATAACATCTTTAATATTCCCGTGGATATGAAGCAGTGGCAACCGGTAAATGCGAGTCTATGAATCTGTGAGGAGAGAGAAATAGGATACATGAACGAACGTAGTAAATATCTCTTTCATACCTTTATTATTAACTAGCGACCCGCCCCGGCTTCGCACGGGTGCAAATGCATGTATTATATATGTGTGTTATGTATGCATTATATATGTGTGTACATGTATTATACATATAAAGCTCCCTTAATAATCACTCTGTCTATTAAAGGAAACCGCATCAAAATCCATTGCGTAGTTTTAAAGATCTAAGCATACATAGGGACAGACAGACGGCGGATAGCGACTATGTTTTATACTATGTAGTGATGTTAAGGTACTGGTACCGAAACATACCGATGTTTATATTTTGATACCCAAAAATAAAGCGGTACCTTTCATTTATCGGTATAACGTCATACCTGAATTTAAACGTATCTTAATTTTCCAGTTATTCAGTTCCTGGTGTAGTCATCAGATGATGTTTAAGACAACCATGAGAAGAGTAGCGCCAGGAGCGGCAATGACAACTGTATTCTACTGTGATATTAACAGACTGTTTCAAAATAAACAAATCGATAAAGTAAACAAACAAAATAAAAAATCTAAACATTGTATACAAAAAAAAGTAAAAGAAACATGAATATTTAAATCGGCGCACGCGTTTAGTATACTTAATTCCAAACTCACGCGCATAGACCCTGTGCGTTCAAGTGAAGTATGAAAATAAATCGAAATACTCGAAATACAGGTTAATAATAGGAGATTTTTTTAAATGTCATAGGTATAGAGGTAGTTGAAAAATAATAGTAATATATTCACTGTTAAATATAGTTTACCAAAAAACTTAAGTCTTACCTGTCCACATTCCAAGGATTACACGTGCAATACCTACGGTATTTTACAACTAAATATTAATTATATTTTTCGGCGTTATTAATTTGTTATGTCCCACAAAATTTATACTTAATACAAATTCAATACTTAGGTTTTTTTATGGCATACGCCAGTAAACGAGCAGACGGATCACCTGATGGTAAGCAATCGGCGCCGCCCATGGACACCTGAATCACCAAGGCGTTACAAGTGCGTTACTGGCCATTTGGGAATTGGGGATTTGAGGATTGTGGAGGATTCGGGGATTGGGGAGACCTGGGAGGAGGGTAATTGGGCTTCGACACACGATGAAGCACAACGCAAGGCATTTTTATCGAAACGTCAAATAGAGATTTTTCTATGGATTTTCATCATATGTTTGTGGCAAATAGCATTGATACTTATTTCTGAGAACGCTAGAAATAATCTAGAATGTAGTAGATCGTCAAGTCAATGAATGAAAAATGAATATTTTTGAATGTTTTTTTGGATTGAAAACTCGAAATACCTAATTTACATATTTTTGACTTACGAAAATACTTGGGTATACGATGGTAAGATTCCATGTTTAGCATAATTTTATTGCTTTTAATTTTAATGGATAAATCTGTAATAGATTTTTTTCTTCTCGTGTTATTTTTTAACCAAATCCATTTTTAATTTTTTCCAAACTACATGATTAAAAGACCACTCGACGTGAGAGCGATGTTATCATTAGTTTTTAGCAATAATTTAGTATAATAACCTTGAATTTGGGTATTTAATGGGAATGTTATTTCTTGTTGAAATTTTTAATTTTTTTTTTTCATAAGAACCTTTTTCTCAGAACCATTTTTTTAAATCAATATTACAAAGGAAAATTGGGACTCAATATTAACTACAACATTACACATAACATCACACCTTTTATCCTCGAAAGAGTAGGCAGAGGTGCACATTATACCACTGTACAATGTGACACCCACTTTTCACTATTTATGTTATGAGTCCCATGTAATAGGGGGTGAGCCTATTGCCATTGCACAGTTCCAGACTCCGTGCTACTACGGAGAATTTAAAAAAAAACCCAGTAATAAGCCCGACCCGGGAATCGAACCCGAGACCCGTTGCCCGGCAGTCGCAATTGCGACCACTCGGCCAACGAGGCAGTCAACTACAACATTATGGTATTATAATCAGAATAATTAAAAAAAACAAACAACACACCTAGAAGTTCACCGTAAAACCAAACAAAGACTTTAAATCGATAGAAATAGGACATTTATTAGCCCTTCAATCCCATTTCAAGGTCAACCAATCATCAATCAGGGGTGTTAGGCAGCTCCGTAACCGTAACCGAAACTATCGGATATCCGATAAAAAATCATCCGTAACCGAATCCGAAATTAAAGTTTCGGATAGTATCGGATAGGGGCGGAGCCTAATTGAGACACGTTATGACAAGTTGTTTTGATCGGCCGGCCGCTGCTAGTGCCGGCACACAAGCTGCGCGCATTGTTTGTTTTTCTTCTTTGACAAATGTGTTGGTTGTGTTACGGAATCGATTAAATTTGTACAAAATGCGTCCTAAGTCGAGTGCGTCAGATTTCAGGACATTGAGAATAATAAAATATTATTGGGATAATTGTAACTGCCCGTGGTACACAAGTGACGTCATCTGACACCATCTATAAATAGAGCGTTGTGGGGATATTTCGGTCTTTTTGCTCGTTGGCTCTCGAACGGTAAGGTTGTCAGGTGTTCGGCGCTGTTTGCTATCGTGCATTATTATCGTATAGTTATTTACGTTAAATTAATGGTTGTTTGTAGATGTGATTAATTTATGAATTTATGTTTTTTTTATTAAATTGTGTAAATCAAAGTTTAAGTATTTAGAGGTTAGAATAAACGTTTAGTTTCTTGTAATTTTTGTTTTTTTTAAATTAATTTCACTCCTGATTTCTAAAAATATATACAATAGATAAGTAGCTAGATCCACGCTACAAGCTCAAGTTTTTTACTGAAATTACTAAGGAACAAGTACAGACAGAGATTCTAGGAATCCTTGGGTGTTCAAGAACTTCTCATGATGAAGGTCCTTCTTCACCAAAGAGATCACGGACTCAGCTGCCATCAACAAGTTCATACATTCAATCTTGTCTAGCTGAAATATTATGCGCAAGTGACGAAGAAGAGTACGTAGGTGGTGATGAGGATGATACAGTACCCAATCAATTAATTGTCAAAAAAGCATTGCTAAATGAATACAATAGAGAGAAAAGGTTGACACTCAGTGAAAATCCACTTTTATGGTGGAAAATGCATACCAAGTACAACAGTTTAAGTGCTTTAGTCAGACAGTACCTCTCTCCGCCGCCTGGCAGTGTACCGAGTGAGCAGCTTTTCAGTGCTGCTGGGTTAATTTATGATCCTTTAAGAAATAGACTTTCTGGTGATAAGGCTGCGAAATTACTTTTTGTCAAGTATAATTTACCTTTGATAAAATTTGATTATTGAAAATGTTTAATGTTATTATAAATTAATGTAAGACAATGTATGATTTAAGTTCAGAATAAAAAAGGAAGATATGATTGTTATGTTCAACTTAAATTATAGTTATACTAAACTTAATTTAATTCTGATTTCAATATTTTCTTTTAATACGAAATTACTGATTCAGTATAAGTAATAATTTTGTTATTACATTTTCATTTTAGGTGTTTTAGAATCTAAAACATCTAAAATTTAGATAATACTCAATATAATTATTTATATTTATTTTAAATAGCTGTAATACTCACAGACTGATTGTAATTCCTGCCAAAAACTAAATAAAACTACTTTATTACCTATTTGTATTTTACTTTTAAAATTCCTTAAAAATATAATATCCGTAACCGAAACTAACGGATAATCCGAAATAATTTATTATCCGTATCCGTAACCGTATCCGGTATAATAATCATTCCTATATCCGTATCCAATCCGTAACCGAAATTTCATATCCATAACATCCCTGATCAAAATCACGCTGACCTACTAGAAAAACCCTAAATTCGTTCACATATTATAGAGGTACAAAAATTCCGTAACCAACAGAACGACTGAATATAATGTACATTTGAAAACCGGTTGTCGAAAAACAAACACGTTGACGTTAGAGACCTTCGTCGCCGCACTGATTGACCGAAAAAAGATTTAGTAAAAAATAATGAGTAACATCGTACCGTCTTTACCCTATGGGTACTCAGGGCCCGTGCCCAGGGCCCCCGATTTCAGGGGCCCCGAAGGACCGACAATTTCTACAACGGACACACCCGCTACAGGTTGCGCGGCAATTGGCTGCCCCGCAACGTGTAGCGGTTTCGATTCCCACACGAAGCAAATCTTTGTGTGATCCACAAATTGTTGTTCCGAGTCTGGGTGTCATTTGTATGTGACATTGTATGTTTGTAAATGGAACCACGGTTAAGGAGAAAATCCTAGTGTCGGGCAACGTTAAAAAAAGGAAACATTCCAAATTTGAATTATTGAGCGCCCAAGGGCCCCAGCGTAGTCTCAGACGGCCCTGACGAGTAACATCAACTTACTATATTTTTTACATCACATAACAATAATGCTCACGATGAACATAATATGTATATTTCGCATCGATAAGGATAGAATTTCATGATAGTAAAATGCAAAAGTAAATTATACTGCATCCATTAAATAGCAACGACTTTTGACAGCTATTTTGAAGCTAGATAGTAGATACGTTAACGATAAAACAAAAATAACTACGAATTAGGTATACTACAGCCGTATGGGAAATGCATAAATTAAACTTATATTCAAATATCTAGAAGTAATAAAGTCTTTAATTATGAATAAATAGGAATAGGAAGGTATATTACCTACGCAAGTAGGTAGTTCTAGCGGAGGTCATACATAAATGACGTAAAAGGCAGAACGCAAAAATTCCATTTGTCATAAACACATTTTAAAATAATTATAATAATCTGTGGAGTATTTTTATATATATAATATAATATAATATAAATCATTTATTTAAAGTAACCAAGACTCACAAAATTTATGCATTTCCGCTGTTATATTTAGAAATCTATGATTTCCGCTGACGTTATTTTTTTATTTGCTGCTAAATATAGACTATCAATCATAGAACTCTTATAGGTAGCATTTACGTCAATTGAATTATAATACAAATTTGTATAAATTAATAATTAATAATTATCAGTGACGTATGTATGAACTAATCATTGAGACAATGAAATTATTGAAATTAAACATGAAATTTTAAAGTTGAATTAAAATATATTTTTTTTTAAACGTTGCCCCACACTAGGATTTCCTCCTGTGTCGTGGGTGCGTTTACACACATACAAGTTCACATACACATGACACCCAGACCCGAAACAACAATTTGTGGATCGCACAAAGTGTTGTTCCGTGCGGGAATCGAACCCGCGACACGTTCCACGGCAGCCGGTTGCCCAGCCACCGCACCAACCGTGCAGTCAAATGTCAATGAAAATAATGAATAACGTCATATTTAAGTAATTAAAATCCAGTTTTCTAATAAAATAGCTTTAAAAAGAAATGATGGCCTTCATTTTCGAAGCAGGTCAAAACAAAGCAAAGTGATAAATTATCTAACTAGTCAGTTGTATAATTTATAATTTATTGATCAAATAATTCTAATGCAACCTTGGTGTGGGTCTTCCATTCATAATATTTAGGTATTTGAGGTAATGGGAAGGCATATCGTATTACTAGGAAATAATAATACATTGTGTTTTCACGAGACAACCAAGTCAATACATTAAACTCAAGTAGGTAAGTATCGAATTTATGACTGACAATAAATGCGAATACAAAATTACTCGATTGGTATTTCACGGGACTCAATTAACTTTGTACATTAGAAAAAAGGCGTTACGACTTGTTAGACTTGGCTTTTTTTTACAAATTATGTTTTTGATCTTCACTATCACTACACATCTTTAAAACTACGCAACGGATTTTGATGCAGTTTTTTTTAATAGATAGAATGATTCTTAAGGAAGGTTTATATGTATAATAGATGCATATTGCACCTGTGCGAAGCCGGGGCGTGTCGCTAGTTTATAATAATATACGATTTTCTAATTAAGTTTGAAATCGGCAATCCGCCTTGAGCAAGCGTGGTGATGGTGATTAATGCTTAATCCTTCTCCTAGTGACAAAATGCCTTTGCTCAGTAGTGGGCACTTATGGGGTGGTGATGTGTCATCTGATATTTTAATTTGTCCTACAAGTGCTCAACACGTGAAACCAGCAAAACTGTATTCATTCAAAAACTAGTTTTATGTTAATAGTCATAATAAAATATCCTTCAAATCAAAAAATATGAGCCAGCACTACCACTCAATTTAGTCAGGCATTTAAAGTACCTAACTAATGACTACCTAATATTTAATACCAGTCATTAAGAAAAAATATATAATATACCTCAGTAGATGATAATTTTGATAAACGTAGACCAGTTCGATTTATAATTTTATAACTATCGTGAGACATACCTATTAAATTAACTAAAAATCGCGAGTTACTCGACTGTCGTGTAGGCTGCTCGCACATCGCTGCGACCGCGCACGCTGCTCACGAGGAAGAACCCCTCTGTGATTCGAAACTAGTAGAGCTTTCCTCAGTATTTTCATGTAACCCGCGATTTATAGTTAATTAAGTTCGATTAACATTTATTAGGTACCTTCTAGATACCTAAATTAAAGTGTTTACTTAGGAATTGGTTGGGACAAATAGGGGTAGGTACAGGACCTTGTAGATGGCCTCTGACTCATCTAAAGGACACATAGTCTACATGATAAGTAAACTAAACCCAGTTAAAACGTAGTAACCTAGTCAAAACGACTTATAAGAACCTTCCGTAGCCTTCAACATCAACCGCCGGTAAACGGTGACCGTCCACTACATAAGAGGGTTTGTGATATCTTTTTTTATGAGATAAGCCGGTAGACGAGCAGACGGATCACCTGATAGAAAGCAATCGGCGCCACCCATGGAATGGGCACCCGAAACACCAGAGGCGTTATAATTGCATTATTGGTAAATTTGAAGGTCCTAAATGTTCAGAGATTTCCGACAGCCCTGCTGTCTCTGAAATAATGTGTGGTCCTTTAGACCACCCTTAGTTCATTTATTTCAATTAGACCAGAAAGTCACCCGAGTGTACGGCGCGTCGCGTTCCGCGCGCGCCTCAAAGAGCCATCAGACCACCACAGATGGGGCCCAACAGGGCCGATGCCGATTCGGAGAATCGCGGAGAACCTAACGGATAACCGGGACTCCGGCTTGACGTGCAGGAGAAGGAATGGGGTGGTTTTTAGTCAGTAAGTCTTAAAAAAAACCAGAACGTCATTTTTGAACGTCAACAAAAACTTAAGAGTGATAAAACTACACGCTACTAAAAATATTCACTAACAGTGGCAGTTGGGAGTGCGTCGACATTTTATCTTACGTGGACGAACATACCTACTCACTATTAGATTATGCATTTGCCGTTTATTGACTCGATGCAATCAAGGTTAAATAATATGAGTATCTTGTTGTAGAATCAAAATCGTCACATTATAATTTATATTCACAAGTCAATTATAATAGAGACAGCTACAAATTAACACTATCTCAATGGTCTAGGCGGGATTAGTATTGAAATAATAAATAAAGAGACCTAGGGGAATAATAAAACAAGAATAATGAAGGGTAGAAAACGACACAGTAACAAATGGTAGAGAATAAATCTGAAATAAGAGACATGACATTGATCTCAAATAAGTGCAAACAGTTAACCATTTTTTTAAGGGGTGACAATCATCGAATGACTGCTCCCGCCTGGGTGAGGCGGGAGGGAGTGTCAGACTCTTACTGACTAAAAACCACCCGGTTCCTTCTCCTGCACGTCGAGACGGAGCCCCGGTTACCCGTTAGGTTCTCCGTGACAAACAGTTAACCATAGGACTAATATAAAGAATTTATGAGCAATTATACCATCTACTGTTATCTATTTCATAGTTTCTGTATGTAACTAATAGCAAGAAACAGAAAATAATTCATTACATATTCACTAAAAGTATAAAACAATAAAACAGACTTACCAATCTACCTGTAACGGTAGTGCAGCCCGTTTCTTCCTGATGATCACATAAATATTGTCATGAGGACTATTGGAGCAGGGTTTGTCATTATCATCATCATCATATTTCCTGGATTTGCCATCACGAGCTCGTCTCCTGCCATAAGATTTCGGCGGCTTCATGAGTTTTTCATCAGCTAAATGCTGTTCTTTAAATTCAGTCTTTGACATGTCTGATAATTTTGTAAGTCCATATTTTGCTTTGCAGTGGTCTGGGCCTCTTGACGCTGCATTTAGAAGCTCTATTTCTTGCACTGATGCCTAGAAAAAAAATCATGAACTGGTCAGGTTCAGAACAGTACCCAACATATACAGTTACAACGATACAACTACCTCTATAGCTTATGTCTCTAAACTCGTCAATTCTTATAATAGGCGTGTAATAAACATGCCTATCCGACTTGGACTTCTTAAAGAATCTTTTTATTATTAAGGGCTTTACTATCAAGTGAAAGAAGTGAAACAAGTGAAGTGAAACAAGTGAATTTATTTCTGCAAATAGGCTACAAGGCAGCACTTTTACACGTCAATTTTATCAAGCGAACGATGAGGTCGACATTTCCTAACTGACTACTCTGAGAAGAAATGCCGAAACAAACTCAGAGGTCTGTCTCTTTTAAAGTCCAGACAATACGTATAACAGATTATGTGTGAGAACCGTGCCAGTTCTTTCTGTAGTGGGCTATCATACTATCTACCTACTCTGGGAAGAATTATAGAAATAAACTCACATCCTAGTTTGTTAATAATTATGTTATCAGATCACTCATTGTGACTAATAATGAATTTAGTATGTCTCACAAAAGTTATAATATAAGCCTAATCTGTTTTGAAGACTAAAAATTAATTTCAAATGGGCGAAGAGTGCAAGCCACTACTGTATTGTTTTTAAGATAAAAAAACAACAGAAGTTAGAGTGGACCTGCCTTAACAGGAAGCACACATGTTAAAAATGTATAAGAGTCTTATCTGGCATTATCTTTGAATTATCTGAATACTTAAAAAAAATACACAATTAATTGAATGATTTAAATATACATATTTAATTATAATAGTCATAATAATTGAATAGAAAGCATTACACAAAGGCGTGGAAGCTGCATAGGGACACCTTTGCCCTGTAGTTAAAATCACTACATAGCATAAAACAAAGTTGCTATCCGCCATCTGTCTATCCCTATGTATGCTTAGATCTTTAAAACTACCCGTCGGGTTTTGATGCAGGTTTTTTAAATAGATAGAGTGATTCTTAAGGAAGGTATACATGCATATTGCACCCGCGCGAAGCTGGGACGGGTCACTATTCATTCTTTCTTACACTTGACACTGTCTTATTTATATTTTTGATGTGTTTGTAATGAATGCTACTATTGTTATTATATTTATTACTAGCTTCTGCGACTTCGTACACGCAATCTCATTTTCTCCCATACATACATAATTTGTTGCTATATTAAGTATATTAGCAACAAATTAGGTACTTATTGGCACTTCAAAGTTAAATCATATAAAATATGCATCAATACTAACTTGTCCTTGTTGTGCGTTGAGATAAAATAAATATAGGAACTCTTTCTGATAGTTACAGGAACAAACAAGATAAAGCAAAATAAATACAATAAAAAGTTGATAAGTTTATAAAAGTTTGAGATATATAGTATACGAGATTTCAACTCTTTGGTCCTACCGCTAAAATAAAAAGTCAAAACTATTATAAATTTAAAAAAAGAACTTACAACGAAATGTTGAAATCTCGCCGAATATTCTTCTGGAGTCGCATAACTTTTATTAAACTTCGCAATGTAATCATCGAACATAGGCTTAAGTTCTTCCACAGATTTCTGACGCGACAATGAAATAGGTATTGCAACAAATAAGAGGCAGAATAACGCGAACCCCAGTACCCAATTCCACCATTTATTCATTTTAACGAAATTATTTTTGATAAATACACGTAACAACCACTCCACTATTTCGAACTTCGAAAACTAATTTGTTTTGACAGTAATGACAAAAACAGTTAGTGTTGCCCTAATGTTTATCAATGATATCAATGACGTTATTCTTTAATGTTGTTAAATAATAAAACACACTGATATGATAAGTGGATAAGAGTAATTTATAAATCTATGGTAAAACACAATAACTACTTCCATTTTACACTTATCTATTTTAAAATTACAAAATGTCATTTGTACAATACTTTATAAAATTATTACAATTTTTCGATGTGTCTTCTTATCCTCAGAAATACGTAAGTAACTCTACAGATTTTTTATGTTCATCTTAGAAACAAGACATTATTTTCGTTAATTTAATTATAAACTTAAAATTGCCCAAAATTTCTTATAGCAGTCATGTCATGGTTACTTTCTTTTAATCATATCGTATATTTTAAAATACCACTTATGTTGAATGCTTGATCCGACGTCTTTGGTCATGCATCCGAAGACATCAGTATACCTCAGTAGGACACCTAAAACTGATGCTATATTGACATTGAAATGCATAGACTTAATATAAGAAAATAGGTATTCTAAGGATGTTCCTAGAGGATGCACCATAAGGAACAGTCTACTGTCAGCTAGTAGACTGATGAGCTTGGCTTCTGATGCGTTGACCGATGGAGAGGGTATGACGTCATTTGGTGTTGGTTTATCGGAAGATCGGAAGACTCTGGATTGAGGTCTGGCATTGACAGCACTGCGAGCGGTAGGCTGCTGAACTGTGGGTAAATTAAAAATGACGGTTTTTTCAGAAACGACCTATGGAGTGCAATGCTATTTGGGCTTTAAACAATTAAATGGGGCCTACAGTTTTTTAATATTTGTATTCTTACCAGAGCAGAAGCTCAGCTGCACAGCTTGTTCAGCAATGAAACTCATTTTGAACTTCTCAAACCTTTCGTCCGCTTCAATTTTAGCCAAGTGAACTACATTCTTGTAACGTCAAGGGCAAGTTTGTCATTTTCAGCCTTGAAGTAAAAAAGATAAGTGAAAAACGTAATTTTTCAACAAAAATTTAATACAAAAAAGAGAGGTGGTAACTCGTAAGTATAGCGGCAAAGCAAGGGGACCATGGCTTTGATTCCCGAGTCGGGCGGTGTTATCGGAGCTTTTCGAAAATTCAGTAAAACTAACGGTGAAGGAAAACATTGTCAGGAAACCCGTGATTTTTAAAAATTAAAAGTTTGAATTGATCAAGCGTGGTGATTGATGCTCAAACTATTCCTTCCGAGAAGAGACCTTTGGTTAGCTGGGGGCGTAGCCACTTATATGCAGTTGAAGAAGAAGAATACGTGGCAATAAGTTTACCCCCTTGAGGATGCTGCTGAGAAGGAACAGGGTGGTTTTTAGTCAGTAAGAGTCTGACACTCCCTCCGGCCTCACCCAGGCGGGAGCAGTCATTCGATGATTTTCACCCCTTAAAAAAAAATAATCAAATATTTTTTTTTATCTTGTTTATTTTTAATCTTTCTTTGCCTTATTGGTTAAATCTATGCAATAGTGCTCGTGCACCGGCCATATAATTTCTGTTTTGCAATTTCCATTCACATATCCCCACGGTAATCGCGGAGAACCTAACGGGTAACCGGGGCTCCAGCTCGACGTGCAGGAGAAGGATCGGGGTGGTTTTTAGTCAGTAAGAGTGTGACACTCCCTCCAGCCTCAGACATTCGATGATTTTCCCCCCTTAAAAAATGTATTTGGCTTGGCGTGTCGTGTCGTGGCTATAGACTATAGATGGGTGGTTTTTCGGACAAACAATCAAAATGGATAAACAAATACTGGACATTTTTCCATTGCCATTAGAGTATTTATTCAAAAAATGCCACTTTGACCATGAACCCACGACACAGTACAATAAATAATTCCTAGTCGGGCTATAATATTTTTGTCAAAGGCCAATTTTTTTTTTTCTTCTTTGGCAACCGAGTCTCTAATCAAAGGCCAATTATTCGAGTCCGAACTTCCTGACTTAGATTTTCCGATCGATCGTGTCAATTAAGCGTTCAAACTGTCACAGCGGGAAAATAGCAGTCTTATTCTTTTTGTTATTGCTTATTTTTATTCGTGATTTAAAGAGTTTTATTTCAACAGAAAAATTGTGTGCGAAGTTATTTATTGTTGAAAACGATGTGGTAAATAAAATTGTAAAAATATTACAGTAGTTACGGGTACATTTTAGTGTTAAAAAATAATATGATTGTTTTAGTTCGGAGTCTTTGCCGAAGGAGTTTGAAAAGACCACCGAGGTCTTACCGTTTCCGAAATATGGATTATCATCTGTTGAAGAGTTCCGGAAAACTGAGCAGGAGGTGCACCACCACGAATGGCTGAAGAAAGCTGGGCTTACTAGCGAGGAAATAAAGCTGTATCAGGAGAATGAGGCGGGGCTCCTGGATCAGCGTAAGAAGATCGAGTCCGGAGCGCTGAAGGATAAACTCGAAGACATATATAATAAAATCAATAACGCACACAATCAAAATAAAAGGTATGCATTTTACTTAGCTATGAAACATACTATGTATAAAATATTTATATAGTATGTTTAAAAATTGTCTTTTACGCGATTGTTTTGTAGCATTTGTAGTGATTTTTATTGTCAGCAAATACCACAATACTTTATGTATTAAGGCCATAGCAACAGTGCTCTGCTACACTCATAACTTGGATTAGCTCATAATATCACAATAAATAGGAGCTTAATATTTAATTAATTTCAGTCATACAGTAACATCACAAACTGAACAGCCAAGTACATCATCTGCTCCTGAAAACTTCATCGAAAGACTTCAACAGAAGCCTATCACTTTCTACCCTGAGGGGCATCCGATGAACGAGCTGAAACAACTAGAGGGCAACCTCTTCGGACAAATGAAGAATGACATGATGCCGCTGACTAAGAGACGCAAGCTTCTGCGCCGCTTACAGAGGAAGAAAGAAAGACTGCAGCATGACAATCCATTCAACATTGCTGCGATACCGAGCACATCGAGAGTAGATAGACCAGGAAGTCTTTGGGACATGAGGGAGATGCCTCGTTTGATTCCTCACACAATCACCAGCAAAGATCAAGAAGCTAATGCAATGGGACCGCATTTCCGAGCAATGTATACTGTACGGAACAACAAGATTCTGAGGCTGGAGCCTGTACAGCGAGAACAGGACGAACATAGGGCTCTGGATCTTGTGATGCAGAATAATGATGCTGAAACGAACCTTTTGGAAGGGACTAAGATGCCAACGGATGATATCAGGAAGATAGATCGATTCAAGGACTGGACTCCTGGTACTCCTTCCAAGGTATGTTCAATATCTCTATTTGTTTCTGGCTTAGCGTTTGAAAATTAATGATTGTAATATTTTACTTTATTATTAAAGCTTATGAGTTTATTTATCTCCGGAAGTACTAGTTTGTATTGAATAATTCTTTTTGAATTGGATAGTCTATTTATCGAGGAAAATACCTCATGGATTTATTAGACTTGTTAGATGTGTCCATATTTTTTTAATTGGAGAACACATTTATTACTGCACTCAAGTCTTCTGGTGGTCCTAGATCCATCCAAGTGATGATAATAACATAATAATACGCCTTTTGTCCTTGAAGGGGTAGGCAGAGGTGCACAGTATACCACTGTACAATATAACACCCACTTTTCACTATTTATGTTATGAGTCCCATGTGATAGGGCGTGAGCCTATTGCCAAATACTAGGCACAGTTCCAGACTCCGTGATACTACTGAGAATTTTTTTAAAACCCAGTAAATCTTTGCCCGACCCGGGAATCGAACCCGATACCCCTTACCCGGCAGTCGCAATTGCGACCACTTGACCAACTAGTCATGATAATAACAACTCGCGAATTATGATAAATCGCGAGCGCTCGCTAGTTCGCGAGTTGTTTTTGAGCGTTGCATTCCCCAGATCAGAGCGAACCATTCAAATAATTATCATGTCACTTGTTTTGTACGCTTTAATTCGAAGTAAGTAATTGTAGTAGTAGTAGTAATTGACTGCCTCGTTGGCCGAGTGGTCGCGAGTGCGACTACCGGGCAAGGGGTCTCGGGTTCGATTCCCGGGTCGGGCAAAGTATTACTGGGTTTTTAAAAAATTCTCAGTAATAGCACGGAGTCTGGAAATGTGCCCGGTATATGGCAATAGTCTCACCCCCTATTACATGGGACTCATAACATAAATAGTGAAAAGTGGGTATTACTTCTGTGTGCACCTCTGCCTACCCTTTCGGGGATAAAAGGCGTGATGTTATGTTATGTTATAATTCGAAGTAGTTATATCTACATATAAACCTTCCTCTTGGATAACTCTATATATAAAAAAAGTATTAATTAAAATGAAAAATCTGTTGCATAGTTTTAAGGATCTAACCACAACAAGCGGAAAACGACTTTGTTATATGTAGTAATGGTTGAAGTTACATTGCAAGTATAATTTCAGGTGCTGTTTCTAAAGAACATAGCTCCAACAGTGAGCCTGGAGCAGCTGTCGTTACTTTTCAACCAGTTTCTGTTGGCTAACGGTGGCCCCGTGGATGTGAGGCTGATGACTGGACGCATGCGAGGACAGGCTTTTGTGTCTTTCCAATGTGAGTATAGAAAATGTCACTTGTTATTTTTATGTTAAGAATAGCTTCTGACAGGCTTAGCCCGCGTTCCTGTGGTAGGAAAGTAGACTATGTTTTATTTCAGATGACTACCCCAGTTCCAAATTTTATCCCTATCCCTTCAGTCGTTGTCGCGGAGAACCTAACGGGTTACCGGGGCTCCGGCTCGACGTGCAGGAGAAGGAACGGGGTGGTTTTTAGTCAGTAAGAGTCTGACACTCCCTCCCGCCTCACCCAGGCGGGAGCAGTCATTCGATGATTTTCCCCCCTTAAAAAAAACCCTTCAGTCGTATTGACGTGGTTGAGTAACAAACAATATACACACAATCACAAACTTTCGCATTTATAATATTAGTCAGATTTGACTCATCCGCTTAAGCGAATTACCATTATTAGTTTATTAGATTTGTAAATTGTCAGTATGAGCTTAATGTCTTTCATTAAATTTAAAGATTCGCCTGCAGGCGAGGTTATGAGACATGTAATTCTATCAGAATAATAAATCTGCCTCCTATCCTACATGGAACTTAAAACTTACTCAAAATGAGGTGGTACATTTTATATACACAACATTGTTTCAAAGCTGTTTTGCGGTTTGCGAATAAAAAGCGTTTTTTACAGCTCAATAAGTAGATACTTCCCCAATCTGCCCAATCCATGAATCTCTAACAATGCTAATTCCTAATTCTCAAAAGGCTGGTAACGCACTTGTAACGCCTCTGGTGTCCCAAGTGGGCGACGCCGATTGCTTATCATTAGGTCATGCGTCTGGTCTAGTCGTTTACCGGTTTATTCCATAAAAAAGATACCTTAGAGTCATTGTACTTGCTTATCTACATTTCATATAATTTTCTTCACAGCGGAAGATATAGCAATCCAAGCCTTAGATGAGGTGCATGGAACCATTCTGAGCGGCAGGCCAGTGATCGCTGAATTCGGGAGAAACACCAACAGCATCCAGGACGATTTCAGATAAATTAATCATTCAATTAAAAAAATAACCACCCAGGGCTATACAACCTCTAGCGTATGAACACGAATTTCCTAGAAGTCTGTTCACTGATTCGTCCCTACATAATCTGTGAGCGAAAAAAAAAGGTTTGGCGCGCTTTTTTAGAAGACGTCAGTTTTAAAGGTATGAAACTATGGTTTCTGTATTCCCTTTTTGGAATTAATGGCGTGATTGGTTGGGTATTGCAACACTTTTATTGTTGCTTGTTGAATGGTGTTATCATTGGATATAAAGATGAATTAAAGAGTGCTCTCTTGTGAATGAAATGGTCGTTCAATGTTAAGTCAGCGGCGCCACTGTCGCTAATGGCAAAAAAGCGCGCTTAACACAGAATTATTTCATCCCACGCACATTGTGCTGATTTCTCATGCGAATGTAGTTTTAAAATTATAAGTTGTTAGAAAATTAAGACTAGCTTTTATCCACAGCTTTACTCATGTAGCCGATATCCTTCTCTGTACTCCCACCTATATGTATGCGAATTTTTTAAGATTTTAAGTAGATAAAAAGTAAAGAGGTAATCCATAAACTTTTCTTTGCACTACCTCTAATAATATCAATAGGTTAGTATCCTAAATTTTGCATTAAAATCCGTCCGGTAGATTATTTTAAAACATTAGACACGTATTTTTTATTTTCTTACAAAATTAAATGCTTTCGACGATATATTGATTTGCTATATTGTGTGACGTCACGATTGACTACATTTTTAGGGTAGTGTGACGTAACGACCTCCCACTCCTAACATTAACTCCGTTTTATCTAAGTATTGTTTTCTTATACGAAAAAATAAAAAATACGTGTCTAATATTTTTTCATTATCTAACTGACGGAAGATTTACATTTATGGGATAACTGTGTGATTAGTACTAAATTGTTTTAAATTTAACGAAATCAAAATGTTACCGCGGTCAGCGCTCTGTTTTATTGGTTCACTGAAGCCCTCAGTAAAGTTTCTTGTTGTAGTATTGCTACCAAACTATTATAGTGTAGTTGGAAGGACATTTTCAGTTAAATACCCATGCATACTAAAGATAAGAATCGGTATTCCTTAACTAGCTAACTTTCATTCCTAATTTATGGAAAGATATTTGAAAATGTAATGTAATCACCGTCATAGAGACGCTAGATAAATTGTAACTGATGTGAATAGCTTTGAACATTTGACAATTCTTCTATAGGTACTAAAAATTGTCTAATGTCAATGTTATTCTACAGTGAAAAAATTACGATTGAAAAATTGGCCCTTAACATAGCACCCAAATAACTATATAAGTGCTAATAACTATATAACTATAATTTTCACCTATCTTTACTTATGGGTTCTTTTAAATTTAGGATGCAAGTATTAATTGTATCTTTGTGTATACTTATAATGTGTTTGTATATTCTGGTATTAGGAAGTTTTAGTTTAAAATCGACTGTTTCTTTGTCATTGATTGACTTGAATGACAATGTGATTTTTATTTAATTATTTTATAATGCATATTATATTATTTATTCAGTATATGTCACGATTTTGTGTCTGAAAAACTGAGAGGAGATCTCTCAGACTTGACATAGGAATTTTCAGGCGGGTAAAATTATGATCTAACTTTTACTCAATAAAAATAAATATGATAACGTATTGTCGTCACTATAATATAATTATTTATCAGACTATATTAAAATGGATATTTCTTCTGCATTAGAGCCATAACTCAAGGGGACGCCATGACGACGTCGCCAGCGACGTCGCCAACTAATTTGTATTTAGTTCGTATATTTGGCAACGTCGCCAGTCGGTCACCAAGTGAGTTAACAATTAACATGTATGGCTCTTAATATTTATTACACATTAATATTATGTGATTACATTTAAAATAAAATAAATAGTCTTAGACTATGTATATCTTGTGCACTTTATATATATAAAAAAAGTCACTAAAGCCAGGTTATTTGAAACCTTAACGTAATTATTTTATGGTAAATAATATTTTATGGTCCTCCTTTGATTTTACAAATTTATGTGGTCGATTGTACCTCTATAATTGACAATTTTATGTGATATTTACAAGTTTAATATTTTATTTTGATGCTACAAAATTATATTATTATGTTATGTCATTGAAGCTACGGTTGGGGCTGTGGTCGGGCAACTGGTTGCCGGGCAACATGTCGCGGGCTCGATTCCCGCACGGAACAACTCTTTGTGTGATCCACAGATTGTTTCTCCGGGTCTGGGTGTGATGTGTATGTGAACTTGTATGTTTGTAAACGCACCCACGACACAGGAGAAAACCCTATTGTGGTGTAACGTTTAAAAAAATGTTAGGTTATTGTGTGTTTTGAGCGAAGGGACACTTTTTTATCTAAATGTCTATAAGTGGTTTTGTTTCGAATACCCTGGGCTTAGAATACATCATAAATGTAAGAAAACTATTACACTACTCATATAATATTATCATATAAAATCAATTATGTAACTTAATTTTTTTATACAGAGTGTTATTGAATTCGTGGGTATTTTTGGGCTCATACTGGCGATATTAATTGTAATACACAAATTAAACTGTCAAACACCAAGCGGTCACCGGTGACCGCAACCTATTGTTCTATAATGACGGTACTCGACGAGTTAAATTTAGCTAACTAATTCGCAATTGATACGTCACAATAAATTGAAGATTATTCACAAATATGTGCTTAGTAATAATTTAAACTTGTTCTTATTCACGAATTCAATAACACTAGGTACAGTGGGGGCCATATCCGCCTGACCATTTTAAAATTTAATTGCCTGTACCGGGCAAAAAAAATCAAGCCATAAATGTCTTGGAAACATTATCTTAGTGGTGGTCAGGCGGATGTGTCCCCCATTGTACCTATATTAATATTCAATATACATATAATATTATATACTCATATGTATGACATTTTTATAATATAAGTACAATATGTATTGTAAGATTTTGATACGAAATGCCTATGTGTAATGATCTTGTGTGAAACATGGGAGGTTAAAGTATTATTTATTGTTCTTCGTGTTAATATGAGATACTCGTTTAGGTGTTGTTGGCTACGGATGTTGGTTGCGTCTGAATCAATTATATAGGCCGATAAAAGATTTCATTTACTGTGGGAGTTTGTCATAATGTACACACGGCTACACATCGTGCTTTACAGAACCATAACCAGTATAAACTGAACGTTAAATGTTCGGAAAGATGATGCGCCGCGACACCAGGATAAACTGGTTTTGTATAGATTGATGTGTGGCCATGTGTACACGCTTGGCAAATGACTTGGAGTTTGCAGTAAGGTTACATAAAATTTAGGTAATGCTGCCACTCTCCTGCTATGACTGTTTTAGTTAATGCTTGGGAAATACATACTTTAAAACTTTAAAACATACACTAATGAATATGCTGTAAAATCAGTTTTGTAGAACAATGTTGGTGTGTTTCATTACCCACATTTGTTTTGGATAAAAATTTTAAGGGCCTCAATAACATTTTTAAGCATATAGTTATATACAGATGAATCTAGACAAAAATCCAGACAAAATTGCTGCAGGCAGCTGTCAAAACCGTAGCCACAAATAATTTTATAAGCTTTAGATGTAGCGAAGTAGTCACTCAGTGCAATATCAATATCATGTATTTTGAATTTATATCATAACTATGTAGTTTGAATATCACTGGACAAGCCTAGTTTAGTCACAGGCACTTATTTAATATATTACATGACATTACATTTACATATGTAACCATTTAATCTGATATTAACGGAAAATAAATCTTAATTCATGGACTTTAGTGTTTTATTAACTTGTTAATGTTATGTTTTTTTAATAACTATCGTGAGACATACTAAATTAACTCAAAATCATCCTATGACTTCTCCCGCCTGAGTGAGGCGGGAGTGCTCGCCGCCGCGCCGTCCGCAGGCCCGCGCTTACGGTGGCCGGAGATCGTCCCGCGACCTATATAGCCAATAAGAAGTTAATGAGATCTTGTACATTTTATCTTGAATATTGTACCTCTACATTAAATCTGGGGTCAAATTCTAAAGACATGTATTAGTCATCGATATAATTACATATCTGTTTTAAAAATATTGATATCAAACAAACGGAATTATTTTTTCTTAATATTTAAATATTTTGTTTTGACATTCAAAAGTGCCTTACTGGTCTAATTGCAATAAATGATTTTGACTTTGGAACTTGCCTGTCTTATCGACTAATTACTCATTTAAATCCTCAAATCCTATTGTTGCACTAGTATGATGTTTAGATAACATAAGGAAATTGTGATAAATATTTAGTACTAGCTTTTACCTGCGGTTTTGCCCGCGTGGAATTAGGACATTTACAAGTTATTTCTGTTTTATCCCATGGGAGCATTTTTTTTATGGGGTAAGCCGGTAAACGAGCAGACAGGTCACCTGATGGTAAGCAATTGGCGTCGCCCACGGAGGCACGGACACCTGGAACACCAGAGGCGTTACAAGTGCGTTACCGGCCCTTCGGGATCAGGAATTTGAGGAGTTGTTGGGGATTCAGGGATAGGGGAAGTGGAGGGGGGTAATTTGGCCTCCGGTAACCTCGCTCACACGACGAAACACAACGCAAGTGTTGCTTCACGTTGGTCTTCTGCTCGGCCGTGGTCTCACTCCAGTCGAGCCGGCCCATTCGTGCAGAAGCATGGCTCACTCACACTTAAATTAATTAATTAATCGTGATAAAAATATCCTATCATCTATGTCAGTCCATACCCTGCCTGTGTACCTCATCAAAATCTGTTCAGCAGTTCAGGTCGGTCGATAAATCTATATCTATACTAATATTATAAAGAGGAAAGATTTGTATTTTTGTATGTTTGTAATGAATAAACTCAAAAACTACTGGACCAATTTTTTCACCATTAGAAAGCTGCATTATTCAGAAGTAACATAGGCTATATAATATCACGCTAGGTCCTATAGTTGTGGAGCAGTCACCAAAAATGTTTTAAAAACGGGGGAAAAGTATCGTTTCTGAGGCCTTCCGTGGCGTGCGCTGAGCATATAGTTAAAGTTATACAAAAATGCTCTATAGATGAATTGTTCATAAATAACTGAAATAAGTAAATGAAGTCCGGAAAAATATTTTCAAAAGGTATGTAAATACTTCCTAAATAAAAAAAAACTGAGAATAAATATAAATAAAACGTAAAACTATGTAAAAAATCTTAAGTCCCCCCGTGCAAAGCCGGGACGGGCCGCTAGTCGGTGATAAAGAGAGGATACGTTTGATACCTCGATTGATAAATTACCTTATCTAAAGTTGAGCCTCTTTGTCACTCGATCTTGAAATAATTGGCGTATATATATATATTTTGACAGCCGCCTACAGCATTCGTATCATATCGAGTAATCTGTCCAGTGCATGTGATGATTGTCAAAGCTTTTACGTTATTAATCCTCGTGCCGTACGCAATCGGTGAATTGTGTGTGAACTACGATTTTGAACAAGGTTTCTATGAATTGTTTAGTGACAATGGCGTTTGTAGTAATTTCCCGCTCTGGTTTATCGGTAAATATAAGGATTTAAATATGATCGGAGATAGAGGGAGCTCAACTTTCATCACACCTAGTTCTCAATGGTCTCCAAGTTGTGCGTCGTCATTCGTGTTCTCAATGAAATCGGGTGGTACCATTGAAGTGGACATTTATATGGAACGGTCTGAAATCAGTGACCAGATTCAGGTGTTCGCCAGCCAAATGTTGCCTGATGGTGGCTCCTTTGTGAGAGCAAAAGCTGAGACTGGAGTTTCAGGATACTCCCCGAATGGAAGGCAAACTTTGAAGATCACCTTAAATGGTACAACAGACAGTTATGAAGGATTTGTGAGTATATTGTTTCATTTCTATTTTTATAAGAGATTACCTAATCTACTGATTTGAGCGTCCTTTGTTCACCTAATATTGAGGTAGTCTTTTTATCTCCAATTCTCATTTTGACATAATGTGAAAGTTTTGTATAAACACAACCAGGAACTGAAAGTTTACCAACTGCTTTTTTAATAAATTCGTTAGCAAAAATACCTATTAAAAAGATTCAAGTCTTTAGTAGCACCACCTAGTGAAGGACCAAAACTAATAATCTTCTCAATAGATAAAAACGAACGTACGTACGGAAGGAAGGAAGGTGCTACGTATAGGAAGTTGTTGACCTGACCGAATATATCTATTCGGTCGGATTGGGTCAGAGGGGCGCAGGTGGCATATCTACAAGGGCCCGCCCGAGACAAGAGATAAAAAAATACATATCAGTACTTGCGTACTTAGGTAGATATCTATTGCAAATAAATCGGTAATCTGATTTTATTTATCGTTTGATTGAGGGACAGCAAATTAAATATTTGCGTGTTATGTATGATTAATTGATGATTACGTAGATCAGGTGTCTACTTACTTGACTTTTAGATATGATTAGAACCTCAAATGCAGGCGATAAAACTGTAATTAGGTACCAAATTATCACTCTAGATATCACAGAAAACATTTTAATACACGTAAATACCTAATTACAATTATTTGTGCAATTTTATTATTTATTCAGATTACCTACCTAAGTATGCGATTATTTTATAGTCACTACATAGTATAAAACAAAGTCGCTATCCGCCTTCTGTCTGTCCTTATATGTATGCTTAAATTTTTATAACTACGTAATTACGTATTTACCTTACGTATTTGATGCGGCTTTTTTTTAATAGATCGAGTGATTCTTAAGGAAGGTTTATATGTATAATACATGCATATTGCACTCGTGCGAAGCCGGGCCGGTTCGCTAGTTATTATAATAAAATCAACTAGGTATATGTATACTTACTTACCTAAATGAAACAAATGTCTAGTAAATAAATCACTTTACCACAGTGCAATTCAACGAAAAATCCAACATCAATAAGTATAGCCACCCGAAAAGATCCAAAAATTCAACATTGTTTATTTATTTGTTAAAGATATCCATAGTGGGGAGAGCAGCTGCAGAATCCGTGGTACTAGTAGATGCTTTCCGATACACACCGCCAAACGTAGACGACACATTTTGCCAGGATCCAAAGAACGTTTTAAATCCATTGGGCAACGTGAACAGAAAATATAATCTTCTATAAAAGACCCACAAGAACTACTCGAAGAACTACGACGACGAGGAGGACCACCACGACTAAATGGACCACAACGACTAAAAGGACAACAGTGACAATAAGGACTACAACGACAGCTAATGAAACTACCATAAATGATACAACTACTAGACCAATCTATAGTTCTACGTTACCCACTGTTACTGGTCGACCTCCCGCCATTGTTACCGATAGACCGACCTCAAACGCAAATAACGTAGCCCCTTTAATGACTATTATTTTATCTCTCACTGTACTATTAGCGTTATACCAATTGTCCAGGTGACGCTCAACTACTGAAAAAGTACTCAAATAAGTTGTAGATCTAAGTATCAAGCTATATGGTCTAATTATCAAGCTATTTAATATGTTACATTATAGTGGCACTAAGTGCCGTAATGTGCGCCTCTGCCTACCCCTTTGGGAATAAAATGTGTGATGTTATGTATGTTATAATCTGTTTTTTAAGAGATATTTTTGAGAACGCCATAAAATTGTGTGGCGTTTAATTATTTTACTATGAAAGCTGTAAAAAACTTTTAAAGATTTTAACTTTATGTAAGCAACCTAGTCAATCTGGAGCCTTCCACTCATGATATATATAATATGGTATGGTATTAATAGAAATATTAATGCTGGTCTCATGTAATAGGTAATAAACCTATTTGCATTGAAGACTGACCTATATCCATACCCGGACTTTTAAATGAACCCTAAGACTTCGTGCTAGCAATCGTACTTACGATCACTGCTTAGTGTAACGCAGTATTTGAAGTAGGACATAAGACAGTGGGTAATCATCAGATATAGCCAAATGTCATTGAGCGCTTGTCTACGTGTAGAATAGAAAACCAAATTATAATTAGGGAATTGACGTAAATTTTGACACTTGTCAGTATACATTTTGATTTCTACTCTCTCTGTAGACAAGCGCTAAAGTGGCTAAAAGCCCATTTATGATATTGTGCAATATCATGCAACTAAATATTCGGAATTCATATAGCAACATGTACCTAATGTGAAATGTGATAACTATATGCCATGACATAGGAATGTAACTATTAATACAAAATATGTACATAATTTAAAAAAATAAAATTGTAATAATAAAGTTCCTAGGTGTTTTATTACCTTTAATAACACTTCTACGTGGTGAAATAAGTTGGTACTCCACATCCACATGTGGTCTCATCTGTGACTGGAAGGGCACTGGAAACAAATTTTTACTTTGGGGGTAAAGTACTTCTTCGTCCTGTTGAGCACCATCTAAATCAGAGCCGTATTATCCCTAGAGTAAACTAGGTAAGGGTCTAGGGCGCCAGGTAACAAGGGCGGTGAGAGAAAAATTAGGGCTGCTAATGAGGTGCTTGGCTATCTAGGTTTAATTCACATCTGCTCTAAATATTAATATTACCTTGTCCTCCTTGTAGTTAAAGATCTAAATGTTATTTGAGACAGCCAAGTATGTGTTCTGGAACTAAGGAACTAGATCAAATGGGGTTACATAGCGGTGAAGGTCCGTAGACACAGACTGGCTTGAAAAATGGTCTCGAGTCGAAAAATAGACCCTGATTAAAGCATGTACTTAAGATTTCTGCCTTTAGGCTCAGCAAATTCTGTTGCTACAAGGAAACAGGCAGCTGTGCCCCCGGCAAATCTACTAACTCGATATTGCGCATGATAATGAAATAAGTGGCATATAAATAGTAATTTGCCATCTTCATTTAGTATTAAAAACCAAATAGGTACCTACAGTACCGAAGTCTTCAAATCTACCGCGTTATAAAATAACCTAGTCGTTTTAATCGTAGTGCAGTCTAGTATAATAAAGAGTTTTTTGAAGGAGTTGAAGGGACTCAGTCACATGTTTTTACTTTGTCTAGAATAAAAAAAAGTTAATTGTACTTTACGAATTTTAATTTTTAAGAGTATCAAAACGGATGCTTTCTTAACAATTGAATTTAATATCACCTCAAATAACAACCTTTAAAGTAAAAAAAGTTAAAACGAAAATTCGGGAACCAGATAATAAAACAATTTTATTATAAGCATTTATAAGTATATTTCTAAACCATTCCTTAGTCTTGTGTATTCAATGATTGATTACAAATAATTGCATATTTATTAATTACGTTTAATTATGGATTGGTATCAATCTTAACTTATAATACAACCCACAAGTCTTCCTACTAAAGTACATCTTGACATTTAATATTTTAACAAAATAGCAATATGGATATTCAACATGGAGACGACTAACTTCTACTTACAATAGTATATCGCTATTTACTCTTATAGTGTATATTATTTTTATTCAGCAATAACATTTATAAGATCTAATGCAATTAATGTACAATTTTCGTTAAGATTTTGTACGCATTGAGAGGTCTAATTCGATATCGGCGAAAACCGAACAGACAATTCTAAGGTATGACCTCATATTTCTAGTAATTTATAAGCAGTCCTTATTCTTACATTGATTTTTATACTAAGTAATTAATAATAGACCCTAGCTATTACAAATATACATAACTTAGTGCATACAAAGAATCTATATCTAGATCATTCATGTATTAAATATTACCTACATTTTATATGTCAAAAATACAGAATGTATTAGATCAATATGAATTAAAGTAGTAAAAAGTATTTTGACGGATTTGTAATAAGTTAATTGATTTTTTCATTATGGGATTGTGAAGTTAAGTATGTAAGGTTCAAATTCGCTCTTTTCTATTCGTAGATGTGCAATATTGGTTTCACATTCAACAATTCCTTCACCTTGCGACCTATTCATATTGCCTCATTTGAGCTAAGTAATAAAGGCGATTTTGGATTGAAATCGTACACCATTTAAAATAGACACTACACTAGTAAACAGTCACTTGTCTGTGAGTTCACTTTAAATAGTCCATATGACAACAGTTGTTATGTTGTGAGCAGTGACATCACGTTTCACGATCAGTTCACTGCGCGTCCTTCGGCGAGGACTTGCGCCGTCGTTTGACGACGCGTTTAGGTGACGATCATTCACCTTCTTTTTTTGCTTGTGGTTCTTCCTCTGAAATAGAAAAAGACAATTTTCAGCGAGTTTTTAAAGGCAAGAGTTTTTATTCTCGCGTATGTACTTATTTATGTTAATTGGGGCGCAATGTGTCAACAAAAATGGCAATTTTCACTATATGGAATTTAGTCAGATCTTTATATAGTATCAATTTCTTGTTGCGAATCTTAAAATTACCAATTAAAGTGATCTCTAATTTCGTGTTCAAGTTTAAACCCTTTTAACATGGAATACAGCTTTATTCAATTTGGTTTTTATGTTTTTGTGTACAAATCTTTTGAATTCGGAAAAACAAACTTTTGACTGCACGGTTGGTGCGGTGGCTGGGCAACCGGCTGCCGTGCAACGTGTCGCGGGTTCGATTCCCGCACGGAACAACACTTTGTGTGATCCACAAATTGTTGTTTCGGGTCTGGGTGTCATTGTGTATGTGAACTTGTATGTTTGTAAACGCACCCACGACACAGGAAAAAATCCTAATGTGGGGCAACATTTTAATAATAATAATAAAAAAAAACTACAATAAAGACTGGATATTTCATTTTGGTATCTGGTATCGATACATTACTCACGTTTGGCGTCATGTGGGTGGTGTGGCTGAGCGTGGTGGTGCATGGCGTGGTGCGGCGCGTAGTGGTCGGGCGGCGGCGCCGGCAGCGCGCCGTGCGGGCCGTGCGCCGCCGGGGCCGCGCCCCCGTAGTACGCGCCGTGGCCGTACGCTCCGCCGAACGCGCCGGCGTAACCTCCGTAGTAACGTCCGCCGTAGGCACCGCCGTATGCTCCTAATCGTAGAAACACAAACGCAGGTAAGTAGGTGACGTGAGGAAAAAAATCACATGCTTCCGTGTATTATTATGTCAAGAGCGTAATAACGAGATATTAGTATTTTTTATTACTTTGCAATATACTCTATTGAATAAATTTCACCTGGAGGTGGTGGTGGTCCGCCGTGAGGAGGTGGTCCAGGGTGGGCAGGCGCGTTAGGATTCGGTGGCATCATCATAGCTGTGAATTACAAATTATTACTTTGCTCAAAATTTTAACTTAGTGAATGTTTTTGCGTGTAAGATTTTTTGGGTATAAGAAAAGTAACGACGGTAAATATTTCATACGACACACTTGTTCCGTCCGGAGTTGCCGGAGTCGCGTCAATGTCTAACTCCAGTAACAGATCTGAGTTACTAGGGAGTCACTAAAAAGAAAGACCAGGGAAGTAGCACTTCTCTGGATGGAGCGATTAGATGTAGCTTTATGATGCCGCGACTCGAGCACACTCAGGTCACGGCATTTAAGCTGAGCTCTGGCCTTTTTGCGCCGTCTTCACTGTTTAATTTTTTGTTGTGTGGTATTGTACTTAGTGGCGGTATGCAAATAAACAATTTTGCTTTCTTTCTTTACCTTTATGAAGTGTTTACAAACACATCACATATATGCAAACAAAAAAAAATAAATAAAAAAATGAAATAAATATTTTGGGGTATAAGTTTAACTGTTAATATTTATTGCAGACCAGCTGACCAACTTTATCATCTACATTACAAGTTTTTCGATAGGGTACGATATTTTACAGTAAAACTCACGATGATGCGGTGGAGACGTGATGTGTGGTGGGTGTCCAGGTTGCTGTGCAGGCGGAGCGCCCGGGGCTCCAGGGGCTCCAGGTACTACAGGAGCACCGGGGGCTACGGGGGCTCCGGGGCCAACGGGGGCACCAGGGGGCGCAGCCTCCTTGTTATCTAGCTTAGGTGCAGGTTTGTCTTCTTTCCGTTCACCTGGGACATTTGAGTATTTAAAATTAAAATGAGTTTTATTACTTCTTGATCAATAACCAAAAGCAATTAAGTGTGGGAGAGCCAAACTAAACACGGCCGCGACTTAACGGGTTGCCGGGGCTCCGGCTCGAAGTGCAGGAGTAGGACCGGGGAAATGCATTTAGGTATTACCATAGCAAATAAACTCCATTTCCCATCTTCTTACCTTCACTCTCCGGTCCATTACTAGCTGGTTCCTCTGGTTCCTTATCCTTGGCTTCTGACTCGTTCTTCAGCTCTGTGGTGACACTCTCCGGCTTTACTTCAGTGGTGGACACCTTGTCCACCTGTGTTGGCAGGTTGGGGCCGTTCGTTTCTGGTTTTACTTGAGGCTGGTCCTGGTCCATGGGCTGGATAATTTTTTTAAATTGAGTTTGTTAGAAAAACAAGAGCAGTTAGAATGAAAATCATTATTTTTACGGTAAATACAAATTTACGCAATGTTTTTATAATTTTATGTTAAGTAAACTCACCTCATCCTTCCTCTCTTGAGGGACAGCACTGAGCGGAGCGAGTGGCTGCGTGATGGGATTGATGCCGCGTTTCATCTGTTCTATCGCTCGCTCCACCATACGGGAGAATGTATCGTCGTCTACCGCTGGCTTGCAGTGCTGGGAATAAATAAAAGTATGATTTAGTAAGTTGTGAGAGATAGAGAATTAAAGCCCCTTACTTACCTTACGCACTAGCGATTAGGGGGTCATCCATAAATTACGTCACACAATTTCCATGATTTTTTGCCCCTCCCCCGTCTTTGTCACAACTAGTGACATTTGTGAGACGTCGGACCCCTAGTGTGACGTCACATTTTGCAGAATTATGTATGTAAAAATAATATTGAATGAAAACAGCGGTTCCGAATTCAGTTTTATTTCTATTTAAATTACTTTAAAAAAATGTTGATACCAAATCAAACAAAATAAAAAATATTAATACAATTATATGTCGTGTTTTATAATAGTTTTTATATGTGACATCACAAAGTTTAGGATTCCTCCATCCCCCTTGTCACACAATGTCACACCTTTGTCGACCCCCTCCCTACCCCTTATGCCCGGTTCCTATATTTAACGAATCGTCGTGGTATACGAACTACTATTCGTTTTTCGAGTACCAACAACGAGTCGTAAATAGGTAGTGTTCCACAATTTATATTCTTTACCTGCTTTTGACGAACGTCCGTTGGTCATAAAAATACCGAGCCCTCTTGACTCCAGATGTTCAACATGTGTGCGACAAACGTGCGTTTCGTTATAAGCAAAATTTAAACTCAAAATAACACAACATTTAAGATAAAATTAGTTAGATTTACATACAAATTAACCTTAATTAGTTTTATAAGATGTGTAACTAACTAAACCATCGCAGGCATTTGCGTGATGAGTTTTTTTACTTACCAAACATAATTGAACACAGTTCACTAAAGGAATGGAACGTTGTGACAATCAAGCGCGCGCGCTTGATTGTCAAACAGATAAAATTTCAAAATTTCAAATTTCAATTCTTCTACCACTTCTGTTTTCTATAAATTTACGCTGTTAAATACGATACCTGTGTGAAATCAACTCATTGTTTGAAATGGATATTACGGGTTTAGGAGTGGTGGTAAAATTAAATTTCAATTTATATAATTTCAATTTATTTTTAGTTAAGTATGTTATATTTTTATAGGGTGTACAATACTCACTAATGCCTCCAAAATACTAACCTGGATCCTGTTACCCTTATATGTGGATAAATTTCAAGAAGTAACTGTTCAGTAGATTCTTTATCGAGTCGAAATCTCACTTGAAATTCGTAAGAATCTAGCAACGCTAAATAATCCACTCTTTCTTTATAAATTCTATCACGCTTATTATCTTCTTCCGAATCAGTGTCACTGGAGTTTGATATAATATCAAACATTTCTCTATCACTATCTGAACTCGACATTTTAAAATTTAAAAGCGATAAACGCAAAAATAGCGAACTTACTTTAAAAATTCTACTCTAACCGACCGACATCGGCAGGTAACCAAATCACATTACGAATAGTTATCTTGACAGTCTACGGACGGTTAAAATATTTATAGGAACACCATAGACTCTCATCTCTATACAAAACACTTACCGGTACCCTCCCATCCGTTAGTTGCAAGCCGTCCGTAAATTGTACAACGAGACGTTTTTTATAGGAACGGTTTTGGCTTACGCCTCGTATATAAAACTACTATTCGTAACTAAAACGGATCGTTTCTCAATTATAGGAATCGGGCATTAACGTGTGACGTAATTTATAGACGGCCCCTTAGCTGCCTAGGCGGTTTTGATTGACAGACGCGTGTGCATATTAAATTGGAATAGTGGTCAACCGCAGAGAGCGGCTAGCCATGCGGTTGATCGCTAGCGCGGAAGGGAGCTAAGGGGGAAGGTTTTTGTTCAGTAATAGATGTTTTTCAACTGATGGTTATATCTGCAATGATAGAAGGGCATGAGGGTACACAAATTAAATGTTACCGTAGTTGCGAGTTTTAATAAAAAAAAAACACAGTGATAATTGTAACATAGTCTACTTTTCCCTCCGTGGTTTTAACTCAGACTTGCGTAAATTGAAAGTAATGTAATCTAACCTCGGACACAAGACATCTTGACATTACAGGCCACTAAAAAGTCAGCTATGTAAGAAAAGCCAACTTATAAACAATTTGTTACCTTCTTAAGTTCCTCCTGGAATGCTTCACTGCTTTCAATAAACTTGCGCTTCTTGGCTTCGAACTTCTCTTCGATCTGCTGCAGCTCATCCTCCAGCTTCTTCTGGTGCATCGTCAGGGACTGCACTTGTTTCTTCAAGATCTGATAAAGAAAAATGTAATTGTCATAAATAATTTACAATAATAAATTCTGAAAATTGATAACACAATAATCTTTGCCCCACCTGAGACGCGGTAGTGAAAACCGAGGTATTTTTTTTAAGGGGGGTAAATCATCGAATGACTGCTCCCGCCTGGATGAGGCGGGAGGGAGTGTCAGACTCTTTCTGAATAAAAACCACCCCGTTCCTTCTCCTGCACTTCGAGCCGGGGCCCCGGTTAACCTGTTAGGTTCTCCGCGACAGGAGCACATCAATATTGCTTCACAGACTTCGTAACCATATCTTTTTTTTGTATACTTGCCACTGGCTATTTCTTTGCTTCAGGTATGTAAAGTTGTAATAATACAACATTTTCAAGTAATTTACCTGCATCCTTGCGGTCGTTACGACGGATCGTACGTCAGGTACGACAGTGTCAGAGAATATCTCGTTGATCAGTCGGTGGTTGCGGAGGTACCGGGCGTACGCCACGTGCTTCACTGAAAGGCCTTCATCTTGATCTGAAAATTTATAAGACAGGTTTATTATCGCAGTTATAAAGTTTGCTCAGATATTTTCAGGATTAGCCTTGATACAAATCAAGGTAGGAATAACATATCATATAATGCAATAATAAAATAACATATCATAGCGACCCGCCCCGGCTTCGCATTGGTGCAAAATGTATGGACCATCCTAACTAATATTATAAATGCGAAAGTAACTCTGTCTGTCTGTCTGTCTGCTACTCTTTCACGCCAAAACTACTGAACGGATTGGAATGAAATTTGGTATACAGATATTCTAGACCCCGAGATAAAACATAGGCTACGTTTTATCCCGAAAAAGGGGTTGTAAGGAGTTAAAAGGGGGAGGGGGGGGGGGAAGTTGTATGGGATTTCATAGATAAAACCATGAAACTTTATATTTAAGCACTTGATAAAAAATAATAAAACATTTGTTCTAGCGTTTTTGAAATTTCGACCTGTGAGGGGATGAAATAGGGCTTGAAAGTTTGTATGAAGTTCGTCATTCTTGAACATACCTTACATTTTAGAGGTATATTTAGGCACTAAATAATAAACAAAAAATCGTTTGTTCTAGCATTTTAAAATGTACACCAGCGTGGGGGTGAAATAGGGGTTGCATGTGGGTGTTCGTTATTTTTGGAGATAAAACCATGTAACTTGGTACATAGGTCTCTTAGGATGTGCAAAGTTTTTATATAAGTAGGTACCAAAGGAATTCCAGAAATTGTAACTTTTGTTTTGTATCAATAAAAAAATCGGAAGTACAAACGTTTCAGTCTGGTCGTTATGTCAGCAGTAACGAAGCTGTATGGCGCCTGTTAGGGTTTTCTTTGCATGAGAGGCATCCTACTGTTACGCACCTCAGTGTGCATCTAGAGAATGGTGAACGAATTTATTTTAATGAAAATAATTTTCACCAACGAGTGACAACGCCACAAAAAACCACTTTGACCGCATTTTTCGATATTTGCAGATCAGATGAATTTGCAAAAACACTTTTGTATGTTCAGGTACCTCGGTATTATATTTGGGATGCCAGTAGAAAGTGTTGGAAACGCCGAATTCAAGGAACTGCTGTTCCGAATTGGCCTGGCGTTAAATCTGGAGATGCATTAGGACGGGTCTATACAGTCCACGTTAGCAACATTGAATGCTTTTGTTTGAGACTACTGCTACACCACGTGCGTGGGCCAAATTCGTTCAATGATCTCAAAACTTACAATGGTCAAACTTTTGTTACGTTCCGGGAAACCTGTGAAAGTAGAGAATTGTTAGAGAATGATTATCATTGGGACTCGACATTAGAAGAGGCTGCACAATGTAGATCAGCAGCTAAGGTGAGAGATGTTTTTGCCATTGTCATAGCGACGTGTGGTCTTTCAAATCCTCAGATTTTATGGGAAAAGTATCAAAATGATATGTCTGATCGATATTTTACACAGACTACAACAAAATAATCCCAATGCTACGTATAATGATTTAGTATATAACGAGGCGCTTACTAAGATTGAAGACCACATTATCAGATTTTGGAATGAACCGACCACAAAGAATCGGAGAAATTAGCAGTGATATATTAAGAGAACTGGACTACAATGTCGATTCTTTACAGCAACAAATATCAGAGTCTGTTCCTCGATTGAACACGGAACAAAAATTAGTCTTTGATTTTGTTGTGCAAAGAATTAATAATGGTGAGGGCGGATTGTTTTTCTTAGATGCGCCAGGAGGCACTGGAAAAACTTTTCTTCTAAATTTACTTTTAGCCCAAATCCGCAAAGACAAAGGAATAGCTGTTGCCGTAGCTTCCTCTGGAATTGCGTCGACGCTGCTCGAGGGAGGCCGTACGGCACATTCAGTTCTTAAACTCCCATTAAATTTACATCACATGAGGAAATTCCAGTGTGTAACATCACAAAACACAGCGATCGTGGCCGAATGCTACAGCAATGCATGCTGTTAGTGTGGGATGAATGTACAATGTCGCATAAAAAAGCGATCGAGGCGCTCAATCGAACTCTGAAAGATATCAGAAACAACCAGAGTTTAATGGGTGGGATGGTAGTGCTGCTTGCTGGGGATTTTCGACAGACACTGCTGGAGTGGCACTCCAGCAGATGAGGTAAATGCATGTTTGAAAGCGTCTATATTCTGGGTGCATGTAAAAAAGTTTTGTCTAACTAAAAACATGCGAGTACAACTACATAATGATACGCAATCGGGGCAATATGCAGCTGCTCTATTGAAAATTGGTGAAGGTCGAATGACTACGGACGCTAACGGCATAATCACGTTAAATCAAGAATTTATAATGCTGTCCACAACTTGGAAGATCTTAAAAATAACGTATATCCCGGTTTGGAATATAACATGAGGAATAGACGAGTGGTTGTGCGAAAGGGCTATATTAGCACCGACCAATGAAATCGTGGGACAGATAAATGAACGAATGATGTCACATGTGCAAGGCGATGTTGTCGAATATTTATCAGTAGATATTATCATGGACAGTGAGCAGGTCACATCTTATCCTACAGAGTTTCTTAACTCTTTAGAGCTATCAGGAGTGCCGTCTCATAAGCTGAGACTGAAAGTTGGGGCTCCAGTTTTGTTAATGAGAAACCTCGAAGCACCGAGACTATGCAACGGAACTCGATTGCAAATTACGCAGCTAGGACGCAATATTATTAGAGCAATTATAATGACAGGAATAGCTAAAGATGAAGAAGTTTTGATTCCTCGCATACCCATGATCCCTACAGATTTACCTTTTCAGTTCAAAAGAATCCAGTTTCCCTTCAAACCAGCCTTCGCAATGACCATTAACAAAGCGCAAGGAAAAACACTGAAAGTGGCGGGTGTAAATTTAGAAAAGAACTGTTTTTCGCATGGGCAACTCTACGTGCTCACGTGTATCAAATCCCAAAAATCTCCACATTTTATCTAACAACAATAAAACAGCAAACGTTGTGTATAAAAATGTTTTAAATTAGGTTTTTTAAGAATATTTTTGTACACAATGTGACGCTGGCCCCAGTAACTGTCTCTTGGACATTTATAAGAGAACAATAAATTTTTATTTTTTAAATATACCTACTAATGATTCAAAAATACACCCAAAGATACTATTCTACGCGGACGAAGTCGCGGGTAACAGCTAGTATTATATAAACCTTCCTTACGAATCATCTATCTATTAAAAAAAACGCATCAAAATCCGTTGCATGGTTTTGAAGACGTAAGCATACATGGGGACAGACAGACGGCGGATAGCGACTTTGTTTTATACTATGTAGTGAAGACACGCCTTTTACACCTTGAAGGTTTAAAGGAATACTCATAATTATGATTTAACACACATGTATCACCCGTGTATTATCACGTATCACGTATTATGACCCAAATGAAATAAGGAGTTAGCCTCTCCAATAAAATCTTACTCTAACTCCAAAGCTCTTCAATAGCACTTCACCCAACTGTGAAATAAAAACTCCAGTCTCCTTGTCCCTCAGCCGTGATCAATAAAGTACTTAACGAGATTGTAATAAGAAATATATAGTTTTAAAATTTTAATCTCCTACCTTCTTCATCCTCAGCTGGTTGTATATCAATTCTTCTGTCTTGTTGCTGTTGTTCTTTCTGTGAGCTGCCCTTCTTACTGGAGGTCTCTTCCTCAAGATTACCTACTGCTGACACAAGTCAAGTCTTAGAATCCGAACCTTATAGGAAAAATCGTCAAAGCGATGGAACATAGGTAATGATGAATGAAGAGTATAGTCAAATAAATAGTTATTATTTTTCGAATAAATTACTTTTACTTAAAGAACCGTGAGAAATGGCCAAAATTGTTACGGAAGGCTTTTTTTTAAGGGGGAAAATCATCGAATGATTTCTCCCGCCTGGGTGAGGCGGGAGGGAGTGTCAGACTCTTACTGACTAAAAACCACCCCGTTCCTTCTCCTGCACTTCGAGACGGAGCCCCGGTAACCCGTTAGGTTCTCCGCGGCTCCGTACCCAGCTAGATACTCGGGATTGTTTTTATAGAAAATAAAAAAATCGATGGCATTGTAGAACCATTATGATTTAGAGGTTTTGAAAAATGCTGTTCCATCGCTTTGACGTAGTATATTATGGAAAAAATTTAAAGCAAACAACATAGATACGTGCAAGATGCATTTGACATTTTAACATTACAATTGCATATGAAACATGGGCAGTTATAACTGCGATATTACTGTAACATTAAGCATTTAAAGCTACACAAAAAACAAGGACAACATTGAACACATACATAGCCTTTGTAAAAATAAACGAAATATTTTTATATCAACTTCTAGTTTAACTTATTAAATAACCGATAAAAGCTACCATTTTATCTGGATTTGGTAGAAAAATATCTTACAGCATGGCAACACTGAACAAAAAATTGCCAACAACGAAATAATAAATACTACCAAATCTTGCAAACGATTGTGCATGCAACCTCATTGAATATCCCTTACCTACAGCTTTATTTTTCGCCGCAATATATGCTAAATACGCGGGCGAGTTGTGGTATGCCTTCAGACTTTTCTCATACTCCAACTGTCGGTGTCAGATGGATCCGCGTGCAAATATATGAGGTGGCGTGCATGTGAAGGATAAAATAGCGTTACTTATAACGGTGTGCGGGTTAGTCACATTTCTGATTTGGAAGTGAGTGGACGTGTGTAAATTTTACTATATTTATTTATAGACAAGTAATAATATATGGGGTCCTGTAATATTAGAGGACACATTGTTAAGGTTTTTTGTTATACAATTATTCATCCCTTTTCGAACTGCATCGATAAGCGAAAAGGGTTCATTTTTAACTCCCAAGGTCTTTTGAATTTTGACCTTAGGATCTTTTGAGATTAGGATCAAAATAAATTAAGTATTTAAATCAATGAATATCTTTTGGTTAGAATTCAGAGACATTAGAGAGTATACAATTTCGATATTTGACATCAAACAAAGCAATATAGTTCACAGCCGTATACTGTTTGAATGAAAATTTGAAATGAGATCAGTCATAAGTACACACAATTCCAAATCAGGAACAAATAAAAACTAGACACAAATCTCCCACCAGGAAGGGGACGGAGCACATTTGTTTAGCTATGAATAATGGTTGTACCCTGGTGCAGTAATATACAGTGACTCTAATGGTACCTAGCAGTCGAACATTATGCCCGTACTGTTCACACAATGGTCACCCATGTTTTGCGCTGTTGCTGTTTGTATGTAAAATAGTTTTGTTGACTTTAATTGATAATAAAAATAATTTGTAAACGAAATTTTTGTATTATTACAAACTAAATCTTGTTAGAACTAAACTGAATGTACTGTTGAAAAATAATGAAATAACAACACTACAGTTACTCCAAGTTTTCTTTTATTCTGTCAATAATAGAAAAACCTGCAGCATTGTGCTAAATGTGCAAACATGTACTTTAAAATTAATAGAGATTGAAATTGTATTAACACATTCATGAAGTGGTGTGAAATTAGTTCTGTTTAGTATAAATAGGTCCTTATATTTATCTATTTTATTTTTCTCATTCTGTACCAATATTTGAACACAACAAATAACAATTACACAAAACAGCAAGAGCTCAAAAACTCAAAAACCCAGTGTTAAAACAAGCACTTTCGTGATGGCGTGGATTATGCACAAAGTTGTACCCAATGTATAGGGTCATAGGGTTCATATTGTACCTCTAGATTTGTGAGCCAGCCACTGTAAGTAGGCGGGTGAGGATTGGTAAGCTTTCAACATTTCTGTGTACTGCGCCTGAATGAAAGAGGTTTTACAACTATTTTAACCTCTGGTATTGAAAAGTTGATTGCTACTTTATGGGCCTCTGTTTTTTATTTTGAAAAATGTGATATAAACAACCTTTTCGGTTTTTATATCCATGAAGGGCACACATATTTGTATTTTGTAATAGAGAAGTGTATTTCAGAAATTTTGTGCTTTGTTAAAATAAAAGAATATTGACAAACTTAGGTTATATTTAGTTATTTAATTTAATAAAACAATTAGTTTAATCAATCTAAAATATGTTATGTATGCACAAAATTACTCTGAAAAATACTTAAAATTGTAGATAACCAAGTATATAAAAAACGAAAGAGGATCCATACCTTCTCGGCTTCATACTCATCAACATATCCAGCCTTCTCAGTCTCTGGCAGGTCTCGCCACATACCCCCAATAATTCTGCCTATCTCCCATAGCTTTAGATCGGGATGAGCCGCTTTTACAGTATCCCATACGCGGCGAGAGTACCTCATGTAGGGCATTAAAGGCTTTTCTGGCGGCTTTGGGGGCTTTGGCAGACCGGCGCCCTGGAATATGTGTAAAAGACATATTAGTATGTATTTAGGATTGGTGGAGTAAGATTGCTGTAATAAAAGTCACAAAATTGTTAACAAATGATAGATTACTAATACTAGAACAACAAACCAGCAACCACTACAATATACTTGTCATCTCTACAAATAATCACACAAAATATTACCCAATATACTCGACTCACCGCGCCGGCACCCTTGCCGATCTTCTGCGGCTGAAATCCAGGATGTGAATGTACCGTGGATACAAAGGGACTGGTCTTATCGTCCTTGGCGGCTTGGGCGGCGGTGCCTGCCACCGCAGCGCCGGCGGCGCGGCGCGCGCCCTCTGCACCGAAACGTTGCTGTGGACTGTGCGCCCAGCCCCCGTACCCCCCCGGGTGGCCCAGTGAGGGACCACCTTGGTATTGCGGGTGGTGGTACTGGTATTGGTTATGGTGCGGCGGCGGTGCATTCATACCGCCTTCAAGCCAAGCAGCGGGGCGGCAATACAATGAAAGAAAAAAAAACAAAAAGCATAAGGGAATGGGACAGGAAAGGGCAGGGCAAACAAAAGATAATCAAATGCACAACATCTAAATAAATTCAAATCATAATGTTAAGTGGAAGTTATTAGTGAGAGCGAGCAGTACTAGCGAGTTGTATTAAGTAGGCTTCAGTAGCAGAAAGTATCAAGAGTCAAGAGTCAAGAGATACAGACCGTGTGAAACTATGACTTGTGATGTGAAAACGAGAAAAATTTTGGTGCAATTACAATTTTAAATCCCCACAGAGTACCTATTTCCAAAACAGATGAGGGTGTGAGAACAATTTTGAAAATAAAATAATTCAGATTGTGGCATTACCTTTCATCATACCGAAACTCATGGGGGGCCCCGCAATCATGTAGTCTGTTTCAACATAACAAAACATGAAACAAAACCAACATAAGAGTAAAATGTAGTCTAATGCGTAAAGAACAAATTAAAGAGAAAATAAAAAGTAAGTTACTAATGCATATACTTTGAAAATAAACAAGCATAGAATTGGAGTCATGCTGCCGAGGGACGTAACAGCAGTTAGGTACCAGCAATACCAACAACGGTTCTCAGCCCTGCTAAGCTTGCATAGGCATCGAAATCAGGTATACAGGTTATACAGTTAGTATCTAACAACATTCTAGAAACAATATTAATAACATCCAGAGAGAACAGTCTCGAATGCTGTAAGTGTGATCGGCCAAACTGTTATCTATGCTTTGCTATTTGTTTTTACAATCTAATATGAATAAAGTGTGTATGGAATACAAACGCGGATTGCTTTGAGGGCTTGGCATCGACATTGATGGGCTCTGTTTATAACTGTTTGGTGTAGCCATGGCAGAGGCTCTGCCTGAAACAAAATATAATATCTAAATGTATGGTTCTGCTGCAATACACAATGTTGCTAAATGGACTAAACATTGAAAGAAAACCATCTATTATACATGTAAATATTTTGCTTATAAACGTATTATGATTCTATAAGAAGTTTAAAATGCCTTTACTAATTTAATTTCGCAAAACGAGAGCGCATAATTTCGTAAAACGCTGGCGACTGCCGGTCAGCTAAGAATTAAGATCAATGGTTGTGTATGGCACAATGACCAAATTCTTGGCAATTTCAAGTAGCACTACACGACTTACCTGCTGTTTTCAATAATTAAATGGGTATATTGGTATCCAATAACCTGAAATCAATAAAATAATTTTATTTAGACAAGCGTCACTTTCAGTTGCAAAGACGCCATGTTTACGTCAGCCATTTTGTATTCAGTGTCACTTTTGACAATTTGCTGTAATTTAGTCGATTTATTCGATTGAAGAAATTTACTTTATTTATTTAACTAATAAAACAATTCATAAAACATCATTTGTTGTCACTTTGTTGTACCGAACATTAGCACATTTATTCCAGTAAGTATTTTTGTACGTATACTCGATTGACAGTGTTGCCATCTCTTATCGCATTCGCATAAAGGCGCCAAGATTCAATTATCCTTATACTTTTCAACGTCCTTGCTTACACTTACACATTGAGAGAAAAATTTAATTGGTACCTAATTAAAGAAATAGAATAATGATCTTTTTGATTTTTTGTTCATATTACACACAAGTCACATTTAACATTAGATATTACCAAGAGTGGAAATAAAAGATGTCCTGAGCTGTCCTTAGCTACACACAACAGGTCAACATGGGCATTATTTAATTAATTTTCACAGTGGGCTTTTGACGGAGGACGAATTTAGTTGCCGCATAATTAGCAGAGCATACAAACAGAACCGATTTGTCAACACACGACCTAAAAATACGGAAGTTGGCACGTATTTCGTTTACAATTTATGTAGATCGTAGCCAAATAAACCAGCTGACCGCCTGTGTGCTACATAACTACAGGCAAATGTCGATCTATAATTTGATTGTGCATGACCGGGTGACATTTGGCGCGCTTTATTTGTATTATAAGGCCTTGTATATAGCAACACTGAACAAAGTGCAATGCGTGATACATTGTTTACTATTCAAAAGCATTGTGTTTATTAAATAACTGACACCAAATAAGAGAGATCAAATCAAATCAAATCAAAAATGTTTATTTGCTAAAATACGGCACAAAAGGTGTTACAGTAAAATTTTTTTCCAGCGTATCCTGCCGTATATGGCGTGCAAATTTATTATTAAAATTACACTATCAAGATTCTATCGTCTTATCTTCTACCTCTAAATAGTCCTTAATACTATAGTAACACTTAGATAGCAAAAGTTTAAAAAGCATTTTCTTAAATAATGTCAATGGTAATTCTTGTAAACTATTTGGTAATTTATTATACTTAAATGATTATGGACATACAATATACATTTTTCTTAAATAATTTTAATTTTATTCGTGGTAAACGAAGTCTGTCTTTATGCCGTGTTCGGCTATTTGGTCTGTCTTCCAGAGTTTAAAATAGAATGTAATTTTTTTTACAAAAGTACATATTTCAAAAATGTATAGAGAATACACTAATTGAGCATTTTGTAACAAGATTATATTAACAGAGAAATAAATTAGTAGGAACGTTAGAAACTACCTGCCTATTATTTAACTTAGTCGGTATTTCCTCGGTTAAATTAAAATTTATGAATACTAGATGATCAGATGTTCGTGTTTCCTTCTCTGGTAAAAGGAGCGTGATGTAATGAAGCATAATAATATACACAACGCTTGCTATGATGGATTCAACCAAAAATAATTTTAGTCTTAGTTTATTCATAAAAATTCGAATAAACATAAGTTCTAAGCAAAGGTTTGCTTAAGCCTGAGCCTAGACTAATAATAGTGAAAGAACTACTTAGTTCCTTAGGATCTAACATAACATCACGCCTTTTTATCCCCGAAGGGATAGGCAGAGGTGCACATTTCGGCACTTAATGCCACTGTACAATGTAACACCCACTTTTCACTATTTATGTTATGAGTCCCATGTAATAGGGGGTGAGCCTATTGCCATATACCGGGCACATTTCCAGACTCCGTGCTACCACTGAGATTTTTAAAACCCAGTAATACTTTGCCCGACCCAGGAATCGAACCCGAGACCCCTTGCCCAGCAGTCGCACTTGCGACCACTCGGCCAACGAGGCAGTATATTGTATGGTCTGGAATAACACATAGGCTTTTGACCCACGGGAACGAACGTGAACGAAGCCGCGGACAGAACCAGAAGGTAGTTATTTATTAAATAGATCATCTAGTAAAAGTGGACAATATGAATGAGTACTTGGATTTTAAACAGTGAAAGTTACGCAATAATATTCGTTACATCGATTGATTTATTGATGAAATAAAAAGTTTCATGGATGTGTTAGTTTTAAAGTCTTGCACAGCCAGAAACGAATGTAACTACTTAGTTATGAGTATAACTTTGCCTTTATAAATATGTAAAATAGAAATAAAAAAGCCATCGTCACCAGTAACAATGCGTTTCATGAATGTTGTGTCCGAACTGACTCGTTCTAGCTGTCCTCAGCGAGTTTTCCTGCTTCCATTAATGCGATTGAGTTTTTGGAGAAAATTCTGATCTGACTAGCCGAGCAGCAACATGTTTCATACCCAAATGAATAGTTAAAATGGTACGTATTGACACGTGAGATACAGAAAGTTCGGCGGCTATCTCTATCAGAGTTGAATGGGGATTTTTAGTCACTATTTCCTTCACTTTTGCGATGTTAACTTCAGTTGCAGACGTTGACGGCCTACCAGAGCGAGGCAAATCTTCCATCATATCTTTGAATAATTCATAAGCACGAGTTTTCGATAAAGTCGATTTACCGTAAGCCATCTGTAACATTTTCAATGACTCTGGCGATGCAAAATTTAAGACGAACTCTTTGTTCGATATTTTTGTCCATTATGAAATTCGCAATACACACTATATATGAAATTACTAAAACCAAAAAGCACTGTATTTAATATTAGTAACAGATGCAACTCAAATTCCGCGCCAAAATGGAAAACAGTTGTGCCAATGTAACACTACAAAAAATCAACAATTTGAATTTGGAACCATAAACAAATCATCCATTCACGATACTTTTTTGACTGAATATATAAAGAGGTAAAGGCCTCCTCCAAAGTATTCCAATTGTCCCTATCTTCTGCTACTTTATTCCACTGGGGGCCCGCTATTTTCTTAATTTTGTCTTTCCAGCGTGTCGTTGGTCTTCCTATATTAATTTCGCTTGCCTAGAGGGCCGTTCCAGGTTGTTATTCTTATGCTCCATCCCAGGTCTGTTAGTCGCGCCACATGACACTTTGTGTTTATTTAGACTATGAACTAAAACTAGAATTTTAATACGTGCTAAATGGTTTACACACCGACATCGATGTCCTATAAACACCAATTTGTTCACCCTTCACTTTATTTTTCCCCATGTGAGATGTCCCCTTATGTAAATAAAAATGGCCTAGTTTAAACCTTCATGGAGACAAGCCTCATAAAGATCCAGTAGTGAATTATTATATTAATTATTATATTATATTGTTCATGGCGAAATAATTGGCATAGGCAACAGTTTACAGTAGACAATTCCGTTCTCGGATTGCTAAGAATATTCCGACTGTCCGAGTTTGAAATCTGAATCAAAAACATAATGAATTGCGTTTGTAAATCGCTACGCCAACAACACAATGGAATTAGTAAATTAAAGGTACCCTTGCGATTAGAGGTTTATGGTATAATGTAGCGTAGTGTTAGTTGTACCAAGGCTACATTTTATTTTGTTTATTGGAATAAATGAGGTCAAGGCAGAATCTATACATCCATGGCCAGGACCCAGTAATTAGGTAGCGCACCTGCTGTTTTCCAAATATCTTAGGTTTTTACAAGGACAACATAATAGGTAAAATGTAGGTACCTATTATTGGTGAATAACTAGTCAGTTAGTTAGTTACAAATATCTTTTACCAACAAATAGTGATTTTATTGTATTATTTTGATTTTGAGCGAAGATAGAAGTGATGAAGAATGATGAAGTTATTTTCATCACCTTGTTTACGGTGGGCAGTAGGACAACCTATCCTTTTCTATCAAATTACTTTCTTCAACTTTATTGTATTGACATAAAGTTTAAAATCGAATGAATGAATTTCATGGCTTCATCTGGTGGCTACCTAACCTTTAATAATTTCGATATGCTCTGTAGAAGTGCCTGCTTCTAACTTTAATGCAACATGCTGCAAATACACAAAACAGTATCAATAATTCAGTACACCTGTATCTATTTAGAATGCATGATATCGTAATACCACGCGTTTTAATCTCTGAAGGGGTAAACAAATATAGGTAAAAATATATTTAAATCACATTTACAATGAAACACCCACGTTTTGAGTTCCATGTAACACATTATCATTATTTAGAAATAAATCAAATACTTAAAAAGCTTATAATTTTATCGCCTTATATTTTATGTTAATTTATACACATAATTTCGCAGAAAAGAAACATAAGAAGTACCTAAATTGTTACATCGCCTATTATACAACAAAACGCAATATGACATTATCTAAATAAAAATAAAAAAAGTTATTCTGAGAGGCTGAATAACGATGAAACCTGTCCATCATTGTGATCACATTCTAACTAGAATCCTCGTTACAGTTCGCATTCTGGTTTTGTTTTTGTTCACAATACTGTGGCCCGTGGCCGAAATTGATATTTCCGTGTGAAACAACCGGCTGTAGTGTCATTACCCCGAAACCTTGGCTTGTAAAATATGAAATGATGAAAAAAAAACAAACAAAGCAAACCTTCAGGCCTTCAATAAAAGAGCGTATTCCTTTTTAAAATGCCGACAATGCACCTGTGACTCCTCTGGTGTTACGGGTGTCCATAGGCAGCGTTGAAAGCTTAGCATCAGTTGATCCGTCTGCTCGTTTGTCTCTTATTCCATAGAAAGGCAATTGACATTTCATAGTCTCTGCCTACCCCTATGGGAGACAGGCGTGAAGTTATGTATGTATGTCTATGTCAACAACCCGTGACATACCAAACTGGCCTCACAGACCAGGGAATGCACCTTCTTTATACATAAGAGGGTTTGTGAGACGGGTTATAGACAGTGGCGTAATTATAGGGTGGTAAACTGGTAAGTCGAAAATGCCACGGGCCCCCAGCTGCAACATGTCCCGGTTAATAGGTTTTCATCTAAATTGCTCTATTATGATTCGGAACGGGGCCCATCCGATGAATTTGCCACAGGCCCCAACGCCATTGTTTATCACACAGTTATTTTAGATCATATTTAAAAAAATCTGACATTCAGAGCATGCCTTTCGCTAGTACTCAGTTTCTCTGTCAAATGTGTAGTCGGTGTTTACATCAACCATGGCTTCTTTTTGAAGGGGAAATTGTTCATTGACCTCTCGTGAGGCGAGAAGGAGCGTCAGACTCTTAGCGACTAAAAACCACTCCGTTTCTACCCCTGCACTACGAGCCGGAGCCCCGGTAACCTTTTACGTTCTCCGTGGCTCCGTATCAGTATCAGCGCTATTGGGATTCGTGGTAGTGTCACCAAAGGCTTAGAGCAATAATGGTGAAATGTATTACACTCGCCCGTCAGTACAAGTCAAACGGCCTTTTACTGAACACTTGATAGCAATAAAACTCCCCTATCAGAGTTAAAAGATAAGAAAATCCTACCTACTACTTAGATAATAGATAGATTACTCATCATCGTTGTTATCTCAAAGTCTCAATCATATAATGGCAGCCTTTTCCTCTTCTAAGTTGTGACATCCGGTGCTGGTTCATGCGAGTCAACGTTAGACAAATATATGAAAATATCGCAATGTTTTTATAATAACTATCGTGAGTCTTACTAAATTAAGTAAAAACGCAAGTTACTCACGTGAATATACTGAGAAAAGCGCTACTAGTTTCGAACCACAGAGGGTTCTTCCTCATGAGCAGCGTGCCGGTCGCCGCGACGTAGAGCTTTTCTCAGTACCTCTATATTCACGTGAGTAACCCATCCATCCCATCCGTACGCAATAGGTACGGATGCAATGGGCGCTAGTGTCGCAACTCAAGAGTACGAAATTTCACAATACCAATGTCGATCGATCGAAATTGGATTAAACAGTAAGCTCCCTGGAATGGAAATTGCAGTTTCAGGTTCAAGTTTCTCAGAGAGTGCTGCTGATCGATCTGAAGTCCGCTTGTCAAGAGTAGAGGCAAACCCTCTTAAGTATAGAGGTAGAAGTTTAGAGAAGACCCATTATCAACTATAAGTGGCCACTGCTGACCAAAAGCCTCTTCTCACACGGAGAAGGTTTGAGCATTAATCACCACGCTTGCTCAATGCGGGTTGGCGATTTCAAACTTAAGTAGGTACCTATAATTAGAAATTATAAGTTCAAGTTTCCTCACGATGTTTTCCTTTACCGTTTGTCAGTGGTGTCTAAATAATCTTAGAAGACGTATAGTCTATCAGTATACTGTCGCTTGCTGTTGATAATGATATTGTCAACAAAGCACCATTACTTTTCCTTTTGACTTTGACTCCTACAAACCTGAAGTTTGCTACGCAATCAGGTAGGTACTTACGTGCACTCAATGTTCACGTGCTCAAAAAACTGCGTGAATGACCGGATTGTAGTCATCGTACGTAGGTATCATAAATTATGATAATTTTATACGTAGATACGTAGATGACGGATAACGGTACATTTGCGCAAATAACGTGTAGATTGGCGTGCTTGATAAATTTGTGAATGTGAATCGAATGTCATTAACATGTTTTTGAGTAAAAAATTATAGAGCTAGATTCTGTTTTAAATTCCAGCAACTACTAAAATGGTAAAATTGTCTAAATAGGTAGCTTGAAGAGTATAAATTCTACAATTTTTTGAAAGAAAAACAACGCTGTAAAGAGTTATGAAGAAAAAATGGTTGGCTCAAACTGAAAAAAATTGTTAACTATAAAGAGCAATCAATGGAAAATGTTGAAAGAAGTCTTCAGCAAAGCGGAGGAAACAGAATAGAAAAGACCACAGTAAAGATGTTATCTATAGAAGTAAAGTACAATTAGGTCGCTGTCGTATGTCATAAACAAAAAAAAACAAGCCAAGATATTTTTTTTGGATGGAAATATTCGAATAAAAAATCGTACACATTTCATTCATTCGATTCATTTTTTGAGGGAGGTAAATCATCCAATGACTTCTTCCGCCCGGTTGAAGCGAGAGGCTGTCAGAGACACGTACTTCTACAGTCTATAATAAAGAGAAAAATACGTGATGTTTATAATAACAAATCAATCACTGTAATAAAAATGAGGCTAATTGATAAACAAATGCAAGTGGTAAACCAGATTATGAGCATTCGAAACATAAAATTAATTATTATTGATATGCTTACGTAAGTGGGAAAATCCAATTATACCTACTACTGCCATTATAATTTATCTTCTAATCCTTAATATGCATTCGATATATTTTTGTGCAGGAAAATTAAGAGCATGCAACGTAATTTATGAAGTCACTAGCTTTTACCCGCGGCTTCGCTCGCGTCACAAAAGGATAAAAAGTAGTCTATGTGACATATACCAATACACACAGCGCCATCTATACCAATACTTTTCTTTTCCCTCGGGAATATCAAATTTTTCCGAGATAAAAAGTACCCTATTATTTAATCCGGACTTCTGACTTTACGTATGCAAAAATTCAAAGCAATCGGTTTAGTACTTACGGTGTGAAAGCGGAACAAACAAACAAACTCACTTTCCAATTTATAATATTAGTAAGGATAACCGTTTTTCCCTGTAGATAAAGCTGCTGCTGCCGGTGTGCCTCAAGGGGGCGTTTTATCTTCTTTACTTTTCGCATTATTTATAAATTCTATCTCTCTAGGTCTTTCTTCTTCCTACCATCTTTATGCCGATGATCTCCAAATCTACACTCAAGCCTCGCTCGAGCATCTACCGGAAGCTATTGCTTTGGTTAATCGGGATATAACTTGTATAAGCGAATGGAGCGCTAAGTTTGGACTGCTAATTAATCCATCCAAAACGCAAGCGACTGTCATCGGTAGTGCGCGTACTGTTTCCAAAATTGATTGGACAAATCTTTCCTCAGGTTTCTTTCTTAAATACAAATATTCCTTTCTCCCGAGAAGTTAAAAACCTGGGGATCTTCTTGGACAGTTCTCTCTCTTGGACAAAGCAGTTGGAGATGGTCAGTCGCAAGTTATTTGCTTCGGCGGGTTCCCTCAGACGGTTTCGTAATTTCTTGCCCTATGCTACCAAAATTACACTTGCTCAATCTCTTCTTCTGCCTATTCTAGACTATGCTGATGTCAGCTATCTTGATCTGTCACAGGAACAATTGGACAAGCTTGAGCGACTTCAAAATCTTTCCATCAGATTCATATTTGGTCTTCGCAAATATGATCATGTCACTGAATTCCGTAATAAGCTCAAATGGCTTCCTATTCGATTTCACCGGAACTCTCATATTCTTTCCTTACTGTACAATATTCTTTTCAATCCTTCTACCCAATTTTACTTAAAAGAGCGTTTTCAGTTTCTCGGTGACACACATTCGAGGTCTCTGAGATCGTCGGAGAATCTTAAATTGAGTATACCTATACATTCCTCTTCCTTCTTCGATAAATCTTATACGGTTCAAGCGGCTCGATTGTGGAATGAATTGCCTATCGAGGTGAGGCTTTCCCGGACTTTGCGTCAGTTTAAACACCTTGTGAAGGAGCACTTTCTCACATTATAAGCTTCTGTTTCTCCTTTCATTAATTGTACATACATACGCATACTAATACACACATCACACACGCACACACACACACACACACACATACACACATACACAAACACACACACCCAAACAGTGGACGGAATCCGTTTCTACAGCTGCTATGCACCACCTAGCCTCTCCATTGAACAATTCACAGATTTTCTCGACCGGCTTGTCGAGGATGCAAGACAATATTTTCCCGTAGCGATAGCCGGTGACTTCAATTCCTGGGCGATAGACTGGGGCAGTAGGTTCACTAACGCAAGGAGAAAAGCACTACTTGAAGCAATGTCCACGCTGGACGTCGCCCTTCTAAACAACGGCGATACACCAACCTACATCAAGGGAGATGTAACCTCAATTGTGGATCTTACGTTTGTTAGCAGCAGTCTAATTAGAGGGAGCTATTCCTGGGTAGTTATGAACACTTACACTGCCAGTGACCATAGCGCAATACTTTGGGAAATATCAACTGATTTGAAACTGCAAAAAGCAACCAGAACTAACGCGGTTGGTTGGAACGTAAAATCTTTTGACCCAGCTGCCTTGGTGGTTGCCTTGGATACCGACACGATTATCACAGGAAATGCAGAAGAGAAAACAAAAGACCTAATGAAGAGAGTGTCCCGGGCCTGCGATGCCTGTATGCCCCGGAAACATGGTGTAAATCGAAGACCACCGGTCTACTGGTGGAATGATGATATAAATGTCCTTCGTAAGGAGTGTCTTAGAAGAAGAAGAATGTCTCAGCGTGGTTCCCGCCGACCGGACTCGCCAGAACTGGTACAAAAAGGCTCGCCGGGAGCTAAACAGAAGCCATCAAAGATAGTAAAAGACGCTGTTGGAAGGAACTCGTCGAGGAAGTAGAGAGAGATCCATGGGGCAGACCATATAGGGTGGTTATGACCAACCTCAAAATCCAGCCAATGCCGACACCTACATGTCCACAACTGCTACAGAGGATCGTTTCCGCGCTGTTTCCCCGACAATGTGAGTTTAATTATTCATCACTGCAGCTATTGCATCCCGAAGATATTCCATCTGTCACAAAGGACGAATTGATGCAAGCGTGCAACCGTGTAGGTGATAATAAGGCGCCGGGATTGGATGGGATCCCAAATATTGCGCTAAAAACAGCTATTAAGGCAGCGCCAGTGTTATTTCTGGAGACCTACGATATGTGTCTTAAAGGAGGAATTTTTCCAGAAAGGTGGAAACAACAACGACTTGTGTTACTCCCTAAAGGAAAGAATCCACCAGAAGAACCATCATCTTACCGTCCACTCTGCATGCTAGACACGGCGGGTAAGATATTAGAGCGTATAATTCACCAAAGAATAGATGCAGTGGTAGATCCACTCTTGACAGATAACCAATTTGGTTTTCGGAGAGGACGGTCAACCTTAGATGCAATTAATCTGGTCGTTAACACAGCCAAGGATGCAATTGCAGGAACTAGATGGAAGGGTGGAAAAAAGAAATATTGCTTAGTGGCTGCTCTAGACATTAAGAACGCTTTCAACTCCGCTAACTGGGGCCTCGTGATGCAATCCCTCAAAGAGAAAAACGTACCAGGATACCTATGTAGAATTGTGGCCACTTCACGAAAAGGATCCTGAAGTATGACACGAAGAACTGTCCGAAAGAGTACGAAATCACCGGAGGAGTGCCACAGGGATCAGTTTTAGGCCCTCTGTTATGGAATATCATGTATGATGGCCTCTTGAGAATAGCATTGCCAGCAGGAGTCAAACTTGTAGCATATGCGGATGATATAGCCGTAGTGATAGTCGCAAAGCACCTCGAGGAGGTGGAACTGGCATTCGATATCACATTCAGACAAGTCAATTTGTGGATGGATACGATGAAGCTGCAATTAGCCAAGCATAAAACCGAGGCAGTGCTCATCACAAGTAGAAAGACGGTAGAAACCATCAAGTTAAGAGTCGGAGAACAAGAAATCATATCACAACCTTATATCCGATATTTGGGAGTGATGCTTGATGCTCGACTCAACTTCAAGCAGCAGGTGGAACACGTGACCGCTAAAGCGTCAGTGGTAAGAGCTAGCCTAGCACGGCTGATGCCAAATGTCGGAGGCCCGCAGCAGAGCAGAAGGCTACTACTATCATCTGTAGTCACATCAGTGCTCACTTACGGCATATCTATTTGGGCCGACGCATTGCAGCTCCAGGAGTCATGGAGAAAGGCGGTGCCTTCCGCACTATATCAGAGGAAGCAGTGTGCGTTATTTCAGGAATGCTGCCCCTTGGAGTCTTAGCTGAGGAAAGACGGGCCCTTCACCAACGAAGAAAGTCAACAACCCTGAGCCCTGAGGAACTCCGAGTAGAAGAACGGCAGAACAGCATAAGCCGGTGGCAGCTACAGTGGGATACCGCAGAGAAGGGTAGATGGACGCACCGTCTTATTCCAAGAATTGATTCCTGGCTGAAACGTAGTCATGGTGAGGTCAACTACTATCTTACACAGATGTTATCTGGACACGGCTGTTTTCGGGCGTATCTTCATCGCTTTAGGCATGATAATTCTTCGGAGTGCCCATCTTGCCCAGGAGTTGCTGAGGACGTCGAGCACGTATTCTTTGTGTGTTCCCGATTCCACCCTCAGCGAGATAAACTAGAGATGATCATGAACAAGAAATTGGAACCTGAATCAATAGTAGAGGCAATGTTGTCATCAGGAGCTGCCTGGAACGCTGTCAATACGTTTGCCACAGAAGTACTCACAGACTTGCGATCCATCGAAAGAAGAAGAGCGAATGCTAGTAATTAGAAAACAAGGAAAAATAATACCTAGCCATCAGAAGGAAGAGCAGTAGCTAAATTCTCCCCTTACGAAGTAATGCCTAGCGGCGGTTTCCGTGAGGGATCAGAGACTAGCCCCCCCTGTGTATATATAAAAAAAAAAAACACACACACCCAAACACAAACATACACACACTCACTCACACATAGCTTATTGTATTTTTATATATTATTTATGTATTTCTTTTTATAATATATATTATATCTATTGTAGGTTGTATTGTAGGTATTTTTATTATGTCTTTTTTTTATTTTATTTTTTTTTATTGTACACTTAACTACCTCTTATCTGGTTTCTTACAAATATTTCCATCCAAAGGTTGTCTGGAAGAAATCACCATTGTGTGATAAGACCGCCCGATAAGAATTGTACGCATATTTACATAAATTGTTTGTTTTAAGCTACTTAAATGTGTACAATAAAGCATATATAAATAAATAAAGGTACAGGTGTAATAATAATTAATGATACAGCTTTCTTTATATTAAATGGCATTTTAGCTGTTCTTCAATTTTTAGCTGTTATTCGTAACATTAAAATGAAAATGACTCTCTTGCTAAACAATGGAAGTAATTCTATGTTACACACATATCATGATGACTGTACATGGACAGAAAAATTAATATGCAGCGCTTAAATTCAAGTCTAGCAAGGAAACGATTGAAAGAGAGACTTTCTTAACAAATTCTGTAAATAACTATCGTGAGACATACTAAATTAACTATAAATCGCGGGTTATTCACGTGAATATACTGAGAAAAGCTAGTAGTTTCAAACCACAGAGGGGTTCTTCTTGAGCAGCTTTATTTCAGTATATTCACGTGAGTAACCCGCGATTTTTAGTTAATTTCTGTAAAATTTGATGTTACACTTTGATTAATCGAATCGGTATCTAAAAGCAATTTTAGCGTTTACTACTAATCTGTACTTTAATAAACCTATAATAAGGTAAGACCGACCGATCATTGGCCGAGTAGTCGCGTCGCGAGTGCGACTATGGCAGTAAGGGACCCCGGGTTCCAGGGTTCCCAGGTCAGGCAAAGTATTACTGGGTTTTTTAAAACCTCAGTAGTAGCACGGAGTCTGGAAATATGTCCGGTATATGGCAATAGGCTCACCCCTTATTACATGGGACTCATAACATAAATAGTGAAAAGTGGGTGTTATATTGTAGAGTGGAATTAAGTGCCGTTATGTGCACCTCTGCCTACCCCTTCGGGGATAAAAAGGCGTGATGTTATGTATGTTATGTTCATAAGGTAAATAAGCACATAACAGACCATTTATCAATAGGGAACTCTTCCAGAACCAAAAATAATAATTTCGACCTTGTATTTTTTGCTCGATAAAAATGCTGAAGTATTCTGTTTGAGCCAGTTATAACTTCTTTTTATTTGCTGGCTTGTAATGATGATAATTGCTGTTTATCCTAGCGCTAACTCCCAATTAGTGTTACTGTGTTATCCACGAATGTGTGTGTACAAGAATCTTGTTGGTCATATGACATGGATAAGGAATATCACGATGACTTCATGTGACAGTAAATGTAATTGTGGATGACAAAAAAGACGTGGATAGCCAGCAAAAAGTTCGTATGAAAGGGAATGAACTTCGTAATATGATGACGTTTTTATCGACAGGACAATTTGTTAAGGGGGAAAATCATCCAATGTTTTCTCCCGCCTGGGTGAGGCGGGAGGAAGTGTCAAACTCTTACTGACTAAAAACCACCCCGTTCCCTCTCCAGCACTTCGAGCCAGGGCCCCGGTAACCTTTTACGTTCTCCGCGGCTCCGTATCGGCATCAGCCCTATTGGGCCCGTGTGAAGTGTGTGTGTGATAGGAACTTTGGTGGAGGAAAAACAAGAACTGCCTTATTAGGTTTAGAACTTAGAGGTTTTTTTTTGTTTTTTTTTTAATTGAAGATAATAGTAGAACTGTAAGTTCACTGTTACAATACAATTTTCAACAACGAACTTTTTCTTAAAATAATTGAAACAATTAATAAAATATTTTGTCAAGTGTTTTGTTATTGTGTTATTCGTAATAAATAAACCCTACTTATATTCTTATCGATTCTATGTTTAAAATGTAGTGTAAGGTCAGTTCAAAATAATGAGGTCAAATTTAAGTACTTACCAGAATTCTAAAGTAGCTAATTGACCCAAATTATGGAGAAGATTTTCATGATTTCAGAAAATGAGAGTAGGGAAAATGTAATAGGGAATTAGGTAGGTACCTATTAAATTAATGAAGTTTATTCCAATGGCTTTTCCATATTTTTAGTACTTAGGTAGATAATTAGACACATTTGTTTCGATTGTAAGCTATTTTTAATATAGCTTAAATTAATAAATAATACGTTCTTTAAAAATACTTATTTGTTCAAAATCAGTTCGCATTGAAGATACCTACAATTTGTAAAGATCAAAATCTCTTCAATATCAATCTCCAAAAATACATTTATTGATACAATCAACTATTGTAGACATACAAAAATACATTTTTTATTATCGACTAAACATCTACATATTTTTGTTATTGTCACGATCGTATTATATTTTTACCCGTTTTTATAGTTATCTAAAACTTATTCTTGAATCACGACATTCCACCGTGAGCTCTTTGTATGTAAATACAACGCAGTATTTTGTAAGAGCATGCCAAAGTTTCAAATGAAAAAAAAACAACTAATTATCCGCCAAATTAATTTGAGACAGATAAAAAAACTAACGAAGATGTTAGATGACTCAACGAAGGAGTATTTAGCTAGGGATTTAAAGGTCTGTGGTTCGTTAATAAATTATAAAGTTGGCTCGTGTACTGACAGGTGTAGTAATACCAAGTTCATTCACCAACAATGATACAGGTGCGACGTAAACAATATAGAAGAGAATCGATTCAGTACCAAACAATAATTCAATTATGTAACCAAGCTAACATGCAATAATTGACAGAAGCAGGTCACTGTAACACGCAAAGTAACACATTATGCGTAATATTCGGTGTACCTAGTTACTATTTACGCACACTAATCTTTATTCGCTATTGTTAATTTGGCACGGTCTGATATCTACGATTCTATCGACAACCCCATTAATGCATGCGCCAAACACGTTCGTCTAAAAATAAAATTCGTAGCTATCACTTGCACCGCTCTCAGTCATAAAGTCGCTTTCGCGCTGGACGCCCGTGTTTTACGTTACGACAAAACGATGTTAGTGAAACTCGCATTTCCAACTCTTTCGTCTGAATACCCGGACGTCGACATGTTGAGGTGCAAAGAGGTCAATCATTTTGCCACCGAGTGCATTTTGCCGCGAAGACCCAAAAGGAGTCTCGCGCCTTTGCCCGAGGACAAAGAATGCAGCAACACCGAGCTGAAAAAGACCTGCAAGATGGTGCATAGGAGGCAGAAACACAGGAAACAGTGTTTGAAATTACCTGCTCTACCTGAGTACGATGAGTGTTGAGGATATTCTGTTTGGAAGCAGTTCTGAATTCACTGCCGAATTTACTGTTGCCGCGCCAACATGGCACTTCAAACATAACATAGTATAAGTACAAGATATTCAGTTTATTTATTAGTGCATTCGTCTGTTTGTTTCCTCGTAAGGGATGTTGTTGAAAGATGTTCGATAAACTTGCCGGCGAGCTAGTGAGAGCAGCTGTTTGTTGCAAAAGCAATTGAAGTGTTTGTGATTAATTAGACTAGTCACTCAATATGTACCCACAGATAACTTGTCTATTAATGTACTATTAGGTGAGTAATTTAATTTCTAAACAATTGACATAATTAACTTCGTCATAAGTGTTTTAAAGTTTTCTTTAGTAAGTAGTAACTTTCTAATAGCAGTAAATATGTTTAACGCTAAGTTATTTCTGTTGTAACTTGTAATTAATTTAAAGATCTGGTTGTAAGTTTCTATGTAATAACCGAAATCTTTATTTTATTTACCTAAAGTTTTAGTTACCCAAAGGCTGTAAAGTGATGCACCTGTGTTTAAAAAAAGGAAAACCAAAATGGTAGCTTTCCCGCCAAATAAAATGTCATTTGTTTAATGTCAAAGTTTTGTTGCGTAATAATTGTGTCATTGTGGAAATCTACAAATGTAATGTTGTGTTGATTGATCAAAGTGTAATCAATGATTGATGAATGATGTTGACACATGGCCACGTTGTCGTATTTGAAGGTAATCTACCTGCCTACGTATTTACCTCATAGTCTGTTTTCATAGACAATTGTAAAAGTTCTATAAAACGTAAAACATGCAACTAATTTCAAAATATTGTTATTATTGATGTAATTTGCCCAAAACACATCAATTAGATATTGTCTATAACGTCATGATTATTTACCTTAATTAAAAATTGTAAGTCAAGGTCATACGAGAGAAAAATAGGATACAGTTGATTGTTTTTCAGTGTTCAATTAAGTTCAAGATTTTGGGATCCACATCTGTATCTAATCAGTCAGTAGGTAATAAATTTAGTAATCAAGTGGAACTTTTTCGATTTGAATAATTTGTAAACAAATAGCTACAGATAATGGAAGGTTACTTACCTATATTATAAATATTGATAAACCAGTGGCCTTACAGATATCATGGAAAATTTGCTAGACAATTTTGGACATTTTATAAACTGAAATTGAGTTTAATTTTAATTTACTACGTGTTTCGATATAAGTACATATTTAAGTAGAATATTTGGAGCACTTTATAATATCTTTGTAGCTGTAGGTAACCAACCTAATTAATGGTATCTATTTATATTCTTACGATTCTAGTAAGTAAATATATTCAAGTGTGTATTTATTTAAACTAAAATATGATTTAGTAATCTTGATCTGTGATATGTAAATAATGTAATAAGTTTATTTTATAAGTTCTCCTTTTTTCATTAAACATATTGAATTTAAATCGTCTACTTATATTTATTTGACTACCTGTACTTACCTCAGTTAGCTTGAGAGATTACCATAAATTATTTAAAAATACCATAAATTAAAAAAATATTGTTCCATTTCTAATGAAGCTGTCTATGGACATTATTTTTTTCTTTAAAAAAAGCGAGGCACAAGTCTATTATTATTCCTTCACGTTCAGCCTTGTGTTTTGTTTTAATAAAATTATTAATTTTGATTAACAATTTATTGCTGCACATAAATAAAGTGACTAATAAATAATTATATAATAAGATAATTATTGTTTAATAACACGACAAAATGACTTGTTTACTTCGTAAGGAATAGTTATCTTGACAAGATTGAGTCCATTGCTATTGACCATAAATTGTTTAGTGGAACGCAAAGGACCAGTTCGATAGTTGAACTTTTGCCCTTTTTACTAGGCGACAAGGCTTAATGCATAATATGGTAGCAAGTAAATAGTGAATATGTAGGTTAATCAACTTGATATTTGGTTACATCCTACTGTTATTATAGGTAAATGCAAAGGTCTGTATGCTTGTTTATGACTCCTTTAAGTCAAAACGTCTGAAGGGATCAAGATGTAATTTGGAACACTTCAGAACCTACGGGAACGAGGGTGATACTGCTGGTAAAAGCTAGAAATATATCGATTATGACCTTGTATTGTCATTTGACGCACGGTTGGTGCGGTGGCTGGGCAACCGGCTGTCGTGCAACGTGTCGCGGGTTCGATTCCCGCACGGAACAACACTTTGGGTGTTCCACAAACCCTACCAGTAGGTAGGTAGTAACCCAAAAGTAGTAACAATAATTACTCAATATCCGATTCAAACCCGAATCACATAGCGTTGCATCGAATAAATCAGTCGCTGCACATAATATCACGAATCGTGTCGTTTTGCCTGACCGACATACAAACATACATTCATATTATTATTTCAGTCGCTGAATGTAGATGCCAAAGACACGCGCTCGAGTGCATTGACCTGACTATAGACAAGTATAGACTGTTGTATAGACAATATTCGTACAATCGATGGCAAAGGTCGTCCATTTAACGAACGTCAATTTAGGAATGGAAGTGTTTAATTGAAATATGATAGAGGCTTTTAAATTGTTAAGGTGGTTTTTGTTATTGAAGGCGTTTAGTGAAAATTGGACTTTTAGGTTGTTAAATTATGGTTGTATTTTGAAAATATTTATAACGTCTTTTAATGGCCGAAGGGGGAAAGAGAAGTGCATCAGTGTTTCATCAGTATTCACCAGTTATAAATTCCATGTAAAGGGGGTCCTATTCGTATAAACCGGGCACTATTCTAAAATCTGTACTATTACCGGGAATTTTAGAAAACTAATAATATTTTTGCCAGAGGAAACCAACCAACAAGACAGTTATAGTTTCTTACAGTACTTAATACAAATTAAGACCAACACAACCTATGGTCCTATGGTCCTTTTCGCTGACGATAGCACCGTAACAATAAAATCTAAAGATCCAAAGAATTACAATTTCGAAATAAATAATTCCTTGTCAAATATAATCGACTGGCTTAATAACAATAATTTAAAAATTAACCTCAAAATAACCAGTATAATGCACTTTAGGCAGCGAGAAAACATAACTAATTCATTACCAGTTAATCTAATTTATAACGAGTATACTATACAAAAAGTAGACACAACTCGATTCTTGGGTTTAATTATTGATAGGCAACTCAGTTGGGAAAACCATATTGACGGACTAAGTAAAGAAGTTAGTAAGTCAGCATACGCCCTTTATAAACTGGCACCTACCGTTAACAAGGAAACTTTACTCACAGCATATTACGGCCTTGTCGAGTCGGTACTGAGGTTTGGGATAATCTTTTGGGGTAATTCCACTCACAAGGATATAGTCTTCAAACAACAAAAACGTTGCATAAGAGCTATGTTCGGAATAAAAAGTATGGACAGTTGTAGGCCGCTATTTGTTGAATACAAAATTTTAACACTTCCGTCTTTATACATACTTGAAGTTGCATTGTTTGTTAGAAGCAACTTGCACTTGTTTCCGCGCTTATCCGAATATCATGTTAGAAATCGACGTAATAATAACATTTGCATTCATCCATCTAGAACTGCATTGTTGCACAAAAGCATATTATGTTTGGGTCCTAAAATTTATAATAAAATACCTAAATCCATACAAGCCTTAAATTTTAACATGTTTAAAAATAAACTCAAACGGTTGTTACATAAGAAATGTTATTATAATATAGAAGATTTTTTGAAAGATAAATTAGATTTGTAATACAATTAACATAATTTTATTGTACCTGTAACGGTTAATATTGTCTTCTATGTCTTTTTTGCTTATTTAGGTTTGCATGTATATATTCTTTTCACTACCTGCTTTAATATTAAATTATAATTTTAAATATTTGTACGCCAAAACGGCATAACATGTAGCTCATACTCCGAACTTAACACCATTGCATGTACTCTTGTAATATTACTCATGTTAACGCAAATAAAAAATATCTTTATCTTTTTAAGTGTGGGAGAGTCATGCTTCGGCAAATGGGCCGGTTCGATCGGAGTGATACCACGGCCTCACAGAAAATCGACGTGCAGCTACGCTTTCGTTGTGTTTCGTCGTGTGAGTGAGGTTACCGGAGGCCCAATTACCCTCCCCTTCCCCAATCCTGAATCCCCAACGATCCTCAAACTACTAATTCCCAATAGGCCGGTAACGCATTTGTAACGCCTCTGGTGTTCCAGGTGTCCATGGGCGACGCCGATTGGACTGCTCGTTTACCGGCTTATACCATAAAAAAATATTTAGATAATTTATTTCTATTGCCTTCCTAATTGGACTTTCAAATAATTCTTTTGCGAATCAACGAATTAGTATCTTCCTGACAGGAAAATTGATGTAGACACGTTTCATAAATCTCCACACTGCTATTTCCTACTGTTGTTGTAGTAGTTGTGAGTTGTGACTGATTTTCATTCGTTTTGCTTATTAGGTAGGTAATACGGTAGTTTCCTTAGTTTTATTTTAATATACGTCTGACGTACATTAATTTAAAACTTTAGACACGTATTTTTTCTTTTCTCACAAAATTAAATACTTTCGACGATATATTAATTTGAAATATCGTGTGACGTCACAGCGTGCCTCATTTTGTAGCACGTTATGACGTAACGACCTCCCACTCCTAAACTTAGCGCCATTTTATCAAAGTATTGCAACTTAATACGAGAGAATAAAAAAATACTGTGTCTAATAGGTATTTTTTCATTATCTAACTGACGGACTAATTAGATTTTTAATTTTGATACCCTGGAAACTACCCAATTGTAACAAAAATGATACCTATTTTCTTGATATAGGTAGTCTTGATCATGACTTCTATAGACTGTTAAATACCTACATATACTCTTATGGTACAGTATAACTTAATTGTTTTAAAACACAGTCGATTTTTGTAGATAAGTGTAGTTCCACAGAATTCTTTTATTATAGAATTTATTTTATTATATATATAATTATCAGAATTTCTTTTATTATCTGTGTGTAGTTCAGTTAATTTAGTGTTAGGTATAGGTAGCTTAGATCAAATACCTACCTTATGTTTGTAGTTATTAATTGTGTTCAAGGAAGATGTTTAGTTTTATATCCTTCTAACATATTACCTATACATAAAACATTACATTTCATATGAATTATTAATTATGCAATACCAAGGTACTGTTAATCCGCGTACTAATATTTAAATAAGGATTAAGTGTAATCGCCCACACTCGTTTCGTGGAATACGGTGCCATGACGAAGCACTTTTCCGAGTAGTTTTATAAACATATTAATTTATTGTGCTGGGTACTCCCGCGTGGTTCACGCGCTCTGCTTCGCTCCTGTTGATCGTAGCGTGATTAAATAAACAACCTGACTATCTGACTGACTGACTGACTGACTGACTAACTGACTGTGTAACTAACTAACCAACTTTTCAGCTTTACATAACAATATAACATTGTTACTTGTCACCTGATAGAGTTAATCTAATCGTAAATGGGGTTGTTGGCTGACTTACTATTAAATAATTTAAAGCCATTAAAGTTCGCTTGATAAAACAATATAATTATATGACTTAGGTACTCTCTACGTGTTTACGTATTCGTTTGTTGTCAATAAAGACTGGTATTAGGTAAGCATTTTTGTGATCATTTTGTTTTTTTATATATTACCCAATAAGGATAAGAACGAAGCGAAGAAATGTCACCGTCGAACATTAAATATTTTTCCTTCTTCCGCTTTCCTTTTACGATTTTTCCGTTTCTTTACTTTAGTACATTTCTATCAAAATGTTTCACTCTAACACGCTTCACAATCGTGTTCACAATCAACTTCATGACTAATTGTGTTAAATCCTTACCCAGAATTAACAGGTGACGCAATCCTCTATTTATTGCAATGTTATTGTACCTTCATAGTAAAAACAAAGTGTTATTATTACAAGACATGGCAACACTGAGTAAAACTTGGCGCCATTTTAGATAAGCATCGCGGGAAAACCGTTTTATCAAGGCATCCATCTTGATTTGTACATAAAAATGTTTGTTTTGTGAGTGGATTTCCAGATTTGATTTGCAAATAACAACGTGTCAGAATATATAGAATTATTATATGTGTCATTATGTCATATAACCGTTTACTTTGCGAATATTTTAGTCGAGATTTGTCATTGTTTTTATTTTGAATTTATTTCCGTCAGTTTGATAAAACGTAAGTTTGGCACTGTATTCCATTGTCTTTGACCTTTTTGGAAAATAAATATTTCAAGTATAATAAAAAAAAAACAAAAAAATGTTAGCATAAAAAAATTAAATCTTTCTTTAGTATTTATGGTCAGATGAGGTGAACGAACTTTAAACGGAATTTTATAGAGGCAGAGAAATGGTTTCGCATTAATAAAATCATTCATTTACCGAGTGATAATGATATTGGTTATCAATTCTACGTAATAAATATTAATTATAATCTTATCGTCAAAATAATATAATGTCTAACAATATCACATGAGTAAGGACTTAGATTGTCTTTTGCTTGTCAACCTGTCAATTATACCTGTAATTTCCCTAAAGAGGTAGATTTTCATGCACTTTCATTATATTTACTGCAAAAGTGAAGAAGACTTGTTAATCACCCACTTGGCACTTACAGACTTCAATAATATTAAGTAGTACTTCATCACTAACAGCCCATGATCGTCTATTGATGGACTATATGTCTCGTCTACCTATGAGGGTTTGGGACATTTTATTTTGTTTAGATATAAATATTAAAACTTTCGTGAGACATACTAAATTAACATAACATAACATCACGCCTTTTTCCCCGAAGGGGTAGGCAGAGGTGTATATTATACCACTGTACAATGTAACACCCACTTTTCACTATTTATGTTGTGAGTCCCATGTAATAGGGGGTGAGCCTATTGCCATATACAGGGCACAATTCCAGACTCCGTGCTACTACTGAGAATATTTAAAAACCCAGTAATACTTTGCCCGACCCGGGAATCGAACCCGAGACCCCTTGCCTGGAAGTCGCACTTCGACCACTCGGCCAACGAGGCAGTCATACTTATTAGTAATTACATTCTAAATTAATTATTATGTTTTCGAACTCGACTAGTTTCAAGCCATGCTAGAGGCATATTAATGAGCAGGATTTTATTTTATCAGCGAGTATTTCAATAAGATCTAAATAGAGCTTAACATTTAATAAACATACATATTGTTATGTACTCAATATCATTATTTTATTTATGACCATTTTTATTCCACTAAGGTGGCAAAGAAACACACGGCCCACTTGATGGTAAGGTTACCGTGGCCTATGTCCGCTGGCAACACATGCGCCATACCAGACCATACCATACTTCAACATTTAGATTTCGGAGTAGTTTGTTCAGCAATAGATGAAGGAATCCTGTTGATGATGATGGTACATTTAATATACATTTAATTTGCGTTTCGGTTATTTTTTATTTTTATTAGTAGCGAGCAGAAACGAGCAGAAACGACAGAGAGAAACGAGCAGAAACGACAGAGAGTAGAAACGAGCGACGGATCACCTGATGGTAAGCGATCAACGCCGTCCATAGACGCGCAACACCACTACTTCATTATAGCTATCAGATTAAATGCTGACTCTAGTTACCTGTGTCTGTTTTTCAGCTTAACGGTTTCCTAGAATAACTTCAAATGACTGACTAAGTAAAAAATGTGTACCTAAGGTAAGTTTTCTAAGAACTTAACCGTATAAATAGGTCTGACTAAGTTGAATCGCTTAAGGTTAAGTTGAGGTAAAGTAAATATTATGGACTTATTGACGTCATAGCCGTTCAGTCGAAATACTTAACGATTAGATATGGGTTATCGTTTTTTTTTAAATACCTAATTCTGTCAGGTGATGTGGTGTGAACGGCTTAAGTAAGTATTTGTAATCTATAATCATAATAATATGGTTTTGGTACTCATTTGGGCATCATTTTCTAATTTTTCCGGTGTTTATCCCTTCTATAGATGGTAAAAAACTTAACAAAACTACAATCCGCAACAGTGGTTTAGCTTTTCTTGACTTTTATGCCAACACATTTTCAGATTTCATGTTATTCAAGTATAGTACAGGTAAGTAGATAGATAAACAGATATTATAATGACCATAAATGTGGAGAACCTAACGGGTAACCGGGGCTCCGGCTCGACGTGCAGAAGAAGGAACGGGGTGGTTTTTAGTCAGTAAGAGTCTGACACTCTCGGATCCCGCCTCACTCAGGGCGCAGTCATTCGATGATTTTCAATTAAGACATGCAATTGATTGAACCTTAGTCTTCTTAACAGGATACTACTTTTATCAGCTTAATTCAATGCAATTTATTATCCTAATCTACACAGTTTTTTAAGGCATATTATGATGCGTACGTATAATACAAATATGCTGAAAAATAAACATGACGCAATTACTTTTTACACCACTGGGTATCTAACTAATTAAAGTAATACCTATACATAGTTTTGTAGGTGTAAACAACAATATGACAATAAGGAACGCAGTGTTTACGTCAAATAGTGCAAATTATGCATACATTTTTAACCCCTGCTAACCTTATCAGACGGAAAAGTTCGTGAAAAATGACGTAGATACAGAAACAATATTTATTTTGTAAATTACAGATAATAATAAATGGATTATTGTTATAAAACTTAAAGATTAAATGTTTAATGATTAATTAATGATTAATACGCGCTGACATAATCAACTAATTTTTTATCAATGCATTCGCGACGTCAGGTATGATAAATAATTAATTAACCTAAGATCTATATGATTTGAAAGAATACAATATCATTTTTTGGAGTCTATAAGATTGGGATAATACTACTAAGCACGTTATCAATCATGATAGGACTTTGATAACAGTCTACAAGCCATCCCTTGCGTTTCTAAATCGCAATATTATACCTACAATTATATGGGACGACCAACAAATAAATCGCACAAATCGGTTTACACTGCAATAAGAAAAAACATTGGCCATAATATTATCTCATTACTTGTATACATAAAGTACAACCAACTACAAACAATGCATTAATAAGCAAGCTACAAAATAGTTAATTAATTTATCAATAAAGTCTAGAAAGTCTAGACGAAAAGCTGAAAGTATCGTAGAACTATCAAAGTAAAATCCGAACTCGAAACCCACGTAGAGTATCTCTTAATTGCAATGTTAAACCACTTTGTTACTTACTCAAAGTTAGACCAAAAATCGATAGCAACGTAGCATAAATACGCATGTGCAACAAACTAGCCCAACCTTACACCTTGGGAACTAGACAGTATCGAGTGTCTTGTATCTCGATTAATGTAATCGATACTCAACTCGATTGTAAGCCATAACCCACAACACTCTGTTGTTCACATAACAAAGGCATCATTCGCTTCACTAATCACTGGATCCGATGTTTGTTGAATCGATTTTAATCGCTACGATTTTTTTTCCACATCGATTCTTGTTACCCTATGTGACTGTGGTCTGTTGCTAGCTGGCTGGTTTTATATAAGCTTTTAATAATCGTATTGATTTGATTAGTCTATGAAATTAGAGAACAATGCCATTGAATCTGTATCATGATAAATCGATCGCATTTGTTATAGTTCCAAGAATTATATTGATATGCAATTAATTGGATATAGAAAAATGTATAAGACTGTTCCCATGGCATTACAAACTTCGTAAAAACGGAGGTTTTTATTTTTCAGATCCAGAGACATTATCTAAAATATTTTTTTCATTTTAATTCCACCTTTTGATTATCATTTACATATATTTATTTAAAATACTACTTATAAAATAAAAAATAATATTTAAAAATATAAAAAATAGGAGCCGACCAGTAGCGGGAGCATGGTCCAAGTTACCGGTGGTTTTTTTTTTTTTTTTAAGGGGGGATAATCATCGAATGACTGCTCCCGCCTGGGTGAGGCGGAAGGGAGTGTCAGACTCTTACTGACTAAAAACCACCCCGTTCCTTCTCCTGCACGTCGAGCCGGAGCCCCGGTTGCCCGTTAGGTTCTCCGCGACTCCGAATCGGCATCGACTCTATTGGGCCCCATCTGTGGTGGTCTGATGGCTCTTTGAGGCGCGCGCGGAACGCGTCGCGCCGTACGCTCGGGTCTGTTTCTGGTCGGACGGGGAGCCACCCATGCTCGCCGTCCGCAGGCCCGCGCTTACGGTGGCCGGAGATCGTCCCGCGATCCCCGACGCCCGGTGTGTCCTTCGCGATGGCTGGGTTGCGAGAAGGCAGCGCTTCGCTGCCTCACGCGTCCCGCCTCCTGCTTAGCTAGCATGACTGCTTCGCAAAAGGAGGAGACGGCATCCCAATCCCCCTCGCTCCGCATCATGGCCTGCACTAGGCCCGGACGCGAGAGGTCGCCATCGCCGATCACTTCCCTGAGGACACGGCGGTGCTCAGCCCACGAAGGGCATTCTCCCACCGTGTGTTCCACCGTGTCCTCAGGGCGGTCCTCGCAGTGATGACACCCGGGCGTTTCCTCCCGCCCCATCAGACACAGGTACCTCCCGTAACTTCCATGTCCGGTGAGGACCTGCGTCAGGCGGTAGGTGAGGACGCCGTAGCGTCTCTCAAGCCACTCCTCAAAGACGGGATTTACCGCTGCGATGGCAGCGAGCCCAGCCCTCGGTTGCGACAGTCGTTGCTGCCATTCCGCCATGAGATCGCGCCGGAGCTCATCCCGCCACGCACCTATTTGGGAGGTCTAGGGAATACGGAACACGTATGCTCCGTATGTCCGCAAAAGAACCGCATCAAAATCGGTTGCGTATTTTTAAAGATTTAAGCAAACATAGGGACAGACAGACTGACTGCCTCGTTGGCCGAGTGGTCGCAAGTGCGACTGCCGAGCAAGGGGTCTCGGGTTCGATTCCCGGGTCGGGCAAAGTATTACTGGGTTTTAAAAAAAAAACTCAGTAGTAGCACGGAGTCTGGAATTGTGCCCGGTATATGGCAATAGGCTCACCCCCTATTACATGGGACTCGTAACATAAATATAGCGCCGGAGCTCATCCCGCCACGCACTTATCTGGCGCGGCAGCGGAGTTTCGCCCCGGCGACGTGCCTCCGCGCGCATGTTGTACACGCGCGCGAGCACCTTCGCCTCCAGATCCCACGGCGGTAATCCGGCAAGGAGGTTCGCCGACTCCCCAGAGATCGTGCGGTATCCGCGGATCATTCGGATCGCCATGACCCTCTGTGCCATGAGCAGCGTCCGAGCGGGACGCCGCAACGGGTTTGGCGCCCAAACAGGGGCGCCGTAGAGGGCCATGGACCGCACGACCCCGGCGTATAACCTCCGGCAGGAGGCGTTTGGCCCCCCGAGGTTGGGGAGGATGCGTTTAAACGCAGCCCCCGTCCTCTCCAACTTTGGAGCCAAACGTCGGAAGTGCTCAATGAAGTTCCACCGACTGTCGAGGACGAGTCCTAGGTACTTCATCGTCGTCTCGACGCCGATGGTAACTCCTCCCGCCGTTATTTGGGACCCACCCGGAGGTGGCGCGTTCCCGCGGCCATGAAAACACATGGCCTCGGACTTGTGGAGCGCCACCTCGAGTCCTAACTGCCGGATTCTCTCAACGACTGTCGCAACCGCAAGTTACCGGTGGTTAGGGCTCCAGAGACAGAAACCTCCTCACGATACGTGCCGTTTCTAGGAGAACTGCCTTCTGTAACCAGGCCCTTGATCCATCCACCTAACGCCAGCCTCCTAAGATGGATGTCGAAGCTTTTAGGGATTCACCCATTGATTATCATAATTATTGTCACAGCGTTTTTGTTTTTCATTAACTATTTAGGTATTGACATTGACTAAATTCTTGTAAGTTATATTATAGGTAACTAGCTGACCCGGTCAACTTCGTACCGCTTGAAATATTATTCACACCATTTAAACCTTCCCTGGACTTCTATGAACATTTCAAGACCAACATTATTATCCAAATCGGTTCAGCCGTTTTCGAGTTTTAGGGAGACTCATCAACAGCCTTTAATGCCCACTGTTGAGCAAAGCCTCTTCTCACACGGAGAAGGTTTGAGCGTTAATCACCGCGCTTGCTCAATGCGGGTTGGCGATTACAAACTATAATTAGAAATTTTAAGCCCAGGTTACCTCACGATGTTTTCCTTCACCGTTTGTCAGTGGTGTCTAGATGATCTTAGAAAGTACATATAACTTCGAAATAGTCACATTGGTACTTGCTTTGCTGTTGGTAGGTTTCGAACCTGTACCCTCATGCATGAGAAGCGAGCGTCTTTAGGGAGACTAACGAACGGAAATTCATTTTTATTTATACAACATGTAACGTAATTAACGCACACCCTCATACACCATAATTAGAATACTATGTTATAATCATAATACATACACTAAATTTTTAATTTAACATGTATATATGCATCCTTACTGGTCTGTTTGTGTCATAAGGTTTATTTTTCTTTATTTTGTATTGAATGATAGAATTTAGAAGTATGAATACAAATAAAACTGCGATTTTAAAAGTCTTATTGCTTTGACTTACAGTCCATTTCGATTTGTATTAACAATACAGGGTTAATATGACAATAATTTCCGTAGTTTTAATTATTTTTGAGATAGAAAATTACCTATACTAAAAATTATATAAATCGATTCAGTTAACGATTCTGAACAAACTATTTTCAGGATGTGCGTTATTTAAGTTACATGTTGTGTAGGTATTATTATATAGATTACCTATTGTCTTGTGCAGAAAGTCACGAATTCCCAATCTGAAAAATTCAGCATCCATTCTTCGTGCAAAACGCTTTTTGAGTTCGTTCAACAATCATTAAAACTCGAAAAAGATTCGGATCCCATCGAGACAGTTCAACAAATTGTGTACCTCTAATATAGATATAGCAAGGACTTTAGTCTAGACAGAAATAGGGTCTATATTCAATGCCTAGGAGAAGGGCAGGGCAATGAACTTTCATTCGAATGTACTGTGTGCAAATGTTGACCTCGCCTTTTGTTTGAAACCTGGGTTTTTTGTGTTTGTAAAATGTTACTCTTTTATGACTACGTAATAATTTAATTACGATTATATTTTGTGACAGTGACGGTGACGGTTATGTAGAATACTATCACCAGGTCTATTCTTCAGATTAACTCGTTGAGTACCGCCATTATAGACATAATTAAAGAACAATAGGTTGTGGTCACCGGTGACCGCTTGGTGTTTGACAGTTTAAGATATAAACAGACGTTTCATAACAGGCTAGCAGCGCCATCTGATAAACCTAAATCTTTAAAACGTTAATAACTTTAACTTTTTCTTTATAATTATATTTGATGGGTCTACGTGTGACCACTATCTCGCCTGGTGGTAAGCGATGATGCGGTCTACGATGGAGCACGTCGTCCCATAAGCAACCTATTCACTCAGGCCTTGAAGACACCCAGGTTATACTCTTCAGGAAATACAGATTCTGGCAAAGAATTCAACTCTTTAGCAGTACGCACAACCTTAAAAAAACTGGCATTTTATCTGCCTCTTTATAGGAAAATAGACTATCTAATGTTTTGATAAGGTACACTTAGATATTAATAAACTAAAACAATATAAATAGACAAAGAAACAACATTGTTGTGAATAATAAATAATTTATATTTATAGTCGTCGTTCAAAAACCCTTCAGTTTCATATTGCAACATTTTAGAACACATGAACAATGCACAGTACCGGGAACTGTTTTTTCATAAATACACTATATTATCAGTGAGTATATTGATAAAATAATTAATACGTAGAAAGTATAAATAAAATATAAAGCCGTGCTTAGAGATTGTCCGTTGATATGAAATGCATTGAGCGCATTGGCCTGCATGTGAGGCGATAGTGAGTTATGCTTTAAAAAATATAGAGAATGGTATTTCTTTTTAGTTTTTCATTTACTTTAAGCCTTGTGGTGAAGGCAAAGGACAAAATACAATTGTATTTTTTTAATGGGACAAGCTTTTTTTTTTTTTTTTTTTAAGGGGGGAAAATCATCGAATGACTGCTCCCGCCTGGGTGAGGCGGAAGGGAGTGTCAGACTCTTACTGACTAAAAACCACCCCGTTCCTTCTCCTGCACGTCGAGCCGGAGCCCCGGTTACCCGTTAGGTTCTCCGCGACTCCGAATCGGCATCGGCCCTATTGGGCCCCATCTGTGGTGGTCTGATGGCTCTTTGAGGCGCGCGCGGAACGCGACGCGCCGTACGCTCGGGTCTGTTTCTGGTCGGACGGGGAGCCACCCATGCTCGCCGTCCGCAGGCCCGCGCTTACGGTGGCCGGAGATCGTCTCGCGATCCCCGACGCCCGGTGTGTCTTTCGCGATGGCTGGGTTGCGAGGAGGCAGCGCTTCGCTGCCTCACGCGTCCCGCCTCCTCCTTAGCCAGCATGACTGCTTCGCAAAAGGAGGAGACGGCATCCCAATCCCTCTCGCTCCGCATCATGGCCTGCACTAGGCCCGGACGCGAGAGGTCGCCATCGTCGATCACTTCCCTGAGGGCACGGCGGTGCTCAGCCCACGCAGGGCATTCTCCCACTGTGTGTTCCACCGTGTCCTCAGGGCGGTCCTCGCAGTGATGACACCCGGGCGTTTCCTCCCGCCCCATCAGACACAGGTACCTCCCGAAACTTCCATGTCCGGTGAGGACCTGCGTCAGGCGGTAGGTGAGGACGCCGTAGCGTCTCTCAAGCCACTCCTCAAAGAGGGGACTTACCGCTGCAATGGCAGCGAGCCCAGCCCCCGGTTGCGACAGTCGTTGCTGCCATTCCGCCATGAGATCGCGCCGGAGCTCATCCCGCCACGCACTTATTTGGCGCGGCAGCGGAGTTTCGCCCCGGCGACGTGCCTCCGCGCGCATGTTATGCACGCGCGCGAGCACCTTCGCCTCCAGATCCCACGGCGGTAATCCGGCAAGGAGGTTCGCCGACTCCCCAGAGATCGTGCGGTATCCGCGGATCATTCGGATCGCCATGACCCTCTGTGACATGAGCAGCGTCCGAGCAGGACGCCGCAACAAGTTCGGCGCCCAAACAGGGGCGCCGTAGAGGGCCATGGACCGCACGACCCCGGCGTACAACCTCCGGCAGGAGGCGTTTGGCCCCCCGAGGTTGGGGAGGATGCGTTTAAACGCAGCCCCCGCCCTCGCCAACTTTGGAGCCAAACGTCGGAAGTGCTCCACGAAGTTCCACCGACTGTCGAGGACGAGTCCCAGGTACTTCATCGTCGTCTCGACGCCGATGGTAACCCCTCCCGCCGTTATTTGGGACCCACCCGGAGGCGGCGCGTTCCCGCGGCCATGAAAACACATGGCCTCGGACTTGTGGAGCGCCACCTCGAGTCCCAACTGCCGGATTCTCTCAACGACTGTCGCAACCGCTGTCGCCATTAAGTCGGCCGCCGCCTGGTGCGACCTCCCGTGCGCTAGCACCAGCGTGTCGTCGGCGTAGCATATTGTGCTAACGCCGTTCGGGAGGTCGGTGCGCAGCACCCAGTCATATCCGATGTTCCACAGGAGCGGCCCCAGAACCGAACCCTGTGGAACACCGCGTGACATCTCTCGCCGGTTCCACTCGCCCCGGTGACCGGGATAAATGACGGACCTGTCCGTCAGATATGCCTCGATTACACGACGGAGGTAGGTAGGCACCCGATGATACCGGAGTGCCTCCAAAATGCAGCTCCAGGGCAGGGAGTTGAAGGCGTTGGCGATGTCCAGAGACACCGCCACTACGACCTTACCCCTGGACACTGCAGTCCCCGTCGTCCGGTCCCTAACGCGCATGATGGCGTCCACCGTGGAGCGCCCTCTGCGGAAGCCGAACTGGCCGTCCGACAGGTCCGGCCCAATGTCCGTCAGGTGCGCGACGAGGCGGTTCGAAATTATTCTTTCGAACACTTTCCCCACCTCGTCGAGCAGCACTATGGGCCGGTATGCGGACGGAAAGTCCGCAGGGCGCCCAGTCTTCCGCACGAGGACCAGTTTTCCCGCTTTCCAGAGAAGCGGGAACTGGCCTCTCTCCAAGCATGCGCTGTAGAGACCGATTAATCGAGGCCCGAGAGCCTCTGAGGCCAGGACCCATGCTTTGCCATGCAAGCCGTCGGGTCCTGGGGCGGTGTTCTTGGCGCCCATCCGGCGCACCGCCGCTCTCAGTTCTGCCTCGGTTACCTCTGGGACGATGTCGTCGTCGTCGCTGTAGCCCGCGTCGGGCACCGCAGGGGGCGGAGTCATATACAGAGGGGTGAACCCCTCCACAGTCGGGGGAACAGGGTGCCAATCACCTCCTCCAAGACTTCTGGCCAGAGACTCTGGGTGAGCGGGGGAGCCCAGGCGCGGAGCTTGTCGCGTACCATCCGGTACGGGCGTCCCCACGGATCTCTGTCCAGAGTCCCCAGCATCTCTCGGCGGGCCTCCTCCTTGGCCCGCAATATCTCCACCTTGAGGAGGGCCTTGGCCGCCCTGTATCCCTCGTACAACTCCGCCTCTCTCGCCTCCGCATTCGGAGGACGGATGCGGCGCCTGCGGTGCCTAGTGTACTGGCGTCGCGCAGTAGTGCACGCCTTGCGTAACGCCGCCAGCTCCTGTGACCACCAGTACACCTGGCGCTTTTGCTGCCTTGATCGGATCCGGGGCATCGCCACGTCACAAATCCTGGACATGGCGTCCTGGAGCCACTTAGCCTCATCGTCGATGTCGGCAGGCCTGACCGGTGGTATCACCCAGGCCTGCACGATAGCGGCTTCCAGGAGCAGCTCCCGGTCCAGCTGTTTCAGCGCCCAACGCGGACCACATGGGGCCTGTCTGACCGGCGGGTCTGCGGACTCGGCAGAGACGTCGAACCGGATATACCGGTGGTCAGAGTACGTCTCCACCTCCTCCATGACGCGCCAGTCAACAATACGCGGTGACAGAGCAGGGCTGGCGAACGAAATGTCCACCACCGACTCGCCCTGCATCCGCACGCACGTGGGGACAGAACCCCGGTTCAGGACGACTAGGCCTGTCTCAAGGGCCCAATCTTCCACCATCCTTCCCCGGACGTCGGTGAACCGGGAACCCCAAGCCAAGTTTTTGGCATTGAAGTCCCCGAGGACGAGCACGGGGAGGGAACGGAACCCGACGACGACGGTGACCAACTCCCTCAAGGAGTTGTGGAACTCGGCGAGAGTTCGGTTCGGAGAGAAGTACACGCCCACCACAGCGAGCTCTCCGAACCGTGCTGCGACACAACCCCGACCTCTTTGAGCAGCCTCAAGAGTCGGGGTACCGGCGGCGGCCGACGAGATGATGGTCACCGAGCCGTCCAGGTCCGCCACCCAGTGACCCCTGGGCGGGACAAAGTACGGCTCGGAGACCACGGCGACGTTGATCGACCACTGCGCCATGCTCTGGAGCAGGAGATCCTGAGCAGCGGCGCAGTGGTTGATGTTCGCCTGGAGGAGGCGGAATGGAGCCATTATTGACAGTCCATTCCGACCTCCTCAGTGGCGGCAGCGGCGACTGCGGCGGCAGTGGCGGCGGCGGCGGAAACGACGGGGGCGGCGGAGGGCCTACTTTTGCCCTTGGATTTGGCAGGAGGGGAGCAGCCCTTGCTCCCGACCCGGTGATTGGCCGGCTTGCCAGCCGCCGCACATGCATTGCAGTGCAGCGGGGCGTTGCACGAGCCGGCCTTGTGACCGGGCCGACCGCAGCGGAAGCAACAGTCGCTGCGGTCCACCTCCGAGGTGCATTTGACACTCACGTGCTCCCCCACGTGACAGCGGTAGCACCTCAGAGGCCGGGTCTCGAGCAGCTTGACCTGCGCCGAGACCCATCCCACCAAGAGCCTTTTGCCCTCCTTCAGCTTCTTGGCCGCTGTGACGGGGCAGCTGACCACCACCGTGCGCAGCCCCGAATTATCCGGACGGATGGCGCCCACCCTGACCTGGTCAGCAGGGCACCCTCCCGTCCTGGCCACAGCGGCCACCACCTCGCTCTCCGTTACGGAGTCGTCCAGGCCCAAAATCCTGACATCCAGGCATTTGGTGGGCCTGGACACGCGGGCCTCGTCCGCACCGAGGCACGCCCTAAGCCTCTCGGCCAGGGCGTCGGCCGATGGGCCGCTGGTCGCGCCGGGGACCTCCAAGAGACGGGCTCCAGTGGCAGTCACTTTGACTGCAAACCCGTCCGGGGCCCCGAACTCCGCAGGAGTCACCGCCCCCTTGAGCTTGGCGAGGACGTCGCCGTAGGTAACGCCCCTATTGACCGCTTCCGGCTGTAGGGTGATGACCACAGCCGCGGTCTTAGGGGCGAGGAGCAAGGCAGCAGCGCGTTTCTCCCTGCGCTGCTGCTGCCGTCGCTGCCGCTGCGCCTTCTTGCGGCGCTTCCGGCCCTCCCTGGCGACTCTCCTCGCCTCGCCGGCGATCTGCCACCCGCCGCCGTCCTCCGCTCGCGGGGCGGGTTCCACCACCGCTGTCGCAACTCCAGCCTGCCGGGCTGGAGTGCCTCTCCTCTTTTGCGCCCTGCGGGTGCAGGCGCCGTCGGCGCAGCTGGGGTCTGCGTCGGCGGGGGCGCCGAGGCCCTCGCTGGGGCAGCCGGTCGCGCCTTTGCCGGCGGTTGGGTGCTGCGGCTAGCCTGACCCGAGGTCAAAGGTTTGGCCGCAGCGGCCGCGTACGAGCGCGGGGTCGCAGGGGCGACCTGACTCACTGCGAGCGGGGGGCGAAGAAGACGACCCTCCAGAGCGTCAAAACGCTGCTGGAAGGCAGCCATTTCGCGCCGCAATAGTCCGACAACGTCGGACTCCGCCGGGGGGTGGGAGCGACCGTCACGAGCGGCGGCGAGCTCAGCCCTGGCCGTCCGCAGCTCGGCCTCCAGAGCCGCATTGGAGGCCGCCAAGCGCGCCATCTCCCGCCGCATCTCCACCAGCTCTCGGTGCACCCCCTCAGCGGTGGGCACACCATACCGCTGTGAGGCCTCCTTCATTATGGTGGCCTCTGCTGTTTTGAGGAGGGCGGTCCTGGCAGGCTGGTATTTGGTCATAGCCAGCCTACGGAGCTCCTCCATGATGATTTGGAGGAAGCCCCCGGAATCGCCCTCGCTCCCGTAACCGCGCTCGCCCTCCGACATCTCAACGCCGGACATCTCCGCTGCGGAGGACTCTGAGCGGGCAGCGCTCGAAAGAGCCCTGCCCTCCGCAGCCAGTTGCCCGGCTAACTCCGCGCAGGCAGCAGTTCCCAGTTTTCGGCGACCGCTGCCCTTCCCACCCCTACCCCGCGCCGCCGTGGGGACTTTAGGGGGAGGCGCCTCCTGCGCGCCGGAGGACGGGGACAAAGTGTCCTCCTCCAATCTGGGACGCTTAAACGTCCCCGTAGCGCGGCGGCGTGAGCCTTTCGAGCTCACGCTCAGCCGCTCCGCTAATGACGTGTCGGACTCAGAGTCCGACCCCGTCCGAACTGATGCCCGTGTGTGGGGCTCACTAGACAAAGCCAGCGTCTCCCCACGGGCGCCAGAGCCCCTTGGGCTCTCCCCTACCTCCGCAGCAGGCGAGCCAAGCTCACCCGCACTCTCCTCCTTGTCTTGTGGTTTTTTTTTATTTTTGTTGTTCAACTCCATAAAGTTCCCACGAGTATGGGGGAAATAAACGGTCCACCCAGGCAGTGCCCCCTGTACCTGGGTAAGTGAAAATTTGTTTCCCAACTAGAGGGTCCACTGGTCCCCTAGCTGGGGGTGCGCTCACGACTGACACTACTCCTCAGCCATGCATACTCTCGCCGCGCACCAGAACTTAGTATTGGAGGAATTTTTTATAGAGGTTATCTTCCTCGCGGTCCGGGCGACCAAGCCAAGACCCTCGTCCCGTTCAGAGTCACAAAACATGACCGTGACCTCCTTACGGATTACGATATCGACGGCTGCAATCGGGGACAGCTTGTGTCCCGATGCTGCTCGCTGGCAGGGTGAGTGCACAGCGAGCACCGCCCTTGCCTCTCCGCCACGCTCTCTGCTACGTTCAGAGAGACAGGCGGAGCAACGCCCCACAGAAGCGCGGGCCATGAGCACACAGCCCGCCGCCTCCAGAACCCTATCGGGTTCGCCCGCCCAGTCCAGAAGTCTGCTGCGGGCGACAGTCACTCCAACCCTATCACCCCCGCTAGGGAGACTGTCACCCGCACCCAGGGTGCACCACGGGGAGGTCTTCTGGCACCGCACCCCAATGGGACAAGCTAAGCTAGGATCTACAGTAGATACAACCATGAAAACACCGGAACACTGAAGTCCGGCGCGTCTCAGGGACATGAATGTCTTGGTTTTCGTAACGAAGTGAATCAGAAGATATTATAAGAGGAAGAGAAAAAAAAAACGATAGTTTCCACAATTACAAGAATACAATTGCATAGATAGAAATCTTCTCGGAGGGTGTTAAAAGCAGACAATTGGATTGGACTACATGATTGACAGAAAATAGGCAACAGCGCTCTCTGTGATATACAAAACTGCATTAATTTTAGGCTGCGTTAATGAGCATAGTTACCTACTCATAGTTCCTCTTCAGGCGTCGATTTGAGAAAAAGTTTAATCAAAGATTAATATTTTTTGTAACAATATTGTGAGAAAATTATCTGATGAGGTGTGACGGAAGAATAGACGACATTTAGGTTTCTTATACGTTCGATAAGGAAGGTAATTCATCATTGGATTTATGTAACTAATCTTGGAGCTCTTTAACCAACTTCTTACTTTTGTATTGTAACTTTCGTGAGACATACTAAATAAATTATTATGTCTCAGTAGCAGCGCGACAGTCACCATGTCGCGAGTCGCGAAATGCTGCTCATGAATATGAGCCTCTAGCATGGCTCGACACTAGTCGAGTTCCTCGTCAAATTACTACGTGCGTAAGCCGAAAACATAAAAATTTAAATTCTTACTTCATAATAATTATAAGAGGACTTCTGCTCTTAGTAAGACAGTAAAAACATAGCTTACGGATATCAAATAGGAATTATAACTGTGAAAATTAGGTGTTGCATAGTACCTAACCTAACCTACCTAAGTTTTTATACATAACATAACATCACTCCTTTTGTCCCTCTCCTCCTTGGCCCATAAGTCGCAAGTGCGACTGCTAGGCGCGTCGCGTTCCGCGCGCGCCTCAACGAGCCATCAGACCACCACAGATGGGGCCCAAAAGGGCCCATGAGAATTCGGAGTAGCGGAGAACCTATCAGATAACCGGGGCTCCGGCTCGACGTGCAGGAGAAGGAACGGGGTGGTTTTTAATCAGTAAGAGTCTGACACTCCCTCCCGCCTCACCCAGGCGGGAGCAGTCATTCGATGATATTCCCGCTTAAAAAAAAGGCTAGGGGTCTCGGGTTCGATTCCCGGGTCGGGCACATTATAACTGGGTTTTTAAAGAAAATCTCAGTAGTAGGACGCAGTCTGTAATTATATGGCAATTTTTTTTTTTTTTAAGGGAGGAAAATCATCGAATGACTGCTCCCGCCTGGGTGAGGCGGAAGGGAGTGTCAGACTCTTACTGACTAAAAACCACCCCGTTCCTTCTCCTGCACGTCGAGCCGGAGCCCCGGTTACCCGTTAGGTTCTCCGCGACTCCGAATCGGCATCGGCCCTATTGGGCCCCATCTGTGGTGGTCTGATGGCTCTTTGAGGCGCGCGCGGAACGCGACGCGCCGTACGCTCGGGTCTGTTTCTGGTCGGACGGGGAGCCACCCATGCTCGCCGTCCGCAGGCCCGCGCTTACGGTGGCCGGAGATCGTCTCGCAATCCCCGACGCCCGGTGTGTCCTTCGCGATGGCTGGGTTGCGAGGAGGCAGCGCTTCGCTGCCTCACGCGTCTCGCCTCCTCCTTAGCTAGCATGACTGCTTCGCAAAAGGAGGAGACGGCATCCCAATCCCCCTCGCTCCGCATCATGGCCTGCACTAGGCCCGGACGCGAGAGGTCGCCATCGCCGATCACTTCCCTGAGGGCACGGCGGTGCTCAGCCCACGCAGGGCATTCTCCCACTGTGTGTTCCACCGTGTCCTCAGGGCGGTCCTCGCAGTGATGACACCCGGGCGTTTCCTCCCGCCCCATCAGACACAGGTACCTCCCGAAACTTCCATGTCCGGTGAGGACCTGCGTCAGGCGGTAGGTGAGGGCGCCGTAGCGTCTCTCAAGCCACTCCTCAAAGAGGGGACTTACCGCTGCAATGGCAGCGAGCCCAAATTATATGGCAATAGGCTCACCCCCTCACCCCACCCCCATATTATATGGGACTCATAACTTAAATAGTGAAAAGTGGGTGATATATAGTATAGTGGCCATGCGTCGCGGAACCGTAGCGCACGGTTGATTTTACCGACCCGCTGTTGTGTTTATTACTTACTTCCGCGAATAGTTTTTCTAGATAAATTTTAGTTTAAACTTTAAACTTTTTACAACCTAAAATGGAGAGTGGAGAAGACGAAGATGGAAATGATTGTGAAAAAGACTATGACGAATCTTTGGACCCAAAAATTACGCGAGTTGAAATGCATAAAGAAAGTGAAAAGAAAACGCCTGAGAAGAGAAAAGAGAGAGAAGATGATCTTAATGATGAAGATGACTTTATTACTGTGAATAGGAGAAAGAATAAAATATTAATTAGAAGTAACTCTGCAGGGTCACAAAATCAGTTGAGGGTAGATTCGGAAAAAAAAGATGATGAATTGAACAACTTGGCAAGTATTGAGGTGTGTGTAACTTCCTTAGAAAACTTACCTAAACAAATGGCATTTGCCCGATTATTGAGATGTGAAAATATTAAGAATGTTACAAGAATAAAATATAAAAGTGTTAACAAAGTTTTAATTCAGTTTCAAGAAAAAGAAGATGCCACTAAATTAATGGAATGTCAAAAATTTAAAGATATGGGATGGAGATGCCAACTACTAAATGAGATGACCCTATCCTACGGGGTAGTGAAAGGGGTGGATCTAGAATTAAAAGAAAAGGATATAATGGATATATTGGAATGCAGTACAGAGATAGTATCAGTCAAAAGACTGAGACGCTTTAATTCTGAGAATAAATGGATTGATTGTGAGTCTATAAGAGTATGTTTTAGAAGTAATAATCTCCCATCACATATTTACGCATATGATTGCCGTTTAAAAGTTGACCCCTACGTGTTCCCCGTAACACAGTGCCCTGGATGTTGGCAATTCGGACATGTCCAATGTTAAATGTGGTGGAAACCACGCAAATTGCGATATAAGTAATATTTCGTGCTTAAACTGTAAAGGAAATCACTTTGTGCTAGACAAAAAATGCCCTCTATATTTGAAAGAAAAGGATATAAGAAATATCATGAGTACAGAGCAGGTACCCTACAGAAAAGCACTTCAACTGCTTCTTGGTAAACAACAAGAGACAACTATTTCTCAAAATACAATGCAAAAGTCATCGCTTCCTACAAACCCACTAAACGAATCTCAAACATATAGCAGCGTGCTTATCAAGATACTACAAAAACGCAGGCCGGAGAAGCCTTCACACATAATTCAGGAGAAGGAAGGAAGTGACGTACAATGGCAACAAAACACCACAAATATGTCATTTGAGAAAAAAACAAACAAACATATGCAAAACAAGAAAAACCAATCTCGGACAGATAGAACAACGGAAAAATATAATTATGAGAGTTTTCCATCACAATCTGAAGACAAAGACAGTCAAAAAGATAAAGAATTACTTGAAAGATTTGAATTGAAGAAATTTCTAATTATAATTAATAGAATATTTACATCAGAAGGGACATTTGAAGAAAAGATATTGTTGTTGTTTAAAAACATATTTGAAGAGCTAAAGAAATTTGTATTCAATCTTTTGCTAAAAGGAAACTGGTTAGATAACATTATTGAATTTATAAATGCATAATACAATCAAAAATATAGGCATCAACATTATCCAATGGAACTCGCAATCTCTGCGGCCCAAAATGATTTCATTTACAGAACTATTAAATAAAGAAAAAATTCATATAGCGATCCTAAGCGAAACGTGGCTAGACAGTGAAATTGACTTAAACGTAAGTGGCTATAACATCTATCGAAAAGACAGATATGATTCTTACGGTGGTGTTGCTATTTTCATTCATAAATCCATCAGGGGGGCTAAAAAGGTAACATTGTATGTTTCATATCTGAATCATAATATGTGACATTTGTCATGTCGTAAAAAGACGACATTTTGATGATTCATAATATGAACGGAAAGTGGTTCATATTTGCAATTCATCTAATATGACACTTTTGAATGGAAATTCGTAAAATGGTTTACAAAGACTGAATTCCTATACGTCAAATAAGCAGATTTGTCAGATGTTACTCAAAGGCAACATTTAACAGTTCATTTAGTTTATATTTTTAATAAATTATTGAAAAATCGGAGATTTAGGCCTTTCTGAAAACCTTTTGGAGCATGCACGTGTTTTAGAAAGGTTTTCATATCGTCGGCAAAGTGAGGAGTCTCACTTTGCCGACACTCTCTCAGGAAATGCAAGTTGTTTTTGAAATACCGGTGCCTGAATATGTTGGATTGTTTCGAGTAAATAATAGTGTGTGTCGCAAAATAATCCACAGACTTGGAAGCGTATTTAGCCTCTCGACGTGGTGGAATAAGTACTGTGTGCAAGATAAGTAGCCACCAAACTATTCATTACTTAAAGTAGTTATACAACTAAGGTGTGAAAATGATAGATATGTGTATCTCATTATTTATTTCTGTTTAAGGTATTAAGTGCACTCTAAGCTCTTACGCCTCTGGATCGTACCAACTATTTATTGGAGCTACCGCGTACCATAACGGCACTACGAATTGCATTGTCGAATATTTATAAACGCGATTGATTGATCTGATGCATTCCAGGTCTAATGACATATTGATAAATATATATACAAATACATATTTGCCAATAAGAAGTACGACATAAATCACTCAGATTGGATACAAGATCAATTGTGACATTATTTGACCACGATCGGCTTTTTAGACAAAATTTGTATGCTAAATATTTTCTTCTCAAAAATAAAGGTGGGATACATAAATCTTATTCCATTACGTGAATAGGGGAGCTTTTAATATAACCTCCTATGATTCGTAAGGCCTGATTTTGCAGTTTGTCAAGTTTCGATAAATGTGCATTGGCACTGCAGTCATATAGAAACGAACCATAATCCAGTCGGCTTCTAATTAATGAGATGTATAATTTACGTATATGTTTAATATGTATACCCCAAGAGCTCCCAATTAATAGCTTTAATATATTCAGAAATTTTGAGCATTTCGCGATTGTTTCATTTATGTGTTTACTCCAGCGTAAACTTTGGTCCAACCACATACCAAGATATTTAGTGCATGATGACAATGGTATAGACTCTTCATTTATTTTAAGATAAGGTTGTATTCTACGTTTACCCCTGCTAAATACACAATATGTAGTCTTATTGGTAGATAGTTCAAGACCAAGTTCGGCTAATGACACGACAATATGATCTAATGTGTTTTGAATATTCATTGCGCATTTCATGATATCCTTATCTTTAACATATATTACGAAATCATCAGCATATTGTGATATTACTACAGGATTAAAACGTGATTGACATATTTTGTATGTTATTAAATTAAATAGTAGCGGGGATAAAGGGTCTCCTTGCGCTAAACCTTTATTACTCCATCGATCTGTTATTAAATCACTGAATTCTGTTTTAAGTTTTAAATGTCTCTCATTCAGAAAAGACCATATATAATCACAAAATTTTGATCCAACTTGAAGTTCATCTAAAACTTTGCCTACTACATCAACTGATACATTATTATATGCATTTTGAATATCCAGGAAACAAGCTATCGTAGGTAAATTTTTAGAAAAGCCATTCTGTATATATGTAATTAGGCGACTTAAAGAATCTAAACAAGACAATGATTTTCTAAATCCAATATTGAGTGGTGATAAAATATTTCTTCTCTCAATGTACCATTCTAGACGTTTTACTAACATTAAATGGAATATTTTGCATAAACATGAAATTAGGGATATGGGTCTTAATTTAGGGTCAGATGTTGTATTTTTTGCTTTAGGAATAGGTATTATCTGTATGTTACGCCACTGAATAGGTACAACGCCTGAAGTAAAGATTTTATTATATATATGTAGTAAATAAGCTTTTGCTGGGTTGGGAAGATTATAAATCATGGAATAGGAAATACCATCCTCACCAGGTGCCGAATCTTTTTTTTTCAAACTAGTTTTTAATTCCTGGATATCAAAATCACACTCTTAAGTTTCATTTCTAGATACAAATATAGGTCTTTTGTTTGTTACATAGTCAGGAGTCAGTGATTTTAGTAGCTCGTTTTGTTTATCGATAGGAGGATAGATGGCAGATTGTTTATAACCCTTCATCCACCGCATACGCCGCCACATATCATAAACAGATACTGTATGGTCAACAGAATCACAAAATCTCTGCCAACCCAATGATTTCGCTTTCTGACTTGCAATATGAAATTCTTTAATTTTAGCTTCCAATTTGGACAAGTTATCAGGGGTTGGATTACGGCGGAACTTGGCTAGACATAACCTTCGTTGTGCAACAAGGTGGGACAATTCAGGTGTCCAATAATCTTTTGGTTTGAATTCTTTTATGGGTTTAGAACTATATTTATTGAATGGAATATATTTATCAGCTGCCAGATTTATTTGATGTATAAAAAAGTCGTACGTAACTTGGATATTGATGTCATCATACTGCACACTAAAAGTTTTAGATAAAAATTCTCTATATTCCTTCCAATCTGCCTTTTTGTAATTCCTTTTCCTATGTATCGGGAAATCATCCGGTATTGTGATTGTCATTTTAATTATCAGGTGATCACTACCTAGGTTTTCATTGAGTACTTTCCAACCGAATTTGATTGCGATATCAGAAGTAGCAAATGATATATCCGGTGACGTTTTTTGCAATGTACCATTAACTAGTTTAATTCTGGTTGGTGAGCAACTATTAAGTGAAACGAAGGAATTTTCAAGCGACGAATCCAGTATTTGAGTGCCTCTGAAATCTGTTTTGATAGACCAGTTAGAGTGATGACCATTGAAGTCACCGGCTATTAAAGTTTTATTTGGGAAAAGAGAGAAAATTTGTTCCCAGTCCGAAGGTTGTGTTACAACTGAAGATGGACAATAAACTGCAACGATATATTCTAAATCTTTATAAACGCGATGTTTTCACAACTCGAAGCGACGGTCGGTGTCGCAATCTGCCCCAGTCACCGATGTTTATTTAGACATGAATGCACTTTCATAAGCTTTAAATAAACAATGTTTCATATTAACTGAGATCTCTGGATGTTATTTAGTGGAATATTATGCAAATATTACTTCACACATTTTTGATGTGTCTTCAGTGTGATTGCAAATTAAGATCTAAAAATGATTGCTCTTTACTTTGTGTGTAAACGTGTATTTTTGTATCATATTTTTAGTGCCTAACTGAGTTTAATCTGGTATCAAACCATCTAAGAAGTTTATACTTCAAATGTAATACTTACAATCCACCATCATCACCATTATCAAACAGCTTCTACTTCTGAACTGAGGGACATTCTCTTTACTTTCTTAGACTGAACAACTGTGCCCTCCAAACTGCTAACTTAGCTGAAGATATGCACTAATGCCGACTTACCTACCTGAGGAGGTCTACTATAGTTTCCATCCACTGCTGGATATAGGCCACTCTAATTGCACATCCATGAGTAACAGCAAAATGAAATATAAACACGAAAACGAAAGCGTATCTCGGAATCACATCAACATTAAAAAAATGACGCATCGTGTCCCAAACTCAATTCTCCGTACAAAACCGTTAAACTCAGTTTAGGAAAACCCAACATTAAAAAGAGTTAATTTTTAGCACATTTATGCGTGATTAAGGAAAACAAATTTTTCTTGTGAACATTATTGCAAATATTTTGAACAATATTAATTTTGTGGATGGTTGCCAACTAGTTGGATGGAACATCAAATGGGTAGTACTTGCGTAAACTAGTTTCTTAGAATCGATGTACTATGATAAACACATCAGCTGCAAAGTGATCGAGATTTTCGGAAACTGACGATGATTTATGCTCAGGGTAAAAGTTTTAAGGTGAAACTTTATTGAAAATATCTAAAATATTTTTTTTATAGGATCAGCCAATAAACGATCAGACGGATCACCTGATGGTAAACAATCGGCGTCGCCCGTGGACACCCGGAACACTAGAGGCATTACAAGTGCGTTATCCGCCTTTTGGGGATTAGGAAGTTGAGGATTGTTAGGGTTTCAAGATTTGAGCAGGGATTGGGGAGATTGGGGAGGGGAGGGGGATAATTAGGTCATTAAAAATAGAAGTACCTACTTACGTTTTCATACAAAAGGGATGAGATTTCGTTAAAATTACGTCTGTATACATTTTTCGCTCATGTCACCACTACCAAACTATTACGTTGTATCTTGCAATAACAAATCCAATACTTTTGAATCAGGAATCTTCAAGGCCTTTATTTGTGTTTGTACTTAACCAACGGACGAAGTCTTAGTTAGTAAGAATACGCAATCCAACCTATAGAAATGCAATCTTAGTTCCCCGAACTCTCACGAACCGATATAATCACATAACCGCGGATATGACTCTTCACTTTACTAGGAAGCTGTTAATTTCTAATTACAGACCGGATTTTCCGATGAAACTAAAAATTAAACAACGTTTAGCTAATAAATAACAAATTAGCTAATCAGAAAATGGCGAATAAACAAGAATCGACGGAATATAAACAAACTTCGAACGCTCTACGTAAAACAAAATCAGTAGGCGGCCTAAACGCATATCGTATTTTCATGGTTTTCCTAACAATTCCTTTGAAATTGACCAGTTTTTACGTCACTCACATATTTTAGGAAAACGAGCATAGGTAAGCAGATATCCAGGTAATTTAAAACTAAGAGTGTTATTAAGAAAAACACCGTGGTTGTGTTTTGTTTACATTGAACGCCACTCATCGTGGTAATCTAATTCTTTAGGCCAGTTCTTGCGTAAACGATAATGAGTCAAGTCTTGAAGAAAATATTTTCTTAGACTTGTGTACTAAATTGCTACTGGTTTCCATCTTTGTCTAAAAGCTACAACTAATAGCCAGATCAATAATCACTACATAGTATTTATAAACCAAATGCCCGAATACTGAAATGTTACTCAATTTTAAGTCGCGCTTAAGCATAGTTCTGTCCCTACAATTTTTTTGTAAAATGACAGAGATAACACGATATTTAATAAGCACGACTTAAAATTGAGTAACGTTTCATTCAGTATTCCAGCAAAAAAGTATCTGCAGTCTGTCTGTCCCTATGTATGCTTAGATCTTTACAACTACGCAACGGATTTTGATGCGGTTATTTTAATAGATAGAATGATAGTCTTAAGGAAGGTTTATATGTATATTATATGCATATTGCACCTGCGCGAAGCCACGGCAGGACGCTAGTAATATACATAAAATTCACTCCACCTGAGTAGTTTTCTAATGCATAATTCTTGTCTTCGGAACAATTGAAACGTATTTGTCTAAAACCCTATTTTTGTCTGATCCACAAATTGTTCTTTTAGTCACTAAATTGCACCCTGGACAAAATCCCATGGTTGGGCCAACTTTTTATAAATAAATAAATTATTGCAATCTCATTCCCTTAGTACAATATCTGCACACCATGTTCATATTACCATAGCATTAAATCACGCCTTTTATCCTGAACGGGTAGGCAGGGGTGCACATTATGGCACTTAATGCCACTGTAAGTACAATGTAACAACCACTTCTCACTATTTATTTATGTTATGAGTCCTATTGCCATATACCGGGCACATTTCAAGACACAGAAAAACCCAGTAACACTTTACCCGACCCGGGAATCGCTCGCTCCCACTCATTTTTTATATTAGATGGGCCGACGTTTGACTACTCAGCCAATGAGGTAGTCAAAATGTTGATAGGTAATGTTAACATAATCAGAGCTAATTTTACCCGACGTTTACGATTATCCAGTGAACATAAGCTTTACACCGAAACAACAGATTAATGCTTCTTGTGAAATTATAAATACAGCTGTGTTTACTAACAGACGTTCTGGGAGACAAAAGTAGCTATTTATATACGGAGAATGAACTAAAATAAGCCCTGATGTAAGGACGTAAGTGCACGGATACACGTGACGCTACGCACTAGTATAAACTGACTGTTCAATGTGCTGAATGATAAGAGAAAGGGAGGTCAAGATATACTGGATATGAATAACTTGATGTGTTGTGTATACATTTGTACTGTAAGGTTTGCAATGAAATTGATGATCCTTTTGTTTCACATAGATATAAAAATAATACAAAATTAAATAAAAGAAAAGAAGAATTAAATGTACATAAGTTACATAGGAAATACAGAACAAGTATATTAAAACAAAAAACAAAGAAACGACAGAGAATAAAAACAAGGTATACATAAATACCATTAGCGGGTGCCCTTGCCAAAAGGGCCTGCATCTCAGCATTAAGTTGAGCGTACAAGCCCAACGTTGATTTTCAGACGGCGCCCTATATATTTGCCTATCTGTCACCTATCACCATGACTTGCTAAAAGCATACAAAATCCATATATAATCTACTAATGCCTCGACCTACGCTGATACAATCACCAATATCCTCGTCCTACTCGGCCTACTCCATATACAAAAACCCAACACCATAAAAATTAAAAAGCATAAAGATAAACTTTATCGAACAGATTTTTATAACTAAATTGGTGGCTTATGTATGGGATTCCATTCAGTGACGCGTTTGTGTATGTATGTCAATTTTATGACAAAAATCCCCGTTTGATGGATGACAGATATTTTAGTGATATGGTATTTGCATGGGATTTAGCACGATTTACTTAGCTTGGATTTTTTTTTTTCAATAATTTGTTATAATAAAAATGTTTATTTATTGAATCCGCTAATCTTTAGTGTGACGCTCTATGGCTATCATAAATTTTGGTTTACCTAATGATTGTGTAAAACGTGGGTATTTGGATGTATTTCCCCCAAAATGTGTGCGTTATACTTACATACCATACATTTTGAGCCATGCTTCGGCATGAATGGACCGGCTCAACCGGAGTGATACCCCAGCCTCACAGAAGACCGACGTGAAACAACGTTGTGTTGTGTTTCGTCGTGTGAGTGAGGTTACCGGATGCCCAATTACCCCACCCCCTTTCCCCAATCCCTGAATCCCCAACAATCCTCAAATTCCTAATCCCAAAAGGCCGGTAACTCACTTGTAACGCCTCTGGTGTTCCAGGTGTCAATGGGCGACGCCGATTGCTTACCATCAGGTGATTCGTATGCTCGTTTACCGGCTTATCCCATAAAAAACCATGGTGACGGCAGGCAGAGAACTCTTTTTGTTACTATCCATACACTCCTCGCAAATACATAACATGACGCCTTTTATCCCCGGAGAGGTAAGCAAAAGTGCACATTACGGCACTTAATGCCATTATACTATTTTTTTTTTTAATTCTAACAAACTATTTAGGGGCTTTTATCACAGATATGTCAGCCCCATCGTACCCTTTACATTACTTTACGTACTTAACATTGACTCACTTGATTAATTGTTATTCGTGGGGGACCAAAATCAAATAGCACAACTTTTTCATAATCGCTGAAGATGGTACAGATAAAATCGATTGTATAATGCCTACATCAAATTTATTTATTTTAAAATCCTTCAAGAATATCTCACGTTCTTCTCCATTCCGAGCACACTCCATCAGCAAATGTTGGACATCTTCAATTTGACCACAAAGTGTACAGTTAGGAGAATCGGTCTTTTTCATAAGAAATGCATACTTCGCCGATGGATAGTGTCCTGAACGGAGTCTTAATATTAATCTAACATAGTTTCTATCCAAATTAGTATTCTCAAACCAAGGAACACGATTAGGCCGACCTTGGATGCTTTTGTACCAAATACCTTTATCCATAGATAATTTGAAAAAATGAATTTTCCACAAATTAAAGCATGTGAGTTTGTATTTACTTGTATATTCCCAATAATCAGGTACGTAATTAATTATACATCCCTCTACTACTGCCGACCTGGATATACGGTCGGCCTCCTCGTTTCCGTTAAGTCCAATATGTGCTGGAACCCACTGCAATCTACATTCAATATCATTATTTTTCAGTATCGTTATAACTTTTAGAATATCATATGCTATCGAAGTACCTCTGCTGTAGCCAGAGGCGCATCGAGCAATATGTTGGAGTGCGCTTTTACTATCTGAAAAAATTACTGCTTTATTCAAATTTTTATTCAAGACGTAATTAAGTGCTTTGTAGATTGCTATGAGTTCCAGCTACATAATGGATACATCACATTTAATTTTATATCCAAATCTGTTGCCTAAGCTCTGGTCAAATAACCCCGCTCCTTGTCCCTGGGGGCTTTTAGATGCGTCAGTGTAAATTTTATGCCATCCGAAATATAATGTATTCAGTTCTGCTATAATCTCATTCAGCAACATATTTTGGTTGTAATTACGTTTAGCGGTGCTTAAACTTTTGAGTTTAATTTTAATATTTTTTGTATTAATGGATGTCCAAATTTCTAGACTAAACATTTTTAAATATTCTGCTGCTGTAATTTCCAAATGTCTGACGTCATTATACACTTCAACAAGCAATGGTATTTATATATATTTATCAATATGTCATTAGACCTGGAATGCTACTGTCGAGAGTGTACGGAGAGGTTGTTGATACTAGAGTGGATGGCTGAGTTGAATATTGTCATGTCCTTAAGCTTCCCATGGGTGTCGTTAGACCCGACTAATGGCTGAAAATATTAACTTCTTTTTTGTTTTTTGACTATTTAAACTATTTATTTGAAATCTTCATGGAGCCTTTTCGCCTGTGGAAATCGCAAGGGACTGTCAGACTCTTACTGATTAAAACCTATACCGGTGTCTCGTCTCATAAGTGGGTACGAGGCTGCCGCGGTGACATTCTTCCGTAGCCTCGAAATCTGCAGTAATTCACCGAGGGAAGTGAAAACTATCGTTTTTTTCTTCTCCTCTTATAATATCTTCTGATTCACTTCGTTACGGCAATCTAAGACAGTTATTCGTGTCCCTGGGATGCTCCGGACTTCAGTGTTCCGGTGTTTTCACGGTTGTATCCACTGTAGATCCTGGCTTACAGGAGTTGCAGCTGTTTTGGGAGGTTGTAGCGGGCTTGTCCCATTTACAAGCCTCGAACTCGTGGCAGCCTGCCTTGCCCACCTCAAGATGGACAGAGGCGGCAGGTGTTGATCTCCTCTGTGCTCCGTGGAAGTTCTGTCAAAATCGAATATCGATCAGAGATTTAATCAAGATCAGTTATTGATTTTAACCATAATTTATTAATAATATATTAATATACCACATTAATTATTATTAGTACTGCCTCGTTGGCCGAGCGGTCGCAAGTGCGACTACCGGGCAAGGGGTCTCGGGTTCGATTCCCGGGTCGGGCAAAGTATTACTGGGTTTTTAAAAATCTCAGTAGTAGCACGGAGTCTGGAAATGTGCCCGGTATATGGCAATAGGCTCACCCCCTATTACATGGGACTCATAACATAAATAGTGAAAAGTGGGTGTTACTTCTGTGTGCACCTCTGCCTACCCCTTCGGGGATAAAAGGCGTGATGTTATGTTATGTTATTATTAATATACCACACATTTGACCGAGACCGCTCAGTAAGCTCTTTGATATAAACACTGATCTTTTTAAACTGCAATGAACCCCTTGTCTGGCAGATATACTAGGTATTTGCTAGTTAAAAAACAAATTAATTCTGAAAATTCCTCTGGTCACTATTTTTCTGTTTTCCATTCTAGACGTAGAACCCTATGATGGACATAGCAAAACAAACTATTCTACGTACAAACGAATACATATGGAGCTAAAAGACCAGTGTAAACTGACCGTTTAACCTGCGGAAAGATCTTGTAAAGTGAGATCACGATAAAGTGGATTTGTATAGTGTTATGTGTGTATACGGACTACAGCCACACCCACGTGTAAGTTTCCAAATATAATTATTTCTTTATGTGTTTTTCTTCTATTCACCTGAAATAAATATTATTGTTTTAAATTATTTAGCTTACTGACTAAACAGTGTAGTATAATTTTAATGAGTCATTGTTGCGAATGAGCGGAGATCAGCTGGACTCTAGAACTCCAGACCTGGTCTATTTTTTATTATATGTGAATGTTTTATTTACGGGTCTCCAATGTGGGTGCTGATGGTGGTTACCTGGATGATTTTAGGGAGGTAAAAATATAAGATTCATTAGTTTTTCTTCCCAAAATCTAGGAACCTTTTGTAAGTTTTCCCAATTTTAAAAATCGGTGTTCTCTTATAGGTGGAATGACGATATATGGTGTATGATTGGTAGAAGATCGAACTCCGTAGTGCGACGTTTGAGAGGCTTTTTTTTAAAAGGGACAAGCCCGCCACACCCTCCCAAAACTGCTGCAACTCCTGGAAGCCAGGATCTACAGTAGATACAACCATGAAAACACTGGAACACTGAAGTCCGGCGCGTCCCAGGGACATGAGTGTTCCAGTGTTTTCATGTCTAACATGGTCAAGTCTTGGTTCCCGCAACGAAGTCAATCAGAAAATATTATAAGAGGAGAAGAATTAATTAGAGAGGCTTATGCTTAGTAGTTGTTTGTTTATGGAATAGGAGGCAAACGAGCAGACGGATCACCGGATGGTTAGCGATCAACGCCGCCCATGGACACTTGCAACACCAGAGGAGTGACTGGTGAGTTGCCGGCGTTTTTAAAAAGGAAAAGGAATACGCTCTTTTCTTAAAGATTTAGTAGTAGATGAAATGGAGCTGATCGTGATGACTTCTATGAATAAGACAGTATTTCAAAACACAGTCAAATTCTTCTAATCTCATTATGAACTTGGATTAATAAGAAGATTATATCACACATCATTTAATCACTTACCGTCATCACTTACATCATCTTACCGTCGGTTACATTTTGATACGGAAGATTTAAGTAGCGATGATATAATTAACGAAGTAACATCATCGCTGTAATACTTCAGAGCCGTTAGTTTTTATGGGATGTACCCACACACGTTCCTAATCATTGTAACTCAAGTAGTATTCATTTACAGTCGATACTGGTCAGAAATCTTCTAAACAATTTATAGGCGAGGGTTCCCCTGTAAATTGGACTCTATAATTTTAATTAAAAGAATAAATGCTTGAATTATTCCCAGGGTTCGCTTGTTATTCCTGTCGAAGGACTGCAGGAAGAGATTCCTACGGGAATATGTAGTACCTATGCTCCTCCAATTTGTTTCTGTATTCTCCTGTGTACTATCTGTGTGTTGTGCATAAATTAATAGAAAAAAAATTAATAAAATATTGATATTGTCTATGGTTGCCGTTGACTGTCTATGGTTTTAACTTTGTCTTAATTAAAAACTTTTGTTAACTTTAAGCGGTTATATTTTTATGAAAAATTCGATTACAATTTTTACCTTTATTAAACACAAATTTTATTTAAAGTCTACTTCTAAATTGCTACGCGCACTACGCCAAAGGGTATTTAAAGAAAAATTAAATACGATATTATAATAACCCCAATTTATGAGGAGCCATTTATCACTGCGAAAAAAAAAGAAACACAACTGAAACATTCATGCTGAGTTCAAATCTCCCTTGAACAGTAGCAATACACAAAACACATATCTCAAAGAAGATATTTAATCAACATTTTTTTCTAAACATCATTGGAGATTATGAACCATAACGTTTATTCCACAGATAAATATTTAGAGGAGCTTGCAATACGATCAAAGCTAGACTTGATACACAAATATTATTATACCTCTACATTAGTCTATATATCTAAGTATCCGGCGGTAATATAAATATGTTCGAATCTGATTCTCACGTAGACACTATACACGTCAATCTATACAAAACCAGATTATCTTCATATCTTGGTCTACCTTTCTATAATCTTCCCGTATATTCAATGGTCAATTTATTCTGGTTAAGATACCTTGATTTGCCGCTATATGTACACACCACATTATTCCAGAAATTATGGTATTTTGATTATTCGCGAATGCTTCCCAGCACGTACGCCATCGAAGTATAGACTTTAGATTTGAAAACTAGATTGTAAGGTTATCTCTGACGCAGACGTTGTCAGCTAACTTGTGGGTTAATTTGAATTGTATCAGTGATCCTCAATGAGTTTTTAGATAGGGGTAAAATCATCGACTAACTCCGGCCTCCCGCCTCCGAGAGGTGTCAGACTCTTATTGGCTAAAAAAGGACCTTTTCTAATTCTTGCTTTGAGTCAGGCCGACAATCAATCAGGCAAAATGGTTACTTAGATAAATCAGACAATTATAGTTTTCATAGATTTAAACTTCACACTCATTCTACTGACCTTTATAAAGAACATTCCTAATTTCATTGTGTTCATTTTGTAAGACATTTATTGTAAACTCAATGTGCCTTTCGTCTACGGATAAGAAAGCACTATCAATAATCGTAGAAAGAAAAATAAACTTAATAAAGTTCCCGACGTTAATTAAAATGAATAAATTGTTTTTCTGTTCGCAAATCACGTCTGCCATTTCCCGATACTGGGTCAATACTAAACAAAACACGCTTTTGTAGTAATCAAAACATTGTTGTTCCAAAGTTCGATATTTGAAATTGAAATGGGAGCGATGGAACGAGTGCATGGAAAAAAAATGTTTATGATTATTATCTATGTGCAATTTTCACTAAAGAGGTTTATGTTTAGTGTTTCTTTTTAGACTAATGGGGTTCTAAATTCAAAAACTTATTAATTTAAGTAAATGTTGACTGCACGGTTGGTGCGGTGGCTGGGCAACCGGCAGCCGTGCAACGTGTCGTGTGTTCGATTCCCGCACGGAACAACACTTTGTGTGATAGACAAATTGTTGTTTCGGGTCTGGGTTTCATTGTGTATGTGAACTTGTATGTTTGTAAACGCATCCACGACACAGGAGAAAATCCTAATGTGGGGCAACGTTATTTTTTTAAATGTATGTGTATAACGAACCCACGACACAGGAGAAAATCGTAGTGTGGGGCAACGTTTTTTTTTTAAATGTTTTTTTTTTATTTTAATGTCCGTCTGGTAGATTGTTTGAAAACACGTATTTTTTATTTTCTTACGGAAACGATTAGTTTCGGAGATATATTGATTTGAAATATCGCATGACGTCACTTTTAAGTACGATTTTTACTCTAAAACGACGTAGCTATCTCACAATCTTAAACATTGATTCGTTTTATGTAATTATTGTTTTCTCATACGACCAAATAAAAAATACGTGTCTAATATTTTGTCATTACGTAACTGACAGACTAATTCGATTTTTAATTTTCATACCCTGTCCCTATTATGAGACCAATTAATGCAATATTGCAAATTATATAATATGCGCTTAATAACTATAAATATAATACTGCAGTAGGACTGTGTAGGTAGGTGTAGTGTTACCTTCCGACATCCCACACCACAAGGTCGCTCATTCATCAGTAATTGTGATATCCGTTTTGTGACAATATGACCGTAAACATTATGCTAGTACCTATACTAGTATTTGACTGCACGGTTGGTGTGGTGGCTGAGCAACCGGCTGCCGTGCAACGTGTCGCGGGTTCTATTCCCGCACGGAACAACACTTTGTGTGATCCACAAATTGTTATTTCGGGTCTGGGTGTCAACGCACGGTGGTGTAAACGCACCCACGACACAGGAGAAAATCCTAGTGTGGGGCAACGTTTTCTTTAAGAAAGAAAAAAGTATTTGAACCTGAGATAATTCTTTAATAAACTACGATAAAAAATCCTTTTTAAGTCGGTTAATTAATACACTAAAATCTTGTCCTAAGTATAACAAACACTTTTCTGAAAGCCGCATCGGAATCGGTTCAGCCAATCGCGAGGTAATCGCGCACAAACATACATACATACATACCATCAAACTGGGAACCTTTTTTTTGAAGTCAGTTAAAAATGTACATAAAGCATACATTTGTCACCATCCCTCCCGTGGGTGTCTTAGGTGGAATAGTGGATTATAAATTTAGGAGGGACTGTGAAATCAGTATTCTTTGATACGCCACCATCTTTTTAAACTTTAGGCCCAGGCCCAATTACCCCCCCTCCCCTTTCCCCAATCCCTGAATCCCCAACAATCCTCAATTTCCTAATCCAGAAAGCCGGTAACGCACTTGTAACGCCTCTGGTGTTGCGTGTGTTCATGGGCGACGCCGGTATGGTGATGGTAAGCCCATCAGGTGATGCGTCTGACCGTTTACAGGCTTATCCCATAAAAAAAAACTGCGGTCTTCAATCCAAGCCAACCGTGGCATGGCAAACCCAGTTATGTAGAGGATCTTTGATAACGTTATGTAATATATTAATAAGAAAGTAAAAAACACAAAATTCTCAGGTAATTTTTGTCTAAAGTATCTATCTATACATACATATAATAAAATCGTAGGAATAATGTACTTACCTACATAGAATATTTTTTAAAAAGAATGCTTTGAGCGTGATGTACAGTCGATACCGAAACCAAAAATATGGTTTTTAGAATTTTTGTCTGTTTGTCTGTATGTTGTCCGGGATGTACTCAAAAAGTGCTGTATGGATTTACTTTAAATTTTGCATGAATATTACTAACAGGTCGGAGCAACATATTATCATGCTATCAACTACGGGGGCGGGGGAATCACTATTCCATGCAGAAGAAGTCGCGGGCTCAGCTAGGACTTTACAAAATACTCTACCGAACATGTTCTAGAATGTTCACAGTGCACGTCTAGTCTTGACGTCAAATGCTGATTTCACGTCAAACACAGGTGTTATAGTGGAGAATGTATAAAAAAAGTTTTCTAAACAAACACAGTTATAGCAACAAAGACGTAAACGATAATAATAAAAACATGATCAAACAATAATATCGATTTGTTTGGATAATCGATAAATTCGTTCTTTTCATGTCAGTGTCGTGATGTGACGTCGATCTCGATTATTTATCGATATTATGACAAGTGACGTCAGTATTGATGGTCACGATTCAATTATGTGTATTTGGAGGTTGATTACACTGTCGTCGTTAAGTTCAAAGTCAAAATCGAAATATGTTATTTGCTTATTACCTAACTGTATGTTTTTGGTGTTAATTAATAGTGACGTCACCGACCTCATTGAAGCGCCATATTGTCAAAGTAGCATTTCAGCACACTATTTAAATATTGAATTTTAAATTCGATGTTTTTCATCTAATATATACCAGAATAAAAAAGTAACAGTAACAGATTTACTGGGTTCCTTAGACTCTACTACATAATATAAAATGGATTTTAAGAACCTGTCAATTGGCCTATTCATCCTTTACAGGTCTCCAGGGGTTTTGTTTTAGCCTTTTGAATGTTGAGTTTGCTAGAATGTTTGGATGGTTGTTGAGCCTTTTCTGTATGATATCATAAACATAGACTGTTTTATCTATTCTTGGATTCTGTAATAAATGTAATTATTTGTAAGCATGTACGGAATGTATGGTAGCTAATGATATGCCCCTAATGGCAGTTGTACTTGCGACCACTCAGCCAACGAGGCAGTCTCACCGAACAATCAGACAGAGGATCGGAGATGAACGAACGTACGGAGTCAATATAATCGTACCTCCTAGCTTCTAAAAACATTCAATACATATTCATTTAATCAACAAACCATTCTTAATTTCAAACATACCCGAAATTTATCACAGTATGCTAGCTAACACTGATTCAGAGGAGATACAAAATTGAACACAGACCTCGTCATAACGAAGATTAATGTATAAAAAATCCTGTCTGCAAGTCGGTTTGTTCCCGTTTGAAGCGATTGTCAAAATACTTTTGAGTCATCGACCCAAATGTTTAGAACAGCGATATGGACATATGGTCATGCTTTGCCCCGTTAAATTAATCATCCGTGATGCTACGAATCGTATTCAGTGCGTGGTAGTGAAATGGTCGTGTATAACAATACATTATGTTAGGTCAGGTCTAGTTATTGTCATTTGTAGGTCAGGAAAAGTGGAATCAGTTTTCAACAGCAATAATTAATCAAGCCCAAACACAAGGTGGTTTATATAAACCGCTGAGGAGTTCCCTCGAGTGTCTGTCGGCTCCATCATCAGGTCGACTCCAGACCCTTATCAAATTGTAGTGTTTAAAAATCGTAATTGAAAAACATAATAGACGCACTCGTCCATAGAATTTTCGTAAGTTCCCCTCGGTTTCCCTAGAATTTTGGAAATCGGTTCACAAATGGCGGAGTACTGCGTGAACAAACAAAAAAAATAATAAGCCGAACATAGTACCTCCTCCTTTTTTTGAAGTCGGTAAAAAGGTTGTGACAGTTAATTGCTGGACTGATCCTCTTCTAGTGAGAGTTTGCCACAATCCCGACGATAAGAAGACGGGTTGAAGAGAGCAGTTTTAAAGGTACCAGTTGCTGGGTTAATACCACCACTGACTTGAACTCCTAGGTACCTATCGAAAGGGGGTATAAAATTCCACGGTTGGCGCGGTGATGTGACTGACAAATTGTTGTTTCTGGTCTGGGTATCATTGTACATGTTAATTTGTATGTTTGTAAACGCACCCACAACACAACAGAAAATCTTAAGACTTCGACTGCCAATAAAAAACTGTTGAAGGTAAATCTTCCGCTAACCCCGGTCACCGGTGACCCCCATGGCGTTTAACGTGTTAATGTGGGATAATATTAAAAAAAAGGAAAATATTATTACGAATTATCTAAAAAAATACTACAATTTTACAAGCAATACAATTCAACCGAATTTAACGTCTGCAGAATCAAACAATCATCAAATTCTTACAACAAATTAATTTCAATTGAAAATAATCAAACTCTAAGAATTAAATATGAGACATTTTTGAGCCAATGTGCACCAGTACTCACTAGTTCACGTTAAACAACTGATGACGGTGCCTACAATGATGGGATGACGGTATCACCGTCATCGAGTCACTAATTTACCATCATTAGACCACTTAAAACAATGAGGGTCGCGAATTAATTTCATGGCCTATTACTGTTGACTGTACCGATTTGCGGGAACTGTTAAATGGCGCACTGGGAATTTGTGAAAATATTTTAAAATTGTTTTGTTTTTTGACTGCCTCGTTGGCAAGGGGTCTCGGGTTCGATTCCCGGGTCGGGTAAAGTATTACTGAGTTTTTTATAAATTCTCAGTGGTAGCACGGAGTCTGGAATTGTGCCCGGTATATGGCAATAGGCTCACCCCCTATTACATGGGACTCATAACATAAATGGTGAATAGTGGGTGTTACATTGTACAGTGGCATAATGTACACCTCTGCCTACCCCTTTGGGAATAAAATACGTGATGTTATGTTATGTTGTTTTGGTTTTTAATGTGTCTGATTTAGTATTTTGTGATCGTTGTTGGTTAGTCATTAGGGAATGTCATTGTGGTATGTTTTTTAAAGTAGGTAACTGTATGAATAAAATTAGGTGAATATTTGAAGTATGTTACCATTAACAAAATGATTTGGAATATTGGAAGGCCACAGTAATGAGGAGTCTGGCAAAAGTAGTCTGGATTCTGAAAATGTTCCGATTATTGGCAACTGGGCTTAGCATTTATTGTAAATGGGGAGTTCTTCTCACCTGATGGTAAGCAATCGGCGTCGCCCATGGACACCTGGAACATCAGTGGCGTTACAAGTGCGTTACCGGCCTTTTGGGGGATTAGAAGTTTGAGTGTCGTTGGGGATTGAGGAATTGGGGAGATTGGGGAAGGGGAGGGTAATTGGGCCTCCGGTAACCTCACTTACACGACGAAACACAACGCAAGCTTTGCTTCACGTCGGTTTTCTGTGAGGCCGTGGTATCACTCCGGCCGAAGAGCCGAAGCATGACTCTCCCACACTTATCTCATTTATTTCTATCTTTGTCTATTCTGTCTTTTAGATTTCTTGATTCTGTTTTAAAATCACACACATTTTATTAGCATCTTAGGTATTTTGCCTCTATCTACAATTTTAGGTATAAAACAATATATAAAAATGTTCTCCGATTCTGGTTACAATGCCTACACAATGTTATCGCCATTTTATTAAAACGAAGGAAAGTTTTTGTTATTTTGCAACTGGGTCACTTGATAGCAAACCGTTGGATGTAGATTATAAAGTTTTCCATGTGATTTCAATTTAAACCGTTATTCCATTTTTACCATTGTTATTTTTAACCTTGTTGTTTTTATCAAACACGTTTGCAGTTTCGTTTTCATTGGAATTTTACGTACTAATGTTGTAAGTATGTACATGAGCTTCCTATCATGTTTTAGCCATCAGACCACCACATTTTAGCCATCAGACCACCACAGATGGGGCCCAATACGGCCGATGCCGATTCGGAGTCGTGGAGAACCTAACGGGTAACCGGGGCTCCGACTCGACGTGCAGGAGAAGGAACGGGGTGGTTTTATTCCCCCCTTAAAAAAAAAATCATGTTTTAGAATCATCTTTAATTAACTAAAAATATATAAATAAATATGTAGACTACCTTTTTGGTTTTTAGTTCTCACACATATGTACAGTATTGGAATATGTATCAGAGACATTGTAGAACATAATTTTTGTAAAAGGAGTAATGAATGAAGTCTCTTGCTCGTTCTTCTCCATTCGAATCTACATTTTGGAATGAGCACCTAGCTTCACCTAGCTTCACTGACGGACTGACTGACAGACTATTATTTATTTTGTATTTGTTGACGTTTCAAAAGTATCAAATTATGGTTTAATTGAAATAAATGCTTTGAATTTGACTTTAATAAGAGAAAAGCGGTCTGAAAATTTTTATCGTTGAACTTTGGAACACATTTCTATATTGAATACATTACAATGCAAGTAAATCATCAAGGGTAAAGAAGTGTATTTGATAAGAGTTTCTGTCTTAAGCAAATAAAGTATGTGTAGAGGTACATACAATAAAGGTAGATACAGAAACACCATGCTATTATTACATTCGACTGCACCGTTGGTGCGGTGTCTGGGCAACCGGCTGCCGTGCAACGTGTCGCGTTTTCGATTCCCGCACGGAACAACTTTTTATGTAATCCACAAATTGTTGTTTCGGGTCTGGGTGTCATGTGTATGTGAACTTGTATGTTTGTAAACGCACCCACGACACAGGAGATAACCCTAGTGGGGGGCAACGCTTAAAAAAAACATTTAAATCTTAAAATTACTTAATCAAAATAACTATTTTTTATACCATGACGACGGTGGCAAAACAGCACACGGCCCACCTGATGGTAAGCGGTTACCGTGGCCTATGTACACCTGCAACACTTGGGGCATTACATGCGTCTTGCCGACCCTTAAGAAACCTATTCACTCTCCTCTACCTATTTACAAAGAGCGTCAACTAGGTAGATATATTATATCTTTTCATGTCATAAAGTTATATATACCGAAACTGTAAAATATGACGTCGATTCTTAAATTATGATGTTTAAACAAATTATCACATAGACACGTCAAAACTTCCAACGTGTATTTTTATTTAAACAGCTTACTAAATGTAAAAATATTATAAAATAATAATAATTTACATCTAGAGCACGCGTCTCTATTTGCATTAAGATGTTACCATCTGAGTAGTTAAAACCGTCGTCATCATAATATTTTGTCATTAAAAAAAATAATAATAATGTATTTTTATGAGGGGGGAAAATCATCCAATGACTTCTCCCGCCCGGGTGAGGCGAGAGGACTCTCTTACTGACTAAAAACCACCCCGTTCCTACTCCTGCACTTCGAGCCGGAGCCTGGCAACCCGTGAAGTCTTCTGCGGCTCAATAATGTTTATTAGTCTACGTGATTCTAGACTTGGTAACTATGATTTGATAAACTTGGTTTTTTTTATCTTCTCCTTTTATAATATCTTCTGATTTATTTCGTTGCGGGAATCAAGACCTTTTGTCATGTCCTTTTTAAAGGGGGGAAAATCATCGAAAGACTTTTACCGCCTAAGTATCAGACTCTTACTGACTAAAAACCATCCCATTCAGGAGTTGCAGCGGTTTAGGGTGGTTGTGGCGAGCTTGTCCCTTTTAAAAATAAAACTTGAGTTAAAGTTAAAAATTGAGTAACAAACGTTCTTATTCATAATCATCAGTTACAAGATGTCTGCTGCTGAACATAGGTCACCTCAATGATTTTCAGATCGACCGGTTGGAAGCGACAGCTGCATCCACAGAAATATTAAAAAAATATATCTGGCTGCATCCAACAGATCTTTTCAACCTCTATCAGGTTCACCTTGTGCGTAGACGTACTGGGGCTTACTCTTGAATCCAATTCCGATCGATCGTCATTGGTATTTTTAATTTCCATACTCTTGAGTTGCAACACTAGCGCCCATTGCATTCGCATTGCGTGGATATTGAATCAACTAAATGGTATTGAGTTTGGTTTTACATTCCGTACTCTGAATGCTATTTTAACATCTACGATATGGGTTGTATAGTTTTGACATTGAATAATTATTGTGATTTTATTGGATTGAAATTGCATTGACATTGAGATTTGTTTCAAGGGTAAGCCCACAGGTCTGTCCACCTTGTGAGCGCTAGACTAGCCTGTGCTTCCACACATAAATTTTAACTTTCATATAAGTATTTAATTTTATTTGTATAGACATAGATAACTAGAAATGTCTTTAATCTCCACTATGACGTATCTTCATAAATTTATTTACAAAATACATAACAAAAACAAATAGTTATCTCATTTTCATTGTTGCCATGTTAACTTAATATTTTATCGTGTTTACGATGTGTGTAATAATAATAAAGACTGTGTTTTGGAATTATCGCCTCTGAGTTACTTACTGGTTAATGATCCAGTTCAATGTTATACCTAACACTGGTTCCACACATTGGTCCCAATGTTGGAGCGACCGATTATCTAGCTAGATACATACGTTGGCCACGTTGCGTTGGTGCTAACTTTGGGGCCAATATGTGGAGACGATGTAAAGGTGGACGCATATTAGATTTGTACCCTGTTTGGCTAAGATCTTTTGTTTTATTTTATCGTAGTTTTTTCATACCGTATGGTAAACGTAAATCATATTTGTCACCGCCTCTGCTCATCTCAAGATTATCGATGTTGAATACAGAGACGGAGAGAGAAAAACTTAATAACGGCAAATCCTTTTACGCAAAGGCCTACAATCTAAATGTGAACTATTACGGACAATTTTTGCAATACCAGGACTATTTAGGACCTCAGGCACAGAACTTATAACCACAAAACTGCATGTACCCCATGGTATATTCCGTTGACATTGTCTACCTCTAAATGAAGACTTCACGAGCATCATATCAAGGCCATGTGTCAACCTGTTCAAATATATATGTTTGTTCAGTGTCATGACTCGGCCGTCTGACTTTCATGCTATAATTTATAATATATACATCAAATATGTTCAGTACAAGTGTTAGTGCATTTGCACTTTTCAACGTCTTTGCATAGATTCTGTTATAAGTATTTGTTTTTTTTGAGTTATAATCGAGCCTTGCAATTCTTTAGGCAGATTTTATAGATAGGCAAATCAGGCAAAGATTGTATCTTTCCAAAATTTAAGGTCCAATAGTTAGCTGTTAGATATCGTATCGTCATACGGGGAGTACGTAGTACACACGTTTGTTATTATTATTATTTATTTATTTTTAAATCACACAGGTAAGTATGTTATAATTTAAGCCCCACAAAACCGTTGCAATGTGTGTAAATGATCTTTATTATTTCTAGGAAATATTTACTCTACCACAGTGGATATCGATCCATTGCCGTGACAATGCCAGTACTACTGCTTACTTGCCCTTTAAGCTGTATCAGTTCTTTTGATTGCAATTTCGAATTAGAAATCTTATCATTCAAAGATAGAAACACGGCTCGCTCGACAGCTATGCTTTCAGTATCCGAAACACCTCAAAAATGAACTCTAAACAAAACAGTATTTGCAATTGAAATAATATAATATTTTACCTTCACATCGAAACTAATAAAAATAACCAACACTACAAATTACAATACACGTGCCATAAAACATAACAGTACCTAGGTACGTGTATATAGCAACACTATGTATGTAAAGTATTGGAATAACCAAATTAACAAATCCTATAAATATTATGGGGGACGTACCACGTGTTTTCGAATCACGTTGGTGAGTATACCGAGTTATGTTTATAAGCATATTACTGTAATATAATTGTGTAGGCAACGCTTATTATCGGAATTGATAAACATTAGAGTACTCGAGTAATGGTGCCATCATTACATTGGTCTGGCTATGAATAGGCTATCTCTCGATTGAGTTATGAGTTATGAGTTAGTGTGACAGGTGTATGCTGTAGATTCTAATATAATGAGAGCTAGTTTATACCCTATCAATTGTATGTTCCTAATGAACAAGTTGAATGATATTAACTTAACATTAAACAATATGCGCAAAGTCTCATTCAATGACATAACTTTGTTTTCTGTAATGATACAAAATGGACTTCGTTGTCGTAAATATTAGGATATCTCTTAAAATTGTGACCAGTCAACAAGCAAAGAATTTTCGGAGCTTGGGATCCTCAAGTATGAAGATAATAGTGAACTATTACATATTTTTTTTAACTTGTTCAAGTGTGGGAGAGCCATGCTTCGGCACGAATGGGCTGGCTCGACCGGTGTTTCGGTTTTCTGTGAGGCCGTTACCGGAGGCCCAATTACCCTCCCCTTCCCCAACCTCCCTAAACCCTGAATCCCCAACGATCCTCAAACTCCTAATCCCCAAAAAGCAATGCCCTGCAATGACCGGTCAGAAGTGATTCTGATTAATAGGATTTAGACATAAAATTCTATTCATCTTAGTGAGTAATCAAGTAATAAAATCTTAATTTAAATAATGTAAGGAAAGAAGAAAAAATGTACAATTTAAAATACACTAAAACTGATATAGAAAATTAAATAAAACAAAACTAAAAACGACTACATACAGAGAGCATCAAAAAATTCGTCTGCATCGATGTCAACAGGGAAAATATATAGAGGTATACAGAAATGTGACAAGTTCTCAAGTAACAATACTACCCAATTTATAGTCCGTACGACGACGATAGTAAAATGTTATGGAAAGTGGGTTGTAAAACTTATAATTAAACCCATGAAAACTATGTTTTTTTTTTTTAAACAAATTTATTCATTGAAATTTTACATAGGTATTGCCTTAAATCTAAACTCGCCAAACTTTAACGTTTGATGGCGAGAGAGTTAACGAGTACTGCCTACATTACATGCACCGTCGTAATAACAATACAAACTGTTATTACATTGATAGCAGCTTAATTGTAATCGTCTATTGCTGTACTTTGTTTATGAATGCTTTGGGGTCAAATAAAATGTGCGAATAAGAACTTTTTTTGTTTTCGGCTAAATTAAAATTAGGTTTATTTTTATATTTGACGGACCGCCGTTTGACCTCTATCTCGCCTAATGGTAGGTAAGCGATGATGCGGTCTGCAATGGAGCACGTCGTCCCATAAGCAACCTATTCACTCGGCCCTTGAAGATCATTATCATTAAGCCTTCCTAAGTCTTCTAATTCCCGAGCGCACGGAGCGTAGCGTTCCACGCGCGCCTCAAAGAGCCATTAGACCACCACGGATGGGGCCCAACAGGGCTGATGCCGATTCGGAGTCGCAGAGAACCTAACGGGTTACCGGGGCTCCGGCTCGACGTGCAGGAGAAGGAACGGGGTGGTTTTTAGTCAGTAAGAGTCTGACACTACCTCCCGCCTCGCCCAGGCGGGAGCAGTCATTCGATGATTTCCCCCCCTTAAAAAAAGCAGGATTGAGCAAGCGTGGTGTTTAATGTTCAAACCTTTTCCGTGTTAGAAGAGGCCATTGGTCAGTAGTGGCTACTTATAGGCTATTGGTGATGAGTCTGAAATCATGCTCGGAATAATGGCAATACGCTAACTCCAAATTACATGGTCTCAAAACATAAGTGTTAAAAAGTGGTTATCTTGTTGTATATCTGCACCTCTACATACCTCTTCGGAGATTAAATGGCGTGACGTTATGTAATGTTATTTAATATTCAGCTAAGTAATTGTGGAATAATGTAGGGTCGTAATTGAGTAGTACAATAACATTGGATCTCATTTAAAATTGATGAGAAGCCTTCATACAGCGAGTTAGGTCAGCCATTGTAATTTGCTATTCATAATGTCATTTGTCTATTACTCGGCTGCGTATTTACGAAAGGTACTTTGAATATTTTGTTCCTACAAATCATACGTTTTTTGAGGATTACATCTAGGATGTTGATCCCATTACTTCTCCCGCCGTGGGTGAAGTGAGAGAGAGTGTCTGACTCTTACTGACTAAAAACCAGGGTGGTTTTTCTACTTCTACTCTTCGAGCTGGAGCACTCGGCAACCCGTTGAGTCCTCCGCGACTCCGTATAGGGCATCAGCGCTATTGGACCCCATTAGTGGTGGTCTGATGAAACGCGACTCCTCAAAGGGGACTTGCTGCTTATCAACTCTATGAACGTTATTTCTCTTTCGTTTCCTCTTAACAGTCATCAGTCTGTTCATGCATGCTCGTCCGTTATGGGTACTTTTAATTTGGCCACTTTTTAATATATCGCGAATCTGGTCGATATATGTATATTCGTCTAGGGCGCCCTCTATCGACGATTCCAGTCATTTCTGCATATCCCATTGAAATTCTACTCTCTTACATTAATAAAGTACCCACTAAGGTTAGTAGCTTTAATAAATACGCGTTGTCACGGTCGAATCGGTCCATCTGGTCCTTGATAGCTATCGACGTGCCCTACATAGCTCCAATTAAGTATTAACTTGTGCTGTAAGCTGAACGACTTGTCAAGGACTACTCAACGATGTATCGTAATGGCTTTCACCTAGTTTCTATTCAAAATTAACTTGTACATCATTATTCATGAATTGGTTTTGTTTACAATTGGTCTGTAAGGTGTATGGTGATGGCTGTATAAGATAAATTTGTCGTAGTAGCCGACTGAGAGACTTCAAATATAATAGACATTAGGAAGCAGAGCTCTTTGGTAAATCTGATCCTTTTATAGGTATTGTAATCTCCAATCCGTCTGACAGCTTGGGTATTGTATCAAACCCTCTTATGTAAAGGGCGCCTGTAGTTTTGATGTGATGTTTGAGATAGTGTAGTGATTATTTAATGCTAAGTCGCAGTTCAATCTGTTCAGCTGCACTTAACCCACGTGCTCAGATAACCATTACTGACATTATCATCTAGCAAATCTGTGTTGCCTACCTATAGATAAATATTACAAGTGTATCGTTTTAAGTATCGGTAGACAAGTACTTACCGTACCGTTTTGAGACGCGAATTCTTAACACCTTCGTATTTTTTTTTAATGATAAACCATTGCTTGACCATAGACCACCGTCATACTTATGACGGTTTATCATAATCGCGGTTTAGAAACGTTCATGTTTTTTTAAAGTACCACTCGCATCCATGTCAATAGTGTTGTCCTTAGTTCGTTCATTGATTGCTGACAGAAAATTGTTGAAGGCAATTCATCGATTGACATCGAAATCTTTGAAGATATAGACTTTTTCTCTATCTGTGCTCAAAAATTCAAGGGTCTTGTCTACAAAAATGTTAGTTTGTCGTGGTTGATTCAGCAAATTAATGTTGAATTTGCTATCATTAGTCTACCTTTCTCCTCTATTTGGTTACTTGTCTAGCGATTTATGTGTGTTTTATTTTATTCTTGTGTTTTATTCCTCTGTCAATTATTTTTTAATTAATAGCGCACTTTTATATTTAACTTTTAATATGTTGTAGAAAGTAATATAATTTTATATAACATAACATAACATCACGCCTTTTATCCCCGAAGGGGTAGGCAGAGGTGCACACAGAAGTAACACCTACTTTTCACTATTTATGTTATGAGTCCCATGTAATAGGGGGTGAGCCTATTGCCATATACCGGGCACATTTTTAAACTCTGTGCTACTACTGAGAATTATTTAAAAACCCAGTAATACTTTGCCCGACCCGGGAATCGAACCCGAGACCCCTTGCCCGGCAGCCGCACTTGCGACCACTCGGCCAACGAGGCAGTCAATTTTATATAATTCAGTTTAATATAATTCGGTATATGGCAATAGGCTCACCCCCTATTACATGGGACTCATAACATAAATACCTCTAGTGAAAAGTGGGTGTCACTTCTGTGTGCACCTCTGCCTACCCCTTGGGGGATAAAAGGCGTGATGTTATGTTATGTTATAATTCAGTTTAAGACTTTATTGTGTAACTGTTTGTTTTACCAAAAAAAGGCTAATAAAAAAAATGAAACATTGAAAATAGGCTGGAACACTTTCCCGCTTACAATAATTCCTGCTTGTAATACAACAGAAAATCTATTCCAGAGAAAAAGACAAATAAACACATTTTAAAATTGATAGTATCAGTAAGAATTTAAGAGTTATTTTCAATTGCTATTACCCAATAACGCGTAAGAGTTTTATGTAAAAATTTTCACGTTTTTATCACATGCAATCTAAGTGATACAATCAGAGTTACAAATCAGAAACAGATACCTAAATAAGATCAATTTCAATCAATCAGTCATGATAATGATACCACATGACTAAGCTTTATTTTATAAGTCATATGACCGAGAATTGCATGTCATTTGTTTATGAATATTAACTGTAAGATAGATTTCATCATAGGTCAATATTTATTGTAGTCGTGTGGAAAGTATTTATTGGATTGGAGATGTTGTAATGATTCAGCACTTATTTGTTTTTCTCTTGATTTTGTTTAGGGACTTTGGTACAAGTGTACATTTTTTTTAAGGGGTATATCATTATCATCGAATGACTGCTCCCGCCTGGGTGAGGCGAGAGGCAGTGTCAGACTCTTACTGACTAAAACCCACCCCGTTCCTTCTCCAACACTTCGAGCTGGAGCCCCGGTAACCCGGTCTGTGGTGGTCTGATGGCTCTTTGAGACGCGCGCGGAACACGACGTGCCGTACGCTCAGGGCTCGGGGTACAAGTATACATTTCGGTCCCATTGGACCTTATCTGTACTTTTAATAAATCTGTAGAGAGGTCAATTCTGTACATGGAAGGCATTTCCAAAATAACTATCAGGTGTGGATTAGGGATCGATGCTGATGCCAAAACTGCAATCAGTAAAATGTTTATCTGTCTGTGTGTGTGTCTGCCTGTATAACCGTTATAGAAACAAAAACTACTCGACGGATTTTAACGAAACTTCGTACAATTATTTTTTAATACTTCTGAGCTGCTTAGCTTACTTTTCATCACGCTACAATCAATAGGAGCAGCGCTTGTTGGGAAAAATGTCCGGAGGAGTTACTCCATTTGTGTGACGCAAAAACTACCTGTCTGATGACGATGGAACTTGGTATGATTATACTTTAATATCCATTACACTGTGACAGAAGCTAGGAAATTTATAAGACTAATAAATATATATCATTAAAATTATACGTTGAATAATAACACAAACTTAATTAAGTTACACCTATTTGTTAAGACAATCTTTCGTTTTCCTATTAGTTTTAGAGTCGGTACTGACTCATATGTCGGCGGCAACCGCTGACGCGTCGACAGCAGCAGTCGACCTATAGCGACACTTGCAGTTGTAGCGTTCTCCGAAGATGAAATGTACACGGCTGCTGCCGGTGCGCGTCGACGGCTGCAGTTCCCTCTACCGCTGGCAATATGCCGCTCGTGTGTAAGAGCTAAAATTATTCTTTGGATTGTTTAGATTTTTGACAGATTTGGTGGATTAACTAAAATGGCGGGTTACTCACGTGAATATACTGAGAAAAGCTCTACTAGTTTCGAACGACAGAGGGGGAGCAGCATGCGCGGTCGCGGCGATGTCGCGCAGCTCACTCCTAAACTAGTACAGCTTTACTCAGTACCTTACTACTCAGCTTTATTCACGTGAGTAACCCACGATTTTATGTTTGGTGGAGTTCGTTTATTTTTATTATGTCAACTAATTTTTATTTTAATGTCCGTCTGGTAGATTATTTAAAAACATTAGACACGTATTTTTTATTTTATTACGGAAACGAATAGTTTCGAAGATATATTGATTTGAAATGTCGCGTGACGTCACTTCTCAGTACATTTTATACTAAGAAATGACGTTTTAGCCCCCACTCCTAAACTTTGATTCGTTTTATCTAAGTATTGTTTTATTATACAACAAAATAAAAAAATACGTGTCTAATATTTTTTTATTACCTAAGTTACGGACTAATTATATTTTTAATTTTCATACCCTGTCATCATCCCCAATTGAAAGCTTTAGATGTATTTGATTATTGGTTTCCTCATTCCCTAATCCTAATTTTACAGGACTTATTAATTTACGTGGGTTGTATGTTATTTTACGAAAACGAGCATGTTAGGTATAATTTTATGTTTGAAACACTAGTTAACGTAACGTAACCCTAATAAAAATGCGGAGTACACCGCAATGTTTACTAGAGGCGTTATAAAATCGTATCGATGTATTGTAGTGTAGAGGTAGTTACCTCGCCGTACTAGCGCACATAAACATTTTACGATGCAATATGTTAGGGCTAATAAAACTTACGAACGTAACTATTATCTGGTTTTATAGTACCTGCTTCACTGGATTTCAATCATGGTGGCTAGTATCTCTAATTAGACTAGTCTCCTACGCAAGACCTTTTGTTAGCCCACAAGTATGCATTATTATTTATTTATCTTTAAATCACACAGGTAAGTATGTTAAATAAATTATTATGTTTTCGGCTTACTCACGTAGTAATTCGACGAGGAACTCGACTAGTTTCAAGCCATGCTAGAGGCTCATATTCATGAGCAGCATTTCGCGACCCGCGACGCGGCTACTGTCGCGCTGCTACTAAGTAAGTAGCTCCTAGTAAGTAAGGTAAGTATGTTATAAACCGGTATACTCTCTATTCTTTCATTTTTAGTATAAACGAATGGGATGATCTGCAAGAGGTCAGATGTAGGACTAACGGCTCTAAACGCCTGAAAATGCACAAGCATTTTATGGTTTAGTCGGGGATTCAATCCGAGTTCTTAAAAGCTACAGTACTGAGCATAAATTACATGAAAAAATCACTGCACAATTATACCTATATACTTATTGTATATAAGTTGTATGAACAAAATGCATTTGATTGAAAATTTGAACTTGAATGAATGGATAAGAATAATTATGTACATTCATTTAATTTGTTCAGTAGCTTGAAATCTCCTATAATAGGTGTGTCGACAGGGTAAAAAAATCAAAAAAGTAATAAGTCCGTCATTAAGATTGCACAAAATATCAGACACATATTTTTTGTTTTATCAAATTAACAGAAAAATACGTAGTTATTCCGCATTAAAGTTAGGGAGGGGGGGGTGTTGACGTCACACTTACGGAGAAATCGTACCTAATTGTGAAGTCACGCGTCATTTTAACTCAAAATATCTACATGTTTTTTTGGATACGAGAAAAAAGAAAAAATACGTATCGAAGATTTTTAAAATATCTAAAAGACGGACAAAAAATTAAAAATAGTCGCCATGCCTATTTAACTGAAATTAATGTTTTTCACTACATCCTAATCTTATCTTGTAACAACTTACAGAATTGGTTTCAGAACAGGGAACTTCAGTTGAGTGGTGTAACCTAGATCGTTCGCTTGCGCACGTACAGCTGACGTCATCGGGAAGAGGGCTTTACTCTCGGGAAGTAATGGAGATTGCAGATTTGGTCATCTATAATTGAAATTACAAGTTTTGTTCTTTTATAATTTAGACAAGAAACTGTTAATTTTTGTTGATTTGGTAATCACAACCGCGGCGGCTGTCGGCTGCTGTGGAGGATGCCGTGGTGGTCCGGAGGTTTAAGATGCCCGCTTCTCATGCATGAGAAGCGGGCATCGAAACCTACCAGCGGCAAGTACCAATGTGACTTTTTCCAAGTTATATGTACTTTCTAAGATTATTCAGACACCACTGACAAACGGTGAAGGAAAACATCGTGAGGAAACCTGGGCTTATAATTTATAATTATAAGTTTGTAATCACCAACCCGCATTGAGCAAACGTGGTGATTAATGCTCAAACCTTCTCCGTGTGAGAAGAGGCTTTGCTTAGCAGTAGGCATTTATAGGCTGTTGATAATGACCGCGGCGGCTGCGGGAGCGCAGAAAACTGCAGTCTCGTGAGTTTTAAAAATACCGCCTCCATTTCTCCAACCGCGACAGGCGCGGCAGAAGATCGCGCCGTGAGTCCTTCGCCTGAGTTTTTAAGCCTACCGTACTATTTCACCGGGCGTCGGGGATCGCGAGACGATCTCCGGCCACCGTAAGCGCGGGCCTGCGGACGGCGAGCATGGGTGGCTCCCCGTCCGACCAGAAACAGACCCGAGCGTACGGCGCGTCGCGTTCCGCGCGCGCCTCAAAGAGCCATCAGACCACCACAGATGGGGCTCAATAGGACCGATGCCGATTCGGAGTCGCGGAGAACCTAACGGGTAACCGGGGCTCCGGCTCGACGTGCAGGAGAAGGAACGGGGTGGTTTTTAGTCAGTAAGAGTCTGACACTCCCTTTCGCCTCACCCAGGCGGGAGCAGTCATTCGATGATTTTCCCCCCTTAAAAAAAAAAACCGTACTATTTCATTTTGTTTGCTTGCGAATACACATAGTCATAATTTGAGCGTAAGGACTATGAAGAGAAGAGAGACATTACATGGATCATGCTTGTATTGTGAAAACGAAAAGATCAGGCGAATAGATCCTAGGAATTGATTGCAAACTAAAACTCTGCTGTCAATATTTAAGAATAAGCTTATTTTCCATAGAGCATTGCAATGCAATCATTTTAACAAATGAGGTATATTTCTTAGTTCTGGGAAATACCTACTATAACAATTTTAGACTACACTCGGCACCAGTCTTGTGATAAAATCCATTGTTTCACAGAATACTACTAAAATTCAATGCTGCTCATATAATCTGTTTACCACATCTTAACAAAACCAAATACAATGAAACTATGTTGATAGCTTCATTATGTTTTAAGGGGAATAGATATAATATGTTGATTGATTCTCTTAACTTACCACTTGCACATATGCAAGAACAGAAGAAGACGACATAACAAGCTTTGTAAATAATATTATTTTTCTTTTATATTATCCTCTCGCGCGCTTCACGTACACACGGGTAAACGCGCGTACTCGTACACACGGGTAAATATTTTAATAGAAAAGCGAATTAACTATTCTGTTCAATCAAATAAAGAACGGGTTGCAAACTTGAAAATACACGTCACAGAAAAAATATCGAATCGGTGCGCGTTTCTCGTACACCCGTGTGTACAATTGCGCGATGGGCACTCAACTCTCTCGTACACCCGTATGTGTGTACGAGAAACACGCGAGAGGATATTCTTTGTAAGTAGTTTTTAAATTCTAAATGTATCTATTATAGTACCTGGTAATAAAGTGCAAGTTTGTTTTTTAAATAATGCGAGAATATGCCATAAATTGCCATAACCAAGAAATGGTTGACGTTTCGTAATATTTTAATTTGATATTTATTCGATTAGAGAAGAAGAAGACATTTACCTTTTTTAAACAATATCGTAAAACTTCAAGGGCTTCATGATATTGGGCCCAAGTCGTGGAATTTTTTTTTTTTTTTTTTTTTTTTAAGGGGGGAAAATCATCGAATGACTTCTCCCGCCTGGGTGAGGCGGGAGGGAGTGTCAGACTCTTACTGACTAAAAACCACCCCGTTCCTTCTCCTGCACGTCGAGCCGGAGCCCCGGTTACCCGTTAGGTTCTCCGCGACTCCGAATCGGCATCGGCCGTATTGGGCCCCATCTGTGGTGGTCTGATGGCGCTGGCCGGAGATCGTCTCGCGATCCCCGACGCCCGGTGTGTCCTTCGCGATGGCTGGGTTGCGAGGAGGCAGCGCTTCGCTGCCTCGCGCGTCCCGCCTCCTCCTTAGCTAGCATCACTGCTTCGCAAAAGGAGGAGACGGCATCCCAGTCCCCCTCGCTCCGCATCATGGCCTGCACTAGGCCCGGACGCGAGAGGTCGCCATCGCCGATCACTTCCCTGAGGACACGGCGGTGCTCAGCCCACGAAGGGCATTCTCCCACCGTGTGTTCCACCGTGTCCTCAGGGCGGTCCTCGCAGTGATGACACCCGGGCGTTTCCTCCCGCCCCATCAGACACAGGTACCTCCCGAAACTTCCATGTCCGGTGAGGACCTGCGTCAGGCGGTAGGTGAGGACGCCGTAGCGTCTCTCAAGCCACTCCTCAAAGAGGGGACTTACCGCTGCGATGGCAGCGAGAAGCAATTAAGTATTGACAAATACTATCAGAGGCCTTAGTACAAGTTTGTTTCACGTTTAAAGTAATCGAAACGAGTATGCGTTCGGCGCTCTGATTGGTTGCTTCATTGGCGCCGGCCAATCAGTGCCAAACGCATACTCGTTTCGAATACTTTAAACGTAAATGAAACTCGTACTAAGGCCTCAGACTATTTAAGTAGAAACTTTTATTTAGACTGCACGAGTGCTCGTTTGGAGCGGTGTTGGGGCAACCGGCTGCCACGCAAGGAGTCGCGGGCTCGATTACCGCACGGAACAACTCTTTGTGTGTCCCACAGATTGTTGTTCCGGGTCTGAGTGTCATGTGTATGTGAACTTGTATGTTCACCCATGACACAGGAGAAAATCCTAGTTTGAGAAAACGCTTTTTTTTAAATAAAAAAAAATGAATTTATACATATCTTCTATGTGTATAAATAGGCTTGTATGTCTTTCTGCTCGCAAGAGGAAATAATATTGTGGTCTCCTTTTTTAAAAGAATCCTTCCTAAAATAAACGAAGTTGCAGTTAAAATCTAGTTGATAATAAAACCACTGACAGGAACATATACACGGTTTTACAATAGTAATTTGGTTTGTTTAGTAATAAACTTCCAATGAATGTCCGTCTCGTAAGTACAATTTATATTTCGGGGAAAATCAAAATGGTTCCTGTGAGATACCCCGTCTGTGATCATTGCTCATTTCATTTTATTGATACTGTGACTTTGGAATAGTTTTATGTACCTATCTAACAAAACATAACATCACGCCTTTTATCCCCGAAGGGGTAGGCAAAGGTACATATTACGGCACTTAATGTCACTGCCCAATGTAACACACACATTTCACAATTTATGTTATGAGTTCCATGGGTGAGTCTATTGCCATATACGAGGCACAACTCCAGGCTCCGTGTTACTACAGAGAATTAAAAAAAGCCTAGTAATACTTTGCCCGACCTAGGAAATTAACCCAAGACCCCTTGCCCGGCAGTCGTGCGACCACTCGGCCAACGAGGCAGTCTATTTTATGTATCTATTGCTTTGTTATTACTTCGATTAGTGATTTAATTAGTTGTTTGTTTTTATTACTTCGTTTTAGATTGTTCTTGTCGGATTGCTACATGTTAAAGAATTAGTATGTTTCCTTGCTTGTGCAATTTGGAATTTTGTTTAATATCAAGTCAAGTGAAGTCAAAATCATTTATTTCACCAGGACGGCACTTTTGAACGTCAACAACAAAAAAATGTATAAGTGGAGCTAGTTGCTCATTCCAAGCTGTAGATTCCTATGGAGAAGAACGAGCAAGAAACTTCATAGGTTACTCTTTTTCAATCGAGGTTACAATACAATTCTTATTAATGCATATCATAGTATACAGTACAGATATACCTACTTTAAGTATGGGAGAGCCATGCTTGGGCACGAATAGGCCGGCTCGATCGTAGTGACATCACGGCCTCACAGAAAACCGACGTGAAACAGCATTTGCGTTGTGTTTCGTCTTGTGAGTGCTACTCCCGCCTGGGTGAGGGAGTGTCAAACTCTTACTGACTAAAAACCACCTCGTTCCTTCTCCTGCACGTCGAGCCGGAGCCCCGGTTACCCGTTAGGTTCTACCAGCCTTAGAATAGATCGTGTTGCATTGCTTAAATTTAAAGTAGGTAATGTGAATTTTAGTCAGAAATTGGTCTGAAGGTCCCCAAGAAACTGGTACAATTAACAATTTAGGTGTACAGAGTACTTTAATAATACAAATAATGTATCTACCTTATCAATGAATAACAGTTAATAAGCGATGTTACGTGATTTGCACGTTTCATTTCATTGTGAATCTTTCGTATCTTTCCACGCCCAGTGGGTAAGCTCACCACAGTAGTATACCGAAATACGTGTTGCCCGAATATCCTTGAACAGCTAACCGTTCATTCGCCTCGTTTCCAATACTATTCTTAAGAAACTAGAGCATTGACTATTGACGTAATCCAAGTAATTCCTCACTTCTAATAGCTGTTGTGTCTTATGTCATACTTTATTCGTATTTTTGGGATACTTTGAGCCTTTTTTCTGGTTGTTAAGTCTGTTTATTTGGCGGATATTTGTTATTCAGGTTATTAAAAAGACAAGGCGAAACACAGTGTAACTAAACCTGTTATTAACTAATGAACATCTACACATAAATAAATGATTATGATTAGAATTATGATTATGATAATGATAATGATAATGATAATGATTATAATTATAATTATGATAATGATTATGATTATAATTATGATAATGATTATGATTATAATTATGATAATGATTATGATTATAATTATGATAATGATTATGATTAATTATGATAATGATTATGATTATAATTATGATAATGATTATGATTATAATTATGATAATGATTATGATTATAATTATGATAATGATTATGATTATGATTATAATTATGATTATGAAATAAATTGTAGTTTTGTATGTCATGGTTTTCAAATGAGTTTATTATAGTTACTTAATAGGTTTTTGATTGCTAGAATGCTGTAACAATATGAATCTTACTGATATTAAAAATGTGAAAGTTTATTTGTTTGTTACAGATTCACGTCAAAACCGTAAAGGGATCGGGATGGGAAGGGGTAGATTATGGTCTAGAATAATACATAGGCTACTTTTTATTCTACAAGAACCCGGGTAAAGCCGCTTGCAGAAGCTAATAGCTTATTAAAAGTAAACAAGGCTTCTAAGAAGCGTAATTTGGTCTATAAATCTTTCATTTATCACACTATACCCATTTATCCCCAAGCGGTCACCGGTGACAGCTCTCTACTAATTACATTATATTTCTGATGTTTAGAGACTACTTTTTATGAACAAATTTAGGGGATGAATAAGAGAAACCTCAACATAAGTACAATCCGTCGATAGCATTTCGATAACATCTCATCTCCTCCACCTCCATCATAATATTCATGGAAACGTTTGAATTTTAAAACTAATAAAACCTAAACACAAACGGAACATTTCCACCATTTTATTACCTTTTAACCACCAAACTGCTGTAAACCGTACATCATATCTATTGAACGAGGAAAAACTGCTAAAATTTTTGCATTTTTTAAGAACCTATTCTCCGAATGCTTGTAGCATTCAAAAGGTCAACAACCTGTTTTATTATCTCGCTGTAAAATACAGTGGCCGGTCTTTGGAAAGCTCTTAAAGGTTTCTGAAAACATAATGACGTAGATTGTGAGGTTAGTAAACTTGGAATATGGGCCAGCTGTGTGTGAGACTGTTTAATATTGGGTAGGTAGGTAAGACAATGACGTATTAGATCCTGGTATTGTTGTATTATAGCCTGGAAGTCGTATATTTAGGTTTAGGTCTTTGATTAGATTTCAGTAGCAGATATTTTTTTATACTTTGTCCCACACTAGGGTTTTCTCCTGTGTCGTGGCTGCGGTTACAAACATACAAGTTCACATACACAATACACCCAGACCCGGAACAACAATCTGTGGATCACACAAAGAGTTGTTCCGTGCGGGAATCGAACCCGCGACATGTTACGCGGCAGTCAGTTGCCCAGCCACCGCGCCAAACGTGTACTCATTGTTAAAATGTTTGTTATATAATTATACTTAAATTGTTCTTATAGCACGTCTACGAATGATTAATGATTAATGATTAACTATAAATAAAAATGATTTTCCATTCGTTAGTCTCGCTAAATCTCGAGAACGGCTGAACCGATTTGTCTAATTTTGTCTTGAAATGTTCGTGGAAGTCCAGGGAAGGTTTAAAAGGTGACAAAAGAACTTTTAGGTAGTGCAAAGTTTGTTGGGTGAGCTAATAAACAAAATACGCTACAATCCTCAAAGAATTTTACTCGGTCGACGAGACAGTCACACCTTTTCTCTAACATTATATCTAGTATTTTACTTAAATAATACCTGTATAACATAGACTGCAAGTAGGTAGGGCAAAGTTCTAAAACCAGGGATTACGTCACCAACTTGCGAGGCCACTAAACTTAGAACTGCATCGTTAACCTTTCGTTTCCACTGAAAGTTTAAACTTATCTATTCTAAGCCAGAACTTTGTATTTGCTTCATGGCTAGAACCTAGATAGTCTATATACGGATGGAGGTAAAGATATGATACGATAAAATATCACGCCTTTTATGCCCGAACGGGTAGGCAGAGGTGCACATTACGACACTTAACCACTATACAATGTAACACCCACTTTTTACTTACGTATGAGTCCCATGTAATAGGGGGTGATCCTATTGCCATATATCAGGCACAATTCCAGACTACGTGCTACTACTGTGATTTTTTTTAAATCCAGTAATATTTTGCCCGACCCGGGAATCGAACCCGAGACCCCTTGCCTGGCAGATGGATTTGCGACCACTCGGCCAACGAGGCAGTCATATCAGATATGATAAGATTTCATTTTATTTAGTATCTATCTAACTACATTATTAAAACAGTTTCACTTTCAAATAATGAAGTAAAATATTGGGTCAGGCCCTAATCTAAAGCAGGATTTGCAACGTAGGTAATGTGTTAAAAATATATTGTTGTCAAATAGCAATTAGGAGCGAACCTATTATACATCCATATACGACCAGAACTATAAAGAGAGAATGCTGTTGCTGAAAATGTCGACATTGAATACTTCCAAAGCGCACTTCGAGCGAGAAGTCAATCAGTGGACTCAATTATAAACATTTTACTAATACTTACTCAAATCAGAAGCTTATAATACTAATCCAGATGAATGATATAATCGCCCAGAACGCCCAGCTTCCTTCTGACGTCACAACTCTTAATATATCACATAAATCTGGGTTACCAGTACCTGCCCAACTGGGTTATAGCTTTGTTTTCACCCATTTTCGCGCGAAATGGTTTTATGTAACCCCTTTTTATACGTATAGCGTATAATAAAATCAATGATTACATCAAAGTATGGTGTAATCTTTGAGAATTTTGTAATAGGTACTTACGTGGGATTTTCAGGTCGATGCTGTTTTCGTGTAAACGTGAAGAAAACTCATGTTTTCAGCATATTAAAATGTTAAGACGCTTAAGTATTCACTTAAACATTGAGAGGTTTATTTAGCTTTGTAGTATTTTGAAAGTAAATAAAGTTTTGCGTCATGAAATGATAATATAATAATATTTGATTTCGTGGTGGTAATGTCTTGGTGGCCCGGAGGTTTAAGACGCCCGCTTCTCATGCACGAGGGTGCGGGTTCAAACCTACTAACGGCAAGTACCAATGTGACTGTTTTCAAATTATATTAAATGTACTTTCTAAGATTATTCAGACACCACTGACAAACGGTGAAGGAAAATATCGTGAGGAAACCTGGGCTTATAAATTTCTAATTATAAGTTTGAAATCGCCAACCCGCATTGAGCAAGCGTGGTGATTAATGCTCAATATCATTATTTATAAGTCCCATGTAATAGGGGGTGAGCCTATTGCCATATATCGCTTACATTTCCAGATTCCGTGCTAAAAATTTGTAAAAACTCAGTAGTACTTTGCCCGACTCGGGAATCGAACCCGAGACCCCTTGTCCAGCAGTCGCACTTGCGACCAGTCGGCCAACAAAGCAGTCCAGTTCAGGCAGATTTAGGTTAGAATTGAGGTTTATTACTAGAATTTCCTAAAAAAAAGTAAAGAGTTTGTTAACACGCTGAAATACGTTAAACTACAGACAGAGCATACAAATAAAAGTCTAACTTATCCTGATTTAATTTATTTTTATTGGCGTCCGCTCTATTCATAGACCGACACTGGTTAAAATAATAATCATAGTAAATACTAGTAATAAAGTGGTCCTACCTACTGTTCTAAAAATAACTTTATTACAAACTACTTTTGATTTCATATCCATTAAAAACTATTAACTCCTCCTAGACCTATCATTTACTATCAATTCCAAACAGTCTAGTGATATCCAGATACTAATTTGCAGACATGTTGATATCCACTTGAAACCGGTTTGAACTTTGATAAACTACTTTTTAATAGGGGAACATGGTAGCCAGTGTTTTATAAAATATTAATGGTGGTCTCGGTACCTATGCAATTACGTACTTGCCAACTAGTCAAATTCAATACTTTTTTCGAACTGTCACTTCTATGAATTTCGTACGACATTGTGTATGGCAACGACGTCAAATAGCATACTTATTTATTAAAAAAATGCTGGTATAATACTAAAATTGAGTTGATCATAAAATCAATAAATGAATGTGTGATTAATTTTTAATGTTTTATTGTACTGAACAGTCGAAATAATTTATTTTTGAATAAGAAAAGTACCCGATTGAAGCTAGTTTTGAGTTTGATCTACGTGGTGATAGCCATATGGTCGGAATGAGAAAGACATCGTTTTTAACTGACTTCAAAAAGAAAAAGAATGAATATGTGTATGTATGTATGTTTGTGCGCGTTTATCTCACGATTGGCTGAACCGATTTAGATGCGGTTTTCAGAAAAGTATTTGTTACGCTTAGGAGAAGGTTTTAGTATAAGTAGTTCTAGTATCATTAAACTTATTAACGTGAGAATTTGTATTTTAAGGCAAATTTACGTCTTTTTTTTAAGAGGGGAAAATCATCGAATGACTGTACCTGCCTGGGTGAGGCGGGAGGGAGTGTCAGACTCTAACTGACTAAAAACCACCCCGTTCCTTCTCCTGCACGTCGAGCCGGAGCCCCGGTTACCCGTTAGGTTCTCCGCGACAAGGCAAATTTGCGTCTACTAAGTGACTATCGTCTTATGCATCTGTACACTGGCCTGTTAAGATACTTTGAACTTTGTCCAACCACAAAGTGACAACAGTGACACATCGCAAAACTATATTATTATAAAAAGTTTTAAACAAACTACACAAAAAATCGCCAATGACCTTGAAAAAACATGTCCGAGGATTAGTCATTTAACGCTTCTAGACAGAGAAACGGACACATCGGTCGTTTGAACTCAAAGGAATGTCAGATCAAAAATGGCCGCTAAAATGGTAGGTACAGACTAATGTCAGTTGCAACTGACAGGTAGCTCTGATCGTGTCCAATTAATTAGATTCAAATCTAATGAAGTGTTTATGCATTTTTTATCTAGGGAAGTGACAATCTGATTGACGAAGGAAACTTAGGCGCTGATTAATGATAAAACATGGTGATGACGCTTTTGACTTTCAAAATGTTTTAAGGTTAATTAAAGGATACAAAACTCTTTGGAGAGTTATAAAAACACTTGCAAAATAACTCTATTCGGCGTATATTCAAGATTAGCTGTTGCCCGCCTGTAGAACATGATTGTTTTATACTATGGGGACATTTTATCGGGATAAAATACACCCTATCTCCTAAACCATCATCATCATCAACAGCCTATAAATGCCCACTGCTGAGCAAAGCCTCTTCTCACACGGAGAAGGTTAGAGCGTTAATCACCACGCTTGCTCAATGCGGGTTGGCGATTTCAAACTTATAATTAGAAATTATAAGTCCAGGTTTCCTCACGATGTTTTTCCTTCACCGTTTGTCAGTGGTGTCTAAATAATCTTAGAAAGTACATATAACTCGGAAAAAGTCACATTGGTACTTGCCGTTGGTAGGTTTCGAACCCGCACCCTCATGCATGAGAAGTGGGCGTCTTAAACCTCCGGGCCACCACGACATCCCCATACCCATAGACCTAAACCATACCTAGCCTGTATACCAAATTTCATCAAAATCCGCTTAGTAGTTTCAGCGTGATTGACAGGCAAACATCGAAATAAAAATCTTTCACCTTTATGATACCTATAGTGTGATTGCGAAAAAACCGTCAAGGACTGTCAAAGGTTGTTCGGATTGTTATAGAAAGCATTTTAACCCTTAACCGGAATCGTGGGTCCGCTCGGACCCGACATCGATGAAAAAAGCGTTTATTTTCGAAACGCGCGCACCGACACTATTGCGCGCCTACCTAATCTCTTTAGGTCGCTAGATGCAGCGGGTGCCGGACACTCGGCGCTTTAAATTCACTGGAAGTGTAAGTTTGCGCCATCGTTGGGTCCGATCGGACCCACGATTCCAGTTACGTTATTTTTTTTCAGTGTGTTTATATTTATTATATTATTGCATTAGACACTTTTTTGGAAAAATGGCGCATAAAATGCCGGAAAAATAAATTCAGGACCTATTGCTTGATGAAATTGAATTAGAATCAGAACTTTTGAGCGATTTTGAACCCTGTGATGAGGAAAATATAAGTGATAATAAAAATCCGGAACATGAAGCCACTGATCACTCAAGTGAGTCTTCGTCTGCCCACAATGTCGAAGAAGAGTGTTAGGATGCTACTTCACTGTCGTCTAACACTTACTTCAGAGGAAAAAATAGATATACCTAAGTGTATACCACTTAGACACCACCTAGCAGCTCTAGAATAGTTTATAGAATTATACTCTAGAATAGAATGGGTTGTCATTTTTTTTAGTTTAAATTGATCTCACAAATAATTTATTTTTTTGTTAAAGGGAAGACACGGAAAACCCCATAGAAGTGTTAAATATATTTTTTATTTTTGTTTTAGACGGTCAAAGAAGACACTAAAAAAAGATTACCAAATTTAATACCTAAGATATTAAGTACAATAAAAGGGATAGTTTTCACATTTTAATGAATAAAAGTTGATTAATATATTACTTAAAACTTGTTACAATTATGACGTTAACTTACCTAAGTGGAAAATTCATCATTTTAGAAAAAAATAAGGAATTTAATTCTTGGGTCCGATTGGACCCATGATTCCACTAATGTAGAACATTTTAACGATTCCGGTTATACTGCGTGTGTAGATTAAGAACAAAATGATAAGTTTAAATTAACGAAAAACTTGTCGCTAATTAGGTAGCAACTTTATAAAACCACTAGTTGATCCCAATCAAAATTTTCATTAGTTCATCTGCAAGAATGAAATGAAAATACATTAATGAAAATATCTTTATTCAGTTTCACTACACGTAGCGTCAATAAGGCGCCATACTACGATCATACTACAGCTGTTTTCCGAAGTGAAAAGAAAATGCACTGCACTATTAATAATAAATCTACTGATAACCTTGTGGTTAAGTGATGATGAATAAAATCACGTCACAACAACGTAGTTTGGAACGTAAATATTTTTTATTATCTATATTCTTGTCGTCTTGGCTCTGGTTCGATTTGAATTTGAAATTAGAATTCGAATATGGGGTTTTTTTTTGTTCGTCTTTTGTTTTAGTGGTTTGGGTTGTTTAGACAGATTATAATATGACTGAAGTTGAAAAGAAATCGTGTTTGTGTGTTTCTTCAAAAAACTTTAACTTTTATTCAACAAATCATTATCCTCCCGCGTTGTTAAGCATCGCAGTAACTTATTAGCATCTGTATTTTATTGCATTGGGTGAGAGCAGTGACATGGCTCAATTTTTTGAAACTAAACTTTGTATTTTAATCAGCAAAATTGTGGATTAAGGATAATGACGCCGTTAATTTTTTTTTTGGAGTTTACCCGTTTATTTATTAACAATTCCCATAAAATATGTATTTGTTTTATATGGTTATCACCTTCCGTCTTTGGGTCGTCTGTTCATCCACGTATATGTGTATTTCATATTGATTATTTTTAGATGGGAATTTCAAACATCATACAAAATAAATAATAAATAATTTCAAACATAATAACTAGAACGTAGACTTTCAAGGAAATTAAAGTTCATTGCTTCGTCTCACATCTACTTATTAGTCGTTAAAATTTAATCTCATCACACGCCCACGATATAATTTTGTACAAGGTGACGACGAACGCAAATGTATACAGACAGGGATAAATAACATAGCATTTAATTTTGTTAAGCAAAAAATAAGATCGGTTTAGAAATAATGTACAGAAATGCAACTTTGGTATGAAGGTAAGAAAAGATGAATTTTGAAAATCGTTTCATAAGTTGTTTGATAATCATTTCGGAGTAATCGGTAAACGTACATAAAAAAAGTAAAAAAAAACAATAATTTGAACGTAGTGCCTCCTCCTTTTTACGAAGCCGGTAAAAATTAAGACTGAAGTTTCAGTATACAGATAGTAAACTGTCTAATACCAAAGCTGTAGTTGTCACTACAGTTGAAAAGGATGATTTTTAAAAATTTGCAGAGACGTGGCAAAAGCTTGGTGAATTACGCAAAAAGTTTACCAATATCGATAAAATACATTGAACATCTCAACAGAATTATGAATAGTAGGCACCATTAGAGAAATTGAGTGTTATTTTTTTTATTGAATACTCTGTAATGATACTCCAAAAGAACGAGCAGTGGAGGACTAAATCGGTTGCCGGGCTCCAGCTCTCGAAGTGCAGGAGTAGGATCGGGGCGGTTTTTAGTCAGTAAGAGTCTGACACTGCCTCTCGCCGCACACGGGCGGGAAAAGTCATTAGATGATTTTCCTCCCTTAAAAACGTATCTTCAAAACAAAACTCCTGAATAGAGATTTAATTTAAGTAGAGTTTCCTGAAAAAAACCGTACGTTTTAATATTAATTTTTAATAGTTTTACATGAGCAGTATTTGCTTGAAAGTATTTTTAATATAAGGAAAGGAAGAAAATATGTATAACTTAAGAGACACTAAGACTAATGAAAAAAAATTAATAAAACGAAACTAAAAATAATGTATTACCTACATAATGTTGTTAAACTCTGAACTAATATTGTGGAGCCACGTGATGTAACACACGTGGTGTTGTCTGAAATACAACAAAATCACATTGTTGCGAAGAGAAACATGTCACGTGAAATTTAAAAAAAATGTACCAGATTTTTTGTTTGTAGGTGTGTTCTCAGTTGTCAATGTAAATTTATTCTATTCTACTGAGAACTGTTTGTGTTGAGTTTTTTAGGGGTACTGTTTATCATTTTTATATTATTTGAACACAATATTATTTGGAATATGGCTGTCCTCTACATAAGATGGTTTTGCCATGATTTGTACGTTTGGTCATGGAGACTATCGCAGTTTAAAAGGTTCAGGTTTATCAGAGACTGTTGTGGTCCACAACACCGTGCCTTTTATCTCCGAAGGGGTAGACAGAGGTGTACATTACGGCACTTTTCACTATTTATGTTTATGTAATGGGGGTGAACCTATTGCCATAATATACCGGCCACAATTCCAGGCTCCGAGCTTTTACCGAGATTTTGTTTTTGAATCCCAGTAATACTTTGCCCGACCCGGGAATCGAATACTAGACCCCTTGTCCGGCATTCGCACTTGCGACCACTCGGCCAATAAAGCAGTCGAAATTAAATGAAATTGGCTAGAATAGGGTAGATGCCCAACTTTTATTTTAATGTCCGTCTGGTAGATTATTTTAAATCATTAGACAGGTATTTTTGATTTTCTTACAGAACTGAATACTTTCGACGGTATATTGATTTGAAATGTCGCGTGACGTCACTTCTATGTACATTTTATACGTAGAAATGACGTTTTAGCCCCCACTCCTAAACTTTGGTTCGTTGTAGCTAATATTTTTTGATTACCTAACTTACGGATTAATTAGATTTTTAATTTTCTTACCCTGTCATCATCGCAATTGCTCCATGGGTGGCTTAACTAACCGGTAATATAATTACAATAAATCATCCTAATGACAATTTTGCATTACTCTGCCATTTTTAGTTTTCAATCCTCAATTAGGAAACAAACCACGTTGTTTATATTGTTAATGTAATATTATTATATGTTTATCCTTGTTATCGGGCGATGCAATGTACTAGGAAGTGTGTGTTAATGTGTCCACACTTCATTATGTGTGGTATGTGCCAGACGTTAGGGATCGTCCCAATATCCGCTTGCATATTGTTGAGAGTAGGACACACTGTTGTATTTTATTCCACCATATTTTTTTTATAAAAAAAGCGTGATGGCCCGAAGGCTTAAGACGCCTGCTTCTCATGCTTGAGGACGCGTGGGTTTGAAATCTACCAACGGCAAGTACCAATGTGACTCTTTCCGAGTTATAAGTACTTTCTAAGATTATCTAGCCACCACTGACAAACGATGAAGGAAAAAATCGTGGAGAAACCTGGGCTAATAATCAGTAATTTTTTTTTTTAAGTTTGAGTTGCCAACCCGCATTGAGCAAACGTGGTGATTAATGCTCAAACCTTCTCCGTGTGAGAAGAGGCCTTTGTTCAGCTGTGGGCACTTATAGGCTGGTGATTATGATGATTAGAAACCAGGTGGAACCTTATGTTTTAGGAAGAAAAATACAACGGCAAACTTTAAAAAAAATGGATTAGAACGACTAGATCATTGTGACAAAGTTATAGAAACTTCAAATTAACAAACTAACAAAGAAAATAAATATTGGTTGCCAAGACAAGCGTATTGACGGTTTGATGAATCTCGAACAAAGGGCGGTTATGCACTCGACATACCTTATATACCGATCTAAATTTCCTTCTACCTTTGAAGATTCCCAACAATACTATTCCAATTTTAACTACAATATTAATAAGTAATAGTGGTGCTAAACCCAAGCGTATTGCGCGTCATGTTCCGCGCGTGCCTCAAAGAGCCATCAGCCCACCACAGATGGGGCCCAACAGGGCTGATGCCGATTCGGAGTTGCGGAGAACCTAACGGGTTATCCGGCTCGACGTGCAGGAGAAGGAACGGGGTGGTTTTTAGTCAGTAAGAGTCTGACACTCCCTCTCGCCTCACCAGTAGCAGTCATTCGATGATTTTCCCCCCTTAAAAAAAAGTGGTGCTGATCAGTTTATTTTGTTTGCTATGAATTTGTAATTTGTAATCAAGTTAAAAATTAAACTAATGAGCTTTTTCTTTTAATTTAACGAATGAAATGTAGATGTTACATCGTATGTGTATCGTGTATGTATTATTGTATCTGAGAGGGATCAAAAAGTTTGAAGCTGTGATGATTGTGAGCGGCGATGTCGAGCAGCCTACTCAAACTAGTAGAGCTTTTCTCAGTATTATCACGTGAGCAGCATTTCTAGTTAATTTAGCATTTCTGTGATGATTTAATTGTTTTTTTAGAGAGTTAAAAATAGGGACTGCCTCGTTAGCCGAGTGGTCGCAAGAGCGACTGCCGGACGCGGGGTCTCGGTGTGTTTTAAGTGGGTTTTAAAAAAAAATGTCAGTAGTTGCACGGAGTCTGAAAATGTGCCCGGTATATGGCAATAGGCTCACCCCCATTACATGGAACTCATAACATAAATAGTGAAAAGTGGGTGTTACTTCTGTGTGCACCTCTGCCTACCCCTTCGGGGATAAAAGGTGTGATGTTATGTTATTTTAAAAATACCTGATAATATTAAAGAAAGACGAGAAGGTACAAGTATTACATTTTATTATAAAAGAGGTGAAATATGAAACCAATTAAAAATTTTCAGACTCCTCAATCAACACAACGTTCTTGAATAAAATTCTTAATGAGGAGAACATTTATTTTTAATTTAAACATTCAAAAAACACCCTTATACGGTTTAATTTGACTCAAAATGTAGTAATTCTCAATTCCTTTTTCATTTTTAGAATACGATGTTGTATCCTAAGCTTTATTTTAAGGAAATATTGCACAAAAATAAACGGACGGCGGTTGAATTGTTTATCTTTCGTGTGTCCTCGACTTATGATAATTATTGTCTATATGGAGCGACATACAGGGGAGGACTGTGGGAAAATACAATATGCAATTAAAATAGTATTTGACTGATAACATAATTATATACCTAAAGGTATGAATTATTTTATACTTAAATACCTACTGGTTTTTTTTACGTGATCTGTTTCTATTTTATTCTTTCTATGTTTATCGTCGTCTACCTCAACGGTTGGTACGATGGTAGGCCAACTGGCTGCCGCGAAACGTGTCGCGGGTTCGATTCCCGCACGGAACAACTCTTTTTGTGATCCACAAATTGTTGTTACAGGTCTGGGTGTCATGTGTATGTGAACTTGTGTGTTTGTAAACGCACCCACGGTACAGGAGAAAATACTAGTGTGGGAAATTTTAATTTAATTTAATGGAAATTTTCTTTTTTCAAAAACGTTGCGTTTTTGAAAAAGATAATTTTGATCAAGCACTTTACACGGTCGTGGTCGATGACCATCCCTGAACTGCTCATGAAGAAACAGAGAAATGCACATCTGTATTGCGCAGTTGGCTAGTCTACTTGACTGACCAAACAGATCAGATTAATTTTGCAACGCATTGTAAACACTAAAGATAGCATTTTTGTCCTCGACTTCGTTCGCTAATAAAAATCTCGTTTTCATGTTGACATTTTTGGAGATTGTTTTTATTATTCCTTCACTATCTTCGAAGAATCTTATCTTTCTTTTTTAGTAGTTTCAAAAGTAGCTTTGGCCAGCTGTGTCGCCCGCGTTTTCCATGGGCCTATGTGCTAATCCAGATCATTAACTACCCCAGTTCCAAATTTGATCCCGATTCGTTTATTCGTTATGACGTGTAGAAGTAACAAACAAAACCATTAAACATACAAACTTTCGCTTTTAATTTTATAATATTAGTTACATTTTAGTTTCATTTTAAATGGGACAAGCCCGCCACAACCTCCGAAAACCGCTGCAACTCCTGTAAGGCAGGATCTACTGTAGATAACCCTGAAAACACCGGAACGCTGAAGTCCGGCGCGTCCCAGACACATGAACAACTGCCTTGGTTCCCGCAACGAAGTGAATCAGAAGATATTATAAGATAAGAAGAAGAAAACAAAACGATGGTTTTCACTACCCTTGATGAATTAATGCAGGAGACAGTGATTTTTGCTGTGCGTTGACTGTCATTCAATAACGACTAACAGAAGAGTTTCGTAGATGACGCAGAGTCCATCTCTGTGTACAGTCATTATGACTATTGTTCTAAATATATGTATGTATGTAGCTTTAAAAATAGTTAGCATTGGAAAACAGCACGAGCCGACCCAAACAGATAATGCAATTACATATCATAGTATTTGCTCGGAAACGTTTTCGACTTTGTATGGTTTTTGCATTGAAAGAACTGCGGCGTAAAAATAATATAATGATTGTATCTATATATAGAGTATAATTTTATCTAATCAATTTATTTAATTATTTTACTATTTTTACACCCCAGTTCTTTAGTGTCTTTGCAGTATAGTCTATATATAGTCTATAATCTATCTCAGTATAAGTAGGTACTAGGATATGACTATAGGTATAGCTGAAATTCTGGAATTCTTATTGGCTTGTGTCTTTTGAACCATTTGTTTTTTTAAACGTTGCCCTGAATTATGGTTTTCTCCTGTGTCGTGGGTGCGTTTACAAACATACAAGTTCACATACACATTACACCCAGACCCGAAACAACAATCTGTGGATCACACAAAGAGTTGTTCCATGCGGGAATCCAAATTGCGATACGTTGCACGGCAGCCAGTTGCCCAGACACTGCACCAACTGTGCAATCAATATTAAATGTACTCAAAGTATGCATTCAAAAGTATGGGTAGTTGTATGGATCTTTAAAGCCTTTCTGCTTACCTGTAAAGGCTTACACGGTAGGGATGGTTATAACTTTGCAAAATATAAATAAAAATATGCAAAACCGACAAACATAACCGAGCACCGATGCACCGATAACTGTACAGCTTAATCACATACACGCTAGGGCTTACCTGTGTCGCGGAGAACCTAACGGGTAACCGGGGCTCCGGCTCGACGTGCAGGAGAAGGAACGGGGTGGTTTTTAGTCAGTAAGAGTCTGACACTCCCTCCCGCCTCAACCAGGCGGGAGCAGTCATTCGATGATTTTCCCCCCTTAAAAAAAAAAGGCCTTACCTGTCAGTTATGCATTCACGGTTAAAATCATCATGCAAAACCTACCGTGTATGGTCTCCTTTACTTGCTGCGAATACCCTCACTTAATAGTCCATACGTTATGGTATATTAAGTCATGACTTCATGACTTAATATACAAACAACTAAAATAAAAATTAATGAGTAAGGCATACCTACTCATTAATTTTTATTTTAGTTATCAAGGAATAAGAAACAATACATTTTATAAATAATGCTACAAATAAATACATCTATTAACCACAAATTATAATGTCGTCCCAATGTGAGTCAACTATAGAATGTACCAGCAACTTTATTAATTTAATGTTGTCATCAATGTGTCTATTTAAAGTTATACTACTGATTTTATTTTTAAAATGGAGAACAACTGAGGTTCCTACATAAAATAGGTAGGTAACAATAGTTGCAAAATAAAATGTGTTCAATCTAGAAATTAAATAGGCCTATTAGGTTCAGCGTTCGTAGTTACTTATTTTGAGGGTTTATCTGTGAATTTTGTGATCACTTCAACAACAAAACATAGGTACAGATTCAAAAAAAACTTTTTTCATTTCATTCCACGCAGAAGTTCGGAGTTCCCTTTGTTTCGAAATTACTTCTCATTTTTAATATTAAATGTTTGCGTGTTTTATTTTATTTTTTAATATTGTTCCGCGAGCCGACTTTGATGTAATTATTCAACGCCAAGATTTATTGCGTTCTATTTTCGAATAAATGTTTTATTGTATAAAAACTTTTTTACGATGCGCGCCATTTTGTTTTTTTTTTAATATTTCGTTCTTCTACGTAGTTTACATGTTATTAATGTAACATAGGTATGTAAGGGTTAATAATTTTGTACATTGTTTAGGTAATAAAGGCTTTATTATTGTATAGTTTATTGTTTGATTTGGGTATAAAGGCTTTATGACTTTGGTCGGACATTGACTTTGGTTATGTACCGTCCTCGTAGACTGTATTGTTACGAAAATGTATTAATTACCTAATTATATAGATTTTATCAAACTTTCGACTCGTAATAAAAAGTTTAGAAGAGCCTATATTTTAATTGTTGAAATAAATTTGCGGTGCTAGGACATTTATAGGCAAATGACGACTGTGCACTTGGTTCCCGCGGTTATTACGATGTCCACGGTCCATCTAGCTAGGTGCGACCTTAATGAATAATAAGTAATTCAGACATAAACTAACAAAATGTAGATATTTCTCGTTACTTATCCCATATGGGAATAGTCAGCCCGGCTTATTAAACCTAACCACACCTCTTTCACGAATTCATCGAATAAAAACGTAATAATAATAATCATGAATACAGAATTTTTTTCTTTGTATTCACGTAACGTTCGGTCCCAAAAGCATTCGTTAGAATGAACTAATGAATGGAACGGTCACGCATGTCAATTAGTAAGTTTATTTTTCAGAACTGCGCACTATGTAGTTTATGTTCAAACAATTTTCCACTTTATTAGAAGAGTTTAAAGTTGGAAATGTATTAAGGAAGGTCGTAATAGTGTATGTTGATGTGCAGTGGTCTAGTTGCTAGTGTTACCTTGACCGACTTAGATAAAGAATTATGTGGCGTAGAAGTATATTGAGAAACGTAGGGTGTTTTAGTTTTAAAGTCATGAAGTTTTTTTATTAGGTATATTTTTATTGACCTGTAGGTATATTTTGTTACTATTTATTATGTAGGTATTCCATAAACGTGTCAAGTTTTTTTATAGTCTAGGATGGTGATTTAGTGTGGCCTTTGATTTACTTTATTGTCAAGGTAATTTTTTTTGGAATAGGTTTAATTCGATTCTGAATGTTTACGTTTGAGCTCTGTACAATTCTGGGCCTTATGCAGAATTTATTATACGCTAAGCTAAACTGTATGATATTACCTATGTACCTACCTCATGCTTATAATGTGTTGTTCTCTGTAATATTGTCTGTTGTATAAATATTATTTTGCTTTTTGCATTTATAAACACGTATGTGTACAGAAATAATTCAGTTAGTTTTTCTTGAAATTTGTACCAAACACACCTACGAGCAGTCTGTACTACGAGTAAGTAGAACCTTCATACCTAATATAAACTGATTGTGATAAAAATAACAGCTATCTAATAAAGGCAATAAATTGGAAAACGATAAATAGATAATCTTGTTAGATGCCCCACAAAGATTAACAATAAGAACACACAATTATCAGATTGTTTCTGATTACTGTTACCCTAGCTATTACAAACAAGGCCGGCCACTGCGCCCTTTGCTTGAAATGGAACACTTAATTATCTGTGGTCCAGATTATAGTCCGCCATGTCGGCGCCACTGTCGCGCGGGAAATAGGTCGGAAAATAAACAATTACACTATGACATGACCGTTAGTGATTTTCTTTTTCGTTTAATGAAAGATTTTTTTTGTCGTGTTGATTGAACTAAAAATGATAATTGACGTTACCGTTTATTTCTTTAATTGGGATCGCTACCTATATTAAGTCGTAAGCCCGCAATGTGGAAACTCGAACTTTAATAATGTACCTAATATCTGAAGTTATTCCGGTATTCAGGTCAGTGATAGTTGCTTATTCCTATGCCATTTAAATATTTAACTTTAGTATCACGTAATAAAGAGGAAATCGAAATGATAGCTTCAGGACGCTTCATGTGTTGGTTTTCTGTGCCAGTTATCGTCAAGCCGCATACAATACGATCTCCTTCTCAGCTCACAGCTCCCTACGAATAATTTTCAACTTGAACCATACTTTATTTGCCTATCTAAATAAAAACATAAGCAAAATTACAATAGTAGGTATCCGTCAATATTAAACGCGGAAGTTCGATATTAAAATGCGTACATCTGCAGACAGATTGACAAATAGATTTTTTCTTGAACAGATGTTGTTTAGTCTGTCGTCTTAGATTTATATTCGCAATAAAGTGAGAACGTCCAATTTAATTATGTAATATCTAGTGTTTTATTTAACAACAATTGAGTTTGTAATGGCGGGGAAAATTTTAGATCAAGCGTGAGCCCACAAGGTTATATGCGGGGTTCCTGACAACATTCAATATGCGATTAATTGGATAATGTAGAAGAAGTGGCTGCCTCTCTTTGGCTTAGTGGTCACTAGTCGGCTTCAATTTCGGGGCAAAGTATTACTTGGTTTTTAAAAAATCTTCAGTAGTAGCCCGGAGTCTGGAGTTGTGCCCGGTATATGGCAATAGGCTCACCCCCTGTTACATGGGATTCATGACATAAATAGTGCAAAGTGGGTGTTACATTGCACAGTGGCATTAAGTGCCGTAGGTAATGTGCACGTCTGCCTACCCCTTCGGGGATAATAGGCGTGATGTTATGTGGTAGAAGAAGTAGGAAATTGTCTTTATCAGTTTGACTTTAGTTTAAATCTAAACTTTAATTCAACGCTCAATAATAGCAATGCAAACGTGTGTTTTTGTTGATGTAACACAATATATGATGATACTGTGCCTGTATTGTGTATAACATTTCTTGATCATCTTTTTTTGTGTTTTACAGGAACGCATTTGACCACTTGGTGGCAAACAATGATGCAAGACTATGGAGTATCTACGCTTGTCTACAAGCAACCTAACAAATTTGGACTCAAAGATATGCAAGTCTTAAAAGGTCCTGAAAATCTAGACACTGGGATTTGGAATACTAATAAATTTATTACCAAAGAACCCCAAATTTTGTTTTGTTCAGTGCACAGACACTGGACTTAATACGTAGACACTGTTTTATTTATAGGACATATACAAATTCGTATATTTTCATTGAAGCAAATCGAAGAATATTCTCTTGTAAAAATATTTGACATTTTTCTTAACTTTTGCGTGATAATGATGTAACATTAACTTATTCTTATAATAACAAGTTTAATACGTTTAATAAATAGACGTGCCATGTTCCCACGCTTGTTATAGTATATTTTATAGCAGTGTTTCTCGTAAACTTCACATTTTTACTAACTAGAAAGACGTGTGCAGTTTTTGCTCAAGATTTTTAATATTTTATGAGAGGTGTGTTTGTTTTAAACTTCATTTAAGATAATAATTATACTGCTTTAGACTTCTTGATGCAATAATATTTACCTTCTTAGTTGATTGCAATCTATGAACCTTCGAGCCAAGCAGTCTACAGGATAGACGAAACAATTTTATCTAATTTTTAAACATTTGTTGCTTAACATCAAGTTGAAAGAGATCATTCGCAGTCTAGGTAGACTGCCAGGACGACTATTTTCACTAAAATAGGTACCAACCTCATCACTACCAAGGTACTTCCTCCACCCTTAGATTACGCCAGCGCTCAAAAAAGACCAAATTTTCTTGAGATGGCTTTGTAATGAGCGAGGCGTACGAGCTTGTTACCCGACTATTTTACGTTTGATGACATCGAAATGTTGCGTTACCCCGTTTAGGGCTCTGATTGGCCTGCTCCAATGAAACAACCAATCAGAGGGCTCAACTCGATAACATTTCGATCTCGGTAAACGTAACACAAATTCGTACTACGCCCTTAAGTCAGTAAATTTTGGCGCCAACACCAGACATTGCAGTTATATTTGCCGGAAAGATGTAAATATGGAGGCGTTTACCTTAGCCTCGGATCCCAGGGTTGGCACACTTCCAAGTTTCAGTTCTAGGAATGATACGATGACGGAGTACTCGATTTAGGGGTGCTAAACTTCGGTACTTTAGATTTTGTTGATAATTTTATGACTGGGTTTTTGTTGAGCGTAGATGATTATGTTGTTATTTGTGTTTTATGTCGTTAGGTATTGTTCGTAATGCATGCATCACCTGTGTTTTTCCAAAGTAATTAGATCTTTCGAATACTTTCCTACATTTTGTCAAAAAGCACGAAGTTTATAGTTAAACAAATTCCTCGACCAAACGTTATTTGGTGGAATGGAAAAGTAGTTGCTGTTGTTGTATCATCACCAGTTCTTATTTATATGTATGTAGACGTAGAAATAAATAGTGCAATTACAACACCTGTAGCAATAACGATATCCTAAGAAACATTTCATCATCCATTTCAACAAAACAAGCTAAACAAAACAGTCACACGAAGCGCACAAAAAACCAGGAACACGTTTTTCCAAATTAGCTGTTATTGCCAACCCTGAGATCTAACTCTTTCAGTTTTTTTGCCATCTTTTTCTAACACTTACAACTGCCGAATATCAGAAGGAGAGAGAAGATGGGACAAAGTTATCATTTAGAGTTTGAAAATAGAACAGGAGTGAGGGCGTGTCGTCTATATGTCGATGTAATGTCGTAGAGTTGGCAGCCGTTTGTGTGACGTCACATGATAATGGATTGGTTATAGGCAGTTGCACATTGCGCTTTAAATCGATTATCTTAATGCATAAAGTTGAATGACATTTTTTATTCCATATAGTAATGTTGTTTTTTCATTTTCAGAAAAGGTAACGGTATGTCATGAGATTATTTAAGATAATTAAAAAACGTTACCGTACTAGAATCAAAAGATTATATGGAATCACGTGCTTTCCTTCTGTTTATTCATCAAGAGCTTGAGTTGATATTATTTTAGGTTATGAAAAACGGTAACTCAGATGAAATGAATAGATAAACGTGACTAACACGGAATCATAAGAGAAAATGGAATGGAAGAAAAAAGGTTCAAGGTCGCTACTACACAAACCTAATCTGTACCTACGTCATCAAAAAATAGCAAGCATCATTTTGAAACCACATTAAAATGAAAAAAGCGTTGTATTTTCTAATGATGAATACATTAAAAGTCACAATGGTGTCAGTTTAGTGTAAGCTTCTACAAAATATTTGCTGTTGGCGCCGGTTGGCGCTCGTTTTTTGCCGATTTTACGATCGTTCCAGGAAATTGTTAGTTTTTCCTTATTTACAAAACATTGCTGACCTCCCACTCTCTCAGGTTTTTGTAATGTGTAGGTAATCGAGCAGTCTACCTCTAGATAACCCGTGCTTTTAGCCAAACGCCACTTTAGCGTTTGTCTACAGAGTGAGTAGGAAACTAAATGTTTGGGAATGACACTGACAAGTGTCAAAATTTCCGTCAATTCCATGTAATTTGGTTTTCTATTCTATATGTAGACAAGTGCTAAATGACATTTTGTTACAGCTGCTGTTATTCGATAGATTTGAATGGACCCGTTAAGTACCTACTACAGATACTGTTTAGCTGAGAGTCGTTCTTCTCCATAGGAATCTACACTTTGGAACGAGCAAATATCTTCACTAGACTTACCGACAGATTTGTCATCAATCTATTTATTCATAATTCAAAATTTCATAATTCAAAAATGCAAAATATAAAATATGTCTTATGTAAGTAAAATTGATCTCATAAAGTTAGATGCCTGCACTAGGACAATCATGCATCGCAGGCGACAGGAGCTCTATACATTATTGTTATAGGAGGACATCTTATTTCTAAAAACATAAATACATTTTTATCGTTATGCAATAGTAAACATTATCATTGTTTTAATATACATAAATATGTATTTATTTATTTTATTTTAATATAATAAATAAATACATTTTTTGTATAGTTTGTTTTGACGTTTAATGGTGTCTTCCTGGCTCCGACTCGAAGTGCAGGAGTTGGAACTGGGTGGTTTTTAGTCAGTAAGAGTCTGATACTCCCTCCCGCTTCACCGGGGCGGGAGAAGTCATTGGATGATTTTCCCCCCTTAAAAAAAAACCGTAAATCTTGAGCTGATATTCGCATATTTACATTTTTTTGTTACATAGTTTTTTTTTTTTTCTTTTTTTTTTCCTTATAAAAACGTTGCCCCACACTAGGATTTTCTCCTGTGTCGTGGGTGCGTTTACAAACATACAAGTTCACATACACAATGACACCCAGACCCGAAACAACAATTTGTGGATCACACAAAGTGTTGTCCCGTGCGGGAATCGAACCCGCGACACGTTGCACGGCAGCCGGTTGCCCAGCCACCGCACCAACCGTGCAGTCAAATAGTACACCGTTCTTGTCTGTTTCTTTTACAAATCAATATTAAGAATTGTTCCAATAAATGCAATCTTCTTCACATTATGACGAACATAACTCTTTAACCTCCATAATCATCAGAAACCAGTCCCCAAAATGAAAAACATCGTCTAGTTTTCTGTCAACATCGTCAACGTCATCTCTCTCGTTGTTTATTTTATTGTGAATACTTGTATCTCTAAAAGCTGTTGTTACTATGTATTTATCATCACTTTTCACAACAGGTTTGGCGCCTGTTGTTATCACTGCGACTGTTTTTGTTCCCTTATCACTGTTGCCAAGTAACCTGACCTTGCTGTAAAGAAATTTAGGTACCTACAGTATTTCTTTTATGAATGTTGTTTTTTCTTTGTCTGATCTTGAGAATTTTCATAACGGGTAGTGGTGATGATGAAAGGTAATTTTGTTTGTAAAAATGTGATGGTAAAATACAAAATTTTTAGTCAGTAAAACCACCCCGTTCCTTCTCCTGCACGTCGAGCCGGAGCCCCGGTTACCCGTTATGTTCTCCGCGACAAGATTTATGGGTAGGAATAAAATTAGGAAAAGAAAACTAATGAAGAAAAAAATCGTCTAAATATTTCCTTTCAGAAATAAGAAGATTAACTTTATCTAGATGTTTTTTATTCATTTCGTTTATTGGTCTTACTTAACTCATTACATAATATTTTATGAATCACAGTCTTTATATAAACACGAAGAAATAAACACCATTTCATCAGATGACGATAATAATGTCCTTCCATTAGGAATAGATTACAACTCTTTCAATTGTAAAGGTCCCTGTGTAGTGAGAATTATACCTACTACAGTAAGTGTTTCTGCTTTAATTATACCTATTAAAGAAAGTGTTTCTGTTTGTGTTGCGTCCCTTACAATAGCGTTTACATAATTCCTGGTTATGTCGTCTTTTGTTTTGTGTTTGTTTACGTTTACTCATGTTCCGTTATTTCCATTCTGTATAAAACCTTGAGAAGTTCTAGATTGAAATTGTATTACTTTTTTCTTTGTAATGAAAGAAGGAAAAGTACCTTTTTGTTGCCTTTTTTATGGAACAGGAAGACGCCAAACAGAAGAATTACCTATAGTAAAGATAAGCGCTTAAATTCACTGTTTAAGAGTTTAAGATACATTTTCATTTTAGTTTAAGAGACTATAGCGCCCAAATAAGACATTGAAACCCTGTACTTCTGTGATATACGACTTGATATGAATTAAAAACGATTAAACCACATGTAATTTTACTTAGTACCTAAACTTCTTAAGAAAATAATTTTCTGCAGTCTTTGCACTGACTGCGGGCGCATAGCGGCCTTTTAATAGGGATAATATAGCGGCCGGGAAAAGGGATGTGTGGGTCTCGTGTTCGCCTCCAAAATCATGCGCATCTTCTTGCTCCGATTGTGCAAAAAGTGAAGTGTAAAAATTCACAAACAGTATCTACATACAGAAATGATTGATTCTTAATAGTGATATAACAATCACTTACATGTTTTAAGCAGTGTTGTTAACATGTTTGAACATGTCAATGTGGCTCATTTTGGAAAGTTATTATCAGGCACTACCCTCGTATCATTAGGATTATCTTTTGTCACGACCTTTGACAAATGGCATTGACTACAATAATTTATAACTTAGGTAGGTGTCCCCCAACTATTTTCTACACCACTGTATATATACAATAAAATAGTTGATAATGTTTATTTTTACTAACCCAATTGTTTTGTCCTTTCAGCTACTAACAACTAAAAACTACCGCAAAGTTAAGTTCGACGGTTCAATAATTTTGCCGTCACCACTTGACACTGGCAGTATAGTCGACAACACCGTTTTGGAGACTCGGTTGCCAAAGAAGAAAAAAGAAACTTAAGTAGGTAAACATTACTTACGTTTTACCATTATGACATTCCAAAGTCTGCACCTGTAATGGAAAGTGTTGGGACAATGCTATCGTCTGGTACTTAGGGTCCTTTGGTATAATTTACGGTGAAATATTCAACGAAGACGCGATTTTCTTTGACATAATACAGTCACGGTTTTTATCCCCGCAGGGATAGGCAGAGGTGCTCATTACGGCACTTAATGCCACTGTACAATGTAACACCCACTTACACTATTTATGTTAAGAGTCCCATGTAATAGGTAATAGGGGGTGAGCCTATTGCCATATATAGGTATATATGTATATTTCAGTCTCCATGCAACTACTGAGATTTTTTTTAAAAACACAGTAATACTTTGTCCGACCCGGGAATCGAACCCGAGACCCCTTGATCGGTCGCACTTGCGACCACTTGGCCAAAGAGGCAGTGTTTTATTTTAAAGCCTATTAATACTTTACCTAAGGTCTCTTGTTCTTCAATTGTGGTAGTGACTGCGCTGGACAAACGATGCCATCAGAGTGCTTACTCTTGAAACCAATCTCAATGTCAATGCAATTTCAATCCAATAAAATCTCAATAATTATCCAATGTCAAAACTATACAACCCCTACCGTAACTGCTAAAGTAGCATTTAGAGTACGGAATATAAAACCAAACTTATACCATTTAGTTCATGAAATATCCACGCAATACGGATGCAAACGGCGCTAGTGTTACAACTCAAGAGGACGAAATATCAAAATGTCAATGTCGATCGATCGGAATTGGATTCAAGAGTAAGCACCCAGCACTGATCATCATTATAATTGACGTAGATACTTTTATTGCGGAAAATCATACCTAAGGCAATACAAGTCGTTACCAGTTATCCTCTAAAACGTTCTAGAATGATCCACATTCAATGAAGGTGGAATTAATCGCTTGCTTAGTACGCATCACACGTCAATGTCAGTTGAAGAAAAGGGTTACTATTGATTGCAGCAAGTGCAATCAATAGTAACTTAAAGTACTTACATTGATTAGCCAATGTATTAGTCAGCTGGATTCATTGCCAAGCAATTATTGACCTTAAGCCATTCATTATTATTTGTTAGACGATTGATTGATGCTTGTTTACTTGAGTACTTAGATATTTATTAGGAGAGTAAAGACTGAATTACTTTTTAACGGACTTCAAAAAAAGACGGTTCTTATATTGACCTGTATGTATTTATGTATGTATGTTTGTGTGCAATTATCTCGCGATTGGCAGAACCGATTTTAATGCAGTTTTAAGAAAAGTTACACTTTTTTTAAGGGGGGATAATCATCGAATGACTTCTCCCGCCTGCGTGAGGCGGGAGGGAGTGTCAGATTCTTATCGACTAAAAACTACCCCGTTCCTACTCCTGCACTTCGAGCCGGAGCCCCGGTAACCCGTTAGGTTCTCCGTGACTCCGAATCGGCATCAGCCCCATCCATGGTGGTCTGATGGCTCTTTGAGGCGCGCGCGGAACGCGACGCGCCGTACGCTCGACTTTATTATACATACTTAGGAAAAGGTTTTAGTATATTAATTCACCGGCTTCAGAAAAAGTTTATAAAAGTATTATTTCTTGTCCATATAATATGATGTGAGCCTATTTTTGCCATATTTCGAAGCACAATTCCATATTCCGTGCTTTTACCGGGATTGTGTATACGACAGACAATACACAATTCTCTTTTTATGTTTTCCTTTTGTGATTCTTATCGTTAAATGATAACAATGAGTATAACAAATGATGTTTCTTTCTTAGTTGGACGTACATTAGAGATTTTTTTCTTTTTGTGCTCAAAAAATATGGTAGAATCTTGTCTTGTCGCGTTTGATAAATGACTCGTACACCTTTTGCAGATTAAAATTAACTGAGTAGCATAAAGTAGAAAAATGTTAAGTAATTACTAATAACAGATTTAGTATTCAAACGCAATATATGTTTTGGTCAAAATATTCAAGTCAAAATCGAACCTTTAGGTATATATAGGTACTTTTGAAATGTCTACACTTGCATACTCCGCCTGTCTCTCAGTGAAGCTTGGTACTTGTTCTAAAATGTAGATGAGTAGATTCGTATGGAGAAGAATATGCAAGAAACTCCATGGTTACTCTATTTAAAAACTTCTTGCTCAGCATGTCATTTTAGTGACCTCTGTATCGAAAAGTCCATCAATACAGGGTTTGACCTGGACGTCGAACTTGAGACTCATGCTACCCACCGCCATCCTACGCACTTGCATGATAGCATTGTGTCTACTCGACCTATGAAGTTATATGCCAATTATGTAGGTACAGTTACATAAGGTAATATTGTTTACATTATTTATGATTGCGATGATGTAATCAATGCATCGGAAGGTCCTCTATAAGGTCTTTAGTAAGGACACCGAGCGGAGTTGTAGGTATAGGAATAAAACTTAGGTAGTAGTTCGCTCCTAACCATATGACCTTAGTTAGATGAATTGAACTGCATTGATGATGAATTGAATAAGATATTACTGCATGTTAGAAAGCACACTCTTTTTTGTGTGGGTGTCGTCAGAGCCCTCTGGGAGTACCTACACATTTGACAGAAATAGGGTAGGTGCGTCCTTTGTTAAACATAAATAATTTTAGCCGTCAGAAAAAAACAAAAAAAGAAAAGAAAAGAAATGTCAATTATTATGTTTCCGGCTTACTGACGTAACTGTTTGATGAAGAACTCGACTAGTTTCAAGCAATGCTAAGGCTCATAGAACATAGACATGGTTAGCATTCCGCGTCTCGCGACGCGGCGACTGTCGCGCTGATACACGTCAAACAGTTACGTGAGTAAGCCGACTAACATACTAACTAGTTTAGTATGTCTGACGAAAGTTTTAATATAAACATAAATGTCAATATATGGCAATAGGCTCACCCCCTATTACATGGGACTCATAGCATAAATAGTGGAAAGTGGGTGTTACATTGTTTAGTGGATAATGTGCGCCTCTGCCTACCCCTTCGGGGATAAAAGGCGTGATTTTATGTGATGTATAAACGTCAATGTTCATTCTAAAAACTTAAGACGTATTTGATTTGAAGAACGATTACCTACTTAATGATGTACCAAAGAGAACTGTGTCAAAGTAAGTGCCGGTTTTAAAATGCTTGGCACACTTCATTAGCTTTGCCAATGGAGTTTCCTTCCTTATCCGCCGTTTACTTAGTAATGTAAATAATAGACTGTCTTTATCTTCTGGTTTCTCTCTTATTACCTAATAATATTTGTTATTATTTTATATACCTTACAAGTGTTACGCACAAAGTCGGAGCAGATTTTAATTACAATTAGGTCTACCCTTGAAATTTTCAAATTAAGCAATAGGCCTCTATTTATTGATTCTTTTGTACTACACAATTTTATAAAATAAAACGAGGAAAGTAAAATATTACAAGACTTACTTTCGCCAAAAAAGTCACTGTTCATATACCTATCTCTGTTGCAAAATGCATCGAATTTAGGTTAGCTATTCAGAGGTTTAAGCAACTCAAACAAACAGACTATTACATTTTTATACATGTTGTTTTTGTCGATTATAATTAGGATTTATTTTAATCGTGTTTTGTTTATAGTGTAAATTGTTCTGGATATTTCCGCAACTGGATAGAGGAAGGAAAATGTCAGGAGGCTTTGTTTATGCTCGCACGTTTTAAGGATGCTTGAAGATTGCGGAAAAATATTTGTTGTGTACAAACATCCTGGTAGAGTTGAATTTGTATGGGTGGTATTTATAACTGTATTGTTTTTATCAAATTAGCAATCCATAATTTTGTACTATCGTGTGTTATGATAACGATTGTGTATAGAGAATTGCATATGTCATTTTCCAATTCCTATTCTAAACAAGAGTCGCGAAGAACCTAACGGGTTACCGGGGTTCCGGTTCGAAGCGCAGGAGAAGGAACGGGGTGGTTTTTAGTCAGTAAGAGTCTGACACTCCCTCCCGCCTCACCCAGGCGGGAGCAGTCATTCGATGATTTACCCTTTCAAAAAAAAGTTTAATCTAACCCACTTTACTATCTCTTCATTATACTACCTAACTGCAGGAATAAGGAATGTCGGTTTATCCGAAAAGCAAGTCACTATACGATCTTTAAACTATCTGGTAAAGAAAAATATGCAAAAATACAAAATACAACCTCTAACTGACAAACTTTCCATGACAAATAACAATTCGTGCAATCAAACATGTACCTAAAATGTAGATAGTGTAGATTTGATAATCCAACGTACGATTGGATGCACATGCGACTTTTTATCAGTGATGTCAGTGTTGTGTTGGACGCGGAAATATCGATCATCACAAAAACACGTGTTTTGGGGCAAAAACATCATGATCGCGGTACTTAGTTGCACAAACAACAAAATGTGCTGATGACTGATTGTCAGTGTTTAGGATTTATTAGTCAGTAATAGGTAGGTACTAAAATAACTCTATTTTTTCTTCGCAATTTTAATAAGTTAAGTTGCAATTATTATCTAGCTATGAACTTTATGCACCCACTGTCAATCAGTTTAATATATTAGAACAGTTTTGAAAGATAGGTGTTCCAGCCCTGCAGCTGTATACAAATGCCATTTAGCGTTTTTTTTTTCTTTTGGCAACCGAGTCTCCAAGTAGCTGAAAAGGACAAAAACCATTTAGCGCTTGTCTACAATATGTATTATATGGAATAGACGTAAATTTTGACACTTGTCAGTGTCATCCCCATACGTTTAGTTTTCTACTCTCTCTGTAGACAAGCGCTTAGGTGGCATTTGGCTAAAGGTACTGGTTACTTGGAAAAAAGTCTTTAATATTCTCGAAACTGAATCAGTCACCAAGGATCAGGACTCGAATTCAGGCATTTAATCTGGATCTTTCAATTTCTTAACTTTATATGAATTTGATACGTATTTGACTGCTCTGGTGCTTGTCAAAAGCTTTCAATTGCAATTTTATTTTATTAACACAACATAGAACTAGATCACTTTATAATAACGGCTCTATATGTCACTGTTGAAAGCTATACGTACAATGATATATTACACACTTCTTCTTAGTCGATTTTCTCACTGCTGAGGATCGTGACTCCCTCTGATTCTGCTCACTAGATGTCGCCATTTATCTCGTTCCATTGCTTCGTGCATTGCAACATTCATAGGTATCTCCAGCTCCTTGGATATTTGGTCAGACCACCGTATGGGACTCCGGCCTCTCGGTCTCTTTCCTTCTACCTTACCAGTCACTATGAGGCGTTCCAGACTGCCAGCATCTCTGCGAGCAATATGGCCAAAGTATCGCACAATCTTTTGCAAACAAACTGTGGGCAAACGAAGTGTGATATATTACACTACACACACACAAATAAACAGTCGCATCTTACAACTTCGATTAAACACCAAACACTAATCCCTCAATCTTTCTACATCCCCAATCACCAAGGAAATAAAGTTAGAACATTTCAATGCTCACGCGCAGTTTTTTGACAGTACATTAATTTCTAAGATCAAAGGTACTTGACAGGATTTATTGCTGCTCCTCGAGGGTTTGGCAGGTTTCCAGGAGTATGTACTGGTAGACATGGTGGCTTCGTGATGATGTCAGTGGTATTTAAAATTAGAACACATTAATCCATATGGATACGGGTATGAGCCGCCATTTTGAAATTAATTGTTCTTTTTTCATTTTTTATGGATTTATTTTTAAAAGTTCAATGACCTGGTTGGACTTTGTGAGGCTCTGTTAGATAAAGAACTGATTTTTAGATTTTCTTCCATTCAGCAAGAGTCCTGCAGGCTTACTCTTGATTTTAATTCCGATCGATCGACATTGGAATTTGAATGTTTCGTACTCTTGAGTTTGACACTAGCGCCACATTGGTTTTAAATTGTGTGTCTATTGTATGAAACTAAATGAGATTAGGATTGGATTCGAATTGCAATAAACGGTACTCTTGAGCACGTTTTGACAGCTGTCAATTGCGCCAATATTGAGTTGCGATTGTTTGTTTATTGTGATTTTTCCAATAACAAAAGTGTAACTTTTTAGAGATTGTTTTGCATTTTAAGTGAATTTTCGTCAGAGATTACTGTATAATATGGCACGATTAGTCGTTATGTACAGTGTTTTACGTAATTCTCATAAAAAACAATTAAAACAGAGGCGAAATGAGCGTAGGTTGATGCGGTATATGGACAAAGCGTTTTCAATGAACGAAGTGGAGTTCCAGGCGAATTATAGAGTGACCAAGGATTTATTTGGCGAGCTTTATGATAATATTAAGCCCTTTCTGCCAGCTCATAAGAGAAAAAATGACATATCACCGAAATATAAGGTAAGCATACTACGATCTTTCATTACGAACTTAGCTCAACAATGATTTAAATTAAAATACATAAGTGCTACTATCATAATAATATATTATCATAGCCAGTGAAATAGCCATAGGTTAATACCCATATGATTCTTGCAGGTTTTAGTGGCATTATCCTTTTATGCTACTGGGAGCTACCAGAAACTGGTTGGAGGCACATATGGGACCCCAATGTCGCAGCAATCCGTATCTCGTGCTATACGAGATGTAACAGCAGCTCTAAACTATCCTGCAGTAGCAACCAAATGGATTAGGTTTCCTCAAAATCGCCAAGAAAGGGATGCTATAAAAAGAAGGTAATGTTGATTACAATCAGCTGTTTATTTTCAAACTAACATAATTTGTTCACATTTTATTGCATATGTACCTACAATAAATTAGCAGACTAATATCACCTTGTGCATTCTCTATCAGTCAATTTAAGAACATATAATTATTATAAAAGTACTAAACAAACATAAAACTATGTACATACATTTTCTACTTAATTATTAAACTGTCAAACACCAAGCGGTCACCGGTGACCGCAACCTATTGTTCTATAATTGTGTCTACAAAACCGGTACTCGACGAAACGTTAACACTGTTTTTATGTCTTTTTATGAATTTGCTGTCCAACTTAACTTAATTGTGGGTTTACAATGGTGAACAGCAGTTCAAAAATGTTAACAACAATAATATGTCTGTTTTGTACTTATTGTTTGTAATGATTTTTGTAAATAACGGTTTAACCAGGTATATTCTTTATGTTCCAGGTTTTATGAAAGGTTTAATATACCATCTGTGATAGGGTGTATTGATGGTACACATGTAGCCATCATTAGGCCATCAGAAAATGAGGAGAGATTTTTTAACCGCAAACATTTCCATTCAAGGAATGTTATGATTGTAAGGCAATACTTCTCATTAATTAATTACATAACCCATTTGACTTGTTGTAACAACTTAGTTTAATAACCCTTTTATATTATTTTCAGATAAGTGATGCAGATTTAATGATTCTGTCAGTAGATGCTTCATATGGAGGGGCATCACATGACAGTTTTGTATGGAATCAGCATCCTGTGAAACAACACTTAATTGATTTAAATAATAATGGAGAAAATGTATTTTTACTAGGCAAGTATCTAAATGTTGTAAACAAGTCATCAGTCATATCTGCATTTTTCTGACTGGGAATATTTTTTATTTAGTTTTTGTTTCAGGTGATTCTGGATATGCACAGAGGGAGTACATGATGACACCAATTATTGATGCTCCTCAGGGTTCACCCGAAGAATATTACACCAAACTGCATTGTACGGCACGGAATACAGTGGAGCGTACCATTGGTGTATTGAAAAATAGATGGAGGTGCTTACTCAGGCATAGGGTGTTACATTACCACCCTGATGTAGCAGCTAAAATAATAAATGCATGTTGTGTGTTACACAACATGCATACATAGGGTAGATGAAGATCTTGAGGACAATACAGCTGAAAATGAAAATGATTACCAAGATGTCACTGCCCAAGAATCTTCTGGTAGTAACACAGCTGCTGAACTAAGACGAGGTATCGAAAAGAGAAATGCTTTAGTTCAGCAGTTGTGGGCGAGCAGACGGTAAATGTTTTTATTTTAAATTTGTATTTGGCTTTTTTTAATCTATTGTATTTTTTTATCATTTCTGTCTTTATTATAAATTAGTGGTCCTTTTTTATTATATGTCATATCATTTTTATATAGTCTTAATTATGTTATTAAGAAAGAATAAAAATACATTATAAAAAGAAAACTTTTATTTATTTTACCCATTTTAAACTATAACATAAATCAACAATATAAAATTAAATCACAAATCAACAATGTAACAAGGAAATCATAATTATTAGACCTAGGTACATTAAATCAATATATCAAATAGAATTGCTAAGGATTTGGCATTTTACTAGCTACATCTGAAATTGCATTAGCAATAGATGTCAGAGCATTAGCTATATTGCCAATATTTTCTGACAACTTAGCCAATGCTTGTGCTGTAATTAGCTCTGCTTCAACCCTGCGTGCTTCGATACTTGAGAACTGCTCCATTTGCGAATCCTCGAAATCAACGATCGGCGCCGCCGGCGAGTTCGTGGTGCTGGTGGTATAGTAGGTATAGAATTCTCAAGTGGGGTAGGCGATGCAGGTACTGAAATGTAAAAAAATACGTAAAACACTATTATAAAAAGTTAAATAAGTACTTAAGTTTAACACTCTAACATTCATTAGAAGGTTACACATTAGTGCTTCCCACTTGAGCTATGTAAGCACACACAAACGGCACATTCTAGTGTGACTAATTAGACTCCATGTTAATAAATTTATAAATTCAAATATACTTACTTGTGGATGAAGCTGGTATTGCATCAATGTGTGACATGCCAAGAATAGGAGAATTAGCTTGCATTACTTGTTCTCCTGTTTCTACAATCTCTATCATTATAGGTAGCTCTGTATGACTACTGTGACTAGTCTGAAACATCAAAATTATATCAAATTATTTTTGATTTAATCAAATCTTATGTAGCTACATTATTAATTATCTTTGACAAAAATTACCGATTGAGGAAATGGGTTGACTGCCAAACTTGTATCGCCTGTTGCAAATTCTCGCCCACCCATTACTGCCACCAATCTAGTATCTAAAGCGGAGAGCGCTGGTAAGTTATCTGATGCTCCGCCACCAGTGCGTCTCATTGAGGCTGAGAGTCCTGCACAATGTTTCCGTAGAGCGCACTTCTTCTCAGCCCAATACTAAAAAGAAAATGCATTCATTTTGATGAAATTGCTCAAGTAATATAATAATAATTCAGATTAAAAGTAATGTTATGTAGCAAGTAAGTAGTCATTTTAATTACCTTCGCCCAAGCCCTGCCGTTTTTATTGGCACCTCCTAACGAATTTAAAGAAGTCGCTAAATTTTCCCACTTTCTCTTCGTTTCTATTTGGCCTTGGGTTGTCCGAACTAAGCCCTTAGCTACGCCTGGATTTTGTTCTAAAAACTCCACTAAACCTTCTAATTGGGCGTAGCTAGGACGACTTGGCATTGCAACTGAAATTGATAAACATTGATTAATTAGGCCTAGACATACAAAATACAAGTACCTAATGGTATAGTTCTATAGGTAGTACATGGACCAACCAAAGTAGTATGAAAGTTCACAAATACAGCTTAAACAAATACTATAGCAAAACAATGCCGAAATATTTATTTATGAGCATTTAGGTACTTACCAATTGTTTAAACGTTGATACAAGGTAACTAAGTTGGCCGTTTTCACTTTAAAAAGTAAATAAGTATATCTCAAGGTATATAATAAGTAATAATGCAAACAAACTCGTTCGTAATTTCTTCTAAAAACTTTAGAACGTTTTAAATTATGTGGAGAACTTTTACGGAGGGGTTTTTTTAGTAGTGTTGCTAACGTATAGGTACATCCAAAGCAAACCAAAGTCATGATAAATTTATTTTTTTAATTATTTACTTCCTTAAAAATAAATAATCTAGTTAGAGATAGAAAACAAATAATTATATGAATGATTATTATTTTTAAACCTTATTTTTTTAAAGATATTTGATTTTAGAGCCCTGTCTCAAGTTTATCGTAAAACGTCGAACAACACTATTGTGTTTCGATGCATAGCTAACTTCACGTTACACTAAACAATCGTGGGACAATTCCGATTTCAATCCAATGTTATCATTATTGTTTTCAAGAGTACCGAATGTCGTGAGTTCAAATTTAGCATTGGAATTGGATTGGCTTTGGATTGGAATTGAAATTAGTTTCAAGAGTAAGCCTGCTTAACTTAATGATTCTGATTTAGCACAAATATACAGTGAACCAAGCTATTAAGTTTGTATTATAACTTTATCAGTGTACATGAAATCACGCCTTTTATCCCCGAAGGGATAGGCAGAGGTGCACACAGAAGTAATACCCACCTTTCACTATTTCTGTTATGAGTCCCATGTAATAGGCAGCGAGGAGCACGCCAACGTCAATGCACACCCCCGCGCACACTCCAGAATATACCCCTAGCACCTCATATAATTATAAATGTATATATATCATATTCCATATACCAGGCACAATTCCAGACTCCGTGCTACTACTGAGATTTTTTTAAAACCCGGTAGTACTTTGCCCGACCCGGGGATCGGCGTTAGCCGAGTTGTCGCAAGTCTTGGCCAACGTCTCTGTTAGTAAAAATATTCTTATAAAAAAGTATAAATGTCAAATAAGTCGAAGCCCAAACGAAAAACGTTATCTATGATTCATTATCTCCAAATAAGGAAAAATATTCACACTAGCTATTACTTAAATGCTTAACAATTAACTTTAATGCTTGTTTAGTACGAATTTTGTATTTTGATATTATCAGTTGCAATTTCACATTAAAATTGAACTGATTTGATACGTATATGGTAACATTATTATGATTCGCATCAATGTATCTATACCTGATGTTTAAATGTTATCTAACCAGGACATGATTGCTAACAATTTCGAATATATTTTTAAATTTAAATCTGACTATAGTGGAACTAAATATTTTTAACTTTGATTAACATTAGGTCATAGGTGCTTATGGGACGACGTGTGCCATCGTAGACCGCATCATCGCTTACCACCAGGCGAGATAGTGGTCTAACGTCCGTCCACGAAATATAAAAAAGAGCATACCGGTTGGCACTTCTTTCGTATTTTGGTAAAGTTGACATGAACTTTCTTTTGTTTATTGGTTACTAGCGACCCGCCCCGGCTTCGCACGGGTGCAATATGCATGTATTATACATACAAACCTTCCTTAAGAATCACTCTATCTATTAAAAAAAACCGCATCAAAATCCGTTGCGTAGTTTTAAAGATCTAAGCATACATACGGACATACAGCGAAAGCGACTTTGTTTTATACTATGTATTGATAACTAGGTTAATTTAATTAAGTTAATTTAAAATGTTCGAAATTCAAGTTTAATTGTATAGGTAAGCTTATAATTAAAAATTCAAGTTCAATAGTATTTTTTTTTAAGGGAGGAAAATCATCGAATGACTGCTCCCACCTGGGTGAGGCGGGAGGGAGTGTCAGACTCTTACTGACTACTGACTAGAAACCACCCCGTTCCTTCTTCTGCACGTCGAGCCGGAGCCCCGGTTACCCGTTAGGTTCTCCTCGACAAGTTCAATTGTATAAGCTTATAATTAAAAAATATATAAGGTGCTATATAATTATCTGCCACGGCTTAAATAGGAGGTAGTGTTGTGTTTGAAGATTATAATAGTTGGTATAAATTATTGATTATGAGTCATTTATTTTTTCATACAACAAATCTACATATTAATTTGTATTGATTTATTGGCATAAAACCATCCCGTGTTGCCGCACTGCATCGAACTCATTCAATTCACAAAACGAGGGCACCGCTCCGTCATACATTGTTGCCATTCTTATCGAGATAATGGCAGATTGAAAGAAGAAGAGAAAGAAGAATGGCAACAATGTAAGACGGGGCGTTCGAGAACGAGAGAGCATATCGCCGACACAGGCGCCGGCTAGGCAGCGAGGAGCACGCCAACGTCAATGCACACCCCCGCGCACACTCCAGAATATACCCCTAGCACCTCATATAATTATAAATGTATATATATCATATTGGAATTGTTTGATTTCTCCCAGTATATGATTTGATAAATATACGGATAGATATCATACTGTCTGTACGATTGCTATCCGTATACAGATAAATTAATCATTATAAATTAAAACATCATTATTTATAAAGGAAATAACAAAATAATAAGATATCGTTTTTCAATTATTTTCAAACATCATAATTTTGAAAAACAAAAAGAAAGTTTTGTCACCTGTAGGTATGTAAACATTTTTGCCACGTGAAAGGCCTGCTAGACCAGCGTGATACCACGGCTTGACAAAAAACGGGCGTGAAACAATCGCAGCGTTGTGTTTCGCCGTGTTAGTGAGGATAATTGATAAACGATGATTGATAACCATCGTAATACCGATTTTGAAACCCGAGTATTGTTTATTAAACAATACGATCTCAGGTGATGACAAAGTCTTAAACCGCGTATTAGGTTTTGTTTATTAATATGTTGGAATATCAAACAGGCTCTGAACATCTCACTCTTACACTGATATCGGTTTATTAATACGGGCCTAAGATCTGTTACGGAGCAGGTCGGCTCGCTCATCGCGCGATTGGGCTGATCCAGTAGGGTTAAATGTAAATGTAATAAAATACCTATGTGTATATGTAAATAGTACACATAAAGTACTTTGTGTAAAAAAGTGGTTAATATAGGTAGCACGTAAGACTTTTGTAATAATTAATATTACTTTAATAAAAAATGTAATGGCACGGACAAAAGTCCGTGGAGAATGTGACAAATATATAATTATAAAAAAAGATCTGCTACGAACTTGTAACTCTTTAGTGTCGCGAGTGTCCATGGGCGACGCCGATTGTCCCATTAGGAGCTCCATCTGCTTGTTTGTCCTCCCTTTCCCATAAAAAGTACTGCAGCATTTCATAACATTTTTACGATATTTACAAAATATAGGAGTGCTATGATTAATATTGAAAATATGTAACAAAGTGCTCCAATGTCGATGGCATCTGATACGGTATCAGGCAAATATCAAGGTTTTACATTCAATAAAATGTATTGTCGAGTACCTACATACATTTCTGAAAATTTTAGGTAGACATGTCATTGTTTTGTTACTGCAAATGTTTTATTATGATAATGTGAAGTATGATCAAAAGGTGTAGTTGGTTTTTGCAAAGGATTGACCTTTGCACTTGGCGGGTTTTTTTTTGATTTAGAAATATTTTTCAGAAAAGACACTACTTTCGAATCGTGGTTGGAGCTATCCCATTAGATTATTTCGTCTTTTTGAGCTATCACAATTGATTGATTTAAAGTCTGATCACACTCCTCATGAGTATGAGCCCCTGGTGTGCCTTGAACCAGTTGAGTCTTGTTAGAGTTAGAGTTAAGATACACAAAAAATTAACTTAAAATATATAACAGCGTTCCTTATACTCCTCAAAACAAACAGAACTGATGTTTTAGATATGAATATCTATTAAGGAAACAAACCCAGTTGGTATTGTACAACAGCTAATCACTAATCCACGGGACAATACCCTTGAGTTGAACCCACACACTTAAACATGTACAAACAACTTCACCATAATATTTACCGTATTCGACATTGAAATGAAAGATCCACTCGAGATTTTATCAGCGAATATATATTTATTGCGGCGGGAACAGGCTGGACACTACGATGCTTGTTTTTATGAAAAACTAATATACCTCTATATACATACATACATACATAATTATGTGAAACATTATTCAATCGCATGTGTAAAAGATGATCGTGGTGGCCCGAAGTTTTAAGACGCCCGCTTCTCATGCATGGGAGTGCAGGTTCGAAACCTACCAACGGCAGTACCAATGTGACTTTTTCCGAGTTATATGTAATTTCTAAGATTATCTAGACACCACTGACAAACGGTGAAGGAAAACATCGTGACGAAACCTGGGATTATAATTTCTAATTATAAGTTTGTAACAGCCAACCCGCATTGAGCAAGAATGGTGATCAATGTTCAAACCTTCTCCGTGTGAGAAGAGGCTTTGCTCAGCGGTGGACATTTATAGGCTGTTGATGATTGATTCCATGTATAAACGACGAGATACTTCGAGGATGGTAATCAAATATGTCTATAATTAACACGTTAATCGTCATAGGGGTCACCGGTGACCGACTTTAGCCTTGATATCTGTAGGATTTACTTATCAACAGATTTCTATTGGCGGTCAAAGGCTTCAGGATTTAAAATATTTGTAAACAACCACAGAGATGGTTATGGTGCAGATAAGGTCAAATTTGTATCAGAGAAAGACGAAAATTATGATACACGAACTAATACGAACAATTTGTTGTTCGAGAGATCATGTGCGCGATAGTTGATATATAATTATCTACCCGTAACATTACTATGGCTTATGGGGAATTCAGGATAGATATATGCCATAGTAAAATTAATACGGTTTTTACCATAAGATAATGACAATTATTATCAATGGGATATACCTAGATAATTTATTGTTTTTGGGGTTTTTCAATTCCAAAAACATCAGCAGTAGATAAGAATGTACGTGTATTAATAAGTAATATTAGTATTTCCATATTCATTTACTTACTACAGCGTATAAACGTGATAGTTACACGATATTTAAATTTTTTCTGTAGATAATTGCGCTTCAGTGTGCAAATTTTCGACATTTTTTCAGCTTATACCTTATTTTCGTAGCCAAATATTTGGATGTCTTCTAAAATAGAGTATTAAATTGTCACACCTTCTTTATGTATCTAACTCTACATAAGAAAATAACTGCTATAAATGCAAACAAAACGCATATGACATGCGAATTAAAATAAATACTCAGTTGCAATCATTAATGCCTACTTACCTAGACGGAATTAGAGAACAAAAAGCTACCAAAATATTCCTAAACAAATTGACTAACTTTTGTTTTAGCTAAAAATTATGAAAATGGTCTACTTTTTGACATTTATATGTTATTTGAAATCTTTGATCCTTTTAGGTAATGTCAACGTCTTAATTAAAAACCTTGGATGTCGTCCTCAATTTGTTAATAAAAACAAAAATAATTGGTATGTACGGAAATATAGATTTGCACATCAAGTTTACGTAAACTGTCCAATTCCTTCAATTTAATTTCAACTTTACAGCTTTGTAATAAGTTTGAAAACCTCTTTACTAAATTCTCTCTTGTTTTGCATCTGTCAATTTTCAACATGGCCGCCGTCTGTGTTTTCCCGCGCAATTCGGTGTCACTTCACACTTCCGAGGGCAATGATTCTCACATCAAAAATGGCGTTATTCAGTCGTATGTATGTTAATAAGTGTACTTAATTGCTTTGATCTGTAAAGAGGTTGGACAAGATGAAAGAGTTTATGTTTTAAAAGATCTGACAGAGAGATTGGGGCATCAGGTTCTAAACAAATTATTATTGTCGGAGTGTGTCAATTTACTAAAATTAGGGCGCGGCGTCGCTTCGTGTGGCCATGGTTGAAAAGAATGTCAAATAATTTTACTTTTAAAAATTTAATTAATACTGAGTAATTTACAACTAAATATATTTTGGTTTATAAATACGAAACTTAACCCTGAAATATCAGAAGGTACAAAAGCCTTGAAATTTATCATTTGCAAAAACCATAGGATATGAAATGGATAAGATATACTTGGGATAACCTAAGATATAATAATGCTTATTGTATTATGAGATTTACGAAACATCATAATATTATCTTAGGATAACACAGACGTACATAATATCATGAACATGTATTGTATAGTACACAGTAAACACGTAGTTGTTTGTTATTATTTGACAAGGAAGAAGGAAATAATGATAAGCCTTTTAGGACCTTGACTTGACATTCGATTAAGCCAAGGATACACTAGGGGACAAAATATGTCCCACGACATTTAACAACAGCCTATGAATGCCCACTGCTGAGCAAAGCCTCTTCTCACAGAGAGAAGGTTTGAGCATTAATCACCACGCTTGCTCAATGCGGGTTGGCGATTACAGACTTATAATTATAAATTATAAGCCCAGGTTTCCTCACGATGTTTTCCTCCACCGTTTGTCAGTGGTGTCTAGATAATCTTAGAAAGTACATATGACTCGGAAAAAGTCACATTGGTGCTTGCCGTTGGTTGGTCTCAAACCCTCATGCATGAGAAGCGGGCCTCTTAAACCTCCGGGCCACCACGACATGCATCGGCGATATGTCGAGTGAAGATGGCCGATTTCGCCCCGACTTATTATTAGGCGACAACGCGTGTCTTATGTCCACAGCGACGTTGATGTTGCCAGACATGTCGACCAAAGTCTGACAACATCGCGCTACTTCACTCAACGTCGCTGGCGACGCATATTACAGGATATTTGTCCCCTAGTGTATTCTTGGATTTACTTCTTCAATCTTGTTTGCCAATTTTTATTTCTGAATTAACATATATCAAATTCTTAATGGTTTAAATGGCCGTTAGTCTGTAACATGTAGTGTGTCAAAAGTCGTAATTACTTTGTTGTTTCTGTTGGTGTACACATTTGCCTACTTCGTGTATTAACACACACCATACTATGTACTTCCCAATCCAATTTCTAGGTTCCATTTCAAAAATGTCAACACTAAGTCTCCTCAATAACGCGACATTGCATGCAACTGTACGTTCCAAAAACAGTACTTAATACTCCCATTAATCTTAATCAGTATAATTACGTTGATACCTTCAAGACCGCGTAAACCTGTCGTGTAGGTAGACATATTGGTGTACCAAAATACATCGCCGACCAGACGGCACGGCGTCCGCGTGACCTTTTCATCTTATTTTAAACTTTTTTCTGTGACGCAAATCTTACTATATGTTATTGAACTAATATTAGAGGTATATTAGTTATCTATTTCTAATTCTATTTATGTGAGAAAAACAAGGACATTGATTAATCAGCAGGTTGTGTGGGAAAATATAATTTTACGTGTAATAGGATTGGATTGGTGTCGTGGTGGCCCGGTGGTTTGAGACCCCCGCTTCTCATGTATGAGGGCGCGGGGTTTGATACCTAACGACGGAAAATTACCAATGCGACTTTTTTAGAGCTATAGGTATGTACTTTCTAAGCTTATTTAGACACTACTGACGAATAGTGAAGGAACATATCGTGAAGAAATATGGGCTTATAATTTGTAATTATAAGTTGAGAATCGCCAACCCACTGTGAGCAAGCGTGGTGATTAATGCTTAAACCTTCTCCATGTGAGAAGAGGCCTTTTGTCAGCAGTGAGAGTGCTGGTGCACAAATTCTAGATAATTCTTTCATTTAGCGGACTAAAAAATAATTGAGTTACTACGTCAAACAATTACGTGATATAAGCTGTTAAACATAATTAATTAATTTAATTAATTGTCTCAAGAGTATACATGAATAATTCATTTATATTCTTTTTTATTTAGTCAAATATTACAAATTTTACCTTCAATCTAAACTTGCCTAACTGTAACATTCATATGATTTGTTTCAAAAATTGGTTGGCTAACTGTGGTTGCATGCGAAGGGATGAAGATGGAGCTCAGTGGCATGCCATTGGAGAGACCCACGACCACTACCTAGGTAATGAATGAAAACGGGCTCATGATGATGACGGATAGAGTTAGTTAGGCTATCTCGTGTGAGAGAGCCAGTCAAGAGCTCCAGTGGGAGAGCCAGCTCTATTCAAGTGTGGGAGAGCCATGCTTCGGCACGAATGGGCCGGCTCGACTGGAGTGATACCACGGCCTCACAGAAAACCGACGTGAAGCAACGCTTGCGTTGTGTTTCGTCGTGTGAATGAGGTTATCGGAGGCCCATTTACCTCTAACTCTCCAATCTCCTCAATACATGAATCCCAACAATCTTCAAATTCGTAATCCCCTGGTTATACTTATAACACCTCTGGTGTCAATGGGCGAACGCCGATTGCTTACCATCAGGTGATCCGTACACCCGTATACCGGTTAATGCCATAAAACAAAATCTTAATATGAAAATATTGTATAAAAATAAAGGTTTGCGTATCTAACCCAGTTCTAATTTCTCTACTGCGTTCAATTTAATATAGTGTTTATTTTAAGAAACTCTTACAAACTATAAATCTTAGTTAACGGCTTGTTTGCAAAATTACTTTGTTTACGGCAGTTTAAACATTGAAGATTCTAATTCTAAATGTGTTTCGAAAATCTCAAAATTCAATGCGGCTTTTGTGTTTGCTAAAATAATGCTGGCTTAGCATAACTAATTTTAAATAGGTAGAAAAACGGAAATATATTGCGATTGTTTAAAAAAAACTAAACAAACCTTGTTCTTTTCTATAGTTTGTGGTAGTCTCTGACTGACCTGAGGAATGGTAATTAAATATTATGTCTAGAATAACATACACTTAGAAGCAAAGAAACGGAACCAGCGTTGTTTCGTTTTGATTTTCTGGTACGAATATTTAATTAATTGGAAACATTTTATTTATTTATTTTTATTTTTCATAATGTCACCTATAAGAAAATTCTCAGAACTTCATTAAAATATGTTTAGAAAAATGGTGGTAGCTCGTTACTTTTTTTCTAAGTCCAGTATAATTAGAGCCTGCTTTTATTGCCTGAAATATCCTTAGGGAATATACATTACATTATATGATTAATGTCATGTCATGTCATGGTATTCGTATGTATAATACCAATATCGTAACATATCATCACGTCTTTAATCCCCGAGGGGGTAGGCAGAGGTGTACACTACGGAACTTAACGCCATTGTACAATGTTACAATCACTTTTCATCATAATTTATGTTATGAGTCCCATGTAATAGGGGGTGAGCCTACTGCCAAATACAATCCACACACAATTCCAGACTCCGCGCGTGCTACTGAGAATTAAAAAAAAGCCCAGTAATACTTTGCCCGACTCGGGATTCGAACCCGAGACCCCTTGCCCGGCAGTCGCACTTGCGACCATTCGGCCAACGAGGCAGTCCAATGTTGTGTTTACGTATATCTGTTGTTTTCGGAGACACAGTTATAACATGTCTTAATATTATGTTTTCTCACATAAGTGCAGTAATAGTGATTGTCCTGAGCACGTATGACCTCGTTGCTTATCAACTGATAGGTACTGTACTGTTTACTGTGGACTGTAATCCACTCGAGTTTATGAGTATTGCTACCAGAATATTGTTTTGTCTGGCTAGTATTAAATTATAACATAACTGACAATTACAAGGATTATATTATTCTATACCATAGACGTCAGTTTGTACTTACCTACTAAAAATACCACGTGTGTGAGCGATACCACAGCCTCACAGAAAAGCGACGTGAAGCAACGCTGTGTTGTTTTTCGTCGTGTGAGTGAGGTTACCGGAAGCCCAATTACCCTCCCCTTCCCTAATCTCCCCAATTCCTGAATCCTCAACGATCCCCAAACTCCTAATCCCCAAAAGGCCGGTAACGCACTTGTAACGCCTCTGGTGTTCCAGGTGTCCATATATATGGGCGACTTCGATTGCTTACCATCAGGTGATCCGTCTGCTCGTTTACCGGCTTATGCCTTAAAAAAAGTTCCCTCACGCATTGCTGGGGAAAATGAAAAGGAATTAAACTTTGTCCCACACTAGGATTTTCTCCTGTGTCGTGGGTGCGTTTACAAAGTGCGCAGTTACCGGGCCAACCGTGCAGTTTTAAGAGTTTTTTTTTAAGGGGTAAAATCATCGAATGACTGCTCCCAGCTGGGTGAGGCGGGAGGGAATGTCACACTCTTACTGACTAAAAACCACCCCGTTCCTACTCCTGCACGTCGAGCCGGAGCCCCGGTTACCCGATGGGTTCTTCGCGACAGTTTTAAGAGTATAAGGATCGTCCATGGACACCTCAGAGCAGGATTTGCGTTACCGAATTTTGTGTGTGTGTTGGGCCTCATTAATATCATTGGTTCATTAATATCATAGGGCAAGTTATTCCCCGTGTTTGGAATAAGGCATTAAGGTAAGTGAAATTATTACTGTTTTCTAAACTTCGTGTAATGCTTTGGGGAAAACATGTTTACCTGCAATTTACCTAACTATTTATTTGAAGTGGAATTCCCAAAGTATCTGATGATCAGTCATAATGACCGTTGATGAGGGATTCAAAATTATAATAATTCCAGCGATTATAAACATTTGTATGATAACAATGACTCACTACAAAAACAGATAAACGATTGTCACATAAAATATAATAGATTAATAATGATTCATGTAGCCAACGTGGTTTTTCCTTAAACTAGGAAAGTTGGACCACGTTCGTCGAAAAAGAGGTCAAGTTCGGCCATATTTTTATCCGAAATCAATTTTAACAAACATATTTTTTTACTGGTTCTCCTTAAATTCTCCTTGAACCTGATTTTGTTCGGAAATTTCGATTTTTCCTCTTTCCCTCTGGAACTATCTCGAGAATTCTCTGAAACCTTCATTATTTTCACGTCAACAGTTTTATTGTGAAAGATGATATTAAATGTTCTTAATTTATTTTACCCCAATTTTAAAGCGATGCCTTTGATCAGATTTTCTTTAAGGACGCGCTTCTTATCCTCAATTGACCTTTGCGTCCTTAAAGAAATTGAGATCGTAAACTTTACTTTCAGAGGTATCAATCAAGTGTCTGCAGTTATCATTTTTCATTAATTATCTAGAGGTAGTACCCTGGATTTTATACCCAAGATACAATTACCCTTCAAAAAGACATCGAAGTAAAATAGTGTTTTTTTTCATATAGCATGCAACGCCGATAGTTTATTTAAAACAAAATACATGTTCAACAACCTACTTTAAAGGAATAAGACTAGATAGGACTTCAGTTCGCTCGATAGCAACAACAAGAGATAAAATAAAATTAATAATAGATGATCCCGAGACTATTTTACGCAGTGTCTAACCACAAAACGAATGATATAGCAAGCAAAAATAGTCGTGATATAATAGTATGTGACATAAATAATTATGCTGAATCACGCGACAGGCATAGATCTAAATACGTATCCAAAGATCTAATTTTTTTTTAAGGGGGGAAAATCATCGAATGACTACTCCCGCCTGGGTGAGGCGGGAGGGACTGTCAGACTCTTACTGACTAAAAACCACCCCGTTCCTTCTCCTGCACGTCGAGCCGGAGCCCCGGTTACCCGTTAGGTTCTCCGCGACATCCAAAGATCTAATAATAACTGTCTAGCTAGATTTTGTAATGACTGTGAGTAATGTACAAAAATTGTGGCGTCTCCAAATAAACTGTTCGAACAAAATTACAATATTATATTCAGGAAATATTTATAAAAATATTCGATTTTTTGGTGCTGTGTTAAAACGTAGGATGTATAGTTAACCTGAAAACGGTCATGGAAACTGCTGGATGCAGGTCACTTTCAACCAGCTGATATGGAAGTCTTTGTGCAGGTCTTAATTTTGTAGTGAATCTTAATGTGAGTGTGTGGTGGCCCGTAGGTTTAAGACGCCCACTTCTCATGCATGTTTTTTTATGACGGGGGGAAACCCTCAAAGGCGCTTTGCTTTTTGGGGAGAAAGACTAGGGAGTGGGGACTCGTACCTCACTAAAACCACCCCGGTGGCCACCTTCAGTATGTGTAAGGGGCACCAGGTCCTCTGAAAAAGACCTGCTCTGGAGCTCCCACGGTGCAACGCCTGTTACAGCACATCCCTAGGGCGGGTTCGAAAGCTATACTTACCAATGTGATTTTTTCCAAGTTATAGTTAGTTATGCTTTCTAAAATAGAATTTACTTGTTGATAACGTATTTTAATATCCCTTATGTAGGTATCATTATATTTTGCAGTATGTTCGTAAGGAATGCACTCACACTATCTCGACTTTCACAACTGCATTCGAAGTAAACAATGGAATAATTTGAATTATTATCGAGTTATTTTTTCTTAGAAGTACAAATATAGTTTAAAAAAATAACTCAGTGTCCGGGATCATGCGCAATACAATTAGTTAATTGGGTTATCAAAGCTATGGAGACATACAATTATAGAGGTATGTTTTATAATTATAATCTTTTTGCGTAGGTCGGAATCGTTGTGACAGTATTTTAAAAAGCTTTAGTAAATCTTAGTAAAAGTCTAAGAAATCTTAATAGTGATTAATTAATCTAAATGTTAATATAACTTTCGTTTAGGTATATATTATAGATATATTTATTTATGTTTATCTCTGAAATAAGAAAGTGTATATGTGTCTTCTGTTTGTTCAATTAAATCGGTACTTGCTTCTTGCACCTACCATTTACTCTTCTCTGCATCACCCAAAGGTGAGACTGGGAGAAAATGCCTGCGGGGTTAAGTCCACCTAATGCACACTTTGTGCATAAAGCTATGCCTAGCTTCACTGACGGACAAACTGACAGACTATTATTTATTTTATATATGTTGACGTTTCAAAAGTACCAAATTATGGTTTAGTTGAAATAAATGCTTTTGAGTTTTGAGTTTTTTTTTGAAACGTAAATAAATAAACAAACATTCTAATAGATACATGGTAGACTGTAGATTGTCATTATCGGTATCAGCTTGCTTATCGACCCCTAAGTACTCGATATATTTCTCCAATCCAATGTTTGGCATTTGGAATATGAAACAAATGATATGTAAAAAAATAAATAAAAACAAAGCGTCCTCAATATTTGCTTCTTAATACTGAGAAACAAAACAAAAAATGTCTTCGGATAATGCCCAAGTGTGTGGCATTATTCCAATTTGTCTCTCAGCGACCGACTTCCTTATATTTCAGGGGGTCATTAACCAAAATACACGTGTTATGCGCATGAATCATTTCGCTTCATTAATTGTCTAATTGAGAGCATTGTTTTTTTTTCCTATATCTCGCCTAGTGGTGAGCGATGGTGCGGTCTACGATGGAGCACGTTTGCCCATAAGCAACCTAAAAGGGTCGAAGTGGAACTGGTGAGCGAAGGATCAAGGGATCGATTCCTAAGTTTAGTAATATTTTAAGTATTGGGCTACTATCTTGATTCTTAAAAGGTTTTCAATACGGAGTGCAGAAAAGTGTCTGGTGTATGTAAATATGGTGATCCCTTTTTACATAGGACTATTAACTAAACTGCATCGTTGGTCGAGTGGTCGCAAGTGCGACTGTCGGGCAAGATTACTGGGTTTAAAAAAAATCTCAGCAGTAGGATGGCGTTTGGAAATGTGCCCGGTATATGGCAATAGGCTCATCCCCTATTACATGGGACTCATAACATAAATAGTGAAAAGTGGGTATTATTTTGTATAGTGGAATTAAGTGTCGTAATTTGCACCTCTGCACTCTATCACCATCGGGGATAAAAGGCATGATGTTATGGTATGTTTATTATGTTAACACTTATAGTGTCATTACGTCGTACATGTAGACCTCTGCCTGTCTGCCTCTAAAAAACATGATGTCATTTATATAGGTATGTAAGAACGAGCAAAACCCGATGCTACTATGTAAAAAAAATTTGCGGAAAAGTTAATTTAGAGTGGTACCAATAAAAACGGTGTTGATAGACTTATTGGTTAGTTTGCGAATAAATCTTGATTTATCCTAGGCTTTAATGATTTCCTGGTACAAATATATTATTATGTAGCTAAAGCTTTGCGTAGTCAAAGATATTTCTATCTACTACATATTACTATAAGAATCTTTTCCGATCTGAAAGAAAGACTGGAAGCACATTAAGCATCTTTAAATAAATTCTACCCAAATTGTGGTCAGTAACTTTGATAAAATGTACTTATTATTTTTAATGGTTTTAAGCACTCTCGAGAAATAAATTAAATTCTCTTCAAGTTATATCTATAGACACTTAAGTTTTTATAATAACTATCATGAGATATACTAAATTAACTGCGCATGCTGCTAATGAGGAAGAACCCCTCTGTTGTTCGAAACTAGTAGAGCTTTTCTCAGTATATTCACGAGAGTAACCCGCGCTTTTTAGTTAAGAAACTTAAGTGCTACGAAACTGTCCTTTGTGTAAGTTACTTATGGCGACATATGTCGCATGTCAATGGATGGCAAGCGAATCAACACGGGTAGAAAAACCCAACGAAAAACTTTTGGGCAGAAAGCCCGCCAGGCATGATCACCTTGCCTGGTCGGAGGATCCTCCTTTTCCGATCTTAGGGAACTATACTCTCTGTTCCCTAAAACTTACTCCTATTTCCCCCTGTATATTTTCTTCAACATTCAGATACCATTAGATACATTCTATTAAGTAACACAGCGAATAAACATTTTTCGCTCTCACGAATCCGAGGACAGGAGTAAAATAAAGAGAGAAAGCTCTCATATGAGTGACTTTGTACTATAGACTCCAGCAAGTCAAGTTATTCCAATCCGTTAAAATTTTTCATTGAATTTTCGACTTTATCATAACGGTATTATCATAACGGTAAAGTTGAAAATTGCAGATAATTAGACAGAAAGTTGATCTGCTGTTGTTAAAAGGCTCTAATGAAACCCTGATCGTTAGTATTACGGGCCAAGTCCATAACAATAATAACGTCAGTCGGGTGTAAATGTTTACTTATGTTATTGCTTTTTCTATGAATGATTGATTTGATAACCCAAGGATGAAGACGAATATATCTATGTACATTATATGTATAATTATGTATATGAATTTATGGATATACATTTATTTTGTGCCACAAATTGAGTCACTAATACCTGTTACACCTACTGTTGCACATCTCTGCATCACCTCATAGAAGTAATTTCTTTCAAAAACCTAAACCATTAGGCACTTGACTACTTCAGGTATTGTATCTGCCTGTTGATGAATAATGTACCCAATACGTCAACGTGAATTCATGTTATACGATATCATATCGAAATACCATCACAATACAGTCTATACTCGGTCGTTTATTACAGCCTTTGACCTGTGTCTAATATCAAAGACAATTAATAGGTTTTAGATGCGACCTAAAGAATTAATGAAGCGTCCGTGGAAGCGTCAAAGGTCAGCGGTGATTGAGTTTACTATTTATCGTTAACTAAAGGTTGGTGGGGACCTTGACAAGTCGATTTTCTTTGTTATTCGTATTGTAGTTAGCTATTATTCATTTGCTTACAATATAGACAGAAATTGGTAATTTATAAGAAGGCAGCAGTAATAGGTAAAATGATGGGATCGGTGACTGGCAATAATTTGATATATATTGACGAAAAAAAAGGTATTCGAATCATAAATTATTATGTTTTCGGCTTACTCACGTAATAATTTGATGAGGAACTCGACTAGTTTCAAGCCATGCTAGAGGCTCATATTCATGAGCAGCATTTCGCGACCCGCGATGCGGCGACTGTCGCGCTGCTACTTGAAACTAGAAATGAAGCATGGCTTGAAATTAGTCGAGTTCCTCATCAAATTATTACGTGAGTAAGCCGAAAACATAATAATTGATTTAGTATGTGTAACGAAAGTTACAATACAAATTCGAATCATGTTTAATCAGCGTAAATATGACTGCATATTTTCCTTTTTACTTCCGCTTGTCCAAAGAACCCAAGGCTGGCAATATAGGACCTAATATGTCCATAATTTATGTATATAGAATAATTGTTATACCAATATTTATTTATTTACACAAGAACACACGACAAATGCAAGATAACTACAATATTGTTGATTGAACTCATTCTTGATGTTCCAAGCCTTTGATTAAGAAAAACAATAGTCATATTTTATACAACAATCAGTACCTATTTTACGTAACTTGTATAAACTAATCTAGTGACTCAGAACTGAGAATAATTCTAGAATTATTTACGGTGGATACTAAGATCTAAATACATGAGTATTGGTCATGAGACTGCGTGGCACCTACGTTGGGCCATAAATTATATTTTTACGATTTCTCACGAACCATTGCGAATGATACATAGTTGTTATAACACTGAATGTTCTCTATCTTCTGTGTATTCAAATCACTGGTTTGCAGCAATAATTTGACGTCATTGGCGCTTTTTTATTTCGTGAGTAATAAGGTCGTTTTTAGGTTGTGTAAATTATTTTTGTGTTTTATGTTTGTGTGTCCTTTTGTAAGACGTTTTGTTCTTTGGAAGTCTTCTGTAAATAATAGACTAATAATGGACACTTGCTCTCTTTCTACGGTTGCCGTAATAGCTGATTAACTACATATTTAAAAGAGGCCAGGCTATAACGGCGCTCTCTGATGAATCCAAACCTTCTTTGATATACCTTTCAAACTGCGTACTCCAACGCAGTTGCCAATAGTAGAAATTGCAGTAAGCCATCTTATAGAGAAGCCTATATGAAAACTGTTACGGGATATTGATAATGGTGTAGCCATTGTCATACACCCCCTCATTATCGTCATCGAAGATTCTACTACTGGATAAAGATCTCTTCCTGACACATGCTCTTTATTTTTTTCTTTAACATAAATAACATAACATCACGCCTTTTATCCCCGAAGGGGTAGACAGAGGTGCACACAGAATTGACACCCACTTTTCACTATTTATGTTATGAATCCCACGTAATAGGGGGTGAGCCAATTGCCATATACCGGGCACATTTCTAGACTCCGTGCTACTACTGAGATTTTTTTTAACGCATTCAGTGCCCATGACGCGTCTGTGCGTTTTCGAACACGACACTATGTGCCCGACGACTCAAATATGCGTTCTATTCATTAGACCCTTTTCTTTACCTGCTGCCCGTCGACGCGCCCGAGGGTCTATTGTTTCGAAACCCATATTTACACATATGTACTTCCTTATCTGATTTCTTTGATAAAGGTCATTACACACTACGTACGAATTATAAAAAACTAGCTTCTGCCCGCGACTTCGTACGCGCAATCCTATTTTTCCCGGAAACTAAAACTAAACTAAACTTTTTTTTCGAACGGGATAAAAAGTCCATACCAAATTTTAGCTAAATCTGTTCTGCTGTTCTTGAGTTATAAGTGGTGTAACTAACACGACTTTCTTTTATATATATAGATTATTCTACTACTACCAGTGCAATAATCGACAAAAATTTGCTTCGTTGCGGGCATTTTTTTTTCCTTGTATTGTTCGCATGTAATGTTGTTGTTGTAAAAATAAACAATTTTATAAGCGTAAATAAAAAATAGTGGTATTTTGAACAATTTAGAAAAGATATCCACTCTAACGTCCGGGCCGCGCGACCGTTTATCTCTCTAACGTCCAGCTGCGCGCGGCGTCCGAACCGCGCGCGACTCGCAAGTTCGTCGTAACAAAAAACCTATATAGCTACTGAACCGTAATGGCTAGAATAAAGAAAAAATACCAAAAAAAAGATTGAAGAATACTGATCAATCTTAACGATTCAGTCTTAACGTCCCGTAGCAATCTGTGCCTTGCCGTTTTAGACATCGCGCTAATAATGGACTATTATAAAAATTGACCATTATTAACGTATGTCCACGGTGAAGTAACGGCTCTACCAAGTCATACACAATTTTGGCAGTAGCGTTGCTGGGACGTGCATCGCTACTGCCAGGTAAAAGTTGCTCAGTCGTTTCCGGCTCCGCAGGTCTGTCGTCTGTGTCATCAATGTCGTCAGTCGTAGTTGCGGTCGCAGTTTTGGTCTTGTCTTTTCCAGCATATACAAAGAACTTCCAAAGATACCCCGAGGAAGACTCACACAACTCGTATGTCTTCACTCCGACTTGTGCAGCCTTCGACAAAATCTTCTGAGCGAAGCCTAGTCTCCCATGCCACTTCAGAAGGGATTCGTCTATGACAATATCTTGGGAAGGATTATAGAGGTATAAGCTGGAAAATTTGTCGTTAAAATAGTCGGTCACAGTCTGTATTTTGCACAGTTTAGTAGGGTCAGTTATAGTCTCATTGTCGACGAAATGTATTAGGGATTTAATTAATACAAACCTATTATACGACATAATCTTAGAAAAATAAGGCATAGTGCCGAAACCAAGTAAACAAAAATAGGACTCCTCTTCCTGCAGGGGGTATAGCCCCTGTAAAATAATAATGGCCAAGAAACTGATCATTTCGTTCCTGTCAGTCGGTGTCCATCTGTAAAGTCGTATTGTCGGTAGGAACTTATTTTGGTCTTATAAAATTTAAATTTTTTGTCCAGCGTATCGGTTAGTCTCTGTGCAAATGTTGTCAACAAAGTCTATGTCTATCATTTTATAAAAAATGTCGACAATACGTGTCTGGTCTGTCATTTCAAATGTAGGTCCTGGAGTTACAGTAAAAGTCTCACGTCGTTCTGTAAAAATCTGTCGGTCTCTTGTCCATTTAAAATCGTAACAGTCAAACGATACGTTTGGTTCATTCCTGAACCAAATTGTTATGTGTGTATGTGTGTGTGTCGGGTAATAAATAAAAAAAAACATTGAGGGGACGCTTTACTCTTCATCCGTATACATATGACCGACATAGCCCTTTTTCTGGGGAGTCTTTGCCATCAAGGCCCTATTAGCCTCTGTATTAACGCATTCACTGCCCAATGAATGTTTGCCCTTTTCATGTGCCGGAAACGCATATACGCGTTCTTACGGCTCTCACCGTGTGCCCGAAACTCGTATATGCGTCCGTTCGACTCTCGGCGGGTGCCCGCGACGCGTCTGTGCGTTTGTTATTTACTTACAGAAATACGATGGAATATTATGTATCTGTAGATAAAAGTTAGGGTGATGACACACTGCAGTGTAATTTATAATTCCAAAAGATAATTTATGTAGAGTAGAAAATTTGGTTTCTTAGTTTGACAGTATGTTTGTTTGTACGCGATTGTCTCGCGATTGATTGAACCGATTTTGATGGCGTTTTTAGAAAAGCTTTTGTTGCACTTAGGGAAAGGGTTTAGTATATTAATTATAGAATTAAAAAAAAAATAGGAGCTTGATGTCGGATTTTTTAAACGTATGTAACGCGAGAGGCAGCGGTAGATGTTAGATTAGGTAGGCTCCCGGCACTCGGCCACCCGAACATAGCCGAATGTTTCCGAGCTTCGCTCGAGCTTGCGCGCTCGCCGCATCTCCACACGACCCGCGCGGCTTTCGGCCGCACAAACCTTCGCGATCTTCCCCGAACGTCAATACGCATGCGCGAGACGCGCGGTGCCTGCGGCGCGCGGCGCCCAAGCATGGAGCAGCGGTAACCCCGTCATTCATAACGAAATAATTTTTTTCTACGGGGGGAAACCCCAAATTGAACTAACAGAATGGATGTTATGCGTTCGTTTCTTTTAATTTTATACGACTGATACATATTATGTATTACGTAAATTGGATATATATACCTACCTATAATGTCGACAACGAATAATACGAATATACGCCGGTTTACCTTATCCGACCCACAATCCTTTCTTGTCTTCAAATATATATATTGTCTTATTTACGTACCTATTATGTTAGTGTTAAAAAGTTGCCGACAAATCTAGGGTAACTTGAGATATCCTATGGCTTATAATGTAAATTAACCGTTATGTAAGTACGTGACCTTCATTACCTACTGTTATTGGTGGGAGTACCTATTTCCATCTACTCACTACACTGCCGGCTCCGCATTGTACTTTGTATATAAATAATAAATATTGGTACATAATAGTTCACATACAAATAAAACAAGATTTTAATCTAGTAAACTAAGTATATTACGAAGATTTCTTCGATTTTTTGCCTACGCCCTTCCCCTTGGGCGTAGGCCATTGCGCCGCCTCATCGGCCCACGGACAACGCCGTTTCGGAGCCACCACCAATGTGGTGGCCTTGGCTTCGGCCAACAGCTCTCTAAGGCTGGGCCCCGGTGCTGGACCTGCCTCAGTCTCCACCACTGGCGTCCAGCCACTTGTTAGCGTGTTTTCGTCTTCCCTAAAGAGAGAATACGCAAGTAAAATATGCTAAACTGACTAATATGGCTATATTTTCTCACTTGTGTGTAAATTCTCTTGAGAACATTAATATCAGACACGAAATAACTATATCGGACACAAATATACCTAACCAATACTGTAAATAATCCATTCAAGTTCAAGTCGTTTACTTTGTAATTATTTATAACAATACTACTTACATTTTGTACGATCCACACGTCGTCGTGCACGTAAACAAATCGCAAGTTTTTTCTTTCTTTAGTGCCAACATTCAGATTTCAACAAATTCAAAAGATACTTATTTTAGAAAATACATACTATTATGAAAGACGACGTAAATATGTAAAGTATTAAATTAAGATCCGTTTATTTAAAACCAGATTAATTAATATATATGATTCTGGTAGAATATCTTTAAAAATTGTAAATAGTGTAAAATTAGGTACCTACGATAAAAACCGAATGACCGGAAGTAAAGTCAATTTGAGGTCGAGATATAATATTTTTCGGTTCACTTTTACGGTGAATTATGGAGAATATGAAGAATACAAACAATAATTATTAAAATAATCTTATGAAATAATGTATTTACTAAATTCATATGTAGTAAACATTATAAAGAGTACTTATTCTATAAAAGTCTTCACAAAATGTACCTATTCAGAAACGATAAACAACTTTATAAATCAAACAAAATCCTTTATACTCTACGATGTAGGTAATAAATAATTAGAGGTTTTAAATATAGAACAATTTAGAAAAGATATATCCACGTAAGATTACGATCACCGTGGGTGGTATTTTTTTTTTCAATGTTATCTCGATCATCTTATCTTTTTCAAAGAAACCTAAAATTTCATATATGGCTCATACCTACATACGCACAATAGAATCCCATTAGTTTACTGATAACGGCAATACAATGCACGGCGGTGCCTTTGAAGATTTGAATTACCATGTCCACCAGGCGCTATAGCCAACTATCGAAATGTTTTAGGATAAACCTATACGAGATAATGAGTACCTACCTAAATGTACTACATAATATATCAAAGTTTCGTATGGAACGACCGTAAGAAACTTGTTTTACCTAAACAGTATCTTATCAAAGACGTTTGTTTTTTGGAACTACTATAACTGGGTAACATAGGTACTTACTGCACCTCTGACACGAGGTTATGGTTTGAAATCTCTTGCAGAAGACGTAATAGGTATATAGATTTAAGGTCTGTGTATATAATACATATTTGGCAAATTAAACAACATATGTTACAGTTCATAGTATATTTTCGGCGGGGTTGGGACTAAAGGTATTCATTTAGTCCCAACCCCGCCGACCGAAAATTAAATTTGGGTGCCTCCACCAGGAGGGCACTGGTATATTTATGGGCGCTGACGCCTTCCCAGGGTGCCAATCCCTGGGCTCGCTGCCATCGCAGCGGTAAGTCCCCTCTTTGAGGAGTGGCTTGAGAGACGCTACGGCGTCCTCACCTACCGCCTGACGCAGGTCCTCACCGGACATGGAAGTTTCGGGAGGTACCTGTGTCTGATGGGGCGGGAGGAAACGCCCGGGTGTCATCACTGCGAGGACCGCCCTGAGGACACGGTGGAACACACGGTGGGAGAATGCCCTTCGTGGGCTGAGCACCGCCGTGTCCTCAGGGAAGTGATCGGCGATGGCGACCTCTCGCGTCCGGGCCTAGTGCAGGCCATGATGCGGAGCGAGGGGGACTGGGATGCCGTCTCCTCCTTTTGCGAAGCAGTGATGCTAGCTAAGGAGGAGGCGGGACGCGTGAGGCAGCGAAGCGCTGCCTCCTCGCAACCCAGCCATCGCGAAGGACACACCGGGCGTCGGGGATCGCGAGACGATCTCCGGCCACCGTAAGCGCGGGCCTGCGGACGGCGAGCATGGGTGGCTCCCCGTCCGACCAGAAACAGACCCGAGCGTACGGCGCGTCGCGTTCCGCGCGCGCCTCAAAGAGCCATCAGACCACCACAGATGGGGCCCAATACGGCCGATGCCGATTCGGAGTCGCGGAGAACCTAACGGGTAACCGGGGCTCCGGCTCGACGTGCAGGAGAAGGAACGGGGTGGTTTTTAGTCAGTAAGAGTCTGACACTCCCTCCCGCCTCACCCAGGCGGGAGAAGTCATTCGATGATTTTCCCCCCTTAAAAAAAAAAAAAAAAAAAAAAAAAAAAAAAAAAAAAAAAAGGGTGCCAATCCCACGGCAGTGGAATTGGTGGCAGCTGGATGGCGCCAGCGCGCCGCCGGGCCTCCACCGCAGTTAGGCGCCGCGAGCGCCGCGCCGCTCGGCGGTACTCGTTCATTTTACTAAAACAAAAACCATTGTCATTTAAGTTTACAAGTAAATGTATTTATGCTTTTGTGTATCAAATCTACGAGATTACGGCAAAAACTTAGTTGTATCATCCATTTACAAGAGCTGGACATGAACATGCTCAAAAACTTTAGGTACATGGAATATTTCGTAAACATTACTTAATAGCAGTGTTTTAAGTAAATAGGTCCGATTATTGATTAATAAGGACAACACAATCACTATGTATTTATGCTTTTGTGTATCAAATCTACGAGATTACGGCAAAAACTTAGTCGTATGATCCATTTACAAGAGCTGGACATGAACATGCTCAAAAACTTTAGGTACATGGAATATTTCGTAAACATAACTTAATAGCAGTGTTTTAAGTAAATAGGTCCGATTATTGATTAATAATGACAACATAATCACTTACCAGTGAACAAAATGAGCAACCATCCCGACACTGGCTATCATTTTGGACAAGTCCGTTCACAGCCTCACACTGGTTCGATCGAAGTTCCAAAACTGTCCAAAAGTTTTATAAGTTTGACTGAGAGCGCGCGAAATGTCAAAAGTTTTACTTTTGACAGATGACATTTAACAAAGGTTTTAACTAATGTTGGATATTGACCTTTTGGTCCCTTGAATGGTGACGAAAAGTTTTCACCCATTAATTTAATTGGGTAATGGAAATATAACAGAAACTCCGAGAATTATAGTTTCTATTATAATAAATTGTTTTTATTCCACTGAAGGAATGAAATTACAGCATGCAGTATCCAGCACTGCCCTCCGGCCAGCAGGTAAACGCTCATGCAGCAGAGATGCGACACTAAACATTGTTTCGGTCTTTCACGGTGCATTCTCAGGAATTGTTGACTCGGCGGCTACCGTGGCTCGAATGACTCGGTCGGGTACACCGGTCCAGCAAATCACCTCTCTATATTGACGACGGAAGCCACGCCCAGTAGTGGGGATGACACTAAATTTGTTTGGTCGCTCAACATTGTATGTTTTAATATTTCTGGCTGCTCCAATATTTATAATTTTTATTATAAATTATAGTCTTTAGCCATAGACATTTAGGTAGGTAGGTACTTATTATCTCGTATAGGTTTATCCTAAAACATTTCGATAGTTGGCTATAGCGCCTGGTCCGACATGGTAATTCAAATCTTCAAAGGCACCGCCGTGCATTGTATTGCCGTTATCAGTAAACTAATGTGATTCTATTGTGCGTATGTAGGTATGAGCCATATATGAAATTTTAGGTTTCTTTGAAAAAACAATTAGACATATAGGTAGATTTTGGCTTTAGTTCTCGTGGTATTTACAATCTTCAAAGGCACCGCCGTGCATTGTATTGCCGTTATCAGTAAACTAATGGGATTCTATTGTGCGTACGTAGGTATGAGTCATATATGAAATTTTAGGTTTCTTTCAAAAAGATAAGATGATCGAGATAACATTGAAAAAAATACCACCCACGGTGATCGTAGTCTTACGTGGATATATCCACTCTGACGTCCGTGGACAGTACCGTATCCAAGAAAAAAGTAGCGTCATACGCCCATAGATACTATACTATCCAAAGCGACGAGTTGTGTTTAACGCACTCTAGTTTAAAATACGGTCTTGCTTGGTGAGTTTTGACAGATTATCTATACAGTTGAATAAATAGTTCGACGAAAAAAATAGAGATGGCAGTGTGGCAGTGGCAGCTTTGACAAACAAAATGGTATAATTTTTTAAGTTCAGTTGACTCGTTTGACGCGCGTGTTGTGAAGTGTTTTTGTGAGTGCCAACAATTATGTCGTAAGTACTACAGTTTTGTTTTATTTATCTTGCAAGTGTTATACATCAAAATAAACTTTTACGATGATGTATAAATATCACAGTTTTAGCTGATAAATCTAGTCTACTTTTAACTTCAAACGATTGTTGTTTCGAAAAAAATGGCCGGTCGTATGGTGTCGGCCACTTTTAGTTATGTTTATACATATTTTACATACTTTGCATTACAATAGTATATAAAATATCGAAATACATTTCGTAATAAGCAAAATAATACATTTTTCAAAGAGAAATATACTAAATTCACTGAAGATTCCATAATAATGTCAATGTGTTCCTCAGGTTTTTTGATGTGGACTGTTTGGTATCCACGGACGTTACATGAAACGTGATAAATAAGGTTCGCTATACACGGCAAAATATGTTTGCATTATTTTTGTTTTGCTAGTGGTGGTATAATATTTTGCTTGAGATGATACTAATATTTAATATAAAATGCACTTTTGGGTTTTGTACTAATATTTATTTTTCGCTTGGTTTCCGTTGGATATGTATAATGTTCTAATGGTTTTTTTTTTGTTTTGAAACATTAATTACATGTTTGTTCGTGTTGATTAATTTCCGCTAAATGTAAAAAAATGCACTTGTGGATTTGACTACCTTTCTTTTTTACTGTTGCCCTTGCACGTGTTGCATGGTCGCATATATTTTAATGCTTCGCCAAATTTTATTTTATTCTTTTAACAATACTAATGTTTTAAATTATTCATGCAGATCACCAAATGAAAGCTTTTATGTTGAGGGAAATGGGGGAACTAGGGGACGTGGGGGAAACAGGGGACGTGGGGGAAACAGGGGACGTGGGGGTCGCGGTGACCGTGGCAGTCGTGGAAGTGGCGAGACACGCGGGAGCCGTGGTGGCCCTGGCAGCCTGGGAGGCCGTGGCAGCCGGGGAGGCCGCAGGGGGCGCGGACACGATAGTTTACCCTCTCAAACAGGGAGGCAAGTAAATTTTGCATGGATTAATTGTACATTGTACCTCTATATGTCTTTTATTTTTAATGCTATAGCATTTTTTTTCTAACAGTGAGCTAGACGTCGTCCGCGCCCAGCGCCAAATAACGCAGAGGCGTACTGCAGCCCTGCCTGTAGAGGTTAGGCCGGAGCTTCTGTCTCGGAAGCGCGAAGCCGAAACCTCGCGATGTATATTGCCTGACGCGCCACCGCGCAAAAGACGCGCCCGGTAAGTTTATTTATTACATATTTACAACTATTTAACATTGGATCAAGCCTTGGTAACGTTTTTTTTTCTTTATAGGTTACCGTCTCCGGAGCGCGAGGCATGTATATTTGAAGAGCCGCAACCGCAACCGGAGCCGCAACCGCAACCGGAGCCGCAACCGCAACCGGAGCCGCAACCACAACCGGAACCGCAAGCCAGTCGAGTTATAATTCTAGGTAATGATTGATCCGAAAGTTAATTATTATTTTTTGTTGTCCGTTTTGTTGTAATCCAAGTGAAATTATTTGTTTTAGAAAATATTCAATTGGTGCCCCCCCGGCAAAATGAAGGTAGGTATAGATGTCATACCATAAGTCGAAATCCGTAAGTAAATGCTTTACAAGATCTATAAATAATCTTATAAAATTACTTATTGTTGTTACAGAGGAGCTAGAAGCTGGCGGACAAGAAGGAGCTGGAAACATCCAGCGTATCGATACGCCAGATTTGGATACCGCCCCCAATTCTCCTAGTTCTCTGGATAGCCTAGATCCAGGCCGTCTTAATACAGAGGCTAATAGGGCCTTGATGGCAAAGACTCCCCAGAAAAAGGGCTATGTCGGTCATATGTATACGGATGAAGAGTAAAGCGTCCCCTCAATGTTTTTTTTTATTTATTACCCGACACACACACATACACACATAACAATTTGGTTCAGGAATGAACCAAACGTATCGTTTGACTGTTACGATTTTAAATGGACAAGAGACCGACAGATTTTTACAGAACGACGTGAGACTTTTACTGTAACTCCAGGACCTACATTTGAAATGACAGACCAGACACGTATTGTCGACATTTTTTATAAAATGATAGACATAGACTTTGTTGACAACATTTGCACAGAGACTAACCGATACGCTGGACAAAAAATTTAAATTTTATAAGACCAAAATAAGTTCCTACCGACAATACGACTTTACAGATGGACACCGACTGACAGGAACGAAATGATCAGTTTCTTGGCCATTATTATTTTACAGGGGCTATACCCCCTGCAGGAAGAGGAGTCCTATTTTTGTTTACTTGGTTTCGGCACTATGCCTTATTTTTCTAAGATTATGTCGTATAATAGGTTTGTATTAATTAAATCCCTAATACATTTCGTCGACAATGAGACTATAACTGACCCTACTAAACTGTGCAAAATACAGACTGTGACCGACTATTTTAACGACAAATTTTCCAGCTTATACCTCTATAATCCTTCCCAAGATATTGTCATAGACGAATCCCTTCTGAAGTGGCATGGGAGACTAGGCTTCGCTCAGAAGATTTTGTCGAAGGCTGCACAAGTCGGAGTGAAGACATACGAGTTGTGTGAGTCTTCCTCGGGGTATCTTTGGAAGTTCTTTGTATATGCTGGAAAAGACAAGACCAAAACTGCGACCGCAACTACGACTGACGACATTGATGACACAGACGACAGACCTGCGGAGCCGGAAACGACTGAGCAACTTTTACCTGGCAGTAGCGATGCACGTCCCAGCAACGCTACTGCCAAAATTGTGTATGACTTGGTAGAGCCGTTACTTCACCGTGGACATACGTTAATAATGGTCAATTTTTATAATAGTCCATTATTAGCGCGATGTCTAAAACGGCAAGGCACAGATTGCTACGGGACGTTAAGACTGAATCGTTAAGATTGATCAGTATTCTTCAATCTTTTTTTTGGTATTTTTTCTTTATTCTAGCCATTACGGTTCAGTAGCTATATAGGTTTTTTGTTACGACGAACTTGCGAGTCGCGCGCGGTTCGGACGCCGCGCGCAGCTGGACGTTAGAGAGATAAACGGTCGCGCGGCCCGGACGTTAGAGTGGATATCTTTTCTAAATTGTTCAAAATACCACTATTTTTTATTTACGCTTATAAAATTGTTTATTTTTACAACAACAACATTACATGCGAACAATACAAGGAAAAAAAAAATGCCCGCAACGAAGCAAATTTTTGTCGATTATTGCACTGGTAGTAGTAGAATAATCTATATATATAAAAGAAAGTCGTGTTAGTTACACCACTTATAACTCAAGAACAGCAGAACAGATTTAGCTAAAATTTGGTATGGACTTTTTATCCCGTTCGAAAAAAAAGTTTAGTTTAGTTTTAGTTTCCGGGAAAAATAGGATTGCGCGTACGAAGTCGCGGGCAGAAGCTAGTTTTTTATAATTCGTACGTAGTGTGTAATGACCTTTATCAAAGAAATCAGATAAGGAAGTACATATGTGTAAATATGGGTTTCGAAACAATAGACCCTCGGGCGCGTCGACGGGCAGCAGGTAAAGAAAAGGGTCTAATGAATAGAACGCATATTTGAGTCGTCGGGCACATAGTGTCGTGTTCGAAAACGCACAGACGCGTCATGGGCACTGAATGCGTTAAAACCCAGTAATACTTTGCCTGACCCGGGAATCGAACCCGAGACCCCTTGCCCGGCAGTCACACTTGCGACCACTCGGCTAACGAGGCAGTCTTTATATCTTTTTCTTTATTTAAGGACCACCTGGTGGTAAGCGGTTACAGTGGCCTATGAAAGCTTGCAACACCTATCTTCTAAACTATTTTTACGCGCTGTCACGATTGTGACAAACAATATTTCGTGTTATAACTTTATAATGTTCTACCAAGTCGTATTTTCAGTGTGAAAGCTAACTGAAATAAAATTCTATTCGTTCGTGGATTTAAACGGTTTTCAGGTCATCGTTGTTCGTGAAATTCTGGGAAATGTGATGAGGACAGATTGTGACGTAATTTGTAACGAGAAAAACATTTTCAGTATAAATGTCACGATGTGTATTAATGGAAAATACATCTTTTGTTTTGATTTAGAAATTGGCGTTTTTATTTTTATTTTTGTGTATAAATAATGGAGATTTTGCGTTTCGCGGTAACCGTTCTTCTTGTTGGCTGGTCACGTTGGCATGTTTATTATTTTCAAGAATTTCAGAATATAAATTATTTTCAGTGGAAAGTGTTTTATGCTTTAGGGCCAAGGATGAACGAAGAACTTTTTATTGGAATTGCAAAAATAAAAATATTAAGTACTTATTAACTATTGAACATTAATGTCACGTCTGTTTGAAGCATAAATTCTTTACATAAATTATTTAGGGCGGCGTTTAGATTTCCGACAAAGAATTTAAAATAGGTACCTAACACTTTTGTCTATTATAATGAGATAGTGGTCACACGTCGGCCCATCAAATATGTATATAAAATGAAGGTCCCTATAATTTTTACCGCTTTGTAACGCTGTGTCCTTGTCGCATAATATAATTTAATTATAACAAATATTATTATTAGTATCATATGATAAAATAGGCAATTGTAATTACTAAACATTTTTACAAAATGAGAATCATATTATGCGACAAGGACACAGCGTTACAAGGCGTAAAAAATTATAGAGACCTTTATTTTATACACATATTTGATGGTCCGACGTGTGACCACTATCTCACCTTTTTTTTAAGAGGGGAAAATCATCAAATGACTTCTCCCGCTTGGGTGAGGTGGGAAGGAGTGTCAGACTCTTACTGACTAAAAACCACCCCGTTCTTATTACATACGTTCGTTTACAAAATTCAAAAATAAATATTATTTCAAAAATAGTGCACTATCAACATTACAGTATAGTATAGAGGTAGGTACACAAACTTATCATGCGCAAGCAAATGAAAAGTTTCCATTGCATACATTAAAAACAAAATGTCGACCCGTTCCATTTTTAAAATATAAATAAAAGATGGCTGACGTTCTATTTGAAGTCGGTTACATTATGACGTAAGGGACCGTTACTTGTGAATTATTTAAGTGCAGTTAGAAAATACAACTGAATTTTTATTTTAAAATTTGAATAGTGTCGATCGTATCGATATAAATTTTTAGTCGACTTCGTTTTAAATTTTAATGTTGGTGTAGTTGTTGTTACTTATCTACCTAACACTAGTATGTAAGAGATCTTGGGATAGACCTGTGCAGAAGTTTTGAAGTCATTAATAACACACACAATATAGAGGTACAATCAGCATCAATCCATGACAGTCGACTGCTGCACTATCCTCTGATCCTCATGTGTAATTTGCAGTTGGGTTGAAGACAATAACATAGAAGATCATTCAGATATAATATAGGATATTTCTTTGCCAGAGCCTGTGTTACTTGAAGGGTATATTTACTACCTGAGTGTCTTCAAGGCCTGAGTGAATAGTTTGCTTATGGATCGACGTGCTCCATCGTTCGCTTACCATCAGGCGTAAAAGTGGTCAAACGTCGGCCCACCAAATATAAAAAAACATCCCTACATAACTTTATTTACGTTTGTAAACTTTTTCAAAAAAACGTTGCCCCACACTAGGATTTTTGCCTGTGTCGTGGGTGCGTTTACAAACATACAATATCACATACACTACATTACTCTCTCAGAGAATGTAAATATAGGCATTATATGATAAAAATGTATTTATAAAACTGTCGCTGATATTATCCTGTTAAATACAGGCCAAACATAGTATCGTGGCCTCGAAAATAACAGGAAATAATATATTAACACATAACATAATAACCACATGGGATTCACTGATTATTATATAAACGTAGGTGTACAGGATACATTTATAAAATATGGATAACATGTAATTGTACAAAATATTTACTGCAGTGTGTTCTTGCCTTTACCTTCTGAAACAATACATATTATAACTTTTTTAAATTGTTGATAAAAGATTTAAGTTATTGTCGTTGAGGATCGATGAAAACCTTGAAATGACTGCACTGTCGACGCGGTGGCTAGTGAGTTTGATCAACTGTTTATGTGATCCACAAATTATTGTTTTGAGTCTGGGTGTGATGTGTATGTAAACGCACCCACGACACAGGAGATAACAATAGTGTGGAGTAACATTGGTTTTTTTTAAAAATCGATGCCTATCAGTTCAATAAAAATACTTTGTCCGACCCGAAAATCGAACCGGTGACCCCTTGCTCGGCAATTGCACTTGCGACCACTCGGCCAGTGAGGCAGGCTGGTAACATCTGTTTTATGTAAAATATTAAGGTAGGTAGGTATTTATGAGTTTCATTCCTACAAATTATTATTTTTGTAGATTGATAAAAACAGGATAATTAACAGCTCAAATGCATACCCAGCATCCTTTGTTTATTTATGTTTGTTATCTGAGGGGGAAACCAAAATGTATTTCCCATACAATAATGACCACTTTAGTTGACATAACACATTTGTTTACCTCTATACATACAAGTACATTATATCAGTTTGCTAAATATGTTGGCACCTAATGCCAAGGAATTCTTTGTAAATATTTATTTACTGTTTAATTGGACTTTTTTTTCAGTCATTCTACAGTTTAACGTTCTTTGCCTGCCTAATTACTATAACCATTTTTATTTTGACTTAAGCACATAACAATATGATAAACATCAAAGATAGGAATTCAATAATGAATGCGGCATGTAACATTTTTTTCCTTTCTTGAACGGCAACCGAGTCTTCAATACAGAGCTGTCGACTATACTGCCAGTATCGAGTTATGTTACAAATTATTGGTAATAAAAATAGTTACGATAATTTGCCAAAGGACGTTAAATTGGAGAATGACTGTTTCAGTCATCATAACAACCTACAAAGTTGGACGTAAACTGATAATCCCCAATGACTTTGAGATCATTCGGTTGGAAGCGACCTCTAATGGCAAACCACGAAGCTCGATCTGATCACCAAATGGTAAGCAGCCTGTGTTGCCTATAGACACTCGCAAAACCGGAGAAGTTGCATGTGAGTTACTGGCCCTTTCGGCGTTAGGGATTTGACGAATGAGGAATTGAGGATTGTACCTTAGAGACCTTGTACTGCATCTTATAGATTTGGACTTGTAGAGTTCATCTACCCTGAGGGTCATAAGTTCTATAATAAAGGTACTTTTTACATTGGGCTCTATTGCAATAGAGATAAACTGATTTAAAAGGGAATCCGACACAAATGTGTTTGTGAACACATTTAAATGATCAAAAATGTTCTGAATATCATCATCATCATCAACATTAACAGCCCATAAGTGGCCACTGCTGACCAAAGGCCTTTTTAAACACAGACAGGGTTTGAACATTATATAATCACTACGTTTGCTAAATGGGGGTTGGCGATTACAAACTTATAATTAGAAATTATAAGCCCAGGTTTCCTCACGATGTTTTCCTTCACCGTTAGTCAGTGGTGTCTAGATAATCTTAGAAATTACATATGACCTATGCTATACATAATTTCACTTTTTCAATGATAAAGTCACATTGGTACTTGTCGTTGGTAGGTTTCGAACCCTCTCATGCATGAGAAGCGGCCATCTTAAACCTAAGGCCACCACTGAATATCATCATCATCATCAACATCATCAACAGCCTATAAATGCCCACTGCTGAGCAAAGCCTCTTCTCACACGGAGAAGGTTAGAGCGTTAATCACCACGCTTGCTCAATGCGGGTTGGCGATTTCAAACTTATAATTAGAAATTATAAGTCCAGGTTTCCTCACGATGTTTTTCCTTCACCGTTTGTCAGTGGTGTCTAAATAATCTTAGAAAGTACATATAACTCAGAAAAAGTCACATTGGTACTTGCCGTTGGTAGGTTTCGAACCCGCACCCTCATGCATGAGAAGCGAGCGTCTTAAACCTCCAGGCCACCACGACTCCCACCACTGAATATAATATGATACAATTATCGGCCTAGAAATACCGAATTAAGTAATAACTTGCATAATTACAAGACACTGATTCATCTACTTTCTATCATAATCGACAAAAACTACATAAACTAACATACTTAGATCAACTTGCTTACTATCGTTACGTGTGCATTGCGTAATTGCGTACGCGCACAAAACGTCACTGATACGCTGAGCGCGTCTTATTTATGATTACGATAAGGTTACTTATGTTACTCGTAGTTAATACATAGGTACATAGTTTTATTATGATATTGTTTGTGACGAGTTTTTGAGTAAGACGTCATGAAGTTTAATGTTGATATGGCGGTGTTCGAAAGTCAATGCGTAATCAAAATTCCAGATAGTTTTTGAAAGTTATATTATGAGTCTTACAAAATTAGGGAAACCCATTTTTTATGGGATAAGCTAGTAAACTAGCAGACGTATCACTTGATGGTAAGCAATTGGCACCGCCCATGGACACCTGGAACACCAGAGGCGTTACAAGTGCGTTACCGGCCTTTTACACATTGGGAATTTGAGGATTGTTGGGGATTCGGGGATTAGGAAGACTGAGGATGGGAGATAATTTAGCCTCCGGTAACCTCACTCACACAACGAAACACAACGCAATCGTTGTTTCACGTCGTTATTCTGTGAGGCCGTGGTATCGCTCCAGTCAAGCCGGCCCATTCGTACCGAAGCATGGCTCTCCCACTCTTTAGACGATTGCTGTAAAGGTGCAAGGCATAGACAGTCTTTAAATAATTTGAATTAAAAATATTTTTACCATATCCTAGCTTTAAGCATAGGTTAAATTTGCAATCAGTCCAAGACAATGGCGGTACTGATCACTTACGTCTGTGTTTAAACAGCTTGTTTGTCTTACGCTTTACTAAAGCCATAAAGTAAAATTATGGATCATACCGAACCCGAATTTCTTTAGAGTATAGTCAAAAATTGCCACATTGATGTGTATAAAATATGTTACGGCCAATACCCGAAGTGCTGCTACACTTAGTTTTAGTTGGTTAGAACTAGGTGTAACCAAGAGTAAATCTCTTGGTTAAACCTAGTACGAGCCGATTGTTTTCGGGTACAACTAGGTCTAGCCTTCATCACGCCGGCTACAACTAGGTCCAGCCATTCTTTGTTGCATAAAACTAGAAGCAAACAAGTTGAAACAAATAACAGGCGCCTGGCTCACGCGAGACGCGTCGCGCTCACGCGCCCCTGCCGCCCCGCCTCCCGTACACCCGCGTTTGCCCTTGCGCTTTGAGTTTAGTACGCGTTGTGCCGTTGTACAAAACAGACGCTCGACCGACTATTTGCGCTCGACCCACCTCTGGTCTGCACCCTTTCTTTTGGAAAAAAAATGACCAAATCATTAGGCGAACTTTGTCCTTAATTTTGAATGTGCCTCTTGAGGACCGAGCTTGGCCACAAGCTACTCTGCCTGTCCGCTTGAGCTGTGAGCTTGGCGTCCTTAAAATTTCCAGTGTAAGCCTACCGGCTTTCATATCTTCCGCCCATGGTACTGAAGAATTAACCAGGAAAATTCTTTCTCAATCACTGGTTAATTTTGATGTACCATGTTTAGTGGAAGCTGTGAATGCTTTGAAATTTGCTTGCCCAAATATTGACCCCCCCGTCAAATCACTCTCCCAGAGACAATGGGACGAGCCGCTCTGCAGAAAAGTGAGCGAAAATCTCTTGAACTCCTCTTGTTCAACTGCAGAGAGAGCTCGCCTTTTGGCTGTGGGTGAGTGGGAGTCGGAGTTATGGCTTCTTGCTTGTCCTTCGTCTAACCTAGGTACTTTGTTGGACGACACCACGTTCCGCGCTGCAATTTGTTTACGGCTTGGAGCTTCATTTTGAACACCTCATCGTTGTCGTTGTGGTGAAGATGTCAACAGCCTTGGACACCACGGCTTGTCATGTAGCCGTAGTGCGGGCCGTTTTGCTCGACACGCAAGTATTAATGATATAATTTGTCGGGCTCTTCCCTCCGTTGGCGTGTCAGCTACTTTAGAACCTAATGCATGCAACGATGGCAAGAGACCCGACGGTATGTCATTATTCCCTTGGAAGATGGGTAGGGCTTTAGGGGACGCCACTTGCGTTGATAATTTTTGCATCTAAGTTTTATCCAACAGGGATTGTCTGGTCCTACTCCCAAAGCGTCTCCTGCTATCCTCGAAAATGATATATTATACTCGATAGGTTTCGAGTAACTCTCGAAATTGATCTAGGACCCTTGATAGATTTCGAGGATGCTCGATAGATTTCGATGATGCTCGATAGATTTCGGGGACGCTCGATAGATTTCGAGGACGCTCGATAGTTTTCGAGGACGCTCGATAGATTTCGAGGATGCTCGATAGATTTCGGGGACGCTCGATAGATTTCGAGGATGCTCGATAGATTTCGGGGACGCTTGATAGATTTCGAGGACACTCGATAGTTTTCGAGGATGCTCGATAGATTTCGGGGACGCTCGATAGATTTCGATGATGCTCGATAGATTTCGAGGATGCTCAATAGATTTCGGGGACGCTCGATAGATTTCGAGGACGCTCGATAGTTTTCGAGAACTCTCGATAGATTTCGAGGTTGCTCGATAGATTTCGAGGACGCTCGATTGTTTTCGAGGACGCTCGATTGATTTCGAGGATGCTCGATAGATTTCGAGGATGCTCGATAGATTTCAGGGACGCTCGATAGTTTTCGAGGACGCTCGATAGATTTTAGGGACGCTCGATTGTTTTCGAGCACGCTTAATAGTTTTCGAGGACACTCGATAATTCTCGACGACGCTCGATAGATTTCGAGGAGACTTGATAATTTTCGAGGACGCTCGATAGTTTTCGAGGACGCTCGATTGTTTTCGAGCACGCTCGATAGATTTCGAGGATGCTCGATAGATTTCGATGATGCTCGATAGATTTCGGGGACGCTCGATAGATTTCGAGGATGCTCGATAGATTTCGGCTACGCTTGATAGATATCGAGGACGCTCGATAGATTTCGAGGACGCTCGATAGTTTTCGAGAACTCTCGATTGTTTCAGAGCACGCTCGATTGTTTTCGAGCACGCTGGATAGATTTCGAGGACGCTCGATAGATTTCGGGGACGCTCGATAGATTTCGATGATGCTCGATAGATTTCGAGGATGCTCAATAGATTTCGGGGACGCTCGATAGATTTCGAGGACGCTCGATAGTTTTCGAGAACTCTCGATAGTTTTCGAGGACGCTCGATTGTTTTCGAGCACGCTCGATAGATTTCGAGGATGCTCGATAGATTTCGGGGACGCTCGATAGATTTCGAGGACGCTCGATAGTTTTCGAGAACTCTCGATAGTTTTCGAGGATGCTCGATAGATTTCGGGGACGCTCGATAGTTTTCGAGGACGCTCGATAGTTTTCGAGCACGCTCGATAGATTTCGAGGATGCTCGATAGATTTCGAGGACGCTCGATAGATTTCGAGGACGCTCGATTGTTTTCGAGGACGCTCGATAGATTTCGAGGATGCTCGATAGTTATCGAAGACGCTCGATAGATTTTGAGGACGCTCGATAGATTTCGAGGATGCTCGATAGATTTCGGGGACGCTCGATAGATTTCGAGGATGCTCGATAGTTTTCGAGGATGCTCGATAGATTTCGGGGACGCTCGATAGATTTCGAGGACGCTCGATAGTTTTCGAGCACGCTCGATAGATTTCGAGGATGCTCGATAGATTTCGAGGACGCTCGATTGTTTTCGAGGACGCTCGATAGATTTCGAGGTTGCTCGATAGATTTCGAGGACGCTCGATTGTTTTCGAGGACGCTCGATAGATTTCGAGGAGACTTGATAATTTTCGAGGACGCTCGATAGTTTTCGAGCACGCTCGATTGTTTCAGAGCACGCTCGATTGTTTTCGAGCACGCTCGATTGTTTTCGAGCACGCTCGATTGTTTTAAGGCACGCTGGATAGATTTCGAGGACGCTCGATAGATTTGGAGGACGCTCGATAGTTTTCGAGAACTCTCGTTCGTTTTCGAGGACGCTCGATAGTTTTCGAGGACGCTCGATAGATTTCGAGGACGCTCGATAAATTTCGAGGACGCTCGATAGTTTTTGAGGACCTTCGATTGTTTTCGAGAACGCTCGATAGATTTCGAGGATGCTCGATAGATATCGAGGACGCTCGATTGTTTTCGAGGACGCTCGATAGTTTTCGAGGACGCTCGATAGATTTCGAGGATGCTCGATAGATTTCGGGGACGCTTGATAGCTTTCGAGGACACTCGATAGTTTTCGAGGATGCTCGATAGATTTCGGGGACGCTCGATAGATTTCGAGGACGCTCGAAAGATTTCGGGGACGCTCGATAGATTTCGAGGACACTCGATAGTTTTCGAGGACGCTCGATAGATTTCGAGGACGCTCGACAGAATTCGAGGACGCTCGATAGATTTCGGGGACGCTCGATAGATTTCGAGGACACTCGATAGTTTTCGAGGGCGCTCGATAGTTTTCGAGAACTCTCGTTCGTTTTCGAGCACGCTCTATAGTTTTCGAGGACGCTCGATAGATTTCGAGGACGCTCGATAGATTTCGAGAACGCTCAACAGTTTTCGAGGACGCTCGATAGGTTCCAAAGACGCTCATTAGTTTTCAAGGACCCTCGATTGTTTTCGAGGACGCTCGATAGACTTCAAATTTAGGGCGCCACTGACCGGTATAAAGTACCAAAAATTAAGCTCAGACGGATTTTTTTATCGGATTGGAAGGGCCATCAACCAGGATTCGATGGTGAGTAGTAGATTTTCCCTTATTTTACCTGTCGTAGGACAGGTAAAATAAGGGAAAATCTACTACAGAAACCGATTAAGGATTAACTTATATACAATTTGTATAATAATAATAGTAAAGCCGCAGGGCACCTTGAGGCGAGGTGACGGGCATTAGTGACCCCGCGGGCCATCATCGTGGGTCGTGTGAGCCGTGCCATCCCGAGTGCTCCAGGGAGAAGTCACCGTTCCTTACTCTACGGCTTGCCTTATTGACTGGCTGGAGCCCAGTTCTAGCCGGAATGATATCGGATGGACCTAGTTTTAGCCGGCATGATGAAGGCTAAACCTCGCTTTACTCGTAAACAATCGGCTTGTACTAGGTTTAACCAAGAGTAACTGGCTACACGTAGTTCTAACCGGCTAAAACTAGGTGTAGCCGCACTTCGGGTATTAGGCGTAACATATACATCCCATTTCGCATAAACTACGTGACCTGACCAAATAGATACAAAATTATAATTCTAAACGTCCATAATTAAGACCAATTAAACCGTAGTAGATCATGAACAGTTGGTTACGTAATTGGACAACACGTATAGCCGTTTAGGCACAACTATATATCGTCAGCTAAATAGACAAGTGGTGCATGTCAAGTGTGTGCAATTTCACACCTAGTTACTTAGTCATAGAATGCTTATTCAGTTGATAAAATAAAGATTGTTACATAATTTAGCTTGTGTCTATAACAGATGTTATTTATCAACCGTGTCGTGTGAGCCGTGCCATCGACTTTAAGTGTGAGAGACCCATACTTCGGCACGAATGGGCCGGCTCGACCGGAGTTCGACCGACCACGGCCACAATTCTCAAAGTCCTAATCCCAAAAGGCCGGTAACGCACTTAAGTATCGCAAGTGCGAATGCCGGGCAAGGGGTTTCGGGTACGATTCCCGAATTGTGCAAAATATAACTGGGCGTTTTTTAAAAAAACTCAGTAGCACCACGAAGTCTGGAATTGTGCCCGGTATATGCCAATAGGCTCACCCACTATTACATGGGACTCATAACATAAATAGTGAAAAGTGGGTGTTACATTGTACAGTGGCATAATTTACATCTCTGCCTACCCCTTCGGGGATAAAAGGCGTGATGTTATGATTTGATGATGATGATGAACCGGCTAGTTTTTGGGCGTTAATTGCAACCGCGGCGAGCGCAGGAGGATATCGCTTCGTGAGTCCTTAGTCTAAGACATCTAGTTGCTTAGTCCTTTAGGATTAAAAAGTGTGATGCTATGTTATGTTATTATTAGTATCTAGTGAAACAAGTGAAACAAGTGAAACAAGTGAATGTATGTCTACAAATAGCCTTACAAGGCAGCACTTTTACACGTCAATTTTATCAAGCGAACGATGAGGCCGACAATCTAAATCTTTCTCATTTACTAAGTGTTAATAACGTATAATTATGTCATCTATTCTTATGTAACAATAATTCCTAATTATTTTTCGGCACGCCAGCAAAATCGAAGATCGCATGCTGCAAAAAAAATGTTATAACCCACATTTTCTTCTGTAACATACTTATTATGCATTATTTCTTACATTTTCTAGTTCAAATAATTAATTATGTCAATTTTTATTTAAACAAGTGTTACAATACTTTGCTTACGTCAGCGGGGCAAGTGCAGTCGATTATGACATGTATGTCATTTGACACTTTACTTGCGCAGGAGTCGAATTACGGTAGCACGTGTTAATTGATTTCACTGGCGTATTTCCCTGAAACAAAAGTAGGTACGGGAAGACAGCGAATGTAAAACACTTATTAAAATGTACCTCTAGATGCAACAATATTCTTTAGATATATTCCAAGACGCCAAACAAATGTCATAATAAGAGTTCGAATTTGAACCTCCTTATTCGACCATATACCCGAAATTCTTCGAGGCTTATTTACTATAACCGTTATCGATCTAGATACAAAATGAAATAGGTTCATAGAACATATAAGTATAGGTTAGATAGACGCCAAAACACGTTGCCATAAGGAGTACTTTCGAAAGTGAAGACGTCAACTTTTTAGTTAAAAAAAACATGACAAAATCGTACATGAAACACTGTTCACACTGCACGAGACACCCGACGAGAAATACCTCTTACATTAGAGAATTATGTGGCGTGATGTTTTGATATTGTTTTATGTATGTGCTTTCGAAGTTTGCTTTTTACAATGGTTGATCAGTTATTAATTACTCAATAAAAAAACCAAGACAGAACCATTTTACTTTGGGACGAAAACGAAATAGATTTCACGTTGTATAATGTTGTCCACGTGAGTGATAGGACACAGGATACCTGGGTGAATGTGACTGCCCTCTGTCTCAGTCTCTACCCAAGGCGAAGGGGAAAATTTGATCAAAATAAACCTTCCATTTTGAATAAAAAAAGATGGATATAATTACTCACAAACAAAATCACTCCACTCCTGGGATGAGATAGACTCTCTCTGTCTTTGTCAAGATAATAATTACACTTAATTATTATAATCTGACACTTAGTGCCGCCGTGCGCCGGCGCCAGTGTCCAGTTACAGTGCCCAGTTAGCTGTATTATGTGACAGGTCACCGCTGATCGTTACCATGGTCATTGTAGGTTCATGGTCAAATTGGGAACATGTCAAGTTTATTAAGGAACTTTTTTCTAGCTTCACTGACAGACATACGGACGGACAATACAAAAGTGCTTAGATATAGAGGTAACATAACTTCACGCCTCTCTCCCACGTGGGTAGGCAGAGACTAGGGAACGCCAATTACTACGATAACTACATACCTCTTTCGCTTCATCAACAGTCATCAATCTTTTCATGCATACTCAAGTGCTTAGTTAAGGATTAATTGAAGTAAAGTAAAGTTTAACTTTATTTTTAACGTGTTTAATTTCTCGGGTATTAATGTAATAGGGATCTAATTACCATAATTATGCCGGCTATAATTCGAGACTCCGTTTTTAGCCTTAAAAGCCGAAAGTACTTAATAATGCGTTGTTCAAAGTCAAAGTCAAAGCATTTATTTCAATTAAACATCATTAAACATTCATAGTTTGGTACTTTTGAAACGACAACAAATACAAAATAAATAATAGTCTGTCAGTCAGTCCGTCAGTGAAGCTAGGTGAAGCTAGGTGCTCATTCCAAAACGTAGATTCGAATGGAGAAGAACGAGCAAGAAACTCCATTCGTTACTCTTTTAAAAAAGTGTGTTCTACAATGTCTCTGATACATATTTCAATACTGTATGCATATGTAAGAACAATGCAAAGACACGCTTGACGCATTATACTAATAACTAACTAAAATAAAATAAATAAATAAAAATCTTAAGTCTAACATGGTGCTCACATATGCTTACTGACAATCCATAGAAATAGTGCTTCTATACAAGAAAAAGGAAACTCTTTGTTTCAATAAAGAAAGAAATGCTCGATGCCATAAGGAAACTAGATTGTCTACATTAGAATTAAAGTATTAAATTATGTATTATATTACCTATGTACTATTGGAATTTAACTACTGACTACATTTGAGTATTGTCCAGTGGAGCCGAACCAACATGCTGCCAAGCATTCTTATCTTCAAGATAATCTGTCAGTGTGTAGTAAGCTTGATTACATAATTCGCGCTTAATATGTTTTAAATTTACTTTCATTGAGATCTAGTATGCTATTTGGTATTTTATTATAGCATTTAATACCTAACCCCATAAAGGATTTCTGTACTTTGGACAGTCTGAATTGCGGTATAGCTAACTTATTTTTGCCTCCAGTATTAAAATTGTGTCTATCGCTTCTTTTTTCAAACGATTGCCTATTTTTCCTTATAGTGGAGTGCTTGGGGAGTTTGACCTCGGACTCCAATTACTGTCAATGTATTAATGTGAGACCTTCTGCATTATGTTTTAAACATAAATTACTAAAAAGTTTACCAATTTTTTTTCCTTGCTTTTTTGTTTTTCTTAATTTGACACTAATTTCAATAACTATTAATGGTGCACATGATTGTAATTATGTAATTGATGGAGGTATGTTATTACATCGATGTAAATGGCAACTAGATGAAAAAATGGATGAAATATGCAATTACTATGTTCGATATTTAAATAATAATTACAGCAGAAACGTGTACGTAGTATTTGATGGTTATAAAAAAATGTATAAAATTAATGGAAAGAAACCGTCGTGAACTCAAAAATACATGTGCAGATGTCGAATTTAATGAAAATACGCCCCTCAAAATTGGCCAAGAGAAATTTCTTTCAAATAGTAAAAATAAAAGCAAACTCATAGACATGCTGAGGAAGAAACTATCTAACAATAATATTTTTACATGTCAAGCGGAAAGTAATGCGGACAGATTGGTGGTTGAAACAGCAATTAATTTACAGTCAACAAATGTTACTGTAGTTTCTGAAGATATTGATGTACTAGTTCTATTAACTGCACTAACTCCAAACGACCGTGAAATTATTTCCAAAAGCCACCTTGCTTTCTTTCGAAAAATGCAAGAGTTTACATGGCGCTGCTGAAGTATTTAAAAATATTGATGCAGATCCTGACCGAATTTTTGAAGATGGCGTTGCATGTATTTTGGAATTATACAGTGCTCCCAAAAAAGTTCAAGATTTGAATATATTGAGGTTTAATTCTTTTCTAAAGGGTATAGCCAAAAAACCGGTGTTCAATTGGCATCTCTACCACCTACGTCTGATGCAGTGTTTGAACATTTGAAAAGAGTATATTTACAAGTGCAGATATGGTTAGGTAATAATATATATTTCTGTTGAAAATTGGGCTTGGAGGTACGTTTCTGATAAAATTGAACCAATACTGATGAAACAATCGCCAGCTCCAGATAATTTACTTAAAATGCTATTTTGTAATTGTAAAAAAGGATATGGTAATGCTTGCGGATGTCGAAAAAGTGGCTTATCCTGCACTTCAGCGTGTTCACAGTGCAATGGTGATAGTTGTTTTAATGCATCTCCTGTCTTAAAAATAAGTGAAGTAGAAGAAAGTAACGAAAACGGATTAATTGAAGTTTAATCATTTATAAGCATGTATGAGAGGCGAACTATACAGTGTGTTAGGTTAAACGAGGGACTTATTGAGGGAGGGTATTCAGTATTCGATTCTCGTCCCGAATATGTAAAAAACCTATAACCAAAATTTTTGAAGTAATTGTCCAATAAAATAAATTATCATGAACACTGAGCGCGCAACAAGTGAACTTGTAAACAGAAACAGTACTTACATAAAGTAAGTCGCGTTGCAAAACTTGCGCCGATCTTGCCGAAAAGGATAGAGTGCGCTTAAGCCCGCTAAGCCGTAACCCGTAAGCGTAAGCGGAAGCGTTTTTATGGTTCTGTATGTTATTTATTAGTGTTTTCGTTTCGTTTATATGTTTGTTAGGTTCATGTGAGTATACACTATTATGGGTTTGAATATGTCCCTCGTTTAACCTAACATACTGTATATAGAGGTATAATTTTTATAAACTTTAGTTTTGTTACACTAATTGTTTCATACTATTACTTTTTAATATTACATTACATAACATCACGCCTTTTATCCCCGAAGGGGTAGGCAGAGGTGCACACAGAAGTAACACCCACTTTTCACTATTTGTGTTATGAGTCCCATGTAATAGGGGGTGAGCCTATTGCCATATACCGGGCACATTTCCAGACTCCGTGCTGCTACTGAGAATTTTTTAAAAACCCAGTGATACTTTGCCCGACCCGGGAATCGAACCCGAGACCCCTTTCCCGGCAGTCGCACTCGCGACCACTCGGCCAACGAGGCAGTCACTCGGCCAACGAGGCGTAATTTTTAATATTATATGATAGAAATGTATTTATAACACGATTTTGACACTACATTACTTAGTTAAGTTCGTAATGTATTTTATTATTGAATAAAAAGCAACGATTTTTAATTGGTAATTTTAATATACCTTATCAACAATGGATTCCGAGCTTTTTCAATTCTAGATGCTTAAGGCACTCTACTATTACATATATGTATATATTGACAGGGCACCGTTAAAATATTTATCGTTTTAAACAATTCTCTCAACGATTCGCAACGGCGTAAGTTATATATTGCTCGGATAGTCCGCTTTTGCAGAATAAATATTGATTCTATTTCTGCAGCTCGACCCCACAACAAAATGCCGTACGACATAATGCTGTGGAAATAACTAAAATAGACAAGCCTAGCTGTATCTACGTCCGTGAGCTGTCTAATCTGTCTAACTGCATAAGCAGCTGAGCTCAATCTCCCCGAAAGCGCCTTTATATGCGGACCCCATTGTAGCCTATTATCTAACGTAAAGCCTAAAAATACTGTCTCGTCGACAAATTCTAACTTTTGACCGTTCAAAACAATATCACAATCGTTACTACGCACGTTTGGTAAACTGAATTTAATACATTTTGTTTTTTTTTCATTAAGTGCTAGATTATTAATGGTAAACCAATTATGCACTTGAAGTTCGATCTGGGAATGGAATTCCAATCACTCAATTACATTGGCAATCTGCTTTTTTATTTTTGTGCCACAATTTATTGTCTCGATGGTAGGTAATATAGTTAAAACTGGACTTGAAGGACGAAGTCATCGTTTTCATTCTTCTTCTGATTTATTACGTTGCGGGAACCAAAACAGTTATTCATGTCCCTGGGACGCGCCGGACTTCAATGTTCCGATGTTTTCATGGTTGTATCTACTGTAGATCCCGGCTTACAGGAGCTGCAGCGATATTAGATGGTTGTGACGAACTTGTTCCAATAAAAAAAAAATAAGTTAAAAGCAGAACAATTATGGATACAAGACATCAAACGTTTTGGGTATCCGCAACAAACCAACTATTATTGTTAAAAACTGTTTTAATTATTACTAATTAGGTACACTGTATGTCATTGTGACTAATAAAACAAATTAAGAAGACTGATTGAATAAAAAGTCAATATTAAGTGTTTTATGATCTCACTAGCTTTTACCCGCTGCTTCGCTCGCGTCACAAAAGGATAAAAAGTAGCCTATGTGATATATACCAATACACACAGCGCCATCAAAACCAATAATTTCGTTTTCCCTCGAGAATATCAAATTTTTTCGGAATAAAAAGAACCTACCCTATTATTTAATCCAGCCTTCTAACTTTACGTCTGCAAAAATTCAAAGCCATCGGTTTAGTAGTTACGGCGTGAAAGCGGAACAAACAAACAAACTCGCTTTCCGATTTATAATATTAGTAAGAATTTGTAAGTTAGGTTGTGGATTAGTTAGTTAATAATAAAATCTATGAATTAGTCAACATTAATTCGACTTTGCTCGGCGTGGGACGGAGGATAACTTTATTTCACTAAACAACAAAATCCGTCTTGAATCTCTTAGTCCTGAAATAACATAAGATTAAGATTACCTACAGTAAAGTAAATACCTATTAAGGTATTCTAGAAACATTAAAACAGTTCAATCTATTTTAGTCCTATTGATTTGAGTTCTCCAATTTTCCAAATTGACTTGTAAAACCAATTACGTACATTTTCTTTTAAAATGTGAATCATCGACTATTGTCAGCTGTAATAAGTACCTACGCTGTTGAAAATAAGCTTCATCCTATGAGGCATTTTCTACAGTCTCCACTCTTGGCACACAGGGTAGAGAACTCAGTATAGAGAATGCAACTTCCTGGTCTCTGTTAAATGTGTAGTTAGACGGCTCTTACGAACCTACAGGAAAAATAGGGATGATACCATTATATATTATACTCTGATGTCATCACACTGTAAAAATTAACAGGCAATGCCTATATTTTCACAAAACAATAACCTGTACCTGGAACCCTAGAATACCCACATAGTAAAATGAGGTAAAATAATATAATAACAAGAATGATGTAATCAATAACAAATTACATGGACTTTGTCCTCTATGACCAGATTGTAAGCGAAAATTAATGTTACGAAGAAATTTTCTCTATTACAAAATGGCGTACGTCAGCTGTTTATGTGATTATGCACGATTCGATACCCAATGCACACGCGCATAGTTTGGTCACACGTGTCCAAATTATTAATGTTTGACGTTTCGTTTCGCTGACTGTTGTATGAGTCATAGACATTGAATAAGTATTGTAAAAATAATTAATGTAAAATTAAGTCATAGATTTATACAAGAACAGATGCTCATATTGATGTTGGTTACGTCATTAGTATTGTCCTAATGGTTACTCTCTAAACTCTAAATGAGTCAAACAACGTCTGATTGTAGGTTCAACCATGTGTAAGTCCTATTGAATCAGGGACACTTAATATCCAATTAACAATAGGTTTATTGTTAAATTGTTATTTCCATCTTCAATAGATTCAAAATTGACTAACGATCGGAGTTTCCAAACGTAATTACTAATTACTTCTGATTTAAACTATCAATCACCAAGCGGTCACCGGTGACCGCAACCTATTGTTCTATAATTGTGTCTATAATGACGGTACTCAAAGAGTTAAATAACAGGATATTTAATTATAAAACAACTAGCTACTTCTGCGAGGTTTCACACGCTCTGCTCAGCTCCTATTGGTCGGAGCGTGATGTTTTATAGCCTATAAATGCGCTATCTAACACAAAAATAATTATTCAAATCAGACTTGTATTTACGGAGATTAGCGCGTTCAAACAAATAAACAAAAAAACAAACTCTTCCGCTTTATAATAGTAAGTATTTTTTTTAAGTATTTTTTTTAATCATCAAATGGCTGCTCCCGCGTGGGTGAGGCGGGAGGGAGTGTCAGACTCTTACTGACTAAAAACCACCCCGTTCCTTCTCCTGCACGTCGAGCCGGAGCCCCGGTTACCTGTTAGGTTCTCTGCGAAAAGATAATAGTATCAGATAACAATAAGTCTTTTCGTCTGTCTTTGAATCAATCTTCTCAAGCTCAGTTTGTGTAAATTCACAAATGTAAGAACGAACATCATAGGGCTGACGTTGTCTATTGATTAATAGAATCTAAAATAAAATAGAATTTAAAAAAATGCGAAAATCTAATCAATTCTTTGTGTTAGCCAAGTCTAGTCTATGCCAAAATTGGTTAGTTCTAATATAATATTGTTATATAATAGATATATTCCGTATAATTCGGTTAATGGCGGCTTGACACCCGTTGGGTCGAGGTCCTTACCTCACGATAACGTAATCAAAGCGAATGACTTGACAATTGTCATTTTATTGTGATTATGGCCTATAGTGCCCCTTGGTAAACATTGGTTTTAACTACAAAACGAATAGAACTTTATTGCTGTAAATTATTCTTCTTGTCTCTCGCTGTTGATCTATGGTCCTCGAAATTGGTACATCATAATCTTTTTTTTATATGACATAAGCCGTGGTAAACGAGCAGACGGATCACTTGATGGTAAGCAATCGGCGTCGCCCCGTAGTAGCACGGAGTCTGGAATTGTGCCCGGTATATGGCAATAGGCTCACCCCCTATTACATGGGACTCGTAACATAAATAGTGAAAAGTGGGTGTTACATTGTACAGTGGCATAATGTGCACCTCTGCCTACCCCTTCGGGATAAAAGGCGTGATGTTATGTTGTTTTCAAGGATAAATGAAGTTCTCGCTCAAAAGTTAATAACTCACTGTCACGTCTTATCATCTCTTATTTATCTCCATTTCATCAATGTATGAAAGTACCGGCAAGAGATTCTAAGTACCTAGCCAGTCTGTTCTAGTCTAGAAATCGTTAGTCGTTAAGTGAGTGTTTCATAAAATCTAACGAAGACCTAATAAAGACGGTAGATATTGCTACACACATCAACATACCTAGCTTCAATATTTGCCAACTTCCTAAAAATATAATAATTTAACAACCAGTCATGTTGTAACATATGTATAACATAGCATCACGCCGTGGTAGGCAAAAATGCACATAACGGCACTTAATTCATACAATGTAACGCTCACTTTTCACTATTTACTATTTATGTTATGAGTCCCATGTAATAGGGGGTGAGCCTATTGCCATATACCGGGCACAATTCCAGACGCCATGCTACACCTGACATTTTTTTAAAAACCAATGGTACTTCGCCCGAGGCCTTGCCCCAGTCCCATTTGCGACCACTCGGCCAACAAGGCAGTCAACGAGTGTAATATATAATAATCACAATTTGGTATTGTTGTTGTATATCACCACATGTCCCTATTATAACACCTGCCTAAGTATTAAAACATTTCCGCAATGTTTTGATACTTGCACCGAATCAACAATCGATAGTTTTTCTACAAGAAACCACACGTGTATTGAAGCCATTCACGGTTAGATTCGCTTCTCGTGCCTCGTGGACGCATAATATTATGCTAAAGTTACTTTACTACATTTTACGACACGTTTGTTGGTACTTTTACATGTACATAATCGATTTCTAGCGAATTACGACTTTGGTGCCAAAATGACAGTTCCTTTCGCGCTAAAAGTTTCGTCGCCATCTTTTTTTTTGTGGCGGGAAGATGAACCTGTCATAGACAGTTTTGCAATTAAGTTTTTAGTTTAGTATAAGATTATTATTAATTACCAATTGACTATAAAGTTTGATTTGCTAATAAAATTATAAACTGTATACAAAATGAACAATGAAATCTTTATACATTCTTGCCAATCATGACTTTATCACTGTTGATGAAACAAATCATTGTATTGAACGTCCCATATAAACAGTTAAACATTATTATTGTTGTGACCTTTTGTCCTTTCATCACATGATTGTCAAGAAACTGAATGAGATTGATTATTTAATCTTAACTCACAATCACGTACCTGTGTTTATGATAACTATAAAAGATATATTGCTTTAAATTCTCATAACTATCCGCTAAGTTTCATTGCGAAAATTACACAATAATAGACTTTATTTCAATGAGTTTGTTTATGATTTGACATCTGTGTATCGTCAAGATAATTATATACCTAATACCTATATTTTAAGTACCTATATATAAAGATGATGACCTTATTAAAACTGAGAGCACATTACAGATAAAGAAAAGTGGTAGCGAGCTATCGGGTAACCATTTTATTACCTCCATATAATGAAACAGACGGGCGGCAAATACTTGTGGTATAGAAAACAGATATCAATAATGACAATGTTGTTCATTCATTAAATGAATTATCATAGAAATATATTAGCTTTGCCCTATGATTTCACCCGTTTTATCCAAGTATTTAGTAGGTATGTAAACTTCCTTACATAACTTATATGTGTCGAATTCACACTTGAACCTTCTTGAAATAATATAACTTGCAATTTTAATATAACCTTGCAATATCCTTACTCACACGATGAAACACAACGCAAGCGTTGTTTTACGTCGGTTTTCGGTGGCCATGGTATCACTCCGGTTGTGCCGGCCCTTTTGTGCTGAAGTATGAAAAATGTTACATAACTAAATTAAGGCCTCTCTTTTTGAAGGGAAGGCTTACCTCAGACTTTTTTTTTAAGGAGGGAAAATCTTCGAATGACTTCTGCCGCCTGGGTGAGGCGGGAGGGAGTGTCAGTCTCTTACTGACTCAAAACCAGCCCCTTTCTACTCCTGCCCTTCGAGCCGGAGCCCCGGCAACCCGTTAAGTCCTCCTCGGCTCCGTATCGGCATGAGCCCTATTGGGCCCCATCCGTGGTTGTTTGATGGCTCATTGAGGGGCGCGCGGAATGCGATGCGCCGTACGTTCGGGCTAAGCCCGAGCGTACGGCGCTAACGGCGCATCGCAGTCTGAGATCAGACTTGGTGACATGTCAGTGAATAGTTAGAGGTTGGAGAATCATACTCTACAGTTATGTATCCCTAGCTAACAGTTTCAGGTTTATACCGGAATGATAATTTTTATTAAAATATCTGAATTATATAGGTACCTATGTTGGTAAATGGTAAGCTTAATATTATTTAATCCAATTTTCAAAGTTACTCATGTTGCTGACTGACGCCGACGAGGTGACGCTTGCCCACTCATAAATATTTATATATGACAACCGGGACTGACGTTTTAATTTAGTTTAACATATGTACGTATGAATAATAATTTAATCAGTACCTATATAGTTTAAAAGTTATCGCTGTATTGTAGGTACCTATTTTGATATCAGTTAGTATTTATAAATAATGCCATAAAGTCACTGTTGAGTGGCGCACGGATTGATATAATTTCTACTAAATTGTAAGATAACGCGTGCTAATGTTACCTATTGTTGAATTCTCATAAATTTGTATTTTTTTATGGCATAAGCCGGTAAACGAGCATACGAATCACCTGGTGGTAAGCAATCGGCGTCGCTCATGGACACCTGGAACACCAGAGGCGTTACAAGTGCGTTGCCGACCTTTTGGGGATTAGGAGTTTGAGGATCGTTGAGGATTCAGGAATTGGGCAGATTGGAGAAGGGGAGGGTAATTGGGCCTCCGGTAACCTCACTCACACGACGAAACACAACGCAAGCGTTGCTTCACGTTGGTTTACTGTGAGGCCGTGGTATCACTCCGGTCGAGCCGGCCCATTCGTGCCGAAGCATGGCTGTCCCACACTTGTATGTAGGTATGTGTGTGATTTCACTAAAATAATGGGTCTATAGGTATATTGTTAAGCTTTTTAGGTACGCTTTCTTACATTTCACTTTTTATTGAATTTAAATAAACGATGTTCGATTCTTCGTTAATCGATTAATATAATAATAATAGTAATCAACTACAAAGTTAGATAACTTGTCTATTTTTGTTAAACCAACCTTCGTTTCTCAGGTCAAATATAGTATTTTTCAATTTTCCAATTTTCGGAATTATCCCAACAAGTATAAAGCCTCAAATGGTGATGAAAACTTTGCAATTGAGTGGAATCTAAGACTTTACATTAAGTTTTGATGAGTAGAAAACCAACTTACCTAATAAAATTAGTCCATTTACACACTTGAAAGACAACGACGAAGACGAAGGTTACCTACCAGGTAACCTTCGTGTTCATTCATCACATATACATGGAAATACCTAAAACCTTGAAACCTCCATGATGTAATAACAATTGCGCTGGGAAATACTTTAAAGATTAACACTTCAAGATTACCAACTTTACTCTTCAGTGGATGGCGCTAGTGTCATCTTAGGGATTTTGTTGGTTTTATCCCTTTTAATCTAGTAGATTATGAAAGTAGACAAGAAATTCGGATTTGATTTATTTATTTTACTAAACTTTATGCACACAAACAAGCACATGGGTGGACTTAATGCCACAGGCAATTTTACAATGGTGACCCAATTTAATCTAGAATTCTACATCCTTATTACATACATAACATACATACATAACATCACGCCTTTTTATCCCCGAAAGGGTAGGCAGAGGTGCACATTACGGCACTTAATGCCACTGTAATGTAACACCCACTTTTCACTATTTATGTTATGAGTCCCATGTAATAGGGGGTGAGCCTATTGCCATATACCGGGCACAGTTCCAGACTCCGTGCTACCACTGAGAAAAACCCAGTAATACTTTGCCCGACCCGGGAATCGAACCCGAGACCCCTTGTCCGGCAGTCGCACTTGCGACCACTCGGCCAATGAGGCAGTCTTATCCTTATTACATGGTAGTTATAACATGTCTGCTGCAAAGCGAGTGTTACATTGTATAATTATTCTTTTGTTTCCTGTCTCTGACATCATGTTAAGATCTTGGCATATAAGCATAAACATAGCACATGAACTGAAATATATAATAACGAACTCTATAAAATCTAACATTAGTTCCAATTTTCACCACCTGCACCAAATAACTTTGTCTTCGACATGTGCGGTTACATCACAGTGTTGCACAATGGCAGTATTTATTCGATTAGTCCGTGTAAGTCCCACGTTGGATGCGTCATGACTTCGTTTATATATTCCACACGTGATGGCCACTGTGACATTGTATTGTTGTTGTTTTGATTTTAAGGAGACTCACCTGTTATATAGGGCCTATATAACAGGTGAGCCACAGTACAACAGCCTATAATACATACATACGTACATAGCATCATGCCTTTTATCCCTGAAAGGGTAATCCTTTTATCACTGTACAATGTAACACCTACTTTTCACTAATTATGCTATGAGTCCCATGTAATAGGAGGTGAGCCTATTGCCATATACCGGGCACAATTCCAGACTCTGTGCTACTACTGAGAATTTTTTAAAAACCCAGTAATACTTTGCCCGACCTGGGAATTTATTACACGTAGAACTCTGCCGAGTCTACCAGCCAGCTTTACTATTCTAGTTGTGATCGGATTTTCAAAACTAAATTCAGTCTGGCCAGTCACATCAAGGCACATGACACGATATAGCTATTAAGGGTTTCCTTACCGAAATCGGTAAAGAAGACTATATATATTGTTATCATGGAAACTGTGCATCCATTTAGAACATATCTAGATAATACCGAATTATTATTTTTGAGCCTTTATTTTGCTATTACTTTTAATCGCTAATTGAACCAGAATATAGAAGTCAATATATGAGATTGACATGATAAGTTTTCACATAGTAATATATCGAATTATCTAATATCACAAAAAATCTTATTTTCCATTTGCTCATTCAACAAGCGTCTAATAAGGTCACTCTTTGAAAAATCCATTACCGTCACTTCCATTCAGGAGTATCAGATTACAAAGCAAAAACATCTCCATTCATTTGAAGTAATTTTATCTAATTATAAGATTAACTGAGACTATTAAGATAATAGACGTAGTTAGTTACATGGTTGTACTGAAGTTGATAAACGGTTTGCGTCATTATGGAAATCCTTATTAATGTCGCTAGCTTATTGTCTTTAATGACTTTGAAGACGAAACATGTCAAACAGTGGATTTTACAGAATATAAAGTATTGACTTATTACTAGGTTTTTGTAGTTATAATAATAATATTTATTTCAGACGTAGGTCCATACACTTTTAGAAAAATAAAAGAAAAACTTGTAAAATAAATAAATATTTATATTTTTATTATTGAAAGTAAATTGAAAGTTATATCGGGACATTCCACCAATACCGAAAATGTTGAATGTCTCAGAAACTAACCACTTTCAGACTAGGAAAGTCCGAAAATAGTTAGTCTCTCACCTCAGAGCTATTTTTGTAGGAAATTAGTTGCATTATCACCTTCCGAGAGAAACACGTCGAATTACAAGTCACCCTGTATATTATATGCATTTCTGTGTACACCATCGGGGATTAAATTGGATTGGGGAAGAGGAGGCCCAATTACCCTCCCCTTCCTCAATCTCCCCAATTCCTGAATCCCCAACGATCCTCAAACTGTAATCCCCAAAAGGCCGGTAACGCACTTGTAACGCCTCTGGTGTTCCAGGTGTCCAAGGGCGTCTACCGGTTTATGCCATAAAAAAAAATAATTCTACCTATTAACTAACGGGACGGGGATATATACGTAATAGTTTGTTAATCTTAATAGAAAAACCCTAAGATTTTTCTTGAAGGTAATTTAATTTTCTTTGTTATACCAGTCACGCGAATACATTAATTACTTCTAGTCTCACGTGAGCTGTACCTCTATATATTATGAAATACGGAATGTAATTGCAAAAAGTTTATTAACGATTAAAATTTATTATACGACATAAAATTTATGATATTACGATATTATGTATATACAGTTATATTTACTTTCTAACGATAGTACCTGACAAAAAATATCCCAGTGGCTTCTCACAAGCAGTTAATGAAGTAATATATAATCTATATATAAAAAGTCGTATTAGTAATACTATTTATAACTCAAAAATGGCTAAATCGATGAATGACCGGGATTACGCATTTTTTTTTTAAGTGGGGAAAATCATCAAATGGCTGCTCCCGCCTGGGTGAGGCGGGAGGGAGTGTCAGACTCTTACTGACTAAAAACCACACCGTTCCTTCTCCTGCACGTCGAGTCGGAGCCCCGGTTACCCGTTAGGTTCTCCGCGACTCCGAATCGGCATCGGCCGTAATGGGCCCCATCTGTGGTGGTCTGATGGCTCTTTGAGGCGCGCGCGGAACGCGACGCGCCGCACGCTCGGGTCTGTTTCTGGTCGGACGGGGAGCCACCCATGCTCGCCGTCCGCAGGCCCGCGCTTACGGTGGCCGGAGATCGTCCCGCGATCCCCGACGCCCGGTGTGTCCTTCGCGATGGCTGGGTTGCGAGGAGGCAGCGCTTCGCTGCCTCACGCGTTCCGCCTCCTCCTTAGCTAGCATGACTGCTTCGCAAAAGGAGGAGACGGCATCCCAGTCCCCCTCGCTCCGCATCATGGCCTGCACTAGGCCCGGACGCGAGAGGTCTCCATCGCCGATCACTTCCCTGAGGGCACGGCAGTGCCCTAATTCCTCCCCCGTTTATTTCACAAAAAAGGCTCACACAATTTTAGACCTGTGCATGTTTCTATATATTTGTATCAGAACTCTCGTAAGATATTAAATAAACTATTTATGTAGATAAAGAATTAAGATCACGTAAATGTTTGCGCGCAACTGTTTACTGCTCATAACTATGAGCTCCAAGCCTGGCTTGAAACTAGTCGTGTTACCACGTGAAACAGCTTCGCCAGTAAACCGTCAATAATTAATTAATTTTCTACATCTTTGCCAATCCCTTGGAAGCGACGTATCGTCAGAATATTGATGGCTTACAGCCATAAGGGGGCAAGCGACAATTTTTGTTTTGCGAAATCGACATATATATACACATATATATGGTTAAAATCGCCTTTTTTTCTGCGTCTAACCATACCTATACATATGAGTCGATTTCGCAAAACAATGTCGTATACCCCCTATATATACTATATGCCTACTTACCAAATAGATTAGCGAGCTATAAATAGAAGGTTGACAAGTCGAGTCCACTCATAAGTGACAGAGCTGTCAACGAATCGTAAACACAACTACTTCCAAAGCGTGGGACGACGATTACTATTTGGAGCGTGAAGTGGCAATTTGTTTACTAACACTGCTTACGTTCTGGCAGACAGACAATCATTACTAGAGGTATATATACATATATATGTATACAAGATTCTAACATTGTGTGGTGCTGTGGTGCACTTTGTATGAAAAGAAAAGTGACGAATGTTTCTGGGTACTGTATAAAGCGACCGTGATTGATGATTTAGATTGGTTTAATGACTCAGGAGTCGTCAATTAGCAAAGATTTTACAGACACGAATTTACGATTGATAACAGAAAACAGAGAGCTAAATAACTGGCAGTTCAAAGCTAAAAAGGACTACTTTCTTGAAGAGCATCACGGAAATCTGAAGACTCCTAAAACGGCCTATTATCAGATTTTAAGCGCATAAGAAGTCGAAGGCAAGGATTAGAAAAACATACATTATATAGTTACATAGTACACAAGACATATTAACTTCACCTGTTCCCTTTAATAGGCAGACAGAAATAAAGAGCACGCCCATTATTCAACATGTATCTATCTAATATTATGTAGTACTAATAATAAATATGGCAATTCTACTGCCAAATACTGAAAAGAATTTCAGTATTCTCAAGTAATCATGTATTTATTGCATCCATAATGTATGTACATATACAGGTGGTTAGAAAATACAATAGCAACAATTATGGACCCTGTCGGGCACAGCAACATTTAAAATTGGTACGACAGAGGAACTACGTTTTGTTAGATTACTATTAATGTAATGTCAAAATTAATAAAAAAAGGTAAGACTTCTGAAGACTGACCATTAATGACTGTATGGTCTACGACTGCCTCATTGGGCGAATGGCCGTATCGGGTTCGATTACCCGAGTCGGCCAAAGTAGAATTATTATTAGTAATAGGTTTTTTTTAAAAAAATCTTAGTAGTAGCATGGATTCCGGAAATGTGTCTGGTATATGGCAATAAGCTCACTCCTTATTACATGGGACTCAACATAAATAGTGAAAAGAGGGTGTTACATTGTATAGTGGCATTAAGTTCCGTAATGTGCACCTCTGCCTACACCTTCGGGGATGAAAGGCGGGATATAAGTTATAAGGTGACTGTGTAAAAGACGCGTGCTATCCGTAGCACGATTGACGCCGCGTTTAAAAAAAGCAATCATGTTAATGTCATGTCTCAACCGAAGATCGACACCAGAAAGACGAGAAACTCTTACTTATATACTTATTATCATTTCTGCTTGACAGATTCTTCTTATTTTCAGAAGGTCATTTTATTTTTAACTATTCAACGAATTATGGTGTAGTAGTGTAACCAGAAAATTCCACTTTGTGACTAGGAGGAAAATGAAAACTGATTCTAGGACGTTTCATTAAATTGTGACCATGATTGTAAAGTAGCGTGGATTTATCATTGCATGTCTAGCTGTCTGGACTTGAATGGATTAATAGTTGATTGGAGCCATGATCTTAATTAAAAACATAAACAATTAATGGAGATTATTGTCTAAGGTTAGTTCTGTTCTAAAAGCGAATTTAGTTCACGATGTAATATGCCTTGTTTTTTTACAGAATAGGAAGCAAACGAACAGACGGATCACCTGATGATAACCTATCAGCACCGCCTATGGACACCCGCAATACCAGAGGAGGCATAGACAGGTGCGTTGCAAGCCTTTTAACAAGGAATAATTTTAACGCTCTTTTCTTGAAGGTATCGGTTCGGAAATACCGCCGACGACAGATCATTCCAGTTTTGCTGTGCGAGGTACAAAGCCACGTGACAAGCGCACAGTTTTGGCCTGCCAACCATCTATATGATGGGATATGGTGTCGCGACGGTCGATGGTGAAAAGTTGTTGGCTTAGTAAAACGATTATCAAGCCATGGATTTCGATCTTCGAGTAGAACTATTTTTTTTATATATTTTGGTTTTCAGCAGATTTCCTCAGTGTTGGTTTAACGCGTCGAGTACCGTCATTATAGACACAATTATAGAACAATAGGTTGCGGTCACCGGTGACCGCTTGGTGTTTGACAGTTTAATAGGTTCGGTTCCGAATTGGTGTAAACAATTTGAAGTAAAAAGTGAGGATTACATCTTTAGCCTATTACTGTCCCAATGCTGTGCCGCTTCTTACACAGAGAAGAAATGTAAAATAATCACTACGTTCACTTAAGGCCAGTTGGTAATTCCAAAATTATAGATAATTTGAAAATATTTGTATTGTAACTTGCGTGAGACATACTAGTTAAATGAATTACTAAATAAATAGCAGCGCGACAGTCGCCGCGTCGCGGGACGCGAAATGCTGCTCATGAATATGAGCCTCTAGCATGGCTTGAAACTAGTCGAGTTCCTCGTCAAATTATTACGTGAGTAAGCCGAAAACATTATAATTTATTTTGAAATTATATTTACAGCTTTCCTCACGATGTTTTCCTTCAGCACCTACAAAGAAGTGAGAATGCACAATAAATTTTCGAAGAAGGTGTGTTTTCGGAATTGTAATTAAAATTTCTGGCAACCTATAACCCAAGGTTGGAACTAAAATGTTGCGTGTGACAGAAAATTGGCAGCATTTCCTTTGCAAACTTATTTTGTTGATGGTCAATGTTGCTGTGCACTCTAAGTCTATTTGCAATAAGTGTCAGTATTGCATTTCGTTTTTATTTTCACATGCACTATAATGTTGCACTTTGGAAGGCGCCTCGTGACTGCGTTTTTTTATACAAAACATTGTAATTGATAATTTTTCTAAGTGATTATACTCAAGTGTAACCAATAAAAACTCTAATTGATTTTCACTAATTTCATCACTTTAAAGATACGAAGATATTAGTTTATCATCTATTTTTAACTCACTTTGGAGATTCATACAGGAGACTTTTTCTAAAATATTCCTGTGAATTAGTACAATTTCTGCCACACCACTATGAACTATAACCACTACAAAAAATCAATTTTGTGCAGCCGTTTACAAGTTATGAGCGTACAAACATATCAGTGATGATTCATTGATTCATTTTTTTCTACATATTACATACTCTAATCTATATTTTTTTTATTCCATAAAAAATAAACAAACTAGAAAAGTCCATTCACGAATTTGACTAAATAATTCAAATTTCGAACAATAGACATTCACGTGTTGTTCCACGGTTTAAATATAAAGTCACGTGACTAGTTTGATCCTAGACATGATTTAATCACGTGGTGTCTGTGAAAACGTGATTTCTTCAATGAATAGTAAGATGGTGCAGATTACAGCTAAAATATAGTAAAAGTTAATTTTAATATCGTACATGCTTTTTTTATATTTATATAAGCTGGTAAACGAGCAGACGGATCACCTGATGGTAAACAATCGGCGTTCGCCCATTGACATCAGAGGTGTTATAAGTGCGTTACCAGGGGATTACGAATTTGAAGATTGTTGGGATTCATGTTTTGAGATTGGAGAGTTAAAGGTAAATGGGCCTCCGATAACCTCATTCACACGACGAATCACAACGCAAGCGTTATTTTATGTCGGTTTTCTGTGAGGCCGTGGTATCACTCCGGTCGAGCCGGCCCATTCGTGCCGAAGCATGGCTCTCCTACACTTATAGCACCTGTAATTATTTAGTTCAAAAGATGTGGAATTCGACTGCGGAATCTGGTGAAGAAAGACTGAAAATTCATTTTAAGAATAATTATCTGTTATCTACGTTACAATACCCGATTACCTGCATTTCTTACTGTCAACGGAAAATTCTCACATACTACGAAATACTTCAAAAATGACTTCCATTGTTGCAAAAACAAATGCCTTGTAACGAAATACTAGAATGTACATTTCAAGTGAATTTAAAACAATACACAAGTGTCACGGCTCTGAATGTCAACTGTCTACATTTTGTGTGACATTCAGACGGGCTTTATTATATCTGCTATTAGGGTGCGTCTACATCTGGTTGACAATGGTTTGTGCTCAACTTATACAGGGTTCGTATCGTCTGTGGGCGGCTCGCGAACAGCTCGTGAGCGGTTCGCGAGCTGCGCATTCACGAGCATTCGTCAGATATGGGCGCACCTTAAGACAAGTAACTTTTTAACTAAAAAAAAATACTATTAGTTATAGTGAGTAGTGATTATTTTTATTGATGATAATTATCTCATTTTTCTTCGTATAAAGTCTGGTACGAGCCTTATTTTCGTAACCTTGTACTTTTTTAAATTTGAATTTAAACAACAATTGACAGAACGTTTGATAAAAACCCAAACAATCAAGTTATATAAAAAAAAAACAAATAAAATGCAAATAACCAGTTCTAAAAACACATTCCAACGGACATCTTTAACCAAATAAAGTCTTTCATACATAAACATTAGGTCTAAAAATAGTCAGAACTGAGTCAGAATCTGCGTCGTGGTCTCCTCATCCTGGCTGACATCCTTTTATCATCTCATTGCCTCATAACTCAGTGTGACACGCCCCTAGACCTCGGGAGCGGGTCAGAGTCACGCTTGAAATAGACTCCGGACGTCCAGAGTATACCGTTGTATGGTAGGGCTGTCAGGTAAAAGGCATTTGAAATATATATAAGACTAAAATGTAGATTTTAAGTTAACTCTTGATCAGCGTCAACAAAACCTTAAAAACCTTGTAAAAGCATCTAGTTTTTGCGATCCGATGTAATGCATGTTATGTATGCCATCGTAAAATAGTTCATTTCTGTATTTCTTCTGAGTATAATCAAGTAGATGTGCCCCCATTAACTTTCAAATGGTCACACATGATAATACTAACACAAATTTAAGTGTGGGAGAGCCATGCTTCGCCACAAATGCCCGGCTCAACCGGAATGATACCACAACCTCATACATAAAAACAACGTGAATCACGTTGTGTTTCGTCATGTGAGGGAGTTTACCGGAGGCCCAATTACCCCCTCTGTCCCCCAGTTTCCCCAATCCTCGAACACCACACAATCTTCAAATTCCTAATTCCCAAAAGGCTGGTAACGGACTTGTAACGCCTCTGGTGTTTCAGGTGTCCATCAGGTGATCCGTCTGCTTGTTTACCAACTTATAGCATTAAAAAATACTATGATGATTGTAATCTACCTCTATTTAATCACCAAAATACCACTTACTCGTTTCAGAATATTGTGATCTATACACTCAATAAAGTTATATGTACCTACAGCAACAATCTAGTACCTAAGTAGAACAAATCTAAAAATAAACAAACGTGACCCTTATTCTTAATAGGTATTCCATTCTAGAAAACAAGATTATTCCATAAGGTCCCTGAGAATATTCCAGATAATTATGCCATTGGATTATTTCGTCACCGTATCTTATTTTATCTTCATGGTAATTCAGAAACCGTTTCGTACTCCAGTTAACGGGTGTGGATAACGGGCGTGTTAGTAATAATTCATGAACATACTCCCGTAAGATCCAAATACATGAATTTCAAAATGTATCAAATACACATTCTGAAAACATACTTGTTATACGAGCGTCACGATTTTGTTTTTTAGAGGATTGCGGTTGTAAATGGAGGAAAGGCTGTGATTGGTCCAGTGAGTTTTGGACCAATTTCCTATTCAAGATAAGGTTTGCCATAACCTTCACACTTAGCAAGCGAGTTGGTGATCGCAATTTAAAGATTCAGCAACCGTTCTCCTAAGACCAATTCACCAATGGACATTTCGCCGACAGAACTTTTCATATATGTCACTTTCGACGACAGCCCTTTTCAACTACTAAACTGACTGTTTGTCAACAGGAAACGTTTTGGTTTAAATCTACTGTTATTCATTCTTTCAAGAAATATTTGAAATAACGATTAACAATATCATTTATTTCTCTGCGCAGCCCCTACGCGCTACGCAAAGCCTACGCATCCCCTACGCGCTACGCAAAGCCTACGCAGCTCCTACGCGCTACGCAATGCCTACGCCGCCCTTAAGCGATACGCTGTGCCTACGCACCTCCTACGCGGCTGCTACGGAGTGCCTACGCGACGACTACGCTACGTGAGCAATGATTAGGATACACAGAACTTGGCAAAAATTATATTTGTTTCTTTTTTGTTTTCTTGTCCTTTGGATTAGTAAACAATCCTGATTAAATCTTAATGTCACAAGCGAGAAATTGTAAGAAAATGTTTATTATGAAAAAAAAAATGTCAATGGTAATAGACTCTAATGATCAATTATTTCAATGATTAACTAATCTTTTTTGACATAGACACAAACTAGAGGATGGGTTACCTGACAATAAACAATCAATTTTGCCTATGGACCCCCACAATACCATCGAAATTACTATAGAGCGTTTCCGATTCTTAATATTTCCGTTTATGAAAATTTACACTCAGGGCGAGAGAATTCATTTGATAATATATTCAGCCAAAAAAAATTAAGTAAAATAAGTCGAGAAACCTATCATAAAACCCAATACCAGAAACCAGACAAATATTAAATACAATAAAACTCCAATCACGTCACAAACCGCCATATGCAATCTGCATAAATCTATGCAGCTGATAAAATTCCACGCTTTTCTGTTGCCACGCCGATGTCACAGAGTTGCATATTCATAATATTATTGTGTTATATAAATGTCATAGAGTAATATGACGCAGCGAGCAAATACCTAACATTGTTAGATTTTCTACAAGGTCGTTTCTCTTTAAGGCCGTGCCGCTACGTTGTACAGAGATTGTGTAAAATCTATGTATCTGAGATGATCTCCAATGTAGCATCCAAGAGTGGGGATTAATGCAAACCACCGGATCATCTGAGCACCTGATGGTAAGCATTCGTCGTCGGCCATGCACACCTGGAACAGAGGCGTTACAAGTGCGATACCGACTTTTCTGGGGATTAGGAATTTGAGAATTGTTTGGGATTTAAGGATTGGGTAGATTGGAGGGGGGAGGGGGTAATTTAATCTTGGGTAACCTCACTCACACGACGAAACACTAGGCAAGCGTTGTTTCACGTCGGTTTTCTGTGAGGCCGTGGTATCACTCCGGTCAAGCCCGCCCATTCGTGTCGAAACATGGCTCTCTCATACTTAAAATAGATAGCCTAGCCTATGGATGATGGATGATGTATCTTGTTGAAAATTCACTTATTCAATAAACTGCTTCACTGGTTTTGACGACATTCGATTCAAAATTAGATTGATTTTTGCGAATAAAATTGAAGCGGTTAAATAACTTGTAACCTTTCTTGTTATCATCATGTTATATCATGTTTTATTTCATTGTAAAAATAAACGTAAGCTAAATATGTTCACATGACCTCTTCTCCAGCAATTATATTGAAATTAAGTTAAATTTCCAAAACGTTCAATTATTTATTGATCGTTGATACACAGACGAACAAATCATATTTTATTTATCACATTGAGTACTTTCCATACATTTCACTGATGTAATAACGAACATGTTTTTGTTATTGAAGCATTGAATTTCATGATGTTCGGGACCAAGCGGGGAAAATAACTAATTCTAAAAAGTGACGTAATATACCTAAGTTATAAACAGTTACCAAAGGAAAAATACTTTTTTTTCTTTATCTATGAGTACAAAAACAAAGAGTTCCAATATTTTTCGACACGTCTGTTCTTAAACTATTGCTATAACCATTACCTAAATTCTGTCAAAATGTTCTAGAAAAATGAGTCTTTTGAATACTAACATTAACAAATACTAACTAGAAACGCGATATTACGTCACCGTCAAAAATGAAAAACAGACAATATCACTTACAAGTAGTTTATAGAAAACTCTGAAGGTGGAAACAAGGACAAGTTTTGAAGTCACGAGACCTGATACTGAGATACTCCTTGCATCCGTGCTCCGTGCATTGATAGTGTGATGTGTATTCACAACTCATGTACCTAACTACACTTATAAGCTATTGATTTTCCAAATAAACGAAATAAAAATAAAAAAAATTGGGTTTGTAATGAATAGACATTTTTTTACTGTGTTACATATAGGCTGTCCATAGACGGTGCCTGGTGTTAGGTTAACCTAAAAAAACGAATGAAAGGTTTTTGTTTCTTGTAAATACAAAATGATATTTAAAGAATTAACTGATTACGGAATTCCTACTCAACTTATTTGACCTTTTAGTTAGTTATAATTGTCAATTATGATAATAATAATTGTCAATTATGCATTTTAAACATGTCATGAGAAAAATATTTAAAATGTCCTGCTTGACTTCCAAATATGTAACACAATGTAATTCGCAGAAGAAAAACCCATGTACTCTAATGATATTTAGGAACCCAAGGTAATATAACCTTATCTTATTAGGGAAAATTAAAATAATATTAGATGAGGAAAATAGGTAACCGCAGAGTAGCATATACATTTATTTCACCATCCCTGCTTCTCCCGCGGACGTCGCACCTAGGGTCGTCTTCAAATTCACATATACATGACACCCAAACACGTTCATGTACGCATGATACCCAGACACGAAACCACAATTAGTGAATCACACCAAGATTTGCTCCGTGCGGGAATAGAACCCGCTACACGTTACACGGCAGCTGGTTATTGCAAAACGTGTAGCGAGGGGCCTAGTGGGTTTGTGTCCGTCGTAGAAATTGTCGGTCCTTCGGGGCTCCCCTGAGGATGGGGGCCCTGACCATGGGCTCCAAGTGCCCCTATGGTAAAGACGGTACTGGTCGTATCAGCTAGTGGGGCATTTGTCTCAAACCAGATAGCAGTGCTCTCTGATAAACCAGAACCTTTTATTTAATACGCGATGTCCAACCCCCTTGACAACGCATATGCAGACCAGGTCCACAGTCCAGTAGTGAACTGTTACGAGCTGTCGAAATAATATAAAGAAACACCAGGGTATAAACCCAAGAATACGCTTCAAACTACTATTTACTTTAGTTATAATAATCATATTTAGTAACCATAGAGCGCTTTTGATAAATGTTTCCGTAAATAACTTGATTTGAAAAACCCCTGCGTGGTCTACTATCAAAAAAGGATGTGGGTTGTTGATAAAATATAATTATATGCTGGAAAAACCGTACACCATATAAAAGTGGTCCTTCACTCCATTTTGGTATGGGGAAAACGTTTATAGGAACTTTATCTTTTACTAAAATTGTACTAAAAAAACAGCATAATAAATCGTTTAATTCGTCTATATCCATCACTCTCCGTTATTACCAAAATCGTGAATTTATACGTAAACGTATACCTAACGGGTTACCGGGGACCTAACGGGTTACCGGGGCTCCGGCTCGAAGTGCAGGAGAAGGAACGAGGTGGTTTTTAGTCAGTAAGAGTCTGACACTCCCTCCCGCCTCACCCAGGCGGGAGCAGTCTTTCGATGATTTTTCCGCCTTAAAAAAAATACGTAAAGGTATAGTAATTGGAAATGAAAACATAATTTTATACGATATTGTAAAAATATCGCATCGTAAAGAAAACTTAATGGAATTACTATCATTAAATTAAGTATTACATAAAAAAACTACGGTAGTTTTCTTAATCAAGGAAGTTGCGTACATTTGAAAGTTTATAGGAAGTATTATTACCGTTTATTGAATATTAATTAGGTAATTTTAATTATAAGACTAACCTTGACCGGTTTATTAATACATCCGGCTAATGTTTATTGGGGAAACGCATACAAATCCTGTTACAATATTAGAAAGAAATGTGGTGTATATTGCCTATATGAAACATTTTAAATATTCAAAAAGAAGCTTTAAAATATACCAACGAATTTTTAAACCATTTAATACTATTTTATAAAGAGCCGATAAGTTCCATAATGCACTAGGCATTGACATTGTGCATTGTAATTAGTTATTGCCTATTTGCAAAAAAAAACAAAATAGACTTTCTAGTCTTCTCGTCGCCAAAAAAGGCGCCACCTCTATCTTATATTTATCTAATAAAACCATCAGCAACCAGTTCAGATTAAAATCTTACAGACTTACGACGACAGTCCGAGATCCTAACATCTATTTGTCATGATAACAACTATTTCCCGCCTACAAAGTACAAAGTATATTTTATCTGTCATCAACACAGCCCTATCAAAAAACAATCTTATTTATATTTAGCACATCCTATTTTAACCACAATTGAATGATTATTCTTTTATTCTTAGACCGTCATCTGCCTTCCTGTGTCAGCAATACCAACTTTACAAATACAGGTGGACAAAATCAGAACTAAAGAAACCATAAACAAAAGCACAATAAAAAAGTTATTTGCATAGACACTAGCGCCATTGACAAGTGAACGGGTAAGTTTGTGACGTTTGACAATAAGTTTTTTTGGCGGGAATGTGTGACGTCAAGATGGCGGATCCTGTTGGTACTGCGCAGTTTCGTTAAACGCAGGTAAAGTAGATCTATTGTTATTTGCAGACAATCAGTCTGTTGAAAGAATTGAAATAAGACGGGACGGAGTAAATTTGCGTAATTTTCAATGAATGAAATAATTACTATTATGGCGTAGTTCGTTCAACAATAGCGTTTGTTGATTTCCTGTAGTTTTGCGACAGAATGAGGTTTCAAATTCTAGTTAATGTTATGTTATTTTACTTTAACCAAGCCTTTTTACCTAGATATTATTCTACACATATTTTAACCCTATCTCTATCAACACAAGCCTAAATTACCAAAACAATGGACCTAAAGCGAGCAACATGAAAATTCTGACACGTGTTTGAGTCACGCACGTATCTTCAGGGCCCGTTTCGTACAACGTGCATAATCCCACGTGTTCCACCCAATCACTGCAAACGACATAATTTACAAACTTAATAATGATCTCGAGAAAATCAAAATCACATAAATTATAGCGATTGATATTTCAAGCTCTATTTGACGCATTGGTATAGTGGTTGCTTAGCAAGGTTCGATTATTGGGTTCAACAAGGATATAATTTATGAAGAAAGAACGAACAAAACACGGGCTCAAAGACTTTTTTTAAGGGAAAATCATTCAATGACTTCTCCCGCCTGGGTAAGGCGGGAGGGAGTGTCAGACTCCTACTGACTAAAAACCATCCGTTCCTACTTATGTACTTCGACCGGGAGCCCCGGTAACCCGTTAGGTTCTCCGCGACTCCGTATCAGCATCAGCCTATCTATTGGGCCCCATCCGTGGTGGTGGGCTCAAAGACTAGGAGTGTGAGTAATGCATAATGTTCCCTTACTTGACAGACTTGAGGTAGAGGTGTTAATGAAAGCACCTTATCAATCTTTGATTTTGAACTGGAGCCGTATCGACTTGAGTTTTGGTCATAAAAAAACGAATTGAAGGTGAAACGATTAGCAAACATAAACTACCACTACCATGTGCACAAAATGCTGACATCGTATACTTCTGATAGAGTCTTCTCATCTAAGGATGGATATGTCTCCAACGTCCTTATGTAAAGAGTTGATAAGTTAAACAAGTAACTTTTATAGCTTAAAATAGCAATACCTGCTATTTTACTGCCTCATTGGCCGAGTGGTCGCAAGTGCGCCTGCCGGGCAAGAGGTCTCTCGGGTTCGATTCCCGGGTCGGGCAAAGTATTACTGGGTTTTTCAAAAAATTCCCAGTAGTAGCACGGAGTCTGGAATTGTGCCTGGTATATGGCAATAGGCTCACCCCCTATTACATGGGACTCATAATATAAATAGTGAAAAGTGGGTGTTACATTGTACAGTGGCATTAATGTACACCTCTGCCTACCCCTTCGGGGATAAAAGGCGTGATGTTATGTATGTTATGTATGTAAATAGCAATAAAACGGTCGTCCTAATGGAACTCGGAGAGGGTGAATATCGTCACATTTCTTTTTTAATAAAACATTACCCCGCTCTGGAATTTTCTCCTGTATCGTGGGAGCGTTTACAAACATACAATTTCACATACACATGACACCTAGACGTTATCAATCATCGAAACAACAATTGGTAGGTCACACAAAGGGTTGTTGGACTACAGCCGATTGCCCCAATTGCGCCAACCATGCAGTCAAAAGCCATCCTTACTTTTAGGGTATAAAAGCCATAATGCATATACCTATGTGCCTATCTAATCATCTCAAGAAAATAGAACTCCATAACTCAATAAACGGAACCGATATTCCAAGGTCGTTCCGAGTTCAAACGAAATTAGCTGCGTGTACTATAAAAAGAATAGTTGCTGTGTATTGTGACGTCATACGGTCTATATTTGAACTGTACACGTCCAATAACGTGCATAGATCGTGGATCATGTTTGATTGCGATAAAAATGGCGTCGTGCGCTGTTGAGACAAAAAATGTTTAGTGTCGGGTTCTAGTAGTATCTCCTTGGTTTATGTTCTGGGTTCCGGATAACATTTTAAAGCAATCTTATCCCTTCTTAGTAGTCCATTACATAGAAACAAAACAAATATTGCACCATATGCAATTTATGATCACAGTTACAAGCAACTCTGTATCATGTACAACTGCGTCGGTGCTTATTTACCTAGAATATATTTACATTATAGTTTCTAAGTAAATAGGCAACAGATACACGTTGACACCTCACGTGTTAGGCGACGTGGTAGCTATTGTCTATTCATTAGATTGAAGATGAAATAGATACAGGTTTTTTTATGGGACGTGCTCGCCTCGCCTCCAAAAATCGCTGCAACTCCTGTAAGCCAGGGTCTACAGTATACAACCATGAAAACACCGGAACACTGAAGCGTCTCAGGGACATGAATAACTGTCTTGGTTTCCGCAACGAAGTGAATTAGAAGATATGATATGTGAATTAGAAGAGAAGAAAAAAATAGGCACAGGTTTATGGTAAATTATCGATATTGGCTGTTAGGAAGATTTCATGAATCTATATTCAATTAATATCTTTTGATAATCGTAATAGAACGAACCACGAGGTTTAAATACGATTCTATGATCAGTTACAAACGATTCATCGAGATTTCTCAATAGCGACTTTTCTGTCAAGCTTGATAAGTTGCTACGTAATGATTTAATATTTTCTAATTAGGAGAAGTCGAATAGTTGGTGAGATTCTTTCAGTCCACCGAACGGAGCTTCTCTCATCTGGTCACATACAATAACAAATGTTAATTTGCATCACAGGTCACTAAATAAATTAATCAAATCTCCGCGACATAACTCAAAGTCAAAGCGTTTATTGCAAGTAAGTGTACAGATGATGGTTATAGATGTACATACAGTAGTGAATAACAAAATAGCATCACGCCTTTTATCCCCCAAGGGGTACGCAGAGGTGCACATTACGGCACTTAATGCCACTGTACAATGTAACATCCACTTTTCACTACTTATGGTATGAGTCCCATGTATTTGGGGGTTAGCCTATTGCCATATACGGGGCACAATAAAATTAGGCATCTACCGATGCCTAATTTTTATTTTAAAGTCCGTCTGGTTGATTATTTTAAATCATTAGACACGTATTTTTTATTTTCTTACAGAAACGAATACTTATGACGATACATTGATTTGAGATGTCGTGTGATGTCACTTCCATGTACATTTTATACGTAGAAATGACGACGAAATGAATTAGCCCCCACTCCTAAACTTTGATTCGTTTTATCTAAATATTGTTTTATTATACGACAAAATAAAAAAATACGTGTCTAATATTTTTTCATTGCCTTACTTACGAACTAATTAGATTTTTAATTTTCATACCCTGTCATCATCTCAATTCTAGACTATTACTGAGAATTTTTTAACCCAGTAGTACCTACTTTATTCGACCCCTAATCGAACCCGAGACCCCTTGCCCCGCAGTCGCACTTGCGACCACTCCATCATAGCTCTATAATAATAATGTATATACCATTGTATAACTACCGGAAGGCTTTATATATTTCTTGAGGGAACCCTAAGCCTATTCAAACAGCCAAAACCGTCACACGAATGACGTATTACGTTGTCTATGACGCTACTGTCAAAAAAAACTATTGACGTTTGTCTATGTGTACTTGTTGGCGTTATGTGAACGATGGATTTAGATTTTTTTTATGAGAATTTTGTATCAAGATCCGTGATTGCCAAAAGATTTTTGTTTCAAGTTTCAAGAAGTTTAAGATGATTGTATGACAGTTAAGGTCTAGTTTAGGTACGTTTTGGTCTAAACGTGCTAACTGAAACAATGAGCGGCGTACCAGTATTTGCCCCTTATATATCTTCTTTTTTTTCTTTTTATTAAACGTTGCCCTACACTAGGATTTTCTCAACATACTAGTTCACATATACGTGACACCCAAACCCGGAACAACAATCTGTGAATCACACAAAGAGTTGTTCCGTGCGGGAATCAAACCCGCGGCAGCCGACACATTGCACACATTGCGCGGCAGCCCAGCCCGGTTGCCCAGCCACCGCGCCATCCGTGCAGTCAAGTTATTATCCAAACTGGAGAGGTAGAAGTCAAAAAGTAAATATCCCTTCTGCAATACCCACGAGGAATCGTAGCAATTGGCATTCCATAGTCTCTACCTACCCCATGGGAAGTGATGAGTGAAGTTATGTATGTATGAATACGTATATTTCATTCCTGGTTCTTACCTTCAAGAGTTGCAATGCACACCAAAGCCGTGCGCAACTGATCATTGGACAAATAAACCTTTTTTCTTTCATAAAGTAGTTACATTGATCGAAGTAGGTAACACTTTCTGTAGTTACTTTCTTCCTCCAAAGAACAAAGCAATTAATTTACATAGGTATCTATGTAGTATATATTATTTTCTAAATTTCTTGCATAATCTACCACGTGGTCGACCCGTAAAACCAGCTGTCTCCAAAAAAAAAAAATGCGCCACAAACCGTTACAGATATTTTGCGTCAATTTTTTTTTTCTTATTTTGTGGTCATTGTATGCTTTGTCGGAAGGTCACAAAAGGATGGTCAGTATCTCATGAAGACCGGTAATGACAGCTGGTCACGGTGTCTGAATGGACCATGGGTCCGGTTGAGAAGACACGTGTCTCCATTGAAGGTCACTCGCCAGACGGCATTGTCAAAAATTGGACCTCGAATAAAATCAGTTGCGTTATAAGAATAGGGGGATCTTGTGAATGACTGTTTTTTGTGTATTGTTGCAAATAGTGCGCACGGTTGATTCTAAATTCCATGTTTTTATTAAGAATTTGTAATTGTCTTGAATTCAAAGTTAAAATATTAATGTAATTAGGTATGGAAAATCAAAGACTTCGACTCGAATCGACTTCGTAAAGACGAGAACTTTTTATACGGAGGGTCGATCGGAGGGTAATTAAATACGGACACTATAAAACAGTCAAAATGGAATAAGTCAGCCGCTCTGTAAAGCTTTACAGGGTGACTGACTTCTGAGTGGATAGCTAGTCAGCCGTCCAAAGTCTTTCAACCCAATAACGTTTTACCCGACCTTGCTAGTAGCTTTCCTTGCTCACTTATTTTTGTTATCTTTGCTAATTAATCTTATGTAATCTTTTTACTTACGTTAGTAGACTATAGACACGAAAATAGTGTAAAAGTTCAAACATTGTTATCTCAATTTAAATTTGTTGAAACATTACTCATATACAAAATTAAGTTTATCAATGACCGTGCCGCCATTTTGTTTATTTATAGACGACTAAAAAAGTTTGTTTTGATATTTTTAAATGCTTGTGTTAATATTTGTTTTAAAATAAAATATGGTGGCGAGATATTTTTATCATATGTGGTAACTAATGTACACGTTTTAATCTTATGGCGTGAGGTTATGTATAATGTTGTTCTTACTTTCTAAAACTATTTATCAATTTCTTTTTAAAGTTTTTTTCATTCTCATTAATAGGGACGTGATCACAGTATTGACCGTATTGACCATTGTCCCTCTATCAAGGCTATATAATGACAACACTAAAAAGTACTTATTTTACAACACTGAAATTGTTCCAATGAATGACGTCACTTCTATAAAAAAAGAAAACAAGAAACTAAATGTAATGGTGAGTGAAGTAAAAAAATAATATAGTAATATGTGCAGTATAAAAGTCTTAATAAATTACATTTGCCTGAGGAAACGGACCTATTATTGTTTGCTCGAAGAAAGCTGTTTTTATAAGATTACTAGCTGTTGCCCGCGACTTCGTCCGCGTAGATTAATGACTTCTGACACCTACCTATTGTGAAATGATTTATCGTAATTTCAATAAATTAAAAATCCCGCAGGGTTCTTACCAGTCCCGGCCCGATCACGTAAGTTTTGAGTAATAAAAACTTCGACTATTGTTGTACAGAATCTCTATGAAATAAGTTCAGTGGTTAAAAGATAGAGAGTATCCACGCGCGCCTCAAAGAGCCATCAGACCACCACAGATGGGGCCCAATACGGCTGATGCCGATTCGGAGTCGCGGAGAACCTAACGGGTAACCGAGGCTCCGACTCGACGTGCAGGAGAAGGAACGGGGTGGTTTTTAGTTAGTAAGAGTCTGACACTCCCTTCCGCCTCACCCAGGCGGGAGCAGTCATTCGATGATTTTCCCCGCTTAAAAAAAAAGGGGTGGAATTCATCAAAATCCCTTCTAAGGAGATACCTAACATTTGCTGATGGAGTGTGCTCGGAATGGAGAAGAACGTGAGATATTCGTGAAGGATTTTAAAATAAATAAATTTGATGTAGGCATTATACAATCCATTTTATCTGTACCATCTTCAGCGATTATGAAAAAGTTGTGCTATTTGATTTTGGTCCTCCACGAATAACAATTAATCAAGTGAGTCAATGTTAAGTACGTAAAGTAATGTAAAGGGTATGATGGGGCTGACATATCTGTGATAAAAGCCCCTAAATAGTTTGTTAGAATTAAAAAAAAAAAGGAGATACCTATGTCATAGTAACTTTATGCATGCAAAGTCTCAGCCCGATCAGTTTAAAACTGGCAAAGTATCACACAAACTTTCACCCTCTATAGTACCCACTTTGGGGTGGAAATGTTCAAAAACCTTTCTAAAGGGACGTGTACGTCATAATATCTACCTGCACGCCGAATTTCAACCCGATCTGTATAAAACTGACAAAGCCTCATACAAACTTTCATCCCCTACATTATCCCATTGGAGGTGGATATGATCAAAATCCTTACTTGGAGATGCCTACGTCAAAATATCTATCGGCACGCCGAATTTCAACCAGATCGTTTTATAATTGACAAAGTTCCATACGAACTTTCACCTCCTATTTTACCCTCTTGGGAGTGAAAATGATCAAAATTCTTTCTTAGAAGATGCTTACGTTATAACATCTATCTGTATGCCAAATTTTAGCCCAATCTGTCCAGCGGTTTGGGCTGTGCGTTGATAGATACTTCAAAAGTCGATTTTTTTATTGATACAAATCAAAAGTTACATACATACATAACATCACGCCTTTTATCCCCGAAGGGGTAGGCAGAGGTGCACATTCTACCACAGTACAATGTAACACCCACTTTTCACTAGTTGTTATGAGTCCCATGTAATAGGGGGTGAGCCTATTGCCATATACCGGGCACATTTCCAGACTCCGTGCTACTACTGAGAATTTTAAAAAACCCAGTAATACTTTGCCCGACCCGGGAATCGAACCCGAGACCCCTTGCCCGGCAGTCGCACTTGCGACTACTCGGCCAACGAGGCAGTCAATCAAAAGTTACAATTTCTGGAATTCCTTTGGTACCTACTTAAGTAGTGATGATTCACCGGTTCTGGCTCACGCGTTTGACAGGTCAAATCCGGGAGAATCAGTCGCACCAAACCTAAAAAAAAAAAAAAAAAAAAAAAAAAAAAAAAAAAGGTTTTGGCATGCTCTGATCACGTTTCTGCAGTCCTTTTTTGCGTAGGATGCGTGGTTCTGGAGTTATGCAAATCAATTGCAAATCCATTTATTGTTATCTCATTCATTTCCGGTGCTCCTGACCCTCATCAACGCTCCATTGTTATTATCTATACTTCGAACACCCTTTTGGCGTTCTTATCTATTACTCACTGGTAACCCTCATTATCTTTCATTTCCTATGTCATCAATAAAACACAATCATTCATTTTAATTTTCTAATTAATTTATTACTTTTTTCTACAAAATATGAGTGGAACATCTCATCCACAAAAATATCATTGTACAGTGTGTTCCCTGTAAATATGTTCGTAAAACTATGCATTGAACATCCCTGAAACTTAAATAGCAAATACATTAAGCAATATTCACCACAAACTGAAGTCCAATCATTCTGAATCCTATCAACATTCCAGTCCCATCTCTTACAATTCCTTTTCAAAAACTGAAGATGATATCGCTCAGGTGTTCGTCCATATGAATCAAAATATTGACCGATGCCATTCGCATCGATATGTACAGCTATCCAGTGTGACCCTGGTTTATCATCCGCATCCAAATTGCATATTATATACGTTGGTACATGTGTATACATAGGTAGTCTATTAGCAGCATAAACATTATTTTCTAGACTGACATGAATCTTTTTCATATGCTTTTGTAATTCTAGTGTATCCATGATATTACTGTTATTAACAAATTATTACAGTACTAATCTATTCAATGGTTGTCATACGAATGTTCAATTATAGTGATTTGTAAATATTAAATATCGCATTCTTTTGGGAATCACAAAACAAGTTCATGCCTGTTGCGATGTGCGATAAATTTGTTGACTCATAGAGTTCAGATAAGAATGGTGCTATATAAGATCGAACAGTTGCAGTCGCATGACTGCAACTGTTCGATTCGAGTCAGTCTATGGTCGTTTGACCACAGTGGATTGTGTACGTCTACCAATACTACTACGTTTGTGTTACTTACTTCAACGCATCAATGGTCATGGAGGTAAGTGTTTATTCTATTGACAAACTTACTTGTATTTCTGTTGTTGTTTTCTAACGTGTGTGTGTCAGATTAAGTGTAAACAAATTGATATTAACGTGATAACTCTGTTGTTGCAGAGATCATTCAACTTCGCAGACGATAATGAAAATACCTATAAACAGTATTACTACTCGCCACTCTCTCCCCAACACGAAGAAGAGAGTGATGACATCGTCGTTATTAACACAGACGATGGAGGAAAAAGGAAATCGCAACCGATTGATCAATTTTTTGAAGTGACACCAAAAATAAAAAGGAAGAAGCTGCTATCGTCGACTGTGGCACGAGCTGCTAGAGATGGCGTATCATACATCTCTACAAATTCTGACGACGGAGACCAAGCGACGCATCTCATAAAAATTGAAATGTATGATATGAAGAAACTATCCAAGATTCCAATTAGTGATCACTGGAAGCACGCTACCACGAGGATTAAATATTACGTAAAGAATAATAAGGATAGCATCTACGACAACACAAACGGTCTCGTATACAATATTACAAAGACAATAGCAGAAAGTGAAAAAGTTAAAAAATACTTTTTTAACAATGACACTCATTAGTGGATTAGTGAATGTGATTCTGTTTACTTAAAGTACTTCTGTGTACTCATTAGATCCAAGGAGCTGTCGCCTTGTGATGCTGAGAGAAAAACAATAGCAGAAGGAAGAGATGAGTGCGGTATACGTGTACAGAACACTTCATGGAAAAACAAAACTACAAAATTGATTGGAGAAGAAAAAGTGAAGAATATGCAGTACCTAAGAGCTGAATATCCATTTTTCAGTTCAAAATCTAGACGATTGATGAGTTTCGAAAACTGGCCTCTCGTTATGCAGCAGAAGCCTGAAGATCTTGCAGAAGCCGGTTTCTTTTATACTGGCTATGGAGACAGGACCAAGTGTTTCCATTGTGGTGGTGGTTTAAAAGATTGGGAAGATGACGATGATCCTTGGCAGCAGCATGTTCAGTGGTTTAGTCAATGTGCTTATGTAAAGTTTAAACTCGAACAGTGTTTTGTTTAAGATTAAATAGGGGAGGTATATAAAGAAATAAAAAATAATATATTGCATATAATTTGTTTTATTAATTTTATAATGTTACATTTAGTTACACACACACAAAAATGCATTAAGCATTACACATATATCTAAAACACAACACACATTATAATCCTAACTACTATAGTCTACAGTAACATTTCGATTTTTATCTATTTCAATAATATTGTCAAACTCAGCATAAACAATACAGTTAATTGTTTGTATTAGTGAGGATTCAAATCGTACTTCTAATCTTACACTACCATGCTTTATGAGATTCCAATGGGCTGATGAGTTAGCTGATAAATCAGGAGTTAAATCAAATGCTAAAAGACAGTAACCTTTGGCATACTGTTCACGAGAGATTGCATTTCCTTCATTAAGAAAGTGAATACCAGTCCCCGAGAATAGAGTATGATATGCTGATGTAAACATATTATTATTAAAAGATGGTTGCAAAGCTTTGGAAGGTATTTGTTGACCATCAATATATAAGCTGAAAGAGTTAATACCATAGTTTTCAAAGTTAAATGGATTTTTAGTAAGTGAACCATTAAATGCGGAATTATTCACAAAACCAATAATACATCTTTTGGGTACCTGTCCTAAGAATATATTATCAAGAGTTTTCCCTTGAACACCCGATGGAATAGTTAAAACTTTAACTTCAGCACGAGTTATAGGATATTTAGCAGTGGTAGAAGCTAAAACTTTCTGATGTGCGAGTAATACACTTGGATTAATTCGTGCTCTTCGAACAATAAGAGTTGCATCCATAATGCAAACTTTAAACTTTACATCATTTGATCCAGCAATTAAATTAAAACTCTCTCTTGACCGAACTAATTTTACACTCATTTCAACGCCATTAATTAAAAATTTATCTTGATTGAAAATATCACCATGAAGATGACCAATCATTTCTACTTCCCTGCTTTCATTAACTAATTCCTGTCTTTTAACAAATCCAATGTTTTTACCATCTGTGGAATCCATTTTTCCTGCTGTATCATCATACCAAAGACTACAAGTAAGATGAGATTGTTTAGCAGCAGGTGCATAGTTTAAAAGGGTTTCCATGTATGCTCGATAAGCATAGGTATTATTAGGTGGTGACACAAGTTTTTGGTTTAAATAGATATCGAGTTGACTAAAAAGTGAATGCAACCAATTATTTACAGGTGCTACTGCTGTAGCTGATATCAAGTTTGTTGAATCTTGATTTAATACTTTTGCCTTTATGTGGAGTATATAAAAACTTTGCACATCCTAAGAGACCTATGTACCAAGTTACATGGTTTTATCTCCAAAAATAACGAACACCCACATGCAACCCCTATTTCACCCACACGCTGGTATAAATTTTAAAATGCTAGAACAAACGATTTTTTGTTTATTATTTAGTGCCTAAATAAAAAATGTAAGGTATCTTCAAGAATGACGAACTTCATACAAACTTTCAACCCCTATTTCATCCCCTCACAGGTCGAAATTTCAAAAACGCTAGAACAAATGTTTTATTTTTTTTTATCAAGTGCTTAAATATAAAGTTTCATGGTTTTATCTTTAAAAATTATGAAATCCCATACAACTCCCCCCCCCCTTTTAACCCCTTACAACCCCTTTTTCGCGATAAAAAGTAGCCTATGTTTTATCTCGGGGTCTAGAATATCTGTATACCAAATTTCATTCAAATCCGTTCAGTAGTTTTGGCGTGAAAGAGTAGCAGACAGACAGACAGAGTTACTTTCGCATTTATAATATTATTAGGATATTAGGATTAGGATTAGGATTAGGATTATTACGTTCATAATATGAAAGTTTGTAATATATATTTCGTCACTACTTATTTGTACGTATTTATTATAATTTGGACTAGTCAGTCCAAACCAGTCGGTTTGGACATGTAGAAAGAATGGATGAAAGTAGAGTAACGAAAGAAGTATACAGAGCGGATATGAATGGGGCCGTCGGTAGAGGGCGCCCGAGATCCAAAAGGAAGGGCCAAATTAAAAGTACCCTTAACCGACGAGCATGCATGAAAAGATTGATAACTGTTGATGAAGCGAAAGAGGTATGTAAGAATCGTAGCGATTGACGTTCTCTCTCTGCCTAACCCCATGGGAGACAGGCGTGAAGTTATGTATGGATGGTATTATAATATTGTCTCTCCTGTTAAAATTTTACATACGTACTACGGTATTGTGAGTAACAAATTCTTGATCACCAGGGGGCTCACTCTTGAATCCAATTCCGATCGATCGACATTGTTATGGTGAAATATCGTACTCTTGAGTTGCAACACTAGCGCCCATTGCATCCGTATTGCGTGGATATTGAATGAACTAAATGGTATTGAGTTTGGCTTTATATCCCGTACTCTAAATGCTATATTAACAGTTACGACTGTGGGTGTATAGTTTTGACATTGGATAATTATTGAGATTTTATTGGATTGAAATTGCATTGACATTGAGATTGGTTTAAAGAGTAAGCACCCAGGTGTGAAGCTGTCTTGTAAGTCAAGTGATAGCGAACGCGACTTGAGAGCACGTGGTCTCGAGATTTGATTATCAAGTCGAGTTCCTACAGACTACCTAATACGTTTAATTATAGTGCTATGTATAATAATTAACCTTAAAATTGTTTTTAGAAAGACAATGCAAATTAAAAAGGTCATCATAATTGGGATGATGACAGGGTATAAAAATTAAAAATCTAATTAGTCCGTAAGTTAGATAATGAAAAAATATTAGACACGTATTTTTTTATTTTGTCGTATAATAAAACAATACTTAGAAAAAAGGAATCTAAGTTTGTGGATGTGGAGTGGGGGCTAAAACGTATTTTCTACGTACGTATAAAATGTACATAGAAGTGACGTCACGCGATATTTCAAATCTATGTATCGTCGAAAGTATTGGTATCTGTAAGAAAATAAAAAATACGTGTGTAATGATATAATCTACCAGACGGACATTAAAATAAAAATTAGGCGTCTACCCTATTCATCAGAAGACACACCCACTGCCGAACAAAGGTCTGAAGCTAAAATAACAATCGAATGCCGTACTCACTGTAATTAAACTACTCCCATCTCAATCATCTCATATAATATGTACCACAACAGTTCATGTATCAATGCCTCTAATGTTCCAGGTATTATGGGCGACGCCGATTGCTTACCATCAGGTGATCTGTCTGGTCGTTTACCGGCTTATACCATAAAAAAATGTATGAAAGTTTAAATAAAGTAATAAAACTATAAAACTACAGGCAGGTTATGTTCAAAATAAGATCAATCGGAGTAAAAGTGCGCGTGCGCCAATAACCAGGTCAGTTCACGAACATGTTGATTATATTGTCTTACTTATTATAATTTTACTTGGATATTTATCAGGTGCAGTTTGTATGTATTTTAAGATTTAACTCCCAACAGAAGACTGTAGGAGACAAAGTATGTCGTATTTTTATACCTTAAAGGTTGTACGGGTTATGATGTCCGTCTGCTCGTTGCCTCCTATTCCATAAAAAAACTCTTCTTGGAGTAAAACTGAGCATTTAAAGTTTTTGAATTAATTAGAAGTTAATCAATTATTCACACATAGTTTGGAACACAGAAATAATCGACCCTTTTGATCAAAAAATAATAAAAAACCAAAACAAGTAATTCTGTTCTTTTCGAATAATAATATAATATAAGAAACGTACTGTTATGTCATAGACTCTCATATACGTATTTACCTATACATTTCATTTCCATGCAATACGATAATAAAAAATACACATAAATATATTATGGAGATGTTATGAAAATTATAATATACACATAATTGCTTTTTAAATCGAGTAAAACCGGAAAAAACACGGATTAATCCATAATGGATGTGGTTGGAAATAGATACTATGATGATATTGTTCATGCTAAAGTCAAAAAATGCCAACATCCTAAGCAGAAAAATTCTTACTGCTAAAATGCTGAATCGAAATTGACATAATTGCTTATTAATTATAGATTGCAAGTATACTTTTGACACTATTCGAAATAAATTTAGTAATAGATTTAAAATTCTTTTTAAATTAATTTATTTATGTTTTTATAATAATTATCTCTCAAGCGTCTCCAGTCTCTTCTACCTCTGAAAACGAGGATGGTTGATCCTATGCAGTCTCTGATCCGTCCATTGATCGACTACGCTGATGCTTGCTATTTGGATGCCACGGAGGAGCTTCTAAATACACTTGAGCGCTTGCCAAATGTCTGTATACGCTTTGCCTTTGGTTTAAAAAAGTATGATCATATCTCTGGATTTCGCAAAAGGCTCAAGTGGCTCCCAGTCCGACTTCACAGGAACACTCGCATCTTATGTCTTCTTTTCAATATACTTTTTAATCCCGATTATACCTCTTATCTTCGCGAACGTTTTTCCTTTGCCCGCCCTCCTGAGGCTCTTTCCCGATCTCATCTTAAATCTAATCTTTCTGTTGTCTCACACAATACTGATTTTTACTCCTATTCCTTCACTGTTCATGCAGTGCGACTTTGGAGTTCCCTACCACCTAATATCCGTGACTCTAAATCCATCCCAATCTTTAAAAGACTCGTAAGGGAGCACTACCTTTCCTCATCTTGTGCAAATTAGTGTCATATATATATGTATAATATGTTTATTTGTAATATACTCTAATATGTGTATTATTTGATGTGTATCTATCATATGTATGTATAGGTTTATGTATTTTATTGTGATCTATTTATTTAATACATTATTTATCGGTTTCATTTTGTGTATATAGTTTTAAGTTTGTATTGGCTTTAATTTTGGTAAATTTTGTTCTTTTTCTTTGTTCATGTCATGTTACGCACAGTGTCTCTGTTTTTACCGTTTTTCCTGTCGAATGACTGTAGGAAGAGATTCCTACGGGAATATGTAGTACCTATGTACCTCCAATTTATTTATATATGTGTTCTCCTGTGTACTGTCTATGTGTTGTGCATAAATAGATAAATAAATAAATAAAAACTATCGTGAGACATAAATTATCTATAAATCGTGGGTTACTCACATGAATATACTGCGAGAAGCTCTACTAGTTTCGAACCACAGAGGGGTTCTTCCATGAGCAGGTGCGCGGTGACGCGGTCGCGACGATAGTAGAAGTCAGCAAATTTTAGTTAATTTATTATTTTCTTGTTAATTTCCTTTCTAGGATTTCAATACACCATCTTCGGAAAAAACGAGAGTGTAATAGTTTGCTATTCTCTGTCTATCGCCTAATAGGCACAACAAAATAGTATCAAAATCTTTGAAATACCCACCTAGATACTTTTAAATTCCACACAGACAATAGCTCAAAATAAAGCTAGAATCAAACAGTTAGGCTATAATATGAATATTTTATTTTATTTATACGAATTTCTCAGTCGTCTCACGTATGAGGTATAGTGTATACAGTCCACGGCATAGTACAGTTAACATCTTTTATTCATTCGGCGACTGTCCCACGGTCTCTTAACTCACACCTGGGATGTCTCGGCTCGCCATTTTTTTTCTGTAACAATCTTTTTGTTAGGGTTTCGTTTCCAAAGAAACAAACGGGGCTATAAAGACTCCGCTCGTTGCTTTCTGTCTGTCTTTTATCAAATTTGGTAGCCTATTATGGGTTAAAGGGTAAATGTGTAGACAGATCACCTCTCCAGCAATACTAGAAGTGTCATTAATGCGTTTAAAGCCTATTAACCTATGCTGCGGTGTCGTGGAGAACCTAACAGGTTACCGGGACTCCGGCTCGACGTGCAGGAGAAGAAACGGTTTTAGTCAGTAAGAGTCTGACACTCCCTCCCGCCTCACCCAGGCGGGAGCAGTCAAACGATGATTTTCCCCCCTTAAAAAAAACCTATGCTGGAATACTGGATGATATATTTCTGCTCCTGTTTGAAACAACAACAACACTTTTCATTATTTATTTCTAAATGTGTTGTTCCGTGCGGGAATCGAACCCGCGACACGTTGCACGGCAGCCGGTTGCCCAGCCACCGCACCATCCGTGCAGTCAGTCAAAATTATCTGAATAATTATTTTAGTTAGGCTCCTATAAAACAAACGTGATCATTGGCCATTTTTAAAGATAAATTAGATAATACAGATCTCTTCGTCCATGAGTCCAACTCGCACTTAGCCATTTTTTTTTCCATTACAATATTTTGTTAATGGATGCGACGCGACGCTCAAAGAGCAATTGTCAATTGTCATATTGTTGTTCAATATAACTAAAGATGGAAGATTTTTTGCAAAGTGGAAGATTTGAGGGTATTTTTCACAGAATGCCCGCATAACAAGCTATCGTTAACTATCAATTTTCTTTGAAGTGTTATGAGCTTTATTACAAAGTGGTAAGGTTGGAAATGTATTGAATGTTTTGTTGGTTGGGTATATCGTAATGTGCTGCGTGTGAACAGGAAACAAGTGATAAACTGAGTCATGTGTGCTGTACCCACGTGTAGTAAACACGTGGTCTTTGAATAAAACATATTTAAAAAAAAAGTTTCGTTTCGTTTTGATTTTCGAAAATCAATTGTTATTTAGTCTACGAGGCTTTGAACGGTACGTAAACATGAGCATTTTAAAATTGTACCCATGTTGTTCTTTCGACGAATAAAATGAAAAAAAAATCGTAGCTAAAGCATAGATATTAAAAAAAAACAGAAAAATTCCAAATAAAACCTGACCGTCCTCAAAGTTAAAATAAAAGCCATACGTTTTCCTCGTTCACAAATTGACACGCAGAAATATAAACCGTTACAGGAAAAATCGTAGTTTATTTTTGCCAGAGTAAACATTTTCTGTTTGATTGGCAAACATAATATTGCTTTTAGTTCCAATATTAATATTCATAAGATATCGCATACAACAATATATCTTTCGTACATTAATTGAAACCCGATAAAAAAAAGAAAATCAAATTATAATTTATAATCTGTGACATTTTCCCGCTAATTTAAACTTATGGTTTGAAAATGGAACGTCAAATTAAAGATGAGTTTTTATTTTATTTATTTGCAACAAAATAATTTAAATTAGTGAATGTCACACTTCCTTCCACATGGGACTCATAACATAAATAGTGAAAAGTGGGTGTTATACTGTACAGTGGCATTAGGTGTCATAATGTGCACCTCTGCCTACCCTATCGATAAAAGGCGTGATACAATCATGGCACGGGTAGCAGAAACTTTTATATGAGCCATCTAACTGCGATCTTCAAGTTGCTTACCAAGGATGAGAATAAAATGTAAATCCCTCTTAAAACGAGGCCTTTATTAGGCACTAGCTACTTCCGCGCGGTTTCAAAACGGTCTGCTCAGCTCCTATTGGTCGTAGTGTGATGTTTTATAGTCTATAGCCATCCTCAATGAATGCACTCAGTAGCGGTGTTAGGGTAGGGCGCGGTTGGGCGATCGCCCAGGGCGCCGGATGAAAAAGGGCGCCGCAGGCACCCCTTCTCTCCCAGCCCATTCTCATAGTTCGGGGTCTACTTAGTCGTAAAGTCCCTTAATTAAGCGAAAAATTCTTAATGTTGGCAACACTAAAATGATACCGGACCTGTGTTGCGCTCATAAGCGATAATTAAGCAGCTAAGATGGAGGCGGAGCGTGGAAAAACCTCCTCTCAAAACTTGAGGCAAAACGAAACACTTCGAGCGTGTAGGCGGGATGGGGTATCCGCCGTAAACTGGTGGCGCTTTGCCGTTTATCTGGTGGTGTGATGATAGAAAAGTCTTTTTGAAAAGGGGAATTAATTGATAAAACCGAAAGGCTTGTGATTTTGCCTTTGAAGCACCACAAAAGCATCATTGTTAGTGAGCCTCAGAGTACGCCAGCAGCACGTAGAGCCTCTTAATAATCTTCAGTGCTTCTAGCTGGGCTAATGTGGTACAAGAAAATACGAATTACCTACCTGTTATGTATCTTGAAATTTTAAACATATTTATTTGTTGATAAATCACGTTCCAAGTAACTGACTGCTATACTGATGTGATGGGACACCAATGACAAATGGTGAAGGAAAACACCGTGAGGAAACCTGGTTACACCCAGGTTTTAAACGAATATGAATAAATTGTGGCCACATCTGTCATATAACAAATCATCGACGGCTGCCAGAAAAAAGAAAGGCACCAATTTTAGGCAATGACATTTAGGTATTTTTAATATCATTACTATATACTACCAAGTTCCTAATACTTAAATTTAAATTACAAGATAGCTGTTATAAAATAATTAGTGGTGTACCAGCCAACGGTATTAATATTTTTTCGAATTTAATTGAAATGCAGTTAGGGGGCGCCGAAGAAAACTCGCCCAGGGCGCTAGTAGTGCTAAAACCGGCACTGAATGCACTATCCATCACCAAAAGAATTATTCAAATCAGACTTGTAGTTACGGAGATTAACGCGTTCAAACAAAAAAAAACAAACTCTTCCGTTTTATATAATAGTAAGTATAAAGTATAATAGAGGTAGTATAAGATTAGACGTGATCATGAGATGCACATGTAATTAAAAAAAATCATACATACATACTGTTCCAAAATTAAGCCTTTAAAACACTTAAATTGCACATAATGGCAATTGAGAGCATTCTTTAAAGCCTCTCTGTGGCGTTTGGCCTTAATTTGTACCACATTAATAAATCGCGTGTGGGCCACCTAACACGAGAGTAATTAATTGGTCTGATTTTGCAAAAGAGGTCAGAAGATCTGAGGAGATTTGTAGGCCAATATGCATTCGACTGTATGGTTGGTGCCGTTGCGCTGGGTTGCCTGATGCTATACTATTCCTACATGGAATTTGGTAACCGTACTGCCATCGGCAGGTTACTGCAAGACTCCATCAGAAGATCAGCAATGAACAATTTGGACATTATTACCCTTAAACTGTCAAACACCAAGCGGTCACCGGTGACAGCAACCTATTGTTCTTTAATTGTGTCTATATTGACGGTGCTCGACGAGTTAAAATAGTATTAATAAGCTTGTTAGCTTGTTTTAAAAGCCAATAAAAACCTGTTTAGTTCTTAGCACTAGATTAGGAACATCACACTGTTTCATTAAGTGCACTCACTGAGCACGTGCTTGAAGCAGAATACAAAAACTAGTCTAGTTCGATTTTAGAATTATTTAGCACTTATTGACACTTAATTTAGTTCATGTCTGCGGTCTAGAATGGAATAAATAGCGGAAAATGGTGATGGTGATCTAGATTCTCTCTATTTTTCATCTGAAAACTGGACCGTTTCATTACTATAAACGACATCATAGGACTTTTAAGGGTGATAGCCTTATCCTTTGACGTTGTCGCGGAGAACCTAACGGGTTACCGGGGCTCCGGCTCGACGTGCAGGAGAAGGAACGGGGTGGTTTTTAGTCAGTAAGAGTCTGACACTCCCTCCCGCCTCACCCAGGCGGGAGCAGTCATTCGATGATTTTCCCCCCTTAAAAAAATCCTTTGACTTTGAAAAACCGCCATATCACTTAGAAACGATTAAAGCACCAAAATGTCAGTGGTGTATTTATGTGTGCGTGTACTTACAATACCGTAATGTCTATACTGTAATGACGGGCCATTTGGGGAATAGGAACTTGAGGATTGTTGGGGATTAAGGAGATTGGGGATGGGGTAATTGGGCCTCCGATAACCTCATTCACACGGCGAAACACAACGCAAGTGTTGCTTCACGGCGTTTCTCTGAGGAGGTGGTCACGTCGGTTGTGTATTAAGTATCAAGTTTTAAGTACATTTCTGCCGACCCATTTAATGATGAAAGAATTTGCTAAGTCTACATAAATAAAAATGAAACCCGTTTCCCGTTGTCACGCCATAACTTGAGAACGGCTAGACCGATTTGGCTGATTTTGTTCGTTATCGTCAGAAGAAGGTTCTTATGACAGAAAAAAGTCCTGAAAATCCTACGGGAATGGGAGAAACGGGATTGTGCGTACGAAGCCGCGGGCAGAAGCTAGTTTTTTTATATAATTCGACACTTCTATACACATATTTATTGGTAATTCAACCCGTATTGACCTTTACAGCACAGACATACAGATGACATTGGAATGTGAAATAAAATACCCGTACTAACATCGCTATGCAGTCGTCTTAACCTTTATAACTAGAGCATCAAAGTACAAGACCGCTTAAACCAACAGTAAGTAAAAAAAAAAACCGGCCAAGTGCGAGTCGGACTCGCGCACCGAGGGTTCCGTACAAACCTGCAAGGTTTACAAAGTTCGTTCATTACGACAATCGAGTCATAACTATACATAATTTTATTGCAAAACGAAATTCATAATATTACAATGGGGAAAGATGGAGGAGCATTTTAAGACATATTTATTAAAAAATATATATTTTGTAATGTAACTAAAAATTTAAGGTTTTCGGAATTTTTCCTTCATGTGTGCTATAAAACGTTGATTCATGCCAAATTTCAAGATTCTAGGTCGACTGGAAGTACCCTTTAGGTTTTGATTCCCTTGCGAGTACTTGCGAGTTTCAAAATATGCAGCTTAAATTGCTGTTTCTTTTGATTGCGTTGACATAGAAGTTTGATTTTGTTACAGCTTAAAGGTATTATAGACCTGAGTATTTGGTATGAATTTCAATTTAATAACTTTACGCGTTTATGAGGAAATGGTTTAAAATTATTAAAAAAATATATATTATGTGATGTAACTAAAAATTTATGGTTTTTGTAATTTTTCCTTTATCTATGCTATAAGACGTTGCTTCGTACCAAATTTCAAGATTCTGAGTTCACGGGAAGCACCCTGTAGGTTTTGATTCCCTTGCAAGTGTCGAAAATTTGCGGCATAAACGGCTGTATCTTTTGATTGCGTTGGCTTAGAAGTTTGATTTTTCACAGCTTCAAGGAACAGTATACCTGAGTAATTGGTATAAATTTCAGCTTCATACCTCCACGCGTTCCTGAGAAAAAGAGTCTTGACAGACGGACAGACGGACGGACGGACGGACGGACGGACGGACGGACGGACGGACGGACGGACGGACGGACGGACGGACGGACAGACGGACAACAAAGTGATCCTATAAGGGTTCCGTTTATTCCTTTTGAGGTACGGAACCCTAAAAATAGTTAAATTTTTTAATTTCTTTTCAAAAAGTGTCAAGTGTGAACTTATTAAGTTACAAACAATAATGAACTTGATAATTGAAACTAGACACGTTCATGTAATACTAGCTTTTACCCGCGGCTTCGCTTGCGTCACAAAAGGATAAAAAGTAGCCTATGTGACATATACCAATACACACAGTGCCATCTATACCAATAATTTCGTTTTCCCTCGATAATATAAATTAATCCAGACTTCTAACTTTACGTCTGCCAAAATTCAAAGCAATCGGTTAAGTAGTTACGGCGTGAAAGCAGAACAAACAAACAAAAAAACTCACTTTCCGTTTTATAATATTAGTAAGGATTGTAATTTTCCATAGTAAATAGTTACGACTAGGTAAGTATATATAATAAATATTATTAGTTATTGTTCACGCACTCACTACGTGGTTGGAGAGTCACTGTACGGTACACGAGTATGTAAAACACGAACTTCAATTTCCTATTGTTGTATGCGCCTATTTTCCTTTATTTAGTACCTATCTTATTTCTAATTTAAGTATTTATTTTATTAACTCACTTAATAGTAATATCGACATAATATCGCCATGAGTAAAGAAAATCTTATACATACTTTAATACTGTTATTTGTAAAATACTGAAGAGTTTGTTTGTTTGTTCTAAAGCGCAAAACTCAGAAACGACTGGCCCGATTTGAAAAATTATTTTTGTATTGGATTGTCCATTCGTCGAGAAGGGTTATAGGCTTTTAAACGATAATTTATAGGTCTCCTGTGAAGCGTGGGGATCATAACACACACTTGTAGGCATGTATACGAAGCCCTTACCCCAGTAGTGGACTGTCAATTGATTATGATGATGATGACAGTGGTACCAGACTAAGCTGAAGTGAAAAAAATATATTATATTATGTAAAATAAGTACATCTATTCTCAGATAGGTATCAATTTTCTATTTCCACATCAATTGATTTCCCACTTAGCAACAAATATAATTAGGCCACGATACACAAGAATAAACTTAAACTACTAAAATAGACTATAACAACAAAGTATAGTGGGAACGTACAGCTACAAATGAAGCTATGCAAAACCAATATAAACTGAACATCGAATATGGGGAAAGATTAAACAAAAGTAGGCCATGATTAACTGGTAATAATAACTAGTATAAACTGAACGACAAATGTAGGCAACGATCATACAAAGCGAGGTCATGAAAAACTGGTTTTATTTAGCTCGATGTGTGACTGTTTGAAGTTGGGAACACGATATTTCTGTCAATAAACCAGAAATACTCGTTTAAATGGTGATATAAAAATGGCTACTGTTAATCAACAGCAATGGGTTCCATATGTATTAAAATGTAGCAATAACATCGACACTTCAGTACTAAATAAGTGACACAATATAAAAACCAATTTAAGTCCCAGTAAGGCTAAGGATTCACGGCGTGAATTTCTGCCACGGTGGTGGAATGAAAGCTAATTTTTTTTATGTGTAACTCATGGGGCGACGTTTGACCACTATCTCGCCTGGTGGTAAGCGATGATGCGGTTTACGATGGAGCACGTCGTCCCATAAGCAACCTATTTACTCGAGACTTGAAGACTCCCAGGTTATAGGTTTCCCTTCAGGAAATACAGACTCTGGCAAAGAATTCCACTCTTTAGCAGTACGCACAAGGAAGCTTGAAGCGAAGCACTTCGTGCTTGTAGGTGGAACATCTACCATGAATCGTTGACGCTTTGCCGATTGTCTTGTGGTACGATGATGGAAAGGACTATTTGTGAAAGGAATAGTTGTGCAATTCCCTCGCACACTCACCGAAATGTATCCGGTAGATAACCGGACACGAGACCGCACATTTTTGCGATCCCACAGCCGCCGCGGTGCCATTATCGCCCTCAAAATTGGCGGTTAATTATCGCAAGACAGGCGGGCGGTTAAACAATCAATTGAGTCCCAGACCGGCCGGGGCCGTCTCATCGCGATTGCCCGCCAACAGATCGCATAGGGCGCGTGTGCTATCCGCCGCCGGACCACCGGTGTAGCAGGAGCCTCAAACAATTGCAACCGCAGCGGGCGTAAAACGCGCCGTGTAAATTGCTTTGATTTTTTACATACATGTCTGTATTCTAGAGGTATAAAGGCTGTGAACCCTCAAACGGGCGCGGGAGAAAATCAGGCCGTGAGTCCTCAGCCTAATAGGTACTTTGGCAGATCACGATACGGAGTTGCGACCACTCGACATACAAGTCAGTGATAATCATACTAACACTGTATTATTTAGAACTAAATAAATTTATTATAGTCAATCATCGGTTAATTACATCAATTTCGCTTACTAATTGTATACCTACTCTTTAAGTTAGGAACAACGTCCTTCTGAGTCCTCTTCTCACACAGTTCTAGCATTGATCATCACGCTTGCTCATTGCGGGTTGGTGATTTTAAACTTATAATTAGAAATTATTATAAGTCTACGTTTCCTCACGATTGTTTCCTTCCCAGTTTGTCTCTATTACCGTTTCTCCCATAACAACCACGTTAAACTGGTAACATCGGCGTGATTGTAAATATAAAATGCTCGAAGTATATTAGTCCGATAACTTAGCAGAATTCTTATGTCATGTGAACAAGGAACCCTAGCATCAAATAACTACTTATTAAAACGTTTCAGTTTTTGTTGATACAACTAAATTAACATAGCGTTATTATTGCCTGTTTGAACATACATATTTTCTCACGCTTGTATTCATGTAGACTTTAATGATACATTTTTACATGTAGTAATGCCCTGTTTATGGTTTTTAGTAGCCAAAAAGGTTATTGAGACTTGCCGAATGACTTTTGCCAAAACAGTCACATACATTATTTCAAAATCCATTGTATTACTAAAATTTTATAATCTAAACTAGCTGTTTCCGCGTCATTTAACGCTCTTCTCGGCTCCTTTTCATCGTTGCGTGATGTTTTATAGCCCATAACCTTCTACGATAGATGAGCTATCCAACACCAAAATTCTTATTAATGGGATCCTATAGTTTCAAAGATTAGCGCGTTCGAACACACAAACAAACGAACTCTTTAGCTTTGTATAGGTATAAGTAATATATATACGAAAGAAGAGTTTTCTAGGCCCAGGGATTTAACCTGAGACCTCGTACCACTTAAATGCCCACTAGACCAAAGAAACATCCAAAAAATACCCACTAAATATCAAAGTTCAAATTTACTAAGTCTTGCGTGGGCGAGTTCATTCTTCAACTTATCGGTAGTTATGAGTAATGGGAAAGCCCATTGTGGGCAGCCAAATGTCGAACTTCATAATAAAGTCAAATATTGGTTTAAATATTACAGAGAACAAGGATTTCATGTAGGCAGGTACCTATGGAGGCGGTATTTGAATAGGTAACTCTCAATCTACTTGAAATGTGTTGCTAAGCTGTGTCTAGTTTGCAATTTCGAAAACCTTCTTGAGAAGGTTTTCACTCTACTTCACTGGGTCATATTTATTATTAGGTTGTCTGATTTTCGAAATCTCTCTCGGAACTAAAGTATGCCTTTTTTAAGGGGGGAAATCATACGATGACTTCTCCCGCCTGGGTGAGGCGAGAGGAAGTGTTAGACTTTTACTGACTAAAAACCACCCCGTTCCTACTCCTGCACTTCGAACCGGAGCCCCGGCAACCCATTAAGTCCTCTGCGGCTCCGTATCGGCCCTATTGTGCCCCATCTGTGGTGGTCTGATGGCTCCTTGAGGTGCGCGAGGAAGGCAACGCGCCGTACGATCGGGCCTGGTTCTGGTCGGACGGCGAGTTATCCATGCTCGCCATCCGCAGGCCCGTGCTTACGATGACGGAGATCCCCGACGCCCAGAGTTTCGCTCGCGACGTCAATTAAATTATACCTGCTATACAAATAAACACTACTTAAGGAAATACAGACGAAATCAAATAACAAACACACGGAGGCGTTAAGCCAGCAGGTAAAACAAAAATACTAAGTTACATTAATAATCATGAGATTTGAGTAGAAGTAATAAATAATAATGTTTCTCGTGGGCAGAGAAGTGGAGGATTCATACTAATGTTATTATTTTGTCATAATTCCATGAATGGAAAGGTGTAGGTGGAGAAATTAATGTAATAGATTAAGATTAATAAATAATACAAACTTGATAAATGTTTATTTATTACGCTTTTCCCCCTTGAATGGATTTTACTGAACTTCGTATTGACGGTTTGGCTCCGAAGACGCCATAGCCTACCTACTTTGTTTGCGAATAACTTGTGTGTATACTATTTTGAACATTGTTGCGCAATACATAGATCTGAGGTAAACCAAAACCCTATGAAATCAAACGACGAAATAGAACAGGGCCAGGTGATTTATTTTTTTGGGATAAACGGGTAAACGAGCAGACGGATCACCTGATGGTAAGCAATCGGGTCGTCCATGAATACCTGGAACACCGGAGGTGTTACCAGCCTTTTTGGGGATTAAGAATTAACTGAGCCACAGACAACCTCACTCAATGAAACACAACACAAGCGTTGTTTCGCGTCGGTTTTTTGTGAGGCCGTGGTATCACTCCGTTCGAGCCGGTCCATTCGTGCTGAAGCATACCTCTTCCCACTTAAATTCAAACGATTTTTGCATTGGTTTCAATTACTATGTGGTAATTGCTGCAGTTATACGATTAAAAACAAAAATAAATAAAATAAATAGGAATGCCGAGTCGCACTTGCGACCATAAGAATATAAAGGCAAAGACAATCAATAGATTGCGTTTGCGTACAAGAACAAGTACATATACAAGAGCTATACAATATGGATTCTTTAGTAGGCAACTATAGAAGTTATTATAACAATAGGAAAATATAAGCCACAACTGCGTCGCAATAATACAAACAATAATTCCTTTATCGAGACACAGGGGCTTCAAGTGATTGGGCTCACAATGGACCTGAGTCTACGCAAATAAAGCTACATATCCACTATGCAATATTTGATTATAATACAACTAAATATATTATAAGATAAGCTGAGAAACGAGCAGACAGATCACCTGATGGTAAGCAATCGGCGTCGCTCATGGACATCTGGAACACCAGAGGCTTAATTGAAGTATTGTTGAGGATTCAGGGATTGAGGAGATTGGGCCTCCAGTAAAGTCATTTACACGACGAAACATAACGCAACACACAACATAATGATTAGCAATGTCTTTTTATGACGGCAAACGAGCACACAGATCACCAGATGGTAAGCAATCGACGCCGCCCATGGATACTAGCAAGAACTAAAAAGTCACATTGGTACTTGCCGTTGGTGATGCATAATAAACTTTAATAACTACATAAATATTTACAACTTAAAATTAACTACAACTATTAAATAAAACGAAAATAAAAAAGAATACAACAAAAATTATACCCTTAATTTAGGCGTCAAAGTATTCGTCCGCATCACTATCACAGGGGAACGTTCCCAGAAGACTGTCAGCATTACCACGTTGAATGGCAATGCTTATTTTCTGTCCGAAGAAAAAGCCAGCCCTCTAGTCACGCATATAGTCGATTAGCCTACGGGCGATATCTTTAAACACAGAGTGAGCACTGGGACCACATGGCCCAAGTGTTTCGACCCCAAACGGCTCAAAACAGTAGTTACCTACTAGATTTGAATATTTACGCCGTTTGAGGGCCTCTGCCGCAGAAGCAGCTGCACCAACGCATGCAGCGGTGCTTAAAAGATGTGATGGCGCAAGGGTGTCTACACACGTCGCGTCCCACACCAAAGGCCTACCCATCTTCCAAGGCAGCAACGACATACCATCTGGTCTTTTGCCGTCATCACGTACCAAACCATTAGGTTCTAATACGGCTGGTACCCCGGCTGAGGCAAGAGCACGACGAATGATGTCGTTGATGCTGGCATGGCGAGCTATGCGGCCTGCACTTCTGCAACAAGAATAACTTGCCGTTGGTAGGTTTCGAACCCGCACCCTCATTCATGAGAAGGGGGCATCTTTAACCTCCGGACCACCACGACATTTCCGGGTCACGTGCCTTTATCGAGCGGAGAAGCGATGCGCAACTCATATTCCTTTGGTGACAAGTTACAGGGCAAGTTGCAGCAACTGAAATCATGTGTACATAGACAAAGATTTGGTTTGACATTGAATATGTTAAGCAACACGCTGTGAAACATGTTGCACGTCAAATGTTACCAAGTGGATACGAAGCTTTACATCTCAGTAGCAACCCTGGGAACGATGGCTGACCCTAAGCAAACAATAGAAAACTTTTAATTAATTGTACAACGGTTTTGTTATGAGAATTTGTTAAAAGTGCGTAGTAGAACTTAATTATTGCAATCAACTCGGAGCTCTTGTAATTTTATTATTTCTGGTAAAGTAGAGAATTATATTAGGTAGGTAAGTACGTCATTGGTCGAATTGTGACATATGCTGCCGAGATTGGATTTGGTCAAGTATATAGACACTTCAATTTTTCGCAAATCTCTTAGGTGTTAGTTTTTTGGTACCTAGACATAACATAAAACATAAGATAACATCACGCCCTTTTATCCCCGAAGGGGTAGGCAGAGGTGCACACAGAAGTAACACCCACCTTTCACTATTTATGTTATGAGTCCCACGTAATAGGGGGTAAGCCTATTGCCATATATCGGGCACGTTTCTAGACTCCGTGCAACTTCTGAGATTTTTTTTAAAAAACCTAGAATACTTTGCCCGACCCGGGAATCGAACCCGATACCCCTTGCCCGGCAGTCGCACTTGCGACCACTCCACCAATGAGGCAGTCTGGTAGCTAGATGCTTAAGTTAATCAGTTTCAATTCGAAACTGGTCATCTAGGACTATATTCGAAAAAATATAGATTGACTTTTACTTACAATATCTTTACAATTCTGTTTTCATGTAATCTTATATGCTTATCAATGACACGCGCTGATTAATAAGTCTTGCAAGAACATGGACTAATTTAATTTAATAATCTAATCTTGTCCTATCATTACATTTCCTTTTCGCTGTCTCTAAGCTAATTTCTTTATATCTGGGGTAACGAAATGAAACAGATTTACGACTAGATATGACGAAAAATTGGTAAATTATAAAATATGGCGTCTATCTGTAGACCACTGATGAAGGTACGTGGTGTAATTACTTAAAGGTTTATTTATTATAGAATTTATTAGTGAAAATTACACTTAATGTTGACACTTCCTACTCTCTTTTTAAGGTAAAAACTGTGCTACGTAGGACATTCTCACAGAGTTAAACTCCACTATATATTTCATTCGTATTAAAATTTTACAGTTTAAAAATGAAATTTGACAATTGTGATTTAAATAATATTATTAAGATGTCTCTTTTTGATACTTAAGCGAACTTTTTGCTGTAATATTCTGTTGTTTTTTAATGCATGTCGTGGCAGCCTTTAATTAAGGCTACACTATAGGTACAGTGTTAAATTATGTATTTCGGTGTATGCTTTCGTGGTTAAATAAATAAATAAATAAAAAAAATACATGTTCTGCTAGTATTCATAGATATTATTGATAAATACAACAGTAAGAGCCATAGTAATACTCTGACTGTTAATAAAGATTATTAAGCACATTTCCAGATTAACTAAGATGTTTGATAATTTAGAAAACTCAAAAAATAATAAAATACAACCCGGTAATCTACCCCAAAACCTATTTCCAGTAGTTGCATTTATGATTACTTGACTAATCACACTAATTTTTATCCCGATTAATTGCTACCATGGGATAAAATAGGAATACGCGGGCAAAGTCGCGGGTAAAAGCTAGTAATGATACAGTCAAAGTCAAAGACAAAATCATTTATTTCAATTATATCAGAAAGGCACTTCTGAACGTCAACAAAAAACAAATTAAAAGTGAAGCTATTTGCTCATTCCAAGGTATAGATTCCTATGGATAAGAACGAGCAAGAAACTCCATAGGTTACTCTTTTTCAATCAGGTTCACAATACAATTCTCTAGTTACATAGTTTTGTTGGTTAGATTGTGGGAGAACAACGTAGGTAACACTAAAATCCAGTCAAAGAGATCGATAAAGATAATAACCTTAAGGATAACCAAAAAATAATAAATATATGTGAATATAATTAGGACAGCATAATATTTTCAGGAAAATAATATAATATGCATATTATTTCTGCTCCATGTTAAAATTAAATACCATTTCACACAACTTACTACCTACTACACTTATATATCTTTGCACCCCTCACATAACATATCAGATAGGCAAGTATCATAAACTGTTACCAAGCGATTACTGAACAATACATTGTTTGACACCAACAGACGTTGGAATTGTAAACATATCACAGACTAGCAAGTGATAGTGTGTGTCCCTGTGACAGTATCATTATGTTCTCATTGTTGTCGGGTAGAAAGTTAAGCAGGACAGCCGACACCATCAATATTATGGGATACTTGATTCATTTACGTTTCCATGGGAACAGAAAACATTTTAGAACAACCTAGAGTTTTTTGCCTGGGTGAGGCGGGAGGGAGTGTCAGACTCTTACTGACTAAAAACCACCCCGTTACTACTCCTGCTCTTCGAGCCGGAGCCCCCGTGATGTTCTCCGCGGCTCCGTATCGGTATCAGCCCCATCTGTGGTGGGACACGCGGGGAAAGTTTGCACCCTGTACTTATATTGCATCGATCGTTCATTGTTTTCCTTTCATATGAAGTTTGTTAGAGATATTTCATCCTTATTGACCCTAACAATCGGTGCAATAAATGTACAGCAACTTTTACAGATTTTAGTCGGTTCGATTACAGTGTGCGGCAAGCGAATTTTTTTGAATTTGAATGCAGATTCCTGCTTTTCAAAAATAAAGGAATGTTATCTTTGTGTAAAATTTTCTATCTAAAGTATTAAGAGTACTTCCCCTTGAGGTGGTATTACAAAATTCCACCCTGTATAGAGGTATATAGGTATATAAAATTAATAAGAATTAAGATTGTACTAGTGATATTATAACAATAATAAAAATATTTTCTTTAACCACACTGATGTAACAAATTGGTCTATGTTTTCATTACTATATTGTACACATAGATACAGGATCTTATAAACAATGTCTACACCTTTGACCTCCAATTTAGGTACCTAGAAGTATTTGGAAATAAACCTACGAACAACTGATGAAATTATAAAGTCTTCATTGTCATTTTTATTATTAAAAATTTCTGTAATATATCGACATTGGGAATATTATGTTTAGTGAATATGGAATATGTAGAGGAATTTTTTTCCCCTGATTAAATGCTCTTATACGATAAAACAGTGGTATCACATAATAGTCTTTAAATCCCCGAAGAAATAGGTGGTCATTAAATATGTAGCAAGTACTTTGTTTTTACCAATTGGGCAGATACCTAATTTTTATGTTGCTGTCCGTCTGATAGATGATTTTAAATCATTAGACACGTATTTTTTATTTTCCTACAGAAACGAATACTTTCGACGATATATTGATTTGAAGATTTTGAAGTGTTACGTGACATCACTTCTATATACATTTTATACGTAGAAATGACGTTTTAGTGCCCTCTCCTAAACTTTGATTCGTTTTATTTAAGTTTTATTTCATTATACGACAAAAGAAAAAAATACGTGTCTAATATTTTTTCATTACCTAACTTACGGGCTAATTAGATTTTTAATTTTCATATCCTGTCATGATCCCAATTATATGGAGTGTCTCCTATGTAATATAGGGTGAGTCTATCGTCATATACCGGGCTTCAAGACATTTCAAGCTCTGTGATATAACTGAGAAAATTTCGCTTGTTTTAAAAATGAAATCTTCAAAAGAAAGCGTTTCCGCCATTTTTGCATATATACAACAATTAAAACGAATTGCATACACTTAAGAACAGGTACCTGATTAGAAATTCGCCTTGCTAATATTTATTTCATCACCAAGGCTTGTACTGACCTTTTATTTAAATGAAATTAATCAATTAATCAAGTTGCGTAAGACATTATTTTACTATCAACACTAACATTTGATAACTAAGCAAACGTTGACTTGAAGATTGAAACTATAATGTGTTTTTTTAAGGAGGGAAAATCATCGAATGCTTTCTCCCGCCCGGGTGAGGCGGGAGGAAGTGTCAGGCTCTTACTGACTAAAAACCACCCCGTTCCTTCTTCTGCACTTCGAGCCGGAGCTACGGTAACCTTTTACGTTCTCTGCGGCTCCGTAAAATTAAATGTGTGTCTATGTTCACAATCATAATGTAGACTCCAGATATTTGTTAGTGTGTAAGTACTTGGATGACCGTGCTTTGCACCTTGCTGATTTTTAGTAAACGACATATTTCTGAAAATGAAACCTAGCTAAATCGATTTATCGCCCCCGAAAGCCCCCCAAATCATGAGACTCTGTCTCAAGAAAATTGTTAAAGCGGTTTTCGAGAACGTGGATACTTACATACAAGAATTACTCGTATAAAGACATTAATAGTTACATTGTAACGACCACTTTTGAATGAGTAGATATGTTATCACAACGTAACACCTTTCTTTTTAGCAATAATTAATTAAATGCCACATTATCAGGTCTTGACTGCCAACTGCCGTAATCTCCACACTTAGCAAAGGGGTTGGAGATTACAGTTTTACTGTACATCATCAGCCCTTTACCGTCAACTCCCATAAGAAGATTTGCCCATAATCTCCACACTTGGCTTGGTTAGATATAGCTTAAATAGATAGTTTTAATATCCAAGTTAAGTCTTTTTATTGATCACCAGTCGCTATCGTGATCAACGATGTAATTTATTTTATTTTAATAGGTTAAGTCTTAAATAAGAATCGTCAATGCTATTTCTTTTATGTAACGTTCAGTGCCAATCCTATGAGCAGATTGTCGTAATGTTTGCATAATATCCATTTGATTGTTTTAGTTAAGAGCTTTGCCATCAATGTGGTTTGTATTCCTAACAAAAATACTTTGTAAAATCAAGTCATCATCGTGTAAAGATGAAACTTACAAGATGAATATTGTCTATAGTTCTGTAGAACTAGTAAATGGTTTCTACATGCTCGGTTCGTGCAATTTACTCGAACTTGACCCACTCAGTTGATACTCCACAAAGGTCAGAGGGCTTTGACTCGACTCCAGACGACGTAGTAGTCGTGTATACATCGCTGTATTGCTGTGTTTTTCCTAAATAATGTAATGTCGCTCTGACATTCAATTGTGTTCGTTGTTTTTGTGTAAATTATACTCTAAAATTCATTATACTTGGTCACACAATTCAAGGTAGTATTTGTAATGTTTTATGTCTGTCTGACATGTTATTGTAAAGCAAAATAATAAGGAAAATTTCCTGTTTGTTCAGTGTATAGTCATAAAGGATTCTGTTGCATGTCAAATTTAAAACTAAAACAGGACGCAAAAGGAAACTGTCCTTGAATAAATACAATGTTTGTGGATTATGTCAAGGTGTACTTACAGAAAATAAAGAAGTAAAATTCAGTAAAAACACATTTATTCCCGATAAAAAACTTATACTAGACTTAACACCTACATTGGCATATACTTTGGCTAAACAACTTTTTGGTTTCACTTTACAAATGTCCCAACACTTTCCACTGTGGTTTGTTCCAAAGGTTCACTTCTCCAGGCGGTTCTAACTTCACAGAACTCCCTCAGTATCTTTCACGATCCGAGGATTGAAGCCGAACAGCCGGCCACAGCTTCATAACTTCATCCGGGAGACGGGAGCGAGTGGATCAAGGCTCCTCGTCCTCGGACAGGGATGGCAGCGCCAGCGTGCGGCGCAGCTTCTCCCGCCGCTGCGGCGAGATGGACTTCTGGCGGCGGAGGCCCTCAGTGCGCATCACGTAGGACCTCTGTTCCGGCTCGAACACCTCCTCCGAGTCATCCTCCACAAGCGCAGGCAGCGCAGTTCCCCGAAGTTTCTGTCTCCTCGGGCAGTCAGTGACAACGGTGTCCATGTCACGGTGCTTAGGCAGCGCTGGGTAAACATCAGCGTACAGCGCAGCAACAGTTTCTAGTTTCACAACCATGTTGAATAGTTTATTGTTTGATATTTATTTGAGTGCGGTTTATAGAACGCGACGTGCTTTCTCTGAGAGCTCGTTGCAGAGTGAGGGGCGGCGGGTCGGCGCTCCTATTTATACTCGCGCGCTCCGTGATAAATTGGTTTGTGTGCAGTTCGTCTGGCGTCACTGGGTTTGTATGTGTTTACGTTAAGGTTTGCGTTCACTTGAGGCGTGTAAAAACCGTTTTGCTCATAGTACGCAGAAACACGCACCTTTGTAAGATTTAACACTTTTTTGCGGCGTGAACACGTGTACTCATTATTGAGAGTTTCGTGGAATATAATTCTAGTTAGTTTTAGGGTTATATTATAAAGTTGGTTTTTCCAGTTTGCCTATAAATATCGATTTCGGGGCAATGTACTTCCTCGGAGTGCTAAATATACGAATGTTTACGTTTGAAGAACACCTGTAAATTAATCGCTGGCTTATCATTTGGTTCGTGCTACGTAAGGCTAAATCGATAACGTTGTTTGATACGGAGTGAGTTTCCTCATTATGGACATATCCTAACAGTAAAATGGAGATGGACAGCCATCATACGGCTGAGCTTGACCTGGTTAAGCGGATTGAAGCCCCACGAGTGAGGATACTTGCAAACAGCACTGCACCGGCTTTGTGACCTTGCAATGCAAATAGAGTTGAGGCATGCAACACAATAGCACATTGATAAGCCACATTTCTTACATATGCTTCTAGACATTCAGGTTTTCTTTTCAAAACGTTGTGTGTTTACACAACATCACAGTTAACGCCGATGGGATAGGCAGATATGCACGTTTATAATGAACACCTGCTATTTGTGAGCGTATTGCCATAATTATTGGCACAATTCTAGACTCTTACTATAATCGTATTAGTTAGAGAAAATTTTCGAAAAGCCAAAAAAGTATCAGAAATACATTGTCTGACACAGGAATTAAACCTTTGGCCACTTGATTTTGTGCAATGACTCTTGACGATGTAAGGAAAACGTAATTTATATTCGTAATTAATTTTCTTTCGAAGAAATTTAGTCGAATGGTGTTTTCCTCAGGAAAAAATTATGTCTGACAGTTGAAGTTAATTTTACGTTTATTATGGTATCGTTAATAGCATTTTGAAGATATTATGACTGACTTCATTTTAACTGTAAACGTAGTTTCATACATTCTTTCAAGAAACCATTTATTAGACAAGATTTCTCTTTTCAGCGACCTTGGAACTTTATTTTACTTGTTATTCGATGTATAAGTTAAAATAGTCTTTGCAATAAAAAGGTATACTAAGAATATTTGACTGTATACAACATTATGCTAATTTTTAGTAAATAAATAGACAGAAACCTTTGTTCAGTTATTTTCATTTTTTAGGCCAAAATAATTTATTTCAATTAGACCAGAAAGGCACTTATGAGCGCCTACAAAAAAATTAAAAGTGAAGCTATTTGCTCATTCCAAAGTGATTGTAAGTCAAATACATTAATTTCAGTTTATAAAAATAGGCATTTGAAATATTTTTTCTAAGTTAAGAAATAACGAAACGAATAACTGTTTACTTGACTCGACTGCCTCATTGGCCGAGTGGTCGCCAGTGCGACTGCCGGGCAAGGGGTATTTATTGGGTTCAATTCCCGGGTCGGGCAAAGTAATACTGGGTCTTAAGAAAAATCTCAGTAGTAGCACGGAGTCTGGAATTGTGCCCAGTACATGGCAACGGGCTCACCCCCTATTACATGGGTGGGACTCATGACATAAATAGTGAAAAGTGGGTGTTACATTGTACAGTGACATAACGTGCACTTCTGCCTACTCCTTCTGAGATAAATGGCGTGATGTTATGTTATGTTTACTCGACTCGCGGCCGAAATGTTTTACATCAACAGCCCATAAGTGCCCACTGCTGAGCAAAACCTCTTCTCACACCGAGAATATTTGAGCACTAATCACCACGCTTGCTCATTGCGGTTTGGGGCAATCTATTATGTAGACATATTTAATAGATTACATAAAATAATCATGTAGCCACATCTGTTTCTAGTTCCCAATACAATCTAATTTAGTATATAGCTACTATTTCCAGGATTTAGTACCTATTTCGATGATTCGACCTAATAAAGCTGGCAACAGTTATTCTAGGAACATAACGTAATACCTAGGCATCAATTTACTTTTCGCGTAAATTGTGGTTTGTTGGAGAACTATAACATATGTATTATATATATGTATTATAATAATATATGTATTGTATGGGGGTCATTGAACATAATTATATACTGAATGTCTTCATGAATTCTAGATTAGTGTCAAAGTCAAAGTCAAAGCATTTATTTCAATTAAACCATAGTTTGGTACTTTTGAAACGTCAACAAATACAAAATAAGTAATAGTCTGTCAGTCAGTCCGTCAGTGAAATTAGGTGAAGCTAGGTGCTCATTCCAAAACGTAGATTCGAATGGAGAAGAACGAGCAAGAAACTCCATTCGTTACTCTTTTAAAAAAGTGTGTTCTACAATGTCTCTGATACATATTTCAATACTGTACGCATATGTAAGAACAATGCAAAGACACGCTTGACGCATTATACTAATAACTAACTAAAATGAAAAAAAAAGTTAAGTCTAACATGGTGTCAAGATTGCGTAATGTGTACTTCTTTATTTTGAATAAATGATTTTTTATTATTATATTATTAATATCAACGGTCCGTGTCAGTTCATGTCGGACTATGGGATTAGAAAGTCGCGGAGAACCTAACGGGTAACCGGGGCTCCGGCTCGATGTGCAGGAGAAGGAACGGGGTGGTTTTTAGTCAGTAAGAGCCTGACACTCCCTCCCGCCTCACCCAGACGGGAGCAGTCATTCGATGATTTTCTCCCCTTAAAAAAAAATGGGATTAGAAAATCAATATGTTTTAATTATTATTTCTGAAAATGAACATGTTAGTAAACTTTGCCTTAAAATTAATAATCCTAGCGATCGATAGATATAACGAAAAAAATATTTTAAAATTCCAAATGTAAAGAATAATTTAATTTAAATAATAAGTTTGGAGATTAATATAGTAGGTACATAGATAAATTGATAAAGAATTTCTTTTTTTTTGAAGTTATTAAAGCAAATAACTTAATGTTGATATGTATTGTATACAAGACTAATGTTATTTTAAGTGATTGATGATTTACTTATTTATTTATTTAAATAGGTATACCAACAGCTTCTGTATGCATAGTATTAAGAGATAACAATAAGTATTGGGGTTATACAGTCGCCAATTATGATATAATGATATTTTGATAAATACAATTAGTATAATTTTAATATATACGATCTGTATTTTAATTTTAATTTATTTGTTGATGAAGCGAAATAGAAATGTAGGAATCGTAGTAATAGACGTTGCATAGTCTCTGCTTACTCCCATGGGAGACAGGCGTGAAGTTATGTATGTATATATCTATGTATTTGTTTCTCAATATTAACATTTATTAATCGTAGTATGGGTTTTCCAAATAAGGTTTGTAATTATCTTCTAAAATTCTTGGAAAATGTGCAGTCTCTTAGGCGGATCTTGCGACAACCGCAAAAGAGGTGTGATAACAAATCTAAGTACGTACATACATCCTACCATGTGGCTAGACACAACATAATGGTAACTAAAATCTCGTAATCGTTTTAAACAAACTGTAATTTCTATAACACCTATTGAAATTGTACAATTATGTTTAAATAACAATAGCATAATTATTTATCCTCAATATTATTAGGACTGCAATTCAAATGTACATGTTTACATGGCATGTGTATGTATATGTTATATACCGCTCTATATTTATTTATGGACAGGTAATTGTTAGTTTATGGTCGTATTTAACTGAATTTTAGTTATATTTAGTTGTTAAATCTACCATCTCATATATTTCTGGGCTATGTACCTCTAAATTCAGTTTTTGTTTTATATTCCACAAGCCACCTGCCCCGGCTTCGCACGGGTGCAATATGCATGTATTATATATATAAACCTTCCTTAAGAATCACTCTATCTATTAAAAAAAAACCGCATCAAAATCCGTTGCATAGTTTTGAAGATCTAAGAATACATAGGGACAGACAGACGGCAGATAGATTTTGTTTTATACTATGTAGTGATTGACACTGAACTATTAATGTCTAAAAAGTGTATTTAATACATATATTTTTTTTCACAATGCCCAATGCGGATCTCTATAAATATAACCAGATAAATATACTTCTTTCATACGGTAGCACCAAACTCCTAAACTATTAGCAAACAACAAAATTTATGTTCACGAAATAGAGCAGGCTATAAAACCTAAGATACACCCATCCTTACATTCTTCTGCCTAGACAGTTTAACGACCTCCCGTGTCTCGAAACACATCTAATATTGATTTTTCTCTCTGTACCCAGACTTTGGGGAAAATATGCCCAATAAAATGGCAGGGTACAACCCTAGAGAGTCCAAAAAGCCACCCCTAATCTTGGTTGATAAGGGGTGAAAAATTTTACGACAGTACAGTTGGGATTCGATATCAAAAAAGGGAGACTTTCGACCTAAGGGTGATAAGAAGAAAGTTTTTGCAAAAACAGAAAAAAAAATGTTGGCATAAAAAAGTTAGGGTTTTGATTTGTGTTCGGTTAAGGGTGAAGTTAAATTTATCAAAAATACAGGTGTGGGTTCATTTACTTAGGTGCTTAAAGAAGGGAGTTTTTTTGCGAAATATAAAATAGATATCTCAGCTTTATTTTTGCTTTATGCTATTTTATTTATTAAACCTGATTGAAAAAGTAACCTATGGAGATTCTTGCTCGTTCTACTCTATAGGAATCTACACTTTGGAACGAGCAAATACTTAGTTTCACTAGTAGACTGACCTACAGACGCCCATTTCATAATATTTCAATATTTTGTTTTGACGTTCAAGGGTGCCTTCCTGGTCTAATTGAAATAAATTATTTTGACTTTGGCTTTGAATTTCATTTCATATAAATCATAGTAATAATGTATTGAGTTGAGTTTGTTAAATTCCAATGTATCTATGAGGTATTACATTCGGTACTATTCTAAAATAACTTTTCCTCGTCCCCAGATCCATTTGATTTCAAATAATTAGATATTTATTTAAACAACGATTTTCCAAATTCAAACGTTCGTTTACTTAACTACAATTACGTCGTAATAACACTAATGCCTTGTTCATACAATGCCAGTATTTTAGTTAAATGAAAAATATTTAATAACTCTCGTGCTTCGATTTTGGGCCAGAAGCGAGAAGGATTTACTAAACACTTGCTGCTCGACTAAAATACTAGCGCAGTCCGAACAAGGCTTAAGAAATAAGTGCATATTACAATGGCAACTAATTATATGATTACAGACTAGATACATACGTACATACATACATTAATTCTAAACTACGGTTGTGTCATTTCAATCGTAGGAAATATTCCATAGACAACCATTGATAGTCTACTATTTAATTATTGTTTACATTACCCATTTGCAAAAAATACTGGTGGATTTTTCCAATTCAAATTACCTTTGGTAGCATAAACTCTGGAAATTCTGTCTTGTGGTTTGACGTTGATTAAGCAGATTCTGATTGTCATATGAATGTCTAAGAACCTTCTTTACTATTCAGAAGTGTCAAAAATCTAGCAACAGATGGAAGAATACCCTTTCCGAGTTGTGAGAAGCATGCTCCATATAAAATCAGCCGAATCTGAAAAGATCGGCTGATGTTAAAATTGTTTAAAGTTTTGAATGAACCATAATTTAACCTACTACCAAACCATGACGAACAGTGATCACACGAGTGAGTGTGATACCTAATATTAATGCACGCGACCTTTATAGGGTTTCTCAAGTACATTTGTTACAACTTTCAAGTGTGACAGAGCCATGTTTCGGCACGAATAGGCTGGCTCGATCGGAGTTAAACTGTCAAACACCGCGAAGACACCGGTGACCGCAACCTATTGTTGTTTAAATGTGTCTATAATGACGGTACTCAACGAGTTAAACAACGCTTGCGTTGTGTTTCGTCGTGTGAGTGAGGTTACAGGAGGACCAATTACCCCCAATCTCCCCAATCCCTGAATCCCCAACAATCCTCAAATTCCTAATCCCCAAAAGGCCGGTAACGGCTCTGGTGTACCAGGTTTCCATGGGCGAAGCCGATTGCTTACCATCAGGTGATCAGTCTGCTCGTTTACCGGCTTAACCCATAAAAAACATTACTTTTCAAGAGGTAAATTACCAATGTTTACGACATTTTCTTATACACTACTACGTTGGTCTACAAATAAGGAAATAGTAAGAACATTTTAAGGATAAATAACTTTGTCGTATGCCCTCGAAGGCGAGTTAGAAACAAGGAAAAAACATAAAGTGTTATGTTCAAGAAATAATTACACAGACTGCATGAGGCTGTTATTGCTAGAATACAAAACAAACATTAATGTAGGTCTTTTAATGACAACGAACCGAGTAATAATAACAACATAATGCGACACCTTTATATACTGAATTTTTGTTAGTATTTCATACGATACTTACATATGTACATACTTCTTTAGCTTCCATTAGGTACATTCTTGTTTAAGAACCGGTTTTTTAATCATCACTTAATTCTTAACTGTAGAATGAAAATTTGCAGTTTATAACATATCATCACGCCTTTTATCCCCGAAGGTGTTGGCAGAGGTGTACATTACGGCACTTAATGCCACTGTACAACTAACACCCACTTTTCACTATTTATGTTATGAGTCCCATGTAATAGGGGGTGAGCCTATTGCCATATACCGGGCACAATTCCAGACTCCGTGCTAATACTGAGATTTTTTGAAAAAGCCCAGTAATACTTTGCCCGACCCGGGAATCACACCCAATGAGGTAGTTTTACAGTTTATAGTATGGAAGAATTGACAATTATTCAAAGTTATTGCTCAGTTCAAATATGGCGTTGGAGAAATCGGCCCTAAGTGCGTGTATACTGCGAGGACCGCCCTGAGGACACGGTGGAACACACAGTGGGAGAATGTCCTGCGTGGGCTGAGCACCGCCGTGCCCTCAGGGAAGTGATCGGCGATGGCGACCTCTCGCGTCCGGGCCTAGTGCGGGCCATGATGCGGAGCGAGGGGGACTGGGATACCGTCACCTCCTTTTGCGAAGCAGTCATGCTAGCTAAGGAGGAGGCGGGACGCGTGAGGCAGCGAAGCGCTGCCTCCTCGCAACCCAGCCATCGCGAAGGACACACCGGGCGTCGGGTATCGCGGGTCGATCTCCGGCCACCGTAAGCGCGGGCCTGCGGACGGCGAGCATGGGTGGCTCCCCGTCCGACCAGAAACAGACCCGAGCGTACGGCGCGTCGCGTTCCGCGCGCGCCTCAAAGAGCCATCAGACCACCACAGATGGGACCCAATAGGGCCGATGCCGATTCAGAGTCGCGGAGAACCTAACGGGTAACTGGGGCTCCGGCTCGACGTGCAGGAGAAGGAACGGGGTGGTTTTTAGTAAGTAAGAGTCTGACACTCCCTTCCGCCTCACCCAGGCGGGAGCAGTCATTCGATGATTTTCCCCCCTTAAAAAAAAAAAAAAAAAGTGCGTGTATAACAATAATGTAAATATATCGTAACAAAGTGTCAATATATTTGTTATACACGCAAGAAAAGTCCTATAATATATCCCTGACTGCACGGTTGGTGCGGTGGCTAGGCAACCGGCTGTCGTGCAACGTGTCGCGGGTTCGATTCCCGCACGGGACAACGCTTTGTGTGATCCACAAATTGTTGTTTCGGATCTGGGTGTCATTGTGTATGTGAACTTGTATGTTTGTAAACGCACCCATGACACAGGAGAAAATCCTAGTGTGGGGCAACGTTTTTAAAAAAAATAAATAAATAATATATGTATATGGATTTGGCAGAAATTATTGAGTCAAAATAATTTCGGGAATTGACCCGAGCCGACGCAACAGCCATTTGTCAGCCAATGCGTCATCGGAACTAAAGAAAAAATGACTTAATCCCCCAGGTAACAACTTAGTACCTCTCTTCAAGACCTGAGTTTATAGGGACTGTACCTTACTTAAGCCAGAATATTCAAAGTTCAATCGTCAAGCTGAATCATAACAATTTGCGTCATTGATGAGGCCACAAAATAGGTGGAAAAAGTTAGGAAATAATTTTATTTTTAATGTTTTATTAAACGTAAGAAGTGAGGTGTCGCCTGATGTAGCCAATAGCATCATACAGTGATACAGGTTTTCCCAAAGAGAAACTATAGAAATTCTGTTTTATGCCATTTGTAGTGTGTGGGAAGTATGGGAGAGCCATGCTTCGGCACGAATGGGCCGGCTCGACCGCAGTGATAGCACGGCCTCACAGAAAACCGACGTGAAACAACGCTTGCGTTGTGATTCGTCGTGTGAGTGAGGTTACCGAAGGCCCAATTACCCCCCTCCCTAGTCCTCGTCTTCCGAATCTCTGAATCCTCCACAATCCTCAAATTCCCAATTCCCAAATGGCCGGTAACGCACTTGTAACGCCTTGGTGTTCCAGGTGTCTATGGGCGACGGCGATTGCTTACCATTAGGTGATTCGTCTACTCGTTTACCGGCTTATGCTATAAACAAAAAAAAAGTTGTAATGTTTACGCTTATTCCAATGCACAAGTTGAAATCCTATGTCACTAAAAATAAAGTTTATTTTGTATAACTTATATGGCGTTATCCATAGGCAGTGCTCTAACCATTAAATAATACGTCTGCCCGTCTGCCTCCGATACCAAAATTGGACGCAAATTATTTTATAAATTTCATTCTAATACTATTATTTAGTTCCCAGCGCCAAATATGAATTCAAAACTACATTTTTTGCAACAACTCATAATATTTACATGGCTATTTGAACGATCGTAATTTTACGGTAACCAAGAACAAAACAGTTAGAGGTACAGTTAAAATACTCAACATAAGAATGCGTTATAAGACCACTGACCAAATAAAAAAAATCTAGTTCATACAACATACAACCTTTTTGTAAGCATTTAATTTATACCTGGCTGTATATAAAAATAAAAATCCGTACTTGTGTGCGGAAAAGGAAAAAATGACAAATCCATCGCTCCATTTTGTTATTTTCCATTTTTAAACATTTTTGTTGTTTTTTTTTAAACACAATTCGTAGAGGTTGTATTTAGACTATTATTTTTTCTCTTTGGTACGTTGTGAACAGTGAACTCGTGTTGGTTTGGTGGTTAAATTAACCTTGACAGATGTTTTAATTGTCAAAAACTTACGTGCGTATTAATTTACATGGTGTTAAATGGAACGTATTACGTTTTGAATGTTATTTTTCTTTTGTCGTTTGATGGAAAACACCCATATTTACTAGGAAAACTGCTAAGGTATGACCAAGTGTAAAAATAGATCAGTCAACAAGCATTTTCATAACCAACTAGGGTATCAACAAGCGCCAAATAGGTGCGTGGCGGGATGAGCTCCGGCGCGATCTCATGGCGGAATGGCAGCAACGACTGTCGCAACCGAGGGCTGGGCTCGCTGCCATCGCAGCGGTAAGTCCCCTCTTTGAGGAGTGGCTTGAGAGACGCTACGGCGTCCTCACCTACCGCCTGACGCAGGTCCTCACCGGACATGGAAGTTTCGGGAGGTACCTGTGTCTGATGGGGCGGGAGGAAACGCCCGGGTGTCATCACTGCGAGGACCGCCCTGAGGACACGGTGGAACACACGGTGGGAGAATGCCCTTCGTGGGCTGAGCACCGCCGTGTCCTCAGGGAAGTGATCGGCGATGGCGACCTCTCGCGTCCGGGCCTAGTGCAGGCCATGATGCGGAGCGAGGGGGACTGGGATGCCGTCTCCTCCTTTTGCGAAGCAGTCATGCTAGCTAAGGAGGAGGCGGGACGCGTGAGGCAGCGAAGCGCTGCCTCCTCGCAACCCAGCCATCGCGAAGGACACACCGGGCGTCGGGGATCGCGAGACGATCTCCGGCCACCGTAAGCGCGGGCCTGCGGACGGCGAGCATGGGTGGCTCCCTGTCCGACCAGAAACAGACCCGAGCGTACGGCGCGTCGCGTTCCGCGCGCGCCTCAAAGAGCCATCAGACCACCACAGATGGGGCCCAATACGGCCGATGCCGATTCGGAGTCGCGGAGAACCTAACGGGTAACCGGGGCTCCGGCTCGACGTGCAGGAGAAGGAACGGGGTGGTTTTTAGTCAGTAAGAGTCTGACACTCCCTCCCGCCTCACCCAGGCGGGAGAAGTCATTCGATGATTTTCCCCCCTTAAAAAAAAAAAAAAAAAAAAGGGTATCAACAAAGGGTACAACAAACTCGTAAGAAAACGTCAAACAAGATTGCACCTTACACAAATGCCACAAGTCTAAAAATAGCTCGTCTCAACTCCCTTATCTGATTAGATTACATCAAACCTTACATTGTCTGTTCCATGCCTTACATTTAAGACAAAAACAAATTCTATATGGGTCAATTTGTTTTTTCCAAAAGTAGAACAACGTTATATTGAGTCACCGTTACATATGAAATACGTTTGGAACCTTTAATGGTAGTAAGAAGTGTAAATGACTCATGAATGTTAATACACACACACACAAAAAGTTATATAAAAACCAATTTATCATGACCTCGCCATGTATGAATATTGTACACCTTCAACGGTCAGTTTATAATGGTTATATCAGCTTGATGTTGTATACTATGCAAGCTGCAATTGGACTGAAATTTACTGTTTATGACCTACTTCGGACTCATATAACAACGTCAAGTTGTTTTTTGTGCAATCGTTGAATAGAAGTCTATTGATCTTATTTAGAAGTCTGCCATTCTTGGTTAGAAGTCTGTCAATCTCATGTTTTTTGCTGGAATGTTAAATGTGGTAATAGGTAAGGTTTATATAAAACGAAGTCTATATTATAGTCGGTAGCTACGATTCAATTATTTTATGACATCATATTTTAACTACAGAAGGAAATCTATGAATTATCCTTGTAATACAAATGGCCATATTTAAGTAATAATAAATAATTTCCATTGTCCTGTTTTCACTAAAGTTGTGTAATATTCTTGAGTACAAATTGTTTTCTATGACGACAATTAATGTTTAGAATGGTAATAACCATTACATAACAGTGTGATTACTAAATATAAATAAAATAAAAAACAGAACAGAAGTTAATTATTTAGTATATATATAATATACCTTACAATATAAAAAAATGGTGCAATAATAAGGACCTAATGGTAGCCATATGCATCACGATGTTTTTAAAGACATAAAAACAGTCAAACCTAGTAAACAGCGATCTCTCCTCTAGCCTCCTTCAGCCAAAAATGGGCGCCATTTGAATTTGCCTCGTCATCAAAAAGTAAAGTAATAAGTAGATGGTGATATTTTTCAGAAAACCTCTTATCTCTTAAGACCGTACTTTATGTACGGTCGGTACCGGCTTGTTTTTCTATCCTAACAGAACCAGGTTGAAAGATTTAACGAGGTCATTCCTGTCGATATTTCCCTTTTCTATCAGTTGTTTTTCAAGCCTGCGGCGAGAAAAATAACAGCCACACTTTTTTATATGAATAGGATGAATATAAAATATATGAATATACAATTCTAGGGAGGAAAGAGTTTTTGGAGTTGCCTTTTGGCGTAGTTTATAGGTTTGCCCTTAATTATAGCAAATTGCTTCACTAGAGGCAGTACCTACAGACTGACATTTTTTCTTATTATTTGATATTTAATTATTTTTTTTATAGACTATCAAAAGTGTCTTTCTGGTCTAATTGAAATAAATGATTTTGACTTTTTGACTTTGACTTTTGATTACCGTTTTTTTATTTAAGCTGAAGTGTTCTCTAATTGTTATATTTTCTTTTTAAACGAGGCCCCACGCTTAGATTTTCTCTTATATCGGTGTGTTGTTATGTCGTGCATTTACAAAGAGCTACAAGATGACTCAATGGCTGTACCAGTTTCAAAGTAATATTGCAAAATAAACAATCCATCTAAACATAGCCCACAGAATTAGAACAAATCGATCACGACAGACAGACGGATAGACAGACAGACTCCGAACAGGAGACACATTACAATTACAAACTTCACAATCTTATCACCACTTGACTACCAGACAATGGACTATCACTTTGCAAAAACACATTGTTTCTTAGATAATTACTACTGACAGACAAACAGACGCTTTAATATCAGCTTTGTGTTGAAACATTTGATCGACAGGTTTGTGAGGATTTGTATTTTTTCTTACGGCTTGTAACTGACAGGATGGTTGTTACTTCAAGCCATTGTGTCTCTGAAAGGATTTGAGCTATATCATGTTGGACATAACATAACATAACATCACGCCTTTTATTCCCAAAGGGGTAGACAGAGGTGCACACAGAAGTAACACCCACTTTTTCACTATTTATGTTATGAGTCCCATGTAATAGGGGGTGAGCCTATTACCATATACCTGGCACATTTCCAGAGTCCGTGCTACCACTGAGATTTTTTTTTTAAATCCAGTAATACTTTGCCCGACCCGGGAATCGAACCCGAGACCCCTTGCCCGGCAACTCGCACTTGCAACCACTCGGCCATCGAGGCAGTCGTAGTAATGCTTTTATCTAAATGACAATTTCAATTATACATATACGACGGTTGAAAGGCTATTGATTTAAGCGACATTTTTGCGACATTGAGTTAAATACATGTTCGAAATCAGCGAATTTTCCTTCGTCGTGATGTAGGTATTGAACAATATCGCAAAAGGGCTGCTTAGATCAAAACAAACAAAAAGGTTGCCTTTGCCATTCTGTGGAAGAATATATATAAAAATAGGTGGATTTTCCAGCCACATGAGAGCCCATGATAGATGCCAGGAGTCATGAACCTGTCGCCGTAGCAGATACCTGTATGGAAGAATTACTTGGTACCTATAGTAGGAATCGTGCTCTTATATTTCACATGCGGCTGATCAATTTTAGGTTTTTGCATATTTAAGCAAAATACAGACTTATTTTGTCTGACAAGCTATTGTTAAATTACGACTTTATTATATAAAATAATATATAGTACTGTAATAATTACATATAGTAAATTAGATGACTAATCTAGGAAGAGGAGGGAAGGTAGTCAAGTCTTCTATCTTATTAGTGTTGAGCGCAAATATTATTGTCACTAATGAAAGCCATATTTAACATTTTATCATGAAGTAAAATAATTACTCATTTATACGAATTCATCTAAAAATATAGGGAATTACCACAAATGACACAGTATAATTATATATTATTTATGGAATAGGAGGTAAACGAGCAGACGGATCCTCTGATGGTAAGCTATGAACGCCGCCAATGGACACGGGCAACAACCGAGGAGCCACAGGTGCGTTGCCGGCCTTATAAAAAGGAATACGCTGTTTTCTCTTCTCTTTTATAATAAAATTAATTTGCATAAAAGACCAATTCTAATAATTTATGTTTTTTATGGCATAAGCCGGTAAAAGAGCAGACGGATCACCTGATGGTAAGCAATCGGCGCCGCCCATGGAAACCTGGAAAACCAGAGGCGTTACAAGTGCGTTACCGGCTTTTTGGGGATTGGGAGTTTGAGGATCGTTGGGGATTCAGGGATTGGGGAGATTGGGGAAGCTGAGGGTAATTGGGCCTCCGGTAACCTCACTCACAAGACGAAACACAACGCAAGCGTGGCTTCACGTCGGTTTTCTGTGAGGTCGTGGTATCACTCCAGTCGAGCCGGCCCATTCGTGCCGAAGCATGGCTCTCCCACACTTATTATGTCAAAAGACAAAGTTTCATAAAAAAATTTGCAGCCGTTTTTGAGAACATGTTTACAAAATAACTTCTAGTACTACATAGTACTTACTTACAAGTAAATTGAGCTACACAACACATGTAAAACAGCATCACAACAAAGTAATAATGACCTTAAAACGATTTGAAGTCAGTTTTCCTCGTGTTTCGCATACTAAGCACTTGTTTTTATTTTCCGAAGTCAACGCACCTTAGTCGTGACGGGATAAAAACAAGTTTTAGTTAAAAATCTATTGTGTTATAGTATTTCAATTTTGTAAAGGATGTTTTCATTTATGTTATATTTTAATGTGGTGAGGTTTTAGGACAATTTAACCGCTTTTTAATATCATGCTACAACAACGTCTTACTACAATTTCTTTCAGAAGATAATCTTATGTATCGCGTAAGTGGTGCACCGTGAATTTATGAAAACTGTTGTCTTGTTTCACATTAGTTTATTCTATTTGAAAAATGTACCTATGTTTGTGTCACTCTAGATCTAATATTAAAAGTAATCTGTGGAAAACGTAGTGGTTTAATGTGCCAAGTATAATGTGTAAGCTGAATTGTTTTTTTTTTTTCTTTAAAAAAAAACGTTGCCCCACACTAGGATTTTCTCCTGTGTCGTGGGTGCGTTTACAAACATACAAGTTCACATACACATGACACCCAGACCTGGAACAACAATTTGTGGATCACATAAAGTGTTGTCCCGTGCGGGAATCGAACCCGCGGCACGGTTGCCCAGCCACCGCACCAACCGTGCAGTCAATTTATATTATATTCAGTCAAATTATATACATAATTGTAATCTTGTAATATATTATTGTCTGTTTTTCCTTAATAAATTAATAATACAAAATAAATAAATATCTAAATAAAATCTTCGTAAGTGATTCAATTTTTTTGCATTTACCTTCAATTTTCTCGCCCTGTATAGTCAATAAAAAAATATCAAATAAAATTATATCTTCGTTCACGTTCCACCTTTATACTGTAAGCGAATTTCAATTTAGCATAATAATTCCTTTATTATATTTGCCTTGACTGAAAATCCAATTTTCATCAATCAACTTCGACCAAATTTTTTTTTAACAAGATAAGCCCGCCACAACCTCCCAAAACCGCTGCAACTCCTGTAAGCCAGTATCTACAGTAGATACAACCATGAAAACACCGGAACACTGAAGTCCGGCGCGTTCAGAGACATGAGTAACTGTCTTGGTTCCCGTAATGAAGTGAATCAGAAGATATTATAAGAGGAGAAGATGAAAGAACTATGGTTTCCACTTCCCTCGGTGGATTACTACAGGAGACAGAATGAATTAAGCCTACAGGCACAAAGAAGAGACTGTACAACTGGGTGAAGCCCATTCGCCAAGCACCACGGAAATTTCACTAAAAACTAAGTGGGGTCCTATGTGCGAGATTCTTCATGTTTGTTAAAACTGCGTAGACTTTTTAATATCATCATCAAAATAGCCTCAAGACTGTCTTGGACCATACATTCACTGCTGAACATGGGTCTGAATCCAGTGGCTTTGAAACGGCGTGGAAAATGTATATAAGAATAATAAATATAATTTTTTACATCACCAAAATCAGTATTCTTATAAACCTTAAGTATTTAAATAACATTTATGTTCTTTGCTCATGAACATATTACATATTTAACCAACAGATTCCAAAAAAAACACACACATCACGAATTTATTTCTACTATCATCAAACACCACATAAAAAAGACTACACCAATAGACAACTACAAAAAAACTTCAATTTAACAAAATTGTTCATAACAATAAACTTTCGCCACGCCTGTACAGACAGAGTACCGACCTCCGAGCCTCCAAGATATATTGACTTTGAACTTCGACCTTCAGAATTGGCCAGAAAATTCCAGAGCCAGACAGACGGGTCCTTGAACTGGCGCCCCCCGATGGCCTGGCCTAGAAACTAAAATAACCGCAAAACTTAAAAGCCAGGATGTCGGCAAAGTTATGAAACATTTTGTTTCAAATATTTAAGAGGTCTCTATTCCAAAGATGTTAAGGTAGAAAGGTTTTTCTAAGGGGGGAATTTCATCGAATGATTCTCCCGCCCGGGTTAGGTGGGAGGAAGTGTCAGATTTTTACTGACTAAAAACCACCCCGTTCCTACTCTTGCACTTCGAGGCGGGGCCCCGGTAACCCGTTAGGTTCTCCGCGACTCCGAAAGGTAGAAAGGTTGTAAACACGAAAACGTAGGTTTATCAAAAAACTTTATATTATGGAATTCATTATGTGACAGTAATACATTGAATTTGTGGCATAACTAATATAATATAATATATCTTGAATATCTCAGCCTAGCCCTTCGTATATTATGTTATATGCATATTTTATAACGTCAATATATATATCGACCTATTTTACAAAATGTTTTACCGGTTTTGTAGACACAATTATAGAACAATAGGTTGCGGTCACCGGTGACCGCTTGGTGTTTGACAGTTTAAGTGTGGTAAATAAAGGCAAACTTCACCAATTAATAACTTCATAAAAGGATCATCCTCATTTATGGAATTATTATATATGAAACATTAGTTAATATAATTATAACTAAATGGTGAAAATTTTACCTCCTAAGACAAATATGGCAAACTATATCTATTACTGAGAATTTCAGAATAGAAATATAGTTTAGTATATTTATAAATTAATGTTATTTGTCCCATGCATAAATTAGATTGTACATACAAATCAGGGACCTAGTTGTATATTGATGACTAGCTGTTCCCCGCGACTTCGTCCGCGCATAATTCCAATGCTTTGTAACAAATGTCATCAGAACCGATTCAGGAGCTAAGTTATATTTATTGTAAAATGAATTTATTTTCGTGATTCCAATAAATAAATAATCCCACGGGCCATGGGGATATAAACAGATTAAAAAAAAAGCACTAGAAATGTTAAATACCTTTACGCATGTAATGGAATGACATTTCATTAATTTGAATTTGCCGCGCTTCGCACTTGTTCGCGCATTTATAGGTTGTCTGTGGAAGCCATTATAACAATCTAAAAAAGCTTGTAGTTTTCTAGAAAGATAATAATATTAAAAATTATAAACGAGGAGGCTATAGTAAACTTTAAATGTCGTTTCTTTGTATTTTTAGGTGAGATTTAAGAATAATTGTCATAGATAAACGATAAGTTGCATATTGTAAAGGTGTATTAATTAAAACAATAACTTTGTATTTTCAGAGAAACAATTTGTGGTTCATTTTAAAAATCCTCAATAATATATCTAATAGGTATACATACAAATTACAATGAAAAATAAGTGAACAAAATAATACTGTATCTACTACCTCTACCTACGCCTTAAAAGATTAAAAGGTGTGACGTTAAATTATGTACATTATCTATGAACCAAACAAAGATCACCGAAGGATTCTCTTTCCAGGAATCGTAAATGATATTCTGAGTAAGAGTAAACGATTGTATAACATTTGAACTTTAGCATTTAATGTCTGTAAGATTTCGTCTAGCCAGACCGGCGCCGTGACGGCCTAATAATGAAGAAAAATATGGCGGCTGACGTGGAACGAAATATGACAGTATCAGAGCGTTGGAATATTTAAACAGGTTTTATTTGACAAAAGAGAAGCGTTGATGAAAGAGTATTATTCTGTGGGATTATAGCTACGATTTTTGTTATACATGGACAAAGACGTCGAAAAAAGGCGGGCGTAGTGTCATTTAGAAATGATTGAAGCACCAAAGTGTCAGTGGTGTATTTATGTCTGCGTGTACTTGCAACACCGTAATGATGAAGTGTAATGACGGGCTATGTCACGCGACAGATGTCGTTCGTGTCAATTTGTGTGTATTTTGCGTATAAGTCTATAGTAGCCAGGTGCCACAGTCGTTGTTTCAAGAGACTATGTCCGGTTTTTTTAACGTCCTTGTACATGGGTAGGTAACAAACAATATATATGTATATCCAATACATATTACATAGAGTATAAAGTCGATGGTCTCGCCTTATTATCCCAGAAGGGAAAGATGATGCAGTTTGATTAATGTAACACCCACTTTTCAATATTTATACATAACATAACATCACGCCTTTTATCCCCGAAGGGGTAGGCAGAGGTGCACACAGAAGTAACACCCACTTTTCACTATTTATGTTATGAGTCCCATGTAATAGGGGGTGAGCCTATTGCCATATACCGGGTACATTTCCAAACTCCGTGCTACTACTGAGAATTTTTTTTAAAAACCCAGTAATACTTTGCCCGACCCGGGAATCGAACCCGAGACCCCTTGCCCGGCAGCCGCACTTGCGACCACTCGGCCAACAAGGCAGTTCAATATTTATATTATGAATATTTTGTTGTATTGTACACCGGACTTGTATTATACAACTTCAGACTGTGCTATTACTGAGTATTTTCTAATAATTCCTGTGAAAACCTCCTTTTTTGAAACCGGTTCATTCATAACATAGTTATTTTTTCTTAAAAACTGCAACTGTTCTTTTACTTCATGAAAATCGGTTCAGTAGTTGATGAGAAAAGACGTCCCTAAAACACATATTTATTAACATAAATGTTAGCTTGTAATTATAGGTCCGTACATACATATGTATATTTGTACATGTGATAAATTATAAATGTAGTCTAATAATACAAAAATACATAATATTTAAATATTACAATTAAGATACAGTACTAGGAAAAAATAAGGAAAAGTGCTCTATAACAGTATTAGGTAGTAATTTTATGTATTATTTTTAGAAGTTATTTTAATATAACATTAGGTACATAATATATGTATAAATAAGCACATAATATGTAACTTTCCAGAAGTGACCGATACACATTTAATATCAAAATAATAACTAACTGTTACCTATTTCGTTAAATAAATGTAAACATGTGGTTATTTGCCGAATAAATACAGGCTACATTTATTTAATAAGAGCAAAAAAAGGCAACCGGGTGAAAATATCGATAATGTAACCCAATGTGTGAAAAAACTACCAAATGTGAGGTTCTTCCTCCTTACTTATGTAAGCTGAGGAAATTATAGAATATAGAACAAAGTCATATACTAGAGTCTTAAGACGACTTTCATATCAACCAAAAAGCCCACGATATCATAATAATATGTCCAACTATTAAAAATCCGAAAATCCCAGTATAACGGGAATTATGTTAAGTCCTCGGACTCTCTGTACCCTAAACCACTGAAACTATTTTAATCGACACGACAGACACGACCGACACTACAAACAGGTCCTACACGACCGACACAACCGACACGACAGACACGACTGACACGACAAACACGACAAACACGACCGACACGACAAACACGACCGACACGACAGACACGACAAACACGACTGACACGACAAACACGACCGACACGACAGACACGACAAACACGACTGACACGACAGACACGTCAAACACGATAAACACGACCGACACGACAGACACGACTGACACGACTGACACGACTGACACGACAGACACGACAAACACGACCGACACGACAGACACAACCGACACTACAAACAGGTCCTACACGACCGACACAACCGACACGACAGACACGACAAACACGACCGACACGACAAACACGAATGACACTACAAACAGGTCCTACACGACCGACACGACAGACACGACCGACACTACAAACAGGTCCTACACGACCGACACAACCGACACGACAGACACGACTGACACGACAGACACGACAAACACGACCGACACGACAAACACGACCGACACGACAGACACGACAAACACGACTGACACGACAAACACCACCGACACGACAGACACGACAAACACGACTGACACGACAGACACGTCAAACACGACAAACACGACCGACATGACAGACACGACTGACACGACCGACACGACAGACACAACCGACACGTCAAACACGATCGACGAAATCACTGAAATATACAAATAGTATAAAATGGTAAAGAGGTATAATATAAATATACACATATCTACAGATAAACAATATGCGTAAACTAAAAAAATTGGTGGAATTTAAAAGTTATGTTCAACTCCTAAATGTGCAAAGAGAGGGTTGTTACCACCAACAAAATTTACATGAAACAATTACCGACATACAAACATTAATACACTGCTATATGTATATGCCTACGCAAAATTATAACGTTAATAAATAAATAAGTTCCGTACGTATTATGATAATAAAATTCTATTATTATAATACAAACATGTAAATATAAAACAAAATTTAATAATATCTAATTAGAAACAAAAAGGAAAAATATAAATGAAAATATCATCTTGAAAATATAATTATTTTCATATATATTTCTCCGATTGTAATAGAATTAAGTTTTCATTAATTGGCAAAATGAATAACCTGTCTGATTTCAGTAAAGTGTCGCTAGAGGACGCCTAGATCGTTTCCAGAAATAGTTATGTAGTCCAAATATTTTATTTATTTATTTATTTGAGACACAATATTTAGAGCATGTGTGCATCAATGACGTTGAAAAATCGACGGACATATGTACGCTACGTACTCACGCACCTTTTTCAGTAAACAAAAAAGACAACTTTACCACCACAAGCTTTACGTAATTTACGTAACTCTGGAGAATCGAACGCAAAACCTCATACTTGGTAACCATAGCAACCACTACAAAGGTAAAACCTCAATATACACAAAATCCGACAATTTCCAGTTTCAGTATCTGAGCATTAAAACAGAATTAGGTCACGAAATAGCTCTTAAAATTGTGACGTCATCGCAATGAATGGACGTCTGTGAAGCGGTACATTGCGCAGATCTGCGGGGAGTGCGGAAGATGGGGAGGGGGAGGTAACGCGTCATTTTGCCACCCTTGTTAAGAGGGGTGAAGTACGCTGGCATTGTCTCGTCACGTTTCGCTTTTAATATAGACGTAATGTAGACTTTGGCACATGGAAGTCATCATGTGTTTTAGCATGTTTTTTACTGCTTACACCTACATCTAAATTGTTTTGCCTTTTACTGATATTATTATTGTTCTGCCTCGTTGGCCGAGTGGTCGCAAGTGCGATTGCCGGGAAAGGGGTCTCGGGTTCGATTCCCGGGTCGGGCAAAGTATTACTGGGTTTTTACAAAATTCTCAGTAGTAGCACGGAGTCTGGAATTGTGCCCGGTATATGGCAATAGGCTCACCCCCTATTACTTGGGACTCATAACATAAACAAAAAAAAAAACAGCGTTCTTATTACAAAAATACATTTCAACTACACCTTCGGAAATAATTCACCAACCACAAGTATAATCTATCAAAACCCGCATAATATTCGATAACATCCGAAATAAAAACAAAGATTAAAGAGAGGATGAGCATTTGATCCCGTACCACAGGTGGGTGATCCCCAACCCTATAAACCATAAACTATACTCCTGGGAACAAGGGCGATGTTATTTAGGAAGGGGGAAGATTGAAGCGGACTTTTTGCTTTTGGTCATATTGCTTTGCGGTCCCGTGGGAATGTGGGATCTTATGGAGAGTACGGATAACGCATCGTGTTAGAAATGTAATTTGTGTTGCTGTTTTGTGTTATTTTCGGACTGAAGGGTCCACGTTTGGGTAGAGGGTTAACGTCAAATTGTGTGTCCAAATCTTTTTGATAGTCGTAGCGATTCTTCATATCTACATATCTACCTACTATTCTACATATCTACCTACGGTGCAATATCGTCACTTATGCAATTTTTGTCAAAACTAAACTGATTATGAAAGAATACTCCAAATTCACCTGTTTACTTGGTGCGTTATTGCCATTTGTGTAGTAAGCAAACTGACATTGTGAGGGCATTACTGTCGTTACGGTTTTGGCGGTAACCTGGACGGCACTAGGAAAAACAACAATTCATTGTTCAGTTGCGCGCGGGCCCCCGAAATACATCAGTGACGGTATAGCACCGGAGGTACGATATGTGGCCACCCACCGGTATGCTTCTCCGCGGGTATCATTAAAAAAAAAAGCCTCCAGCTCCAATCTTTATAGACAGTTTTAAACTGCGGTATCTACCCCACCTGTCAAACATTGAGATTATGGCAAACTCCTTTACGTAGAGGACGTTCATTTTAACAATTGTAGATGACTACGCTCATTGTGACTTTTTCCGAGTTATATGTACTTTGTAAGATTATTTAGATATCACTGACAAAAGTTGAACGAAAACATCGTGAGGAAACCTGGACTTATCTCCTGTATAATCTCTAATTATAAGTTTGTAATCCAACCCGTGTCGTGGTGGGCCGGAGGTTGAAGACGCCCACTTCTCATGCATGAGGGTGTGGGTTCGAAACCTACCAACGGCAAGTACCAATGTGACTTTTTCCGAGTTATATGTACTTTCTAAGATTATTTAGACACCATTGACCAACGGTAAAGGAAAACATCGTGAGGAAACCTGGGCTTATAGTTTCTAATTATAAGTTTAAAATCGCCAACCCGCATTGAGCAAGCATGGTGATTAATGCTCTAACCTTCTCCATGTGAGAAGAGGCTTTGCTCAGCAGTGGGCATCTATAAGCTGTTGATGATGAATCCAACCCGCATTGAGCAAGCGTGGGATTAATGCTCTAACCTTCTCCCTGTACCGCCCTGAGGACACGGTGGAACACACAGTGGGAGAATGCCCTGCGTGGGCTGAGCACCGCCGTGCCTTCAGGGAAGTGATCGGCGATGGCGACCTCTCGCGTCCGGGCCTAGTGCAGGCCATGATGCGGAGCGAGAGGGATTGGGATGCCGTCTCCTCCTTTTGCGAAGCAGTCATGCTAGCTAAGGAGGAGGCGGGACGCGTGAGGCAGCGAAGCGCTGCCTCCTCGCAACCCAGCCATCGCGAAGGACACACCGGGCGTGCAGGAGAAGGAACGGGGTGGTTTTTAGTCAGTAAGAGTCTGACACTCCCTTCCGCCTCACCCAGGCGGGAGCAGTCATTCGATGATTTTCCCCCCTTAAAAAAAAAAAAAAAACCTTCTCCCTGTGAGAAGAGGTCTTTGGTCTGCAGTGGCCAATTATGACGGTATTTTTCCAACAATGTTTACAAACAAGAACATAATTAATTTCCGCCAAACACTAATAACAAGTACATAAATATAATTACAGATAGTAATTACCACTGTTGTTTGTGTACTACCTAAATAATAAAAATACACATTTTAATGTTATTTGTATTTATTATCTAATTTGTTGCGCAGTTACAGCTGGATCGTCCACTTGGATAATTCTAATCAACAATTAATAAAACTGCGCAGATATAATTAATGGATGACTGTGTGCATGAATGTGATGGACGCTAGACAAGTATTTAAGAATCGCGGTATGTGGCGTCCTATGGTTTCGGGAGATATGGGACACAGGCGCAAATACTTGCATAGAGACCTTTTCAAATAATCAAATTCAATTAATTTAGAATACTCACTAAATGAAGAAACGTCACAACTGTACTATGCAATTTACAAGTTCAACATGTTATGGATTAGATTCCTATGACAAAATAAATTGTTAGATAGTTCTAATTGAAATTAATATTAATACTAATTGAATTTTATATTTACTTGCACGTTGGTCAAGTTGTAGGTCAAGTGTCGCCGCCGCCGTCCGTGACTCACTGCAGGGTGCCACCTGAAAACCAGCGTTGGGCACAAACGTCCAACTATATGCTGAGGTGGAGGCCCTTTTGGCATTAGCACGCGCAAATTAATATTATTATTTTGTTTATTAGATTTTTTTTTATTGTCTATTCAAAATTCTGTTATTATCGTATTATTATTTTGTTATATTGTGATGTTTTCTGTTCTGATCTCTATTCTTGTAAGTTTATTATTAGTATTTTATTTATATATATGTATTTTTATTTTTTTATATTCTTTGTTTTCTGTGCGTGTAATTGCCAAATAAATGTTTATTCTTTCTTTCTTTCAAGTAGTCACAAAGGCATTTCATTAAATTCAAGCTTTTGCATGCCTCATGCAGTTCTGAATTTACTAACTTTTTTTTTTTAAACGTTGCCCCACACTAGGATTTTCTCCTGTGTCGTGGGTGCGTTTACACACATACAAGTTCACATACACATGACACCCAGACCCGAAACAACAATTTGTGGATCGCACAAAGTGTTGTTCCGTGCGGGAATCGAACCCGCGACACGTTGCACGGCAGCCGGTTGCCCAGCCACCGCACCAACCGTGCAGTCGTAATAATTGCGAGTAACTCAGGTAAATATATTAACAAAAGCTAGTAATAGTTAGAGTTTAGTAGGCTGCGCGACGTCGCCGCGGCTGCGCATGCTGCTCATGAGAAAGAGTCCTTCTGTGACTCGAAACTAGAAGAGTTTTTCTCCGTATATTTACAGAAGTAACTCGTAATTTTTATTTAATTCGGTGTGTGTCACGATTCACGATATATATATAAACATCATGCAGTTCACTTTTCACACAACCAAGTTTATCTTTCGTTCTGTGTTTTAATTAACACGTTAAACGCCATGGGGGTCCCCGGTGACCGACGTTATCGGAGGATTTACCTTCAACAGTTTTTAATTGGCAATCAAAGTCTTAAATAAAAAAAAAATAAAAAACATACAGGCAAAAAGCCTCCTCCTTTTGTTGGAAGTCAGTTTAAAATAAATAAACATTACCATAATTATAATATCAACAACACAGATCTAAACAGAAATGAAAACTTTACGGTTATCAAAGTTTAACACGAAACAGAAACACAATAATATTACGTTTATCCGAGTAATTATTTACGCATCAGTGAGATTACACGTTGAAATAAACTCGTCACTCAACCATTTAGAATTTATCAAGAAACTACGTGTTTCGGGGAACTCGGGGAAACTGTGATAAAGTTTGGCTAGCACCCAACTCTGGCATCATATTCTGAAAATTATAAATTCATCTCGCAACTCATTTATCAAGTTAAACATTAAATAACCCACTAAAAATGTCAAAATTTTAACCTGTCCGAACTCACCTGACATAATTCTTCACATTAACTAATCGCGGGTTACTCACGTGAATATACTGAGAAAAGCTCTGCTAGTTTCGAACCACAGAGGGGTTCTTCCTCATGAGGAGCGTGCGCGGTCGCGGTCAATAGGCTATGCGACATCACCGCCGCGATTTTTAATTAATTTAGTATGTCTCACGATAGTTATTATAAAAACATAATTCTTCATACTCTTGTCATCACCTTTTTTTGGGAGATGAAAACCATCAAATCCTGAGTGAAGTGTGAGAGGGAATGTCAGATTCTTACTGACTAAACCACCCTCTTCCTATACTCTTACTTCGAGCCGGAGCCCCGGTAATCCGTAAAGTTTTCTGCTACCCTAACTAGCAAGGCTGATGTCCGATATGGAGCTGCAGAAGACCTAATGGGTTGCCGGGGCTTCGGGTCAAAGAGCAGGACTACTCCTGCTCTTTGGACTACTCCTGGACGCACGCAGGACTATAAGTAAGAGAAGAGAAGCACGCACGTAAGAGTCTGACACTCTCTTTCACCTAACCCAAGGCGGGAGAGGCCATTGGATGATTCTCCCGCTCAAAAAAACCCCCTGGATTTCGGTGGCGGTAGAGTATGTAGATATAACTAATGTACAGAATAGAACGGCCGGCTGGTCATAGATACCTACTCTTCTTTACTATATTGTAATAGGGCTTTCTTAGAAGCTACATTGTACGTATTGTTACGAAGAAAATTTGGTAACTAATTGGTTTTCGGTTTGATTCTCGGATCGTGTGTGACAAAGCGTTTTTTGTTTTTTTTATATATAGATATATATACGGAAATTGACTGTACGGTATCTACTGTAGATATCCCAATATCTACAGTATCAGGTTGTGGCGGGCTAGTCCCATTAAAAAAATACGAAAATTGAACTCGATATTGCATAGACTCCTTTACTGTATGGGTACATAGATCGTTTCTTTATCACAAAATTCTAATTTTATTTATAAATTTTAATGTAATAATATTAACAAATCCTAAATGCCTTTGTTAAAGAAAAAGAGTCATTTTTTTCATCCTCTTATATCTCTCTCTTATCTTCTGATGAATGTTGTAGAAACCAAGACAGTTATTCGTGTCCCTGGGACGCGCCCGGACTTCAGTGTTCCGGTGTTTTCATGGTTGTATCTACTGTAGATCCTGGCTTACAGGAGTTGCAGCGGTTTGGGAGGTTATAGCGGGCTTGTCCCAATAAAAAAACTCTTTTACGGCATTTAGATCATAAATAGAATTGTGTGATAAAGAAATGGTCTATGTACACACGGCCACACATCAATCTATACAAAACCAGTTTATCCTGGTGTCGCGTCGCATCATCTTTCTGCACATTTAACGTTCAGTTTATACTGGTTATGTAAAGCTCGATATGTAGCCGTGTGTAGGTACCCACCACGTTATAAATACGTACATTAAATTTCATTACAATGAAACATTATCTTTAATTCAAACATTTTGAAGCACTAATGAGGAGAATAATGACAAAAACGCCAGTATTATATAAACCTCACTGTAATTTCATAGAAAAACATAAAAAATACGAAAATATAATGATAAATAATAATAGATGTTGTTATTAAACCTCTCATTATCACTATAATAACATGTTTATGTAACCAAATGTTTTTCCCCGTGAAATAATTTATGTTCCAAAACTATATAGGTAATAGCAGTTTTGTAAATTGTACTGACTGACTGTATACCTAAGATCAAAGTTTATATTTTTTATATTTGATGGATCTACGTGTGACCACTATCTCGCCTGGTGGTAAGCGATGCGATCTACGATGAACCACGTCGTCCCATAAGCAACCTATTCACTCAGGCCTTGAAGACACCCAGGTTACATATCTTATTTATTTTATTTATTTATTTATTTATATATATCAGAAAACAGCTAATTTAATCTTCACAGGTACTTAGCCTAATACGACAAAATTAGTTACATAATATAAAATTTCAAAATTCAAAATTACATTATACATACGAAAGTTACATTATACATACGAAATCTAAACATAATATCACAAAAAAAAAAAAATACCACTACTAAAGTTTTAAATACTAACAATACCATAGGTGGCTCTTGTGAACTCATTCAGCGAACAAGTAAACAAATCGACCCTACTCGACACTGCGTTGAGCGTGCGCAAGGCGCGCGTCAGTGGCGCTCGCTGCACCAGGTTGGTGCGCGCGCTCGGCACCGCCAGCAGCTGCGGCCGCCGCCGCCTACCCACATACCCATCCGGCACACACATGCGTAGCTCCATAAGGATTTTAGAGTTAAATAATTTACCTCACAATACTTTAAATAAATAAACAGCCAGTGCCACCTCCCGCCTAGTCTCCAGTTTGAAGTATCCCACCATACCCAACACAAATAATGTTGGGTATAATAGAGGATAGCCGGGGTATACCTTATATATTTTTAAATACAAAAATCGGGTGAATTTATTTTGTATCCTCTCAACCATGAATTTGTATTTGGCTTCACTTGGTCCCCATATCACTGCACAGTACTCGAGGTGAGATCTAACCAAGGCGTCATACAAAGCCTTGAGAGCCCCCACATTATTAAAGTCATTAGCTTGTCTCAAGATGAATCCCAAATTTCTAAATGCTTTCTTACTAACTTTAATAATATGACCTCTGAATTTTAAATCGGCCGCAAAATAGACACCAAGGTCTCTTACTTCCATCACTCTCTCCAAAGTTTCACCCTCTAACTTATAACAGTGGTGGTGTGGACTGCATGCACGAGTGAAAGACACCACTGAACATTTGGAGACATTGAAATAAAGTCTATTATCATGGCTCCATTTAACAACTCGGTCCAAATCTTCCTGGAGCACATTATGGTCAGTAGTGTCTCTCATCACACGGAATAATTTTAGGTCATCGGCAAAAAGCAAACAAGATGATTCTTGGACTATTGCTGGTAAATCATCAATCATTAATATGAAAAGAAAGGGACCCAAGTTGCTGCCCTGACTAACGCCTGATCTCGTATAATATGGCTCAGAAAGGCATCCTCCACAGTCGACAAACTGACGCCTGTCCCGTAAGTAACTGGCAAAGAACCTCAACGTATGTGGCGTGCAACCCTTGCCAGCTAACTTCGAGAGCAAGACATCATTATCGACTGTGTCGAACGCCTTCCTGAAGTCAAGATACGCGACGTCTACTTGTAAACCTGCATCCACCGATGGTACTAATGTTGACATAAGATGAAGCAAGTTTTCTCAGTAGTCTCACGAACATTAGATATTATAAAAACAAAGTGTTCTCAATTTTCGGGATTTTTTGAAGGACACGAACAGGCGAAGTTACCCCACGTAAGCTAACAAGAACATAAAACGTAAAGTTGCAATAAACTTACTTTCGCATTTATAATAGTAATTGCGATTTATCACTTCTTTATCTATCTTTATACAGGGTGTAAAAGGAACGCTCCCAAAACGCTGACAAAGACATGATTTTTATAGTTTTAATCGTTTTTGTTTTCGTGCAACATCAGTCTTGAGCAGCATTACAACTGTTATTACTTTTTTTATATACATATATTTGATTGGCCCATCAAATATATGTATATAAAAAAAGTTTGACCACTACTAATATGGTAGTAGTTTTCTAATTACTTAAAAATTGCATATAGGAAACATTTAATTGTTTTTATACCTCTAGAATAAGCCGGTAAACAAGCAGACGGATCACCCGATGGTAAGCAATTGGCGCCGCCCATGGACACCCGAAACACCAAGGCATTACAAGTGCGTTACCGGCCTTTTGGCAATTGGAAATTTGAGGATTGTGGAGGATTCGGGCCTTCGGTAACCTCAATCACGACGAAACACAACGCAAGCGTTGTTTCACGTCGGTTTTCTGTAAGGCCGTGGTCTCACTCCGGTCGAGCCGGCCCATTCGTGCATGCAAGCATAGCTGGGAGAGCTATACATGCATACACTTATCATTTTGTCATTATATAATAATATATTTTAATTCCTTACTTTGTCAAACTATAACTCATTTTAACGTTTTTCGGGAGCATTTCGTTTACACCCTGTATGTTATACAGGTACCTCTATAAAGCTACATTATCAAGTTCTTAATAATTGTCAAAGTATATTTATAAAACCGATTCAGTACCATCAATTAGCACTGTTCCTGGCTATAATCATCTGAGAATAATATGGGCAAACAGCCAGATCTCTCATTATTGTTCCGTAGAAACAATGTTTCACACTTTGGACTATGCACTCACTTAATAATTGAAAGTATACATTATAATATTATCAGTATTTAGCCCTTATTTGTTGTGATTAGTATCTGATATCACAACGCTGCAGTCAACTGGTAGACTAGAAGACCTGTCCACAAAAGAGAAGTTTGTAATAATAATAATAATATGCTCTCGCTACTGGTCGGCTCCTATTTTTTATATTTTTAAATATTATTTTTTATTTTACAAGTAGTATTTAGAAATGTAATTTATAGAGAATTTTAAATAAATACATGTAAATAATAATAATAATAATAATAATCATTTATTTCAGACTAGTTGGTCCATATTGGGTTAGTAAAAAAAGAGACTTATAAACTATGTTAGTGAAATATAAAACCGAATAAACCACTGCAACAAATTAAAATTTTAGGGCACCTGCCAAAGGCTCACAGGTAACGTGAACCATCGTCCAGTGTCTCATAATGGAACAGTCCAGTGTCTAATAATAGGGTAGATGCCTAATTTTTATTTTAATGTCCGTCTGGTAGATTATTTTAAATCATTAGACACGTATTTTTTATTTTCTTACAGAAACGAATACTTTCGGTGATATATTGATTTGAAATGTCGCGTGATGTCACTTCTATGTTCATTTTATACGTAAAAATGACGTTTTAGCCTCCACTCCTAAACTTTGATTCGTGTATCTAAGTATCATTTTATTGTACAACAAAATAAAAAAAAAAAAAATAATAATAATATATGCTTTATTGTACACCACACAATCACATTATAGGAAAAATATTAACAAAAATAGTGTACAATGGGCGGTCTTATCGCACAAGGCGATTTCTTACAGACAACCTTTGGATGGAGCAGTAATAGGAGTCTGATATGGGTCGTCAAGTGTACAATAATTAATTATAAAGTACTATACATATAATACAAAAATACAACTACAACTCAAAAAAATAAAAATAAAAAAAATAAAAATAAAATAATATACAATATACAATATGATACATAATGGTGTGTATTTGTGCATGTGTTTGTATGTGTGTGTATGTGTGTGTATGTGTGTGTGTGGTTAAGATAGGATATAAAATTATAAAGAGAGGAAATGCTCTCTAACAAGTTTTTTAAATTGCGATATGGATTGAGCTCGCCTCGCTGCAATCGGTAAAGCATTCCACAACCGAGCTGCTTGCACTGTAAAGGATTTGTCTAAAAAGGAAGTGGAATGCAAACAAATACTCAATTTCAGACTCTTCGATGATCTCAAAAACTTCGAATGTGTATCGCCAAGGTACGTAAAACGTTCTTTTAGATAAGTAGGGGTAGTGGGATTAAAAAGTATATTGTAAAGAAGTGAAAGAATATGAGTATTCCGGCGAAGGCGAATAGGCAGCCATTTGAGCTTGTTGCGGAACTCAGAGACGTGGTCATACTTGCGCAATCCAAATATGAACCTAATGGAAAGATTTTGAAGTCGCTCAAGCTTGTCTAATTGTTCTTGGGTGAGATCAAGATAGCTGGCATCAGCATAGTCGAGAATTGGTAGAAGTAGGGATTGTGCTAATGCAATTTTAGTAGTAGTGGGTAAGAAATTCCGTAGACGCCTCAGGGCGCCCGCCGAGGCAAAAACCCTGCGGCTGACCTCCTGCACCTGTTTAGACCAGGACAGAGTACTATCAATGTAAATCCCCAAGTTCTTGACTTCACAGGAAAAAGGAATCTTTGTGTTAAGTAGACATACTTGGGGAAGAGTAGACCAGTCTATTTTAGAGACAGTCCTTGAGCTGCCGACAACCATCACTTGTGTTTTTGAAGGATTAATATGCAGCCCGAACTTCATGCTCCAGTCACCAATTCATGCCATATCACGGTTGATCAGCGCAATAGCATCAGGTAACTCATGCAGTGAAGCATTTGTGTAGATCTGTAGATCATCGGCATAAAGGTGGAAGGAAGAAGAGAGTTCATTAGAGATAGAGTTGATAAATAGCGCAAAGAGTAAAGGGGATAGAACACCACCCTGCGGCACACCGGAAGCAGTACAACACCATGAAGAATAACGATCCTCACAATGAATACGCTGCCGGTGACCAAACAGGTAGCTACGAAACCAGTCAATTACCGATGGGGATACGTTAAGAGAGCTGAGTACGGCAAGCAAAATGTCGAAGTCAACGGTATTAAATGCGTTACTAAAATCGAGCAGGACAAGTACCGTCAACTTCCCCATCTCCATGCTCGACCTAATGTCATCGGTAATGTTTACGAGAGCCGTGGTAGTGCTGTGACCCGGACGAAAACCAGATTGGTAGGGACTGAGGAAATTGTGCTTGGTAAGGAAAGAACTAAGTTGATGATGGACAAGTTTTTCTAGGATCTTGGACAGGAAAGGAAGAATGGATATAGGACGATAATCGGAAAAAGAAGCAGGATTTGTTTTCTTGGGAAGAGGAATTACGTGAGCTTCCTTCCAAATCTGAGGGAAAGCTCTATTGGAGACAGAGGAATTTAGGACAAAAAGGATGATAGGAGTAATTTGATCTAGGATAGGAATTATCATTTTGCGGCTTACACAGTCACCACCAACGGCATTCGATGTCGTCGACAGAATGCTCCTCCTAACCTCACATGCAGTAAATTGACTGAAGACGAACGGAGGAAAATCAGGTAGCGGAAGTAACGAAAGAAAGTTTAAAGTGGAAGTTTTGGCGGCCATATCTAAAGCGACCGAGGAGGAGAAGTGAGAGTTAAGAGAATTAAGATCTAGATCTTTAGGTATAGGGTCTTGAGTAGGTTTTCCGATACCTAGTGATTTGAGGAACTTCCACACTTTAGCCGGATCACTATCTTGAACTGATCTATGGATGTGTTGGCGTTTAGCATTCCTGCACACCTTGTTGCACTGATTTCTAATCCTAATGTATTTTTCCCTGTTGCTGACACTCGGCTGGATCTTAAATTTAAATTTTGCAGCAGCTTTTTTAACAATCAGTTTCTTTATTTCATCAGTTAACCAAGGTGCTGGGAGATGCTTAACCCTGACGGCCTTGACAGGAGCGTGTTTGTCATATAGTTTAATAACAGAGGCAGTCAGGAATTCAACTTGTTCGTCAACCGATGCCGCCTCAGCCAGAGGTTTCCAGTCGATGTCAGCAGCATCCTCCCGTAGACGCTCAACATTCATGCCCTCAAAATTTCGAAGATAGAGAGTTCTCGACTTATGCTTGGGTGGGCGAGTTTTGAAGGATGCATAGATAAGGTCGTGGTAAGAGAAGGCGTCAGCTGGACACTGGCCATGTTTGGCGACGTTGTTCGGGGAAGAAACTAAGATTAAATCAAGCAGCGAAGGAACTGAATTAGGGAAATGGTGAGTAGCATTGAGGTCAAGGATAGAAAGATTGGTAGACTTGATTAACCGGGAAAAAGAAGTGGAACGAGTGTCGTTTTTTAACAGACATGTATTGAAATCCCCCATTATAATACAGTGATCATATGAGGGTACAAATATTTCTAGGAGCTGTTCAAAAGAGGAGAAGAAGTTAATACGTAGAGATGGACAGTAATACACGCCAAGAAGAATTTTAGCGCGGTGTAACTCAACCTCCAAAAAGAGGTGTTCACCAGCATTCTGGGGAGGAGGCTGTGTGGACATATTTAAGATAGTAAACGAAATATTCTTACGGAGATATATGGCCACACCGCCCCCACCCCCAATCGCACGGTCATTCCTTATCAAGTTAAATCCCGGAAGAGAGTAGGAGGAAGAAGGGAGACAAGGTTTCAACCACGACTCGGACACCAGAATGGCGTGAATGTACTTACAATCGAAAAACGCCAGCATATCAGTGTAATGAGCCGGAATACTCTGAGCGTTAATGTGAACCACATTGAAGTTCCGCGATGCATCAGAAAATACCGAGACGAGTGTCTCATTTAATGACGGTAAACTACAAAAACTTTCGTCGTCTGAAGTTAATGATAAATACGCATCAGAATCATTGTTAGTACTAGTATGTAACATGAGTGTGTAATATGTACCTAAAAATGTATATAAAATGTATATAAAAAATATAATAATATATAATATTAATAAACTAATAAATAACAACAAAAATATACCTATAATATAATACTATGCGTTATGTATGAGGTTGGTGTTCAAAATCTGCACTACCTCTATCCACCTGCCAGTTAGCCTGTAAGAATTTTGAAACAACAAAACAAGAAGTCACCCATTAATGACAACACAGGCTAGCAAAAAAATAAAATAAAAAATAACGAATAAAGATAGCAACACAAAATAGTAAAAACAGTAATAGCAGGTCCGGGCAATCTAACTAAATAATAAAATGAGGTGAGAAAAATAATACGCTAATAAATGAAAAAATAAACGAATTTGAATTTAAAACATGCATGCAGTTCGTAAAACGAAACGTTTCAAGTGACAGTTAAGCATGACAGACAGTGACAGGTGACATTAAAGACAATGATATGAGTTACGAATGAAATGAACATAAATTGTAAACAAATAATACTACTACCTTTTCAATGTAAATGTAAATGTAAGAAAAATAATTAAATTAAGATGAAGGTGATACTACAATATTACAAATACAACAATCTAAAACTAAAATACCCGATTTACCCAGACTACCTACAGAAAGCCAAGAAAAAAGAATTGAAAAATTTATAATACTTATTTTCGGGTTGCTGCACGCCTTGCCCTGGACATAACCACCTTCCCGGCAGCCGCAATAACAGGCTGGGCCACATCCTGCCCAGGCTGTTTTAAATCGATCCTGTCGAGATCGTCTCTGGTTGTAACCCGATGTCGAGTGCCTTTCGAGTCCAGGACAAAGATAATGCCCTCCCTCGTCCAACACTGATTGACCCCGAACCTCTCTCGTGTCGCCATGAAGATGCCGTGTCGGGATTTAGTCAAAAACTCGGAGATCGTGACACCCGAGCCCTTGCACTTGGTTTTTCCTCGCCAGATGTTGTCACGGAGAGCCAGGTTTTGCAGCTTAAGCAGAATGGGTCGAGCCTTTTGGGTAGTCCGTCCCATCCGGTGGCACCGCTTGATATCAGATGGCTTTATACGTGTACGTGTTTATACGTGTTAAATACGTGGCTAATATTTCTTCATTACCTAACTTGCGGACTAATTATATTTTTAATTTTCATACCCTGTCATTGTTACTCAATTGCTAAGTTTGGCAGGCAGGTAGCAATTTAAAAGGTTCAGATTTATGAGAGAACGCTCCTGAATATGTAGTCCCTTCAGCTCATAGGTACTACCCATGGGAACAGCAGGGATGGTGATCATGTGATCATGTGAAATGTATTCTACTCTGATATCTCCAATGCTTGAGCGGAAACCCGGTAGTAAAACGCTACGAAACCTTCGATCTATGTAAGTTAGTTATAGTTTCGAAGTATCGAAGTACGAACCCCGAAAATTAAAATCACATTTTATAGTCACTCTGTGTTTTTATGGGTTAAGTGGGTAAACGAGCAGACGGATCACCTGATGGTAAGCAATCGGCGTCGCCCATGGACACCTGGAACACCAGAGGCGTTACCGGCCTTTTGGGGATTATGAATTTAAGGATTGTTGGAGATTCTGGGATTGGTAATTTGGCCTCCGGTTACCTCACTCACGACGAAACACAACGCAAGCGTTGTTTCACTTCGGTTTTCTGTCTGTGCATCACTCCGGTCGAGCCGGCCCATTCGTGCCGAAGCGTGGCTCTCCCAAACTTTGTTACGATGTTTCGAGTAAACTTAACTTATTCTTATAAGTAATGTTTACGAGATACACACGACAGTTTTTAGTTATGGTAATTTCACGCGTTTACTCCAATTAGGCGGCTGGAACGTAACTAATGGGTTCGATGGGTAAATAACAAACTGACTTGCGCAGTAACATTTGTATATTAACATATATGTAAATGTGTATGTATTAGAATCAAACTGTAACTGATGGGTTTAATGTACTCATGCTTAATTGTAGAAATAATTTAAGACTCTTTGGAGTGGTAGCGAGTTATCTACGAAGAGTAGAGGGTCCGAATCTTGGGCTAAACTTTGTACTACATAAAATCACGCATTTTATCTCCGAAGGGATAGGCAGAGGTGCACATTACGGCACTTAATGCCACTGTACAATGTAACACCCACTTGAGTAGTGAACTCATATTACGAGTCCCATGCAATAGGGGGTGAGCCTATTGCTATTTACCGGGTACATTTTCAAACACCATGCTACTACTCAGATTTTTAAAACCCAGTAATACTTTGCCAGATCCAGGAATCGGCCCGGCAGATGCACTTGCGACCACTCGGCCAATGAGGCAATCTTTGTACTATTATATTATTTATTATCTTTAGTCTATGAAATAGAATGAAATACTTCACTTTATTCGAAAACGGACCTCAAAAACTTCATGCACTTCAAATTATACTAACACCATTATTATCATCGTCATCTGGTTTTGCCCTGACCTCTAGCTACTTATTATTGTCGGAATCAGAATTTCTCTTTTCTGTGATCGAAACATGTTTTTCCATTATAACCTGTCAAACATCATCCTACAACAAACCCTTTTTCCTTTCCATCACTCCATCAGTCGACAGATGATCCAGTTCAACGATCTCAGTCAATGTCACAAAATCCCTCAGAACTGCTTTAATTACGAAAACAAAATTTAAAATCATAGTTCCACGTGATATCCCATGTGTTATTGTTTAAGGTCAATCTAAAATAAATAGTTTGATAGCTCAACCAAATATTGGCAAATATCAATACAATCATTAAAGCCAGACTAATAGAAAAAAACTATACAGACGTACACAAGCAAATCAAGCTACCCTCAACTATGTAATAGATTTTTTACTTAATATCAAAGTGTTAAGGTTGAAAATCTATTAAAGAATATTGACAGTTTAGGCTAGGTTGATTTGCTGGCGTCTGTTCATTATTTCGACTGGACGTCATAGCAATCAGTCTGGTGCAAAGTTCTCCAGCTTTCTGTTATTTACTGCAGGAAAATCTAGATATACTTAGGTACATATTTGCAAGTCATCGTTAGAAAACGTAACCTTTGTACCATGGATGTATTGTAGCAGAGACTTATAATTCAGCAGTAATTATCACTGACAAAGAAATTTTAACTCTATATCTAGGTACTTCATTTCATAACCTGAGAATACCATAATGTCAAATACTAAAAACATGATAAACTAGAAAGAAAGACACAATAATGTAAACATTAACATCAAATAAAAAGTAAAGAGATGCAACAAACAGGTCTTTATTGATACGGTAAAATGTCGCGTTATTTTCTTACAAAACTGGTATTGTAATCGAAAATGGATAAAATAAAAATAATAAAACATGGCCGCCGCCGCCGATAATGATTCGAAAACAATAAAACCAAACTTTGCAAATAAAATGGATCATAAAACACAAGTGTGTGAACTTTATGGCGAAACTGGACGTTTATTGTTCTGGTTATTTCAAGGTCACGTCTGGTTTAAATGCTAGACTAGATTTATTTAGTTTTTAATACTTTGGTAATGATAGGAAAATTTTGAATGCCATTTAAGTATCATGTTAAAAAACCAGTACAAACTGACCGTGATTATCTTAACTTTGTATGCAAGACAAGACCATAATACAATGGTTTAATAGGCCGATTTGCAGCTGTCTATTTATAATGGTCTTGGTCTCCGTTCTTTAGGTTTAGAGTTGTTAAAATATTAAACATTAAATCAATAAGTATTGTTAGTTTGTTGTAGTTTCCGAACATAACCAAAGTTTCCGATTGTTGTCACTTGTGGCGCTAGTGCCTTCTGTCTGTTCTCTGTAATCTTTACCGGTTAATAAACGTATTGTTAAACTTTCATCTCGTTTATTATTATTCAACAAGAGTATAGACATTAGACACGAATGGCTCAATTCAATCGGGCTGATACCACGGCCTCACAGAAAACTGACGTGAAACAACGCTTGCGTTGTATTTCGCTGTTGAGCGAGGTTATTGGAAGAACTAGTCCTGTGGGAAATATGAGGTACAATATTATGTTTACGACTGCCATCTAAATATAATTCCCATAAGGGACGATGTGATATCCTTTTCTATATATTTGTAGCAGATATAATAGAAATGACTATGTAAGAAATACTGAAAGTGGTATCAGTTACAAACAAGCCGAATGGTGGTTGACTCTCTTTTTTTTTTTTTTTTTTTTTTAAGGGGGGAAAATCATCGAATGACTGCTCCCGCCTGGGTGAGGCGGAAGGGAGTGTCAGACTCTTACTGACTAAAAACCACCCCGTTCCTTCTCCTGCACGTCGAGCCGGAGCCCCGGTTACCCGTTAGGTTCTCCGCGACTCCGAATCGGCATCGGCCCTATTGGGCCCCATCTGTGGTGGTCTGATGGCTCTTTGAGGCGCGCGCGGAACGCGACGCGCCGTACGCTCGGGTCTGTTTCTGGTCGGACGGGGAGCCACCCATGCTCGCCGTCCGCAGGCCCGCGCTTACGGTGGCCGGAGATCGTCTCGCGATCCCCGACGCCCAGTGTGTCCTTCGCGATGGCTGGGCCGTGAGGAGGCAGCGCTTCGCTGCCTCACGCGTCCCGCCTCCTCCTTAGCTAGCATGACTGCTTCGCAAAAGGAGGAGACGGCATCCCAATCCCTCTCGCTCCGCATCATGGCCTGCACTAGGCCCGGACGCGAGAGGTCGCCATCGCCGATCACTTCCCTGAGGGCACGGCGGTGCTCAGCCCACGCAGGGCATTCTCCCACCGTGTGTTCCACCGTGTCCTCAGGGCGGTCCTCGCAGTGATGACACCCGGGCGTTTCCTCCCGCCCCATCAGACACAGGTACCTCCCGAAACTTCCATGTCCGGTGAGGACCTGCGTCAGGCGGTAGGTGAGGACGCCGTAGCGTCTCTCAAGCCACTCCTCAAAGAGGGGACTTATCGCTGCAATGGCAGCGAGCCCAGTGGTTGACTCTCTATGTACGGACAAAAGGATATGGGATGAAAAGGGACAGGGAAGGTAAATTATAATTATACAGCGAGGTCAAAGCCAATATTGAATTCAATTGTGAGGGGATGGATAGAAAAGGGAGAGAGAGTATACCCAAAGAAAGAAAAAGAATATGGTGATAGGATGGCATCTGAAAGGGAAGCATAAAAATGGAAACATATTTTGGTGACCCCAAGTAGCTTTGGATAAGGGCAGAATGAAAATAAATATACTGAATTGGGATGATAACAGGGTATGAAAATTAAAAATATAATTATTCCGTAAGTACGGTAATGAAAAAATATTAGACACGTATTTTTTATTTTGTCGTATAAGAAAACAATACTTACTTAGATAAAACGAATCAAAGTTTAGGAGTGGGTGCTAAAACGCCATTTCTACGTATAAAATGTACATAGAAGTGATGTCACGCGACATTTCAAATCGATATATTGTCGAAAGTATTCGTTTCTGTAAGAAAATAAAAAATACGTGTCTAATGATTTAAAATAATCTAGACCAGATGGACATTAAAATAAAAATTAGGCATCTACCTTATTATACCAACCATAATAAATGTAACTGTATTTGAATCCCATGGCATATGATTATAAGTTATCCGTTATGCATTATGCCATAGGGATGCATAACATTAGGGCAGCTCCTAATATGCATTATGACAGTGGATAGGTATTATATTCAATGCTAATTAAGAACTATATTTAGTACTGGAATTGTGCATTCAAATATTAAGAATCAAGACGATAGGTGGTCTCTCAATCCAGTAGCAAATATTATTAACTAGCGACCCACCCCGGCTTCGCACGAGTGCAGTAAGCATATATCATACATTTAAACCTTCCTTAAGAATCACTCTATCTATTAAAAAAACCGCATCAAAATCCGTTGTGTAGTTTTAAAGATCTAAGCTTACATAGGGACAGACAGAGGACGGTGAGCGACTTCGTTTTATACTATGTAGTGATTTGCATCTTGAAGTACAAATTCAAAAGTTTCCAATCAATAAAATTTGTAATTGTAATTCAAAAGAGGTTTCTATTGCCCTCGTTGGTTAAGGAACCAATTACTTGCTTCCTAATTCCAAAAATTCTCAAAATGTTTGGCAATTTGTAATAACTATTGTATGGCGAATATTGGGTTAAACAAGGTTAATAACATAGTCCCCTCCTGCCATAGACACGCCGGTCGTCAGCGACATGAAACGGCAACTGTACTGCGACCTCCATAGGAGAGGCATGCGGGCAACTGACTGGAGGAGTCAGACGTCTGCTGTATAGGCGGGAGTAGGCGTTAGGGTAGTAGCAGTCTCCCAGGGCCGCTAACGTGGCAGAGCCTACCACAAATATAGCGGTAGATCGAGGCCTGCCGGGTGTGGTGATTCCGTAAGGGCATCCCGGACCACGGTCACAGGCAGTGGAGGAAAACCTCGGTGGTCCCCCCCCTTGGTCCCCACGACGTAAAAAGTCCTTGAGGATAGGTTAATAACATTGTAACTGGCGAATGAGTGTGATCTTATGTACCTACCTATATATGTATATTGTATACATACATAGTATACAAGTTACTACGTTGCGATATAATAAATATATACAGAGTTAATAATTTAAACAGCTGTTGTGACGACATACTCAATATGCAGATAATATTGAGATCCTGATGAAATATCGCTCATGTCTGCGATAGCTACGTAGATACATATTTTATCTTTCTTCGTCTATACCTAGATAAAGATAAATACCTGTTATATCTAGACTTTATCTATAGTTAGATAGACTTTTTAACGTGACTAAGTGGACTTCTGTTTCGATTCCAAATGCGACTACTTATTTAAGACAACAAAGATGTCTATGAGGAGTATTCATAGTTTTCATGAGATAGCCTTTGATTTTGATTTTCACTTTGGTACACTTGCTGTTGGTCAGTGTTGATAGGTTGCGAACCTGTACTCTCATGCATGAGAAGCGGGCGTCTTGGGCCTCTGTGCCACCACGACATACGTGTTTATAATAACTATCGTGAGACATACTAAATTAACTAAAAATCGCGGGTTACCCACGTGAATATACTGAGAAAAGCTCTACTAGTTTCGAACCACAGAGGGGTTCTTCCTCATGAGCAGCGTGCGCAGTCGCGGCGATGTCGCGCAGCCTACTGCTTTTACTGTACTAGTCTCAGTATATTCACGTGAGTAACCCGCGATTTTTAGTTAAAGATAGAACGCTTATTTATTTTGATTTCATTAAACAATATTATTCCTTAATCCTTGTTATTGAACCAGAAAAACATGTTATTGTAATACAAATACCTACAATATAATACCTACAATATAATAAGTCTACGTAATAACTGATTTAAAGGAAAATATACTAATAAACAATAATAAACAAACAGTATAACTTTATTCGTAGAAACTTTAGTATCTTAGTCATTTTATTTGTCTAGTTAACTGTTGGTTCGAAGTTGACTAACGATAACGGCCAAAATTAATGACCAAATTCAATACAAAATCTGTAAATAGTCTATCTCTAAATATATAATTCTTCTGTGAGTGTGTATGTCACTGAACTTCTCTCAAACGACTGGACCGATTTTGATGAAATTTTTTGTGTGTTTAAGGGGATCTGGGAATGGTTTATATTCACAAATCAGCCCGGCAGATGGCGCTGCAGTCGCCATTTAAGTGGATATGCAGGACAACGTCTGGCGGGTCCGCTAGTCACTATATAGTATTTAAAACAAAGTCGCTATCCGCCGTCTGTCTGTCCCTATGTATGCTTAGATCTTTGAAACTACGTAACGGATTTTGATGCGGTTTTTAATAGATTGAGTGAATGTTAAGGAAGGTTTATATGTATAATACATGCCTATTACACCCGTGCGTAGCCGGGGCGGGTTGCTAGTAGAGTATAGTTTTAGATTGAATATAGTTATATGAAGTGTCTGTCAGAAATCTTAATCCAGAGTTTCTGGAGTGAGTTTTTTTTTCATGAGACAAGCCGGTCAACTGTGGATCATCTGATGGTAAGAGTAATTGGCGTCGCCCATGGACAACTGGAACACCAGAGGCGTTACAAGTGCGTTACCGGACTTTTGGGGATTAGGAATTTGAGGATTGTTAGGGATTCAGGGATTCGCTCCGCTCCGGTAACGTCTCTTACATGACGAAATACAACGCAAGCGTTATTTCACGTCGCCGTTTTTAAAGACCTGACTAGCTAACTACTACGTTAACTACGCTATTAAATAACTGTTTATCCTTGACATAATCACAAGCAAAAATCTATTTGTTTGGTGTCTATGTTCAGGAAACTTTACACTATTACTGAATGAATTTAAACAAAAAAAAATCTGTAATTTTCCATCGGACATTGGCGCTATATTCCGTATCTTATCATCGAAACAAGAGCGTTATGATAACATGCAATCTCTCAGAAATACTAAATCGTGATTAAAACAATGCGCAATTCAATTTACAGCTCGCTAATAATATAAAAAATGTCAATTCGTTGTTCACAAAAGCCCTATTCCGTCAGTTTTACGAATATAGGTACTTAATTTTCAGTACTTGAATACGTACCTAACTGTTGAACTTTAACACGTGGCGTTATTCTTTATGTTTATTTTATTTTTATTTTTTAAAAGACGTTGCCCCACTCGTCGAATTTCTCCTGTATCGTGGGTGCGTTTACAAACATACAAGTTCACATACACATTACACCCAGACCCGGAACAACAATCTGTGGATCACACAAAGAGTTGCTCCGTGCGGCAGCCAGGTGTCCAGCCACGCACATACCTTCCAGTCCAAAATCGTAGAAAAGAAATTTGAATTTATGCATGGCGTAGTGCTATTTGCCATTTATCCGGTTAATATATTATACTTACGTCCATGAGAAAAAGGAGGTAGGTACATATACTTTTCCTTTACAAATAAGTTATCCCATCCTATGTAGTCGTTCAACGATTTATATAGATAAATAGCACGTGAAGTCAGCCTACTTCACTAGTAATGTTACCTCAGCGAATTTGTCACAACTGAAAGTTTGATACGGTGGCGTTTATCGAAAATTTCCGAATGCTCTAATCAACTGGTTTTCCCTTATCGCAGTAACTGGGCCGATCCGATAAACAATAAAAACATAAAACAATAATATTTTGTACTGATAATTATGTATAACATTCATTAATTTCTTGGAAAAGTTAATTTTTGTTAATGCAAATATGTACATACATATATCTGCTTATACTTCCATTGATTAAATCTTCCTTATACGAACAAAAATACTTTAGTTTGACGTCATAACGTAATGTCATATGATAAGAAAAGTTTCATCGGAATCCAGTTACGATTTTAAATGCCATAATATCTTGAATTAAACTTCTCATTATTTAATCAATAACAATCGTGACTACAGACATTCAGCATAATCTCAGAACTCGAATAAGTTTAGATACTACTTACGCTGAAATTAGATCATTATTGAATTAAACAATGCACTCCGTCTATTGAAATCATATTTAGAGGATAGACAGTTAAAAATTTCTTACTCGTTTTCTTCATATTTTTTTTATAATGTCACATATTAATTCTCCACGAACTCTCGGTCCGTGCCCTTGTCATACAATTTTTAATTACAATACGTCTAATCAATTTTTATAAAGTAAAGTAGGTACCTAGTTACACACTACAAATAAAAGAAATCTATAATGATTACTACTAAAAGTATAAAGTCATTAGTCATTAGTCCATAATCATTAATAAATCATAATCCATTTATCTCTCGAGTCTATTTATATTTCGAGTGTGGGAGAGCCATGCTTCAGCTCAAATGGGCCGGCTCGACCGGAGTGATACCACGGCCTCACAGGAAATCGACGTGAAGCAACGATTGCGTTGTGTTTCGGCGTGTGAGTGAGGTTACCGGAGGCCAAAATACCCTCCCCTTCCCCAATCTCCCCAATCCCTGAATCCCCAAGGATCCTCAAACTCTTAATCCCCAAAAGGCCGGAAACGCACTTGTAACGCCTCTGGTGTTCCAGGTGTCCATGGGCGACGCCGATTGCTTACCATCAGGTGATCCGTCTGCTCGTTTACCAGCTTATGCCATAAGAAAAAATTATCTATTTCGTCGGCTCTATAAAATCAGCCCATCAACAAGGTGGGAAAGCCGACCGGACCCAGCAGAAGGCACCCGTTCACGAGTATGGCGTGTGTATCAGCAATTGGTCAAACTTTTTATTGGGAACGGAACAACCCAACACACAGCGCCACTGACTGTAAGACATTTATGTGAGCATGGCACCTCAACTCTTGCCACGTTGGCCGATTCCAATAGAGCCTATAATAGTCCAAAAAACTTCTTGTCCATTCGAAACTACACTTTGGAACGAGCATCTAGCTTCACTAACAGTTCAATTTGACGCTTCAAAAGTGCCTTATCAAAGAATAATTGAAATAAAGGCTTTGACTTTGACTTTTAACATGTAGACTTAACTATAGCTCGACAGTCGCACTTGTTACTAATCGACCAACCAGTTAATTCGACCTTAAATACTATTATGTATATGATAAAGTTGTATTTCAAACTGATGTACATGGTTGAACAAGTCATTAAGTTAATTATATATCGAATGAAAAAGAACAATAACATTTTACTGGTTTTTCTGAATAAGGATCCTGTTTTGTTTTTTTTAATATATAATGGGCCGACGTTTGACCACTATCTCGCCTGGTAAGCGATAATGCGAATAATAGTTGTTTGTTTTAATTAAGTATGTGTTATTTTGCTCTTTGGTTTTTAGTATTTTGTACAAGGTGTTGTAAAAAATAAATATATACAACTTAAGATACAATAAAACTAATAGAGAATATTAAATACTATTTACAGAGAGCATCAAAAAATTCGTCCGCATCGACTTCAATAGGGAAAGTACCTTTTGATACTTTGCCGTGTTGTAAATATTGTGATTTATGTGTTGGTACAAAACAATTAGTATAAAGTCCCACGTTTCAAATGTAGACCATCCCAAAATTGTCGACCGGTGCATTCAATAATATAGCAACCATTTTCCACATACAGATAAACCCTATATGCCTAATGAAAAATAAAAATTTCCTGGGACGGGAATCAAGCCCGAGACCCAGATAAAACTGCATGGTTGAAAAAGAAATTGAAGTAAGTCGTAAAAAGGGTACATTACTGTTATATATTTTCATGTTATCTGTGGCAAGCTGGCCACTTTCAATAGGGAAACCTATTAATATGTTCTTCTTCTTTTTTAATTATATTACTTTATTAATAAAATTTTAAATTAAATAAATATATACAACTTAAAATATAACTAACTAAAATCTTAAATATTTACACATTAAAAAAAGTAATAATAATAAAAATGCTATGTTAAGGCATCAAAAAAAATTTTCCTCATCGCTACCGTGAGGCAGGGTGCCCAAAAGACTGGCAGCATTGCCACGGTGAATGGCAATGCTTAACCTTTGCCCAAGGTAGTAGCCAGCCCTTCGATGTTTTTGTTTATAAAATATATGAGTGTTTCTGACTAGCTTATTTAATTCACACGATAAATAATTATTGGTTTATATATAACAATATGTTATATATACAGTGTGTTAAGTTAAACGAGGGACTTATTGAGGGAGGGTATTCAGTATTCGATTCTCGTCCCGAATATGTAAAAAACCTATAACCAAAATTTTTGAAGTAATTGTCCAATAAAAAAAATCATCATGAACACTGAGCGCGCAACAAGTGAACTTGTAAACAGAAACAGTACTTACATAAAGTAAGTCGCGTTGCAAAACATGCGCCGATCTTGCCGAAAAGAATAGAGTGCGCTTAAGCCCGCTAAGCCGTAACCCGTAAGCGTAAGCGGAAGCGTTTTTATGGTTCTGTCTGTTATTTATTAGTGTTTTCGTTTTGTTTATATGTTTGTTAGGTTCATGTGAGTATACACTATTATGGGTTTGAATATGTCCCTCGTTTAACCTAACATACTGTATATATGAAAATATATAACAATTACATTACCTAGTAAATTGTGTTATTGTGAAACTACTTACTTGGCGTATAATAAAGTAAATGTCTGATACTTACATTACGCAGTCTAACTAATAGATCACATCTTTCTTTTCATATATAAGTGGCCAGCATCCCTTTGTTACTTGGTACTCATAAGATGTGATTGCTACAAAATCGTAGCCAGCGTAGCCAGTCTGCTACGCCGTGCTACGAAGGTTTTTTTTTTTCAAGGGGGGAAAATCATCGAATGACTGCTCCCGCCTGGGTGAGGCGGGAGGGAGTGTGAGACTCTTACTGACTAAAAGGTTTTTTTTTTTTTTTAAGGGGGGAAAATCATCGAATGACTGCCCCCGCCTGGGTGAGGCGGGAGGGAGTGTCAGACTCTTACTGACTAAAAACCACCCCGTTCCTTCTCCTGCACGTCGAGCCGGAGCCCCGGTTACCCGTTAGGTTCTCCGCGACGACTAAAAGGTTTAGTGATCTACGAATATATTGTACATTTTTATGAAAAGATAATCCTTATTAGTCGCTTAATATAAACAAAGTTGTCTAGTTATTTCAAAGTCAAAGTTTAAGGATCGTAGTAGGTGGCGCTCTATACTTACCGTTAAAAGGGACAAAAATCGAAGCATGATTAAATTTATGTATTATAATTAACTATAATATCATATTATGACATTACTGCCTGCTCGTTGGATTACAGGATTTAAAAAAAAAAAATCTCTCAGTAGTAGCAGGGAGTCTGGAATTCTTCCCGGTGCATGGCAATAGGCTCACCCCCTATTACATGGGACTCATAACATAAATAGTGAAAAGCGGGTACAGTGGCATTAAGTGCTGTAATATACACCTCTGCCTTCTCCTTCAGGAATAAAAGACGTGATGTTATGTATGTATATCATATTATACCTTATGAATAAACTAATAATACTTCAATAAAACACGTGCGATAAAATATATCGAATTCAATTATCCGTCACGTACATAAAAATAAACAAGTGACAGTCGGAACAACGACGATATTATTATAATATAAATAATATGACGCACTTGTGTCGGTTTGTACGTCATTCGTAAAAAAAATAAGGGTTACGATCTATGCAGACGAGCAACTCTCTGTGTGATCCACGTTTGTTGATCGCGGTCTGGGTGCCATGTGTATGTGAACTTGTATATTTGTAAACGCACCCACGACACAGGAGAACATTCTAGTGTAAGGCAACGTATATAACTCTGAGATCATTGAAAACTGTGTTAAAGATTCACCGAGAATTTGGCTCAACTGTGGTTGATAGGTTCATAATCCTATAAAACAATTCTTTATTCTATTACAATAAGATGTTATTAAATGTAAAAAAATTGTAATGATATGTTACTTTTTCATTCACAATAAAACTATTGGGCGGAGTTGAATAGATTAGACACTTTTTATCCAGAAAAGGAGATCTAGTCGCTGACAGAATAGCTTCTATATTCTTCTGTTCTGTACATCTGCACACATTATATGGAAAAAAGATCTTCTCAATACAAATAATTTAAGCCCAAACACGGCGTCATTACTACAATTTCTCTTGACTCCATCATCAACTCCATACCTTCATCAAATTGTAGTAGATTCAAATACTATACCAAAAAATTAACACCTATACAATTTTGAAAAGTTCTCCTCGATTTCCATGGGATCCCATCATCAGATCTTGACCGGGTGGAAATGAGACCACCCCGAAAGTATGACCTTTCCAACAAAAAAAGAATCATCAAAATCCGTCCACACACGCCGGAGTAATCGCGTAACATTCACAAAAAAAACATACAGCGGAATTGATAACCTCCTCCTTTTTGGAAAGTCGGTTAAAAACTCACAAAAAGGTCTTAAGTATCTTCCTAATTAAACGACAATGCGTGTAGTTTAGTTGATTCAAGTATCGTGTATTCAAGTATCGCATAAAAGTCGCTCGTCTGCACAGGCTGTTATCACAAGTTTAATCGAATGTCACACTCACGGCATATCAATCGATTTGTCGGTGTGTTACATCACTAGTTACGACTGTTTGCGTAGTGTTGTGCGTAACGGAAGTGGGGGGCGTTTGAGTGGCATACTGTTAGATAAGCCAACTGGTTAGTTGAATTGCCTAAGAGGAAAGGGCTTTCATATTTTTTGTAATTATTTTCCTTATTTGAAGTTTTTTATGTTGTCGTTGCTACCAATTTTGTATATTGTGACCACAACCCTGTTATTCAATGATTAGGTATCTTAGAAGTGGACTAATTTTTTCTTTTATTTTTAAGGCGGAAAAATCTTCGTTTGCCTTCTCCCGCCTGGGTGAGGCGGGAGGGAGTCATACTGACTAAAAACTACCCCGTTCCTACTCCTACCCTTCAAGTCGTAGCCCCGGCAACCCGTTAACGGCATCAGCCATCATCCGTGGAGGTCTGATGGCTCTTAGAAGCGCGCGGAAAGCGACGCGCCGCATACTCGGGTCTGGTTCTGGTTGGGCGGCAAGCTACCTATGCTCGCCGTCCGCATGCCTGTGCTTACGGTGGCCGGAGATCGTAGAAGTGAACTAATAGACAACACAATTGACAAAAACCTGGCTGCTGTAGCACTCGCAGAAAATATTGAACCTTTTAAAATGGCGATTTGGAACCCGCGTACCAAGAGTAAAACGGCCTTTAGTTCATCAGAATCAGCGGACTATAACAGGCCGCTGATGATGTTGATGATAACGAATAAAGAAACAGTATAGGTAGGTAACCTAACCTATACTGTTTCTTTATTCGGTATTCCCAAGTAGGTACTTGAGCATGTATGAAAAGACTGATGACTGTTGATGAAGCGAAAGAGATATGTAGGAGTCGTAGCAATTGGGTAGTTTCGACTGTATCAAAATTGAAAAACTAATTTGTCCGTCAGTTAAATAATGAAAAAATATTAGACACGTATTTTTTATTTTCTCGTATATATTGCAAAACTTAGAAAAAAGTTTAGGAGGTCGTTACGTCATATCGTGCTACAAAATGTGGCATTCTGTGACGTCACAGGATATTTCAAATTAAAATATCGTCGAAAGTAATAAATTTTGTGAGAAAAGAAAAAATACGTGTCTACAGTTTTAATTAATGTACCAGATGGATATTAAAATAAAATTTTGGAAACTACCCTATTGGCGTTTCATAATCTCTGCCTACCCCCATGGGAGATAAGCGCGAGTTTATGCATGTTTGTATGTACTTACCTCTATATAAAGCGTTATTGGAGGTCTCCGAGAATAGACACGGTAAATTATTGAGACTACCCCTTAGTTTCCTAAGTAGAAGCTAGGCATCCACTAACAGTTTTGGATTCACAATGCCAAAGAGTCTCTAATTCAGTATTAATGTTTACCTTACATCATTATGAAGTTACACTCAATCTGTGCGCGGTACATCAAAGAGATTCAGTTCAAAGTACCTCGTTTCAGTAAGTCGGTCATCTCTGACGTAAGTAGTATGTATTTGTACTGAGAGTAATTTGTTTTCATTCTACTCTGTTTACCCACTTATCTAGTTCCCATACATTATCTCTATTATAGTTTAGATTAAAAGAACAGTCATTTTGAATCAAACTGTTTGTGATTTAATGCTTTATTTATTGATATGTGTTTATGTTTGAAAGTTACGTCTTTTATTCTTCGAAGGAATATGTAGAGATGTAGGTCCATTTTGAATATAGCGATCACTTTTTCATCGATCTACTATGTGTATACTATATGTAAATATGAGTCTCTTGTAATAAAAAGTAAGAATACTGTCGTGCTACCTACCTATCGTTGAACAATAATTATGCATTATTTGTATGTCAAACATTAAATCAAAACTAGATATAAATTTAAATTTTAATAAAAATATTTCCGATTAATAAATGGCAATGCAAAATTATATCTATAATTTCCTGATTTAAATAAATTCCGATTTATGTGACGTTGAATGTGCGATTTACATACAATTAATACACTATGTATGTTTTTGTCAGAAATGTAAAATGAAACTAACGAAATATCATAAAACTTAATTTAATGAGTAAATGATAAATCCAAAGTATTAACTACTAATCTATACTAATATTATAAAGCTGAAGAGTTTGTTTTTTTGTTTGTTTGTTTGTTTAAACGCGCTAATCTCCGAAACTACAGGTCCGATTTCAAAAATTATTTCTGTGTTCGATAGCCCATTTATCGAGGAAGGCTATAAAATATCACGCTACGATTAATAGACGCCGAGCAGAGCGAGTGAAACCACGCGGAAGTAACTAGTATAACAATAATTAATTATTGTTTTTATTAATTTTTACTTAGACAAACAAATACTTACGTTTGAACGTTGTACAAATACTTCATTTAGTAATATTCTATTCAAATGTAAATTCCGTTTCGAAACATTTTATCAATATAACACCTGATATCTATTAAAATAAAGCGTCTGGACGTTTAGATATCGGAGCGAACGACAGACGAATTCAAAAGTTTATACTTAAGAGTGATATAACGCATTTTAGTTATCTACACAAACGTACGTATCTATTAGACTATTAGTTAGGTATATTATAAAATATTTATTTATTTATTTAAACTTTAATGTATACAGATACAAGTAATGGTACGTAAGGCGGACATTAATACCATAAGGCATTCTCACCCAGTCAAAATATACCAAAATATCTTATTATCGTGTGTAGGAGTTTTTTTACGGTAGAAGAAAAACACCAGTACATACAAGGATGTTATGCGTCTGCCTCGTTGGCTGAATGGTCGCAAGTGCGACTACCAGGCAAGGGGTCGATTCCCGGGTCGGGCAAAGTACTACTGGGTTTTAAAAAAAATCTCAGTATTAGTCTCTCTCATTAGAATCTCAGTGTTAGGAGTCTGGAATTGTGCCCGGCTCACTCCCTATTGCATGGGACTCATAACATAAATAGTGAAAAGTGGTGTTACATTATACAGTGGCATGCTGTGCCGTAATCTCCTCTGCCTACCCTTTGGGGATAAAAGACGTGATTATGGTATGCGATATTATACGAGTGCTAATGAAAGCCTAAGTTTGTAACAAAGATACCTAGTAATTTAAATGTCATATATACAGAACTGTGTTTATTTACTTGTTTTTCTTTCAGGTCGCTGTAAAGCGTTTTTGTCATACTTGATTCTGGACTAAGAGAGAGATATTTAAGGTCATCGACACTTAACAAGTATGACTCCGGCACGGCTCCAACTCCGCAATGTAATTGTCATTTAAATATGTACTTTAAATCGTATGTCGTATGACATATTTCATAACGTCAATATAAAAAGCTGTAAGAGCGCCGCCCGCGCGCCGCCCGCGCGCCGCCCGCGCGCCGCCCGCGCGCCACCAACGCTGCTGCCTACGGCGCGCTTACAACCTTTTTGTATTGTTTTCAAAACAGCGAACGCCGTGCCGGAACCACGCCGGAACCGTGCCGGGATCGTCCCGAAGCCGTACTTATTAGCTGTCCTATCATATCATAAGCTACGTTTTTCCATTTGATCAACGCAACCAGCAACAACGATGGCGACCTCTCGCGTCCGGGCCTAGTGCAGGCCATGATGCGGAGCGAGGGGGACTGGGATGCCGTCTCCTCCTTTTGCGAAGCAGTCATGCTAGCTAAGGAGGAGGCGGGACGCGTGAGGCAGCGAAGCGCTGCCTCCTAGCAACCCAGCCATCGCGAAGGACACACCGGGCGTCGGGGATCGCGGGACGATCTCCGGCCACCGTAAGCGCGGGCCTGCGGACGGCGAGCATGGGTGGCTCCCCGTCCGACCAGAAACAGACTCGAGCGTACGGCGCGTCGCGTTCCGCGCGCGCCTCAAAGAGCCATCAATCAGACCACCACAGATGGGGCCCAATACGGCCGATGCCGATTCGGAGTCGCGGAGAACCTAACGGGTAACCGGGGCTCCGACTCGGCGTGCAGGAGAAGGAACGGGGTGGTTTTTAGTCAGTAAGAGTCTGACACTCCCTCCCGCCTCACCCAGGCGGGAGCAGTATTTCGATGATTTTCCCCCCTTAAAAAAAAAATAAAACCAGCAACAAAGCAATATACAAGACTACTTATACCTCTAATTTAAAACACCATAATACATACTATGTATACTTGTAACACGGCCACGTATCAAGCTATACAAAACCAGTGTATCTTGGTCTTGCTTTATATGATCGTTCCGCACATTCGGCGGTCAGTTTATACTCGTTATTCATAACTTGATGTGTACGTTTGTATAATCAAGGCGAAGTTTCAGCCATTAGGAATGTATTACCGATAGTATATCGGCCACCATTGACGTAAGCAACAAACGTTTGATTTAATTACACTACATATCTTCTGAAAACGTATCGACAGATGTATTACACAAATATATACAGTATTCATAGCGAATTAGAAGTGAAATTCGTTTATTATCTTTGAGAAAGAGTTACAGTGATTTGCAAAATTATTGGTACACAATTATAATTTGCGTGTTAATTATTATCAATTCACGGAATAAGGAGATAAAATTTATTTCCTTGACTTCAAAATTTGACAAAGTACATTGCGTTAAGTACCTAACAATTTTGGCAATCTTATTTAAAAAAAATCACTATCCGTATCATTGAAATAAAATCGTTACATAACATAACTTAAGATCACGCCTTTAACCCCGAAGGGGCAGGCAGAGGTGAACATTACGGCACTTAAAGCCACTGTACAATGTAACACCCACTTTTCACTATTTATGTTTTGAGTTCCATGTAATAGGGGGTGAGCCTATTGCCATACTACTGAGAATTTTAAAAAACCCCAGTATTACTTTTGCCCGTCCCGGGAATTGAACCCGAGACCCCTTGCCCAGCACTTGCTACTACTCGGCCACCGAGGCAGTTATATAAATAAAATCGTGTGTATATTTTCTAGCACCGCATAGTAAACTACTAAATAATCAACCCACTCCATTGGTAGATATTGCAATAAAAATGTGCACAATAAACAAGTTTTTCATCAAAAGCTTTCAATAGATAAACCATCTTGTTAACACTTTATTCATTTACGTCAAAACATACCTACATCGCATAACGTTGTTGTATTCTCTGACAATCATCATCACCAGCCTATAAATGCCCACTGCTGAGCAAAGCCTCTTCTCACCCGGAGAACATTTAAGCATTAATCACCACGCTTGCTCAATGCGGGTTGGCGATTTCAAACTTATAATTAGAAATTATAAGCCTAGGTTTCTTCACGATGTTTTCCTTCACCGTTTGTCAGTGGTGTCTAAATAATCTTAGAAAGTAGGTACCTACATATAACTCGGAAAAAGTCACATTGGTACTTGCAGGTGGTAGGTTTCGCACCCGCACCCTGAAACCTCGGGGCCACCACGACAGATATATATTCTCTGACAATGATTTAAATAGAATACTCGTCGCGACATTGGGTTTGAACCCTAGATGCGAATCCAGATTTCGTATTAAGTATGCCCAATCCGGAGTTGGAGAAGACTAACGGATTGCCAGGACTCCGGGTCGAAGTGCAGAAGTAGGAACGGAGTGGTATTTAGTTAGTAAGAGTCTGACACTCCCTCTCGCCTCACCCAGGCGGGAGGAGCAATTGAATGGTTTTTCCCTTTTAATTGGATACTTGCCTTAATCAAAAATAAACTGTTTCGACTGTTCAATACAATAAAATATTATAACATAATCACACATTCATTAATCGATTTTATGGCTAACTTTAATTTTAGTATTTTTCCAGCAAATACAAACAAAATAAGTATGCTGTTCGACGCTAAAAAAAAGTGACGTCACAATACACGATCTTGTACAAAATTCATAAATTTTCAGTTTCAGTTTCATTCAACTGTTGTTTTTTACTGTTCGAAAAAAATATCGAATTTGACTAAATACCCAATTAAAAATACTAAATTTTTCAGAAAATTCATAGCTCCGTTGCCCTTAGAGAATTGAACCCTACCTTACTAAACATAGCGGTCACATTTTACAAGACAGTCTTTGCGTCAAAACATTAATTACAAAACAAAAGACGGTCATTAATAAGTGTAAATTTTACATTTTACCCTTTCAATAAATTTGTTGACGTAAGTAAAATATGTATAGTACTATAATATGTATATATATGTATGTAGGTATATGTGCCTAACATTGACGTACGAGTCATTGACTGTCTCGATTATCAAGTGAAAATTTCGACTGCTGAACGAGAGGTATCGGGTTCGTCCTCGGAATCCTAGGTCAGAAGCGTCAATTGCGAGGCTCAAAGGAGACGTAGCTTTCCTTAGTAACGATTTAAAGGACTTGCCTGCCTTATATATTTTAAGTGTGTATATATTTAAGTGAGCTCAGAATTGCAAACTCCTTAGTCTTTTTTGGCGACATGAACTGACTCTTACCAGAATATTTCACGACTATGTAAACATAACATCACGCATTTTATCCTTGAAGGGGTACGCAGACGAGCGCATTACGATACATAATGCCACTGTACAATGTAACACCCAGTTTTCACTATTTATGTCATGAGTCCCATGTATTACGGAGTGAGCCTAATAATAAAGTGAATTCCTCCAGTTGTTATAGAAACTCAAATCCTTCGCAATCACGTGTTTCTAGAGACGCACTAATCATAATACGAGTTGTTATATAAAATAACACAACTTTATCAGTTTCATTCAACGCTTCAGCTCAACTTTTGAAATGGTAATATAATATCTTGGTGTTTTTTTTTTTAAGGTGGGAAAATCATCGAATGACTGCTCCCGTCTGGGTGAGGCGGGAGGGAGTGTCAGTCTCTTACTGACTAAAAACCACCCCGTTCCTTCTCCTGCACGTCGAGCCGGAACCCCGGTTACCCGTTAGGTTCTCCGCGACTCCGAATCGGCATCGGCCCTATTGGGCCCCATCTGTGGTGGTCTGATGGCTCTTTGAGGCGCGCGCGGAATGCGACGCGCCGTACGCTCGGGTCTGTTTCTGGTCGGACAGGGAGCCACCCATGCTCGCCGTCCGCAGTCCCGCGCTTATGGTGGCCGAAGATCGTCCCGCGATCCCCGACGCCCGGTGTGTCCTTCGCGATGGCTGGGTTGCGAGGAGGCAGCGCTTCGATGCCTCACGCGTCGCGCCACCTCCTTAGCTAGCATGACTGCTTCGCAAAAGGAGGAGCAGGCATCCCAGTCCCCTTCGCTCCGCATCATGGCCTGCACTAGGCCCGGACGCGAGAGGTCGCCATCGCCGATCACTACCCTGAGGGCACGGCGGTGCTCAGCCCACGCAAGGCATTCTCCCACCGTGTGTTCCACCGTGTCCTCAAGGCGGTCCTCGCAGTGATGACACCCGGGCGTTTCCTCCCGCCCCATCAGACACAGGTACCTCCCGAAACTTCCATGTCCGGTGAGGACCTGTGTCAGGCGGTAGGTGAGGACGCCGTAGCGTCTCTCAAGCCACTCCTCAAAGAGGGGACTTACCGCTGCGATGGCAGCGAGCCCAGTCCTCGGTTGCGACAGTCGTTGCTGCCATTCCGCCATGAGATCGCGCCGGAGCTCATCCCGCCACGCACTTATCTGGCGCGGCAGCGGAGTTTCGCCCCGGCGACGTGCCTCCGCGCGCATGCTGTACACGCGCACCTTCGCCTCCAGATCCCACGGCGGTAATCCGGCAAGGAGGTTCGCCGACTCCCCAGAGATCGTGCGGTATCCGCGGATCATTCGGATCGCCATGACCCTCTGTGCCATGAGCAGCGTCCGAGCAGGACGCCGCAACAGGTTTGGCGCCCAAACAGGGGCGCCGTAGAGGGCCATGGACCGCACGACCCCGGCGTATAACCTACGGCAGGAGGCGTTTGGCCCCCCGAGGTTGGGGAGGATGCATTTGAACGCGGCCCCCGTCCTCTCCAACCTTGGAGCCAAACGTCGGAAGTGCTCAATGAAGTTCCACCGACTGTCGAGGACGAGTCCTAGGTACTTCATCGTCGTCTCGACGCCGATGGTAACTCCTCCCGCCGTTATTTGGGACTCACCCGGAGGTGGCGCGTTCCCGCGGCCATGAAAACACATGGCCTCGGACTTGTGGAGCGCCACCTCGAGTCCCAACTGCCGGATTCTCTCAACGACTGTCGCAACCGCTGTCGCCATTAAGTCGGCCGCCGCCTGGTGTGACCTCCCGTGCGCTAGCACCAGCGTATCGTCGGCGTAGCATATTGTGCTAACGCCGTTCGGGAGGTCGGTGCACAGCACCCAGTCATAACCGATGTTCCACAGGAGCGGCCCCAGAACCGAACCCTGTGGAACACCGCGTGACATCTCTCGCCGGTTCCACTCGCCCCGGTGACCGGGGTATATGACGGACCTGTCCGTCAGGTATGCCTCGATTACACGACGGAGGTAGGAAGGCACCCGATGATATCGGAGTGCCTCCAAGATGCAGCTCCAGGGCAGGGAGTTGAAGGCGTTGGCGATGTCCAGAGACACCGCCACTACGACCTTACCCCCGGACACTGCAGTCCCCGTCTTCCGGTCCCTAACGCGCATGATGGCGTCCACCGTGGAGCGCCCTCTGCGGAAGCCGAACTGGCCGTCCGATAGGTCCGGCCCAATATCCATCAGGTGCGCGACGAGGCGGTTCGAAATTATTCTTTCGAACACTTTCCCCACCTCGTCGAGCAGCACTATGGGCCGGTATGCGGACGGAGAGTCCGCAGGGCGCCCCGTCTTCCGCACGAGGACCAGTTTTCCGGCTTTCCAGAGCAGCGGGAACTGGCCCCTCTCCAAGCATGCGCTGTAGAGACCGATTAATCGAGGCCCGAGAGCCTCTGAGGCCAGGACCCATGCTTTGCCATGCAAGCCGTCGGGTCCTGGGGCGGTGTTCTTGGCGCCCATCCGGTGCACCGCCGCTCTCAGTTCTGCCTCGGTCACCTCTGGGACGATGTCGTCGTCGTCGTCGCTGTAGCCCGCGTCGGGCACCGCAGGGGGCGGAGTCATATACGGAGGGGTGAACCCCCTCCACCGTCGGGGGAACAGGGTGCCAATCACCTCCTTCAAGACTTCTGGCCGGAGACTTCCTTGACCGGTGACCTCCTTACGGATTACGATATCGACGGCTGCAATCGGGGACAGCTTGTGTCCCGATGCTGTTCGCTGGCAGGGTAAGTGCACAGCGAGCACCGCCCTTGCCTTTCCGCCACGCTCTCTGCTAAGTTCAAAGAGACAGGCGGAGAAACGCCCCACGGAAGCGCGGGCCATGAGCACACAGCCCGCCGCCTCCAGAACCCTATCGGGTTCGCCCGCCCAGTCCAGAAGTCTGCTGCGGGCGACAGTCACACCAGACCCTATCACCCCTGTTAGGGAGACTGTCGCCCGCACCCAGGGTGCACCACGGGGAGGTCTTCTGGCACCGCACCCCAATATCTTGGTGTTAGGGTGTTACCATGGTAATTGCAAGTAATTAAAACTTCTTCCCCTGGAAGGTGAGGCGAGCATTTGTCGCCTTATGTACATATTATGCAACTGGGTACTTCCGCGCGGTTTCACACGCTCTGCTCAGCTCCTATTGGTCGTAGCGTGATGTTTTATAGTCTATAGCCATCCTCGATAAATGTGCTATACAACACAAAAAGAATTATTCACATCAGATTTGTAGTTACGGAGATTAGCGTTCAGCATCAGATTTGTAGTTCAAACAAACAAACTCTTCCGCTTTATAGAGGTATAATAGTGTAAGAATCGAGAGGCTCGGCGTAACTCACTGCTATGGTTACAGGTTTGCGATTGAGGGGGATTACAACACAATATGATTGCAAAACAAAAGAAAACAATAATTATGGTGAAAGGGGACTAAAACTGAAGAGAAATAAGGTGAGTTGGAAGTTATAGGTACTATTATATTATTTAGTCTCATATTATAAACCGTGAATTTTATGTCGTTTTCGTCCCGAATTAAAATGGTTCCGTCTATATAATACAACAATTTACAAAGAAACAAAATGTTTAAAACAAAAATTAACTGGTGGCGCGTACGAGCTCATAGTAGAGTATCAAAACATCACGCCATGTAATTCTCGAAGAGTGTCCACGTGCGATGCAAATAGTGCTTACAAATTGACATCTAGTACCTCATGTGACATACATAACATCACGCCTTTTATCCCTGAAGGGGTAGGCAGAGGTGCACACAGAAGTAACACCCACTTTTCACTATTTATGTTATGAGTCCCATGCAATAGGGGGTGAGCCTATTGCCATATACCGGGCACAATTCCAGACTCTGTAAAAAAATCCTCAGTAGGCTACTACTGAGGATTTGGAAAAACCCAGTAATACTTTGCCCGACCCGGGAATCGAACCCGAGACCACTTGCCCGGCAGTCGCACTTGCGACCACTCGGCCAACGAGGCAGTCAGTGCCTCATGTGAGTAAGTCGATAATTATTTTATAAACTAAAAAAAAAATGACATTTCTTATTTTGTGTTTTTACTTTGGTCATCGAAAGTACCTACTCCTTATGCGCGAAGTACTTGTGCCGCGGGACGAAAACGAAATATTTTTTACGGTAGAAGTTATGACAATCCTTCTTATGTAGAGCAGACCTATAGTCAAGCCGTAGACTGTCGCGTGCTAAAGTTCTTTTTAAAAAGTGACTACAATTTATCACTTGCACTCACCAAAAAACCAGCAACAGTTTTACACAATTAACTAAAAATCGCGGGTTACTCACGTGAAAATACTGAGAAAAGCTCTACTAGTTTCGAACTACAAAGGGGTGCACGACATCGCTGCGACCGCACCCTGCTCATGAAGAAGAACCCCTCCTTAGCTTTTCTCAGTATTTGCACGTGTGTAACCCGCGATTTTTAGTTAATTTTGTATGTCTCACGTAGTTAGTGTTCTACCGCTTGTATAATGGGTTATGTTCTGCGGAATTATTTGATATGATGCCCACGGCCACTTTTTATCATCGCACCGCTCGCCATCGACAGGGGGTTCACGCTCACTCATTGGAGCCACAATGGTCCCGTACAGTTCGGTTTCAGAGGAATTTTCTCCCACGGACCCTCCGATTGTGAAATGAACTCCCTGCCGTGGTTTTCCCAGTGGCCTTCAACATGAGGGTCTTCAAGAGGGCAGTAAATAGGTTTCTAAGGGTCGGCAAGACGCATGTAATGCCCCAAGTATTGCAGGTGTACATAGGCCACGGTAACCGCTTACCATCAAGTGGGCCGTGTGCATTTTTGCCACTGTCGTGGTATAAAAGAAAAAAGTTATTATAAAAACAGTTTTACACAAGTGCAGCACATGACATTAGTTATCACGCGTTTCCCTCATGGTGGTATACTATCAAATAATCCCCAACCACCCACGGGGGTTTAGATAATCGTACTCGACATACATCGACCTTATCGCTAAATATATACCACTGAAGTATGCATAATTATTTTGTCAAGTGTTTACATCGCTGGTAAACATCAATGGTTATTGTTTTTCTAATCATATTTATGTTTAAAATATAAATAAGTATCATCAATCATTAACGGCTCCAGCAATGGACTGTCTTCACTAATAACCAAATATTCGCGTATGCGAATATATAATATTCTGTCACTAAAATAGTTTTAAGTCCAAAATAACATGAATAATATATTTTAAAAAGAGAATATACCTTCCATGCCTCCATCAGCTCTCTCCGATATAAAATCCAATGAAAAACGTCTTAATATATAGCAGTTAGGTAAGTTCCCAGTTATTATAATATTTATTGACACAAGTGTATTACTACAACCTTGTGCGTAGACAGTTTGACGTAGACAAACATTATTACTGAACTATTGTCTAAGTGTTAATGTTTTTAAGTGTTCTCAGTTACGTATTTTTAAGTTATTTCATAAACTTATGAACAAGTAATCCCAGCTTCTATATCACAAAAGAGCTGAGATGGTGGATGATCACGACAGAGTATAATATGTTTGTCAGCACCCTTTCTCTTGTACCACATTGAGCAAATAAAAAATTATTATGAATTATTTCTCTTCACATAGGAGTCGTAAGAAAGATTAACACGTTTTCCAGCTGCTACGGAGCTAATAGGGCTGATGCTGATACGGAGCCGCGGAAAACTTAACGGGTAACCGGGGCTCCGGCTCGACGTGCAGGAGAAGGAACGGGGTGGTTTTTAGTCAATAAGAGTCTGACACTCCCTCCCGCCTTTATGTGATAAGCTGGTAAACGAGCAGACGGATCACCCGACGTTAAGTAATAGGCGTCGCCCATGGACAGCCGGAACACCAGAGGCGCTACAAGTGCGTTACCGACCTTTTAGAGATTAGAAATTTAAAGATTGTTGGGGATTCAGGGATTGAGGAAATTGGGGAAGGAGAGGGGGATAATTGGGCCTCCGGTAACCTCACACACATGACGAAACACATCGCAAGCGTTGCTTCACGTCGGTTTTCTGTGACGCCGTGGTATCACTCCGGTCGAGACGACCCATTTGTTTTTTTTTTAAGGGGGGAAAATCATCGAATGACTGCTCCCGCCTGGGTGAGGCGGGAGGCAGTGTCAGACTCTTACTGACTAAAAGCCACCTCGTTCCTTCTCCTGCACATCGAGCCGGAGCACCGGTTACCCGTTAGTTTCTCCGTGACTCCGAATCGGCATCGGCCCTATTGGGCCCCATCTCTGGTGGTCTGATGGCTGTTTGAGGCGCGCGCGGAACGCGACGCGCCGTACCCATTCGTGCCGAAGCATGGCTCTCCCACACTTAAAACTTCATAATAGGTTTGGGGGATCCCTTAAATGCTTAACTATGTAGAGTTCTAAAATAATTATTATCAATGTTGAATTCTACAGTTTCGTCTTTACTTTTAAACTAAGTTGTTTTTTTATTAATTGCTATGTAACCCAGCAGTCAATTAAACCTTCTATATATAATATTAGAGATAAAACATCACACCACTCCGTTATCGTGTGGTCACGAGATCGCAAATAATGTCCACATCGGCGCAGGCGCAGCTTGTTTGTATTACACGTTGCCAGTCGTCAAATAACGTAATCATGTCGTCTGATATTAATATTATCTTTATGAAATAGTAGAATATAATACGTAATTTTATTTTGTGATAATTATAGTAAATACTTAGATTTGAACTTGTCTTTTTACCAGACTGTACAAAGGCAATTGTTTTTATAGAAATTTTTCAAAAGCAGACAGATTACTGTCAGTTTTAAAAACTTACGGTACCCATAGATATAATAAAGATTTTTTGAATATTTCTATGACGGTACCTGTCCTCAAAATTAAACCAGAAATGCTTTACTGCATCAGCACTACCTCCTACTCCTCACCATCACCATTACCAGCTCGTGACTGTCCACTGCGTGGTGTCGTGGTGGCTTGGAGGTGTAAAACGCCAACTTCTCATGCATGAGGATGCAGGTTCGAAACGGTAAGCCAACGGCAAGTACCAATGTGACATTTTCCGACCTATGTACTTTCTAAGATTATTTAGACAACACTGACAAACGGTGAAGGAAAGCATCGTGAGGAAACCTGGACTTAAAATTTCTAATTATAAGTTTGAAATCACCGACCCGCATTTGAGCAAGCGTGGTGAAAAAGAAGAAGAAAAGAGGCTTTGCTCAGTAATGGGAATTTATAGGTTGTTGATGATGACAGTCCACTGCTGCCTGCTGCACTATGAATCTCTAGTCAACCTAAAAGGAGTTTACCATCCCCAGCCTACAAAGTTCCATGTTTGGTAGACGGGTTGGATTTCAGTTAAAAAGGTTCAAATGTCTCAGAGAGCGATCTCCGTGAAATATGTTGACACTATTAGTTGGCTCCTACTCCTGAGGGTTTTTTGCCCTGTCTCTGTCAAATACGTATACTCTTAATTGGTGCCTTACGAACTCCTCCTAGCAACACCCGCTGAAAAAATTATTTATGGATAATGATACAACTAATCCCCGACCTCTAACATAACTAGACAGTGATTACACAAGCGAGGTAAATGTCATTGATGCCATTCTAAAAATAAAAATGACACAATTATGCAGCAATTGTCATACTAAGTAATTTTTCAAATAATCATTTTATTAGATAATTATAATTATGTAATTTACAAGCATTTGTCACTACACATGAGTAATCATGACCGATGATTCAAAGGTAGACAGTTTTCTACTAGAGGCACTTGATAGAAGTAGCTAGATATTTTTGGAATCCCCTTATCATTGCGAATGTTTAAATGTAACACTTCAAATAGAAAATGGTGATGAATAATGGGTAGTATAGTAGATTAATTATATTTCTACTAGCTTTTACCCGCGGCTTCGCTCCCGTCACAAAATGATAAAAAGCCAATGTGACATATACCAATATACACAGCGCCATCTATACCAATACTTTTGTTTTCACTCGGGAATATAAAATTTTTCCGGGATAAGAAGTACCCTATTATTTAATCCGGACTTCTAACTATACATCTGCAATAATTCAAAGCAATCGGTTTAGTAGTTATGGCGTGAAAGCGGAACAAACAAACAAACTCACTTTCCGATTTATAATATTAGTAAGGATTGCACAACGACACAAGCACCTTCACCTAGGGCAGTGCATATATGTGCCTTTAGCCCAACGCTACTAGCGCTTATCTACAGAGAGAGTAGAAATCAAAGTGTATGGGGATGATACTGACACGCGTCAAAATTTACGTCAATTCCCTATAATTTGGTTATCTATTCTACATGTCGACAACTTCAGATGACTGTGCAATATGATTTTTCTGATGGGATCGCAGAGAAGTTCTTCAGATTTGTAACTATGCTAGAAAAAAATAATAATTTATAGATATAAACTGAAAGTTAACACGAAAAAACTATTTACAGGAGGTGTCCTGTAAACAGTTTTTTGGAATCCCCTTGTTGCTACATAAATAACTGAAATATAGTGAAAAATTATTTTTTAACTATGTAGTTACTTATGTACAAAATATCATCCCTTTATTATTAATTTATTATTACAGATTACTCACTAGCTTCTGCCCGCGACTTCGCGCAATCCCGTTTTCTCCCGTTCCAGTAGGAATTCATGACTTTTTCTGTTTTAAGAACAATCTCCTAACAACAAAAAAAGAATTAGTGAACAAGTGAAAAAGGGATTCATTTTTATATAATTATATAGATAGATTATTTTCAACCCTTCATGTTACACGTCCATACAAAAATAAACGACTTTTCGGCATCTAAACTAATATTTAATTCAATGTAAAATAATGATTTACAACCCTAACTAAACAACGGATGTTACTCAGAGGACAGACAAATAGATTGGATAACTGATATTAAAGTAGCTGATAACAGCCTCTAATACTTTGATAACGAGTTATTTTCGTTCCGTGTTATCATTTGTGGACTGTTTCATATTATATTTTTAGCGCATACATATATTAATAGTTTAGTTTTCATGAACTAGCTGCTCTTGCGCGGTTTCGTCTGTTCATCAACATCAACAACAGCCACTGCTGAGCAAAGCCTCTTCTCACACGTAGAAGGTTTGAGCATTAATCACCACACTTGCTCAATGCAGGTTGGCGATTTCAAACTTATAATTAGAAATTATAAGTCCAGGTTTCCTCACGTTTGTTTTCCTTCACCGTTTGTCAGTGGTGTCTGGATAATCTTAGAAAGTACATATAACTCGGAAAAAGTCACATTGGTACTTGCCGTTGGTAGGTTTCGAACCTGCACCCTCATGCATGAGAAGCGGGCGTCTTAAACCTCCGGGCCACCACGACATTTTTCGTCTATTGCTCGGCTAAAAAAGGTAAAATCATAGAGTGATGTAGCTGGCGGTTTCATCTACTGCTCGGCTTCTATCGATTGTTGCGTGATGTTTTATAGCCATAATTACATAACATAACATAACATCACGCCTTTTATCCCCGAAGGGGTAGGCAGAGGTGCACACAGAAGTAACACCCACTTTTCACTATTTATGTTGTGAGTCCCATGTAATAGGGGGTGAGCCTATTGCCATATACCGGGCACATTTCCAGACTCCGTGCTACTAATGAGAATTTTTTTAAAACTCAGTAATAGGTACTTTGCCCGACCCGGGAATCGAACCCGAGACCCCTTGCCCGGCAGTCGCACTCGCGACCACTCAGCCAACGAGACAGCCATAATTACAGTCATTCTTTAATGAATAATGCCAACACAATAAAAAATATTTTATTCTAGACACAGTGCCGATTCCGGAGATTAACACGCTGTACAATCGTACAAATGATTCAGTTTTATAATTAAATAAGGTACAGATTTATCAGGTTGTTAAATATATAAAACAACAACTGAATAATTCCCATCTACTTAATAATCTACACGGCACTAGCAACACGTGTAACCAACCTTTATGAACCCGAGACTAGACCATGCGTCACTAAAATTACTAGATAATAGTTGCTAACAGGGAAACCTTTCATTCATAAATATAGAAAGCAGGAAGGTTAATAAAACAAGATAAAAAAAACAGGGGAATAAACAAAACACTCGAGTTTATGCTAGTCATGATGACGTCAACATGTTTGTCCGCGAGTCCTGCGTGATGGTAGGTTCGAATTTCATTTTGTATGACGATGCCCAGGTTCCTGTATTTTTTTTAATATTCTGTTTAAAACGTAATTAATAGAATTCGATTTTTAAAATTCCTCTATTTATGTACTTAACTCGTCGAGTACCGTCATTATAGACACAATTATAGAACAATAGGTTGCGGTCACTGGACCGCTTGGTGTTTGACAGTTTAATGCTTAGGAATAGCTATTTGCCTATTTAATTTCAGAATTCTCAGCATCCGTACATACATAGTACATTTCATTATAGCAAAGACGGAAGGCCTGCCCTAACTACTGGCTGCGACGTTACGTGGCTCAAATACCCACAGAATGGGGGCCCAACGTAGGTTTAAGCAAAAACTTTGATAAAACTTCACCATTATTGTTTTATTTTAGTAATTACAAAAGTCAAAATAAATTCTTTCCGTGTGAAGCATGCCTTCAAAGGTCCCCCAAACAAATTTTTCCAAAACTCGCTAAATTAAAGCAAAGTTTAAGAAAAAGTACACTCATTTAAATAAGGTAAGTTTACAAAAAAATAAAGATTACGCTTAAACTCCTTATTAAAATTTTAAACATAGGTGTGGGAGAGCCATGTTTCGGCACGAACGGGCCGGGCTCGACCGGAATGATTCCACGGCCTCACAAGAGACCGACGTGAAACCACGCTTGCGTTCTGTTTCGTCGCGTGAGTGAGGTTACCGGTGGCCCAATTACCCCCGCCCCTTTCCCCAGTCTCCCTAATCCCTTAATCCCCAACAATCCTCAAATTCCTAATCCCCAAAAGGCCGGTAAGGCACTTGTAACGCCTCTGGTGTTCCAGGTGTCCATGGGCGACGCCGATTGCTTACCATCAGATGATCCGTCTGCTCATAAACCGAGTTACCCCATAAAAAACAATAACAAAAATAAGTACTACGCATTAGTAAATACATGACCGTGTCCTAGAAAACCAATCAGTATCGTTCTAAACGGTGTTATTGTCACAGGTGCGCACGCGCATGTTTCTGTGCGTATTGCGTTCAAATTGTAACAAACATGTTGTTTATCATTAGTGCTACAAATTTTGTAAGTAGGTTTAAAAAATAAGTACTTTTGCAAGTGAAGCAATTAAAATTAATTGATTCTGTGAGTACCTTCGAGAGAATACGATGTCGCGGTGGCCCGGAGGACGCCCGCTTCTCTTCCATGAGACCCGCACGGTCCGAAACCTACCAACGACAAGTACTAATGTAACTTTTTCCGATTCAGGGATTGGGGAAAGGGATGGGGGGGGGGGTAATTGGGCATCCGGTAACCTCACTAATACGACGAAACACAACACATTGTTGTTTCACGTCGGTCTTCTGTAAGGCCGTGATATGACTCTATTTATTATTCAATTATGCTACATGCACAAAATGTACAAATAGTGGACTTGTTACCGCAGGCATTTTGTACCAGTCTGACCTTTAGGTGATGCAGAGAAGAGGAAATGGTAGGTGCAAGAGGCAAAATTAAAGGGAACAACGAACGAAAAGTTATGTGTAGGAGACATTTTCAAAAACTGAAGACCTCTTCTTCGCCTTATTAGGCTTACAAGTTATAATCAAAAAAATTGTAAAGTTGTTTAACCTATAATTAGCGACTGTATATGCCTAAAACTTATTTTATCTATGTTTTATTAATACTACCTATGTTTACAGAAGCTGTTGGTGTCCCTATAATATCTATACCTATAAATAAATAAGCATGTTACAATAATTTTGTAGCCGATTAATAAAGCTTTATTATTTGAAAAAATCAGATATCTAACTACTATATATTTGCCATAGAAGAGCTATAAGGTAACGGTAGGTAAATTTGAGTTGTTATCGTACCTATTATTTTAATCAACGGCTTGCAGTCTTCAGACAAATGCACAGCCATCACAAACACAAATACAGTCTCATTTTTTTTAAGGTGGGAAATATCGTCGAATTACTTCTCCCGTCTAGGTGAGGCGGGAGGGAGTGTCAAACTCTTACTGACTAAAAACCACCTCAATTCTACTCATGCCCTTCGAGCCTACCGTCCTTCGGGCTACCCCCGGTAACCTATTGAGTTCTCCGCGGCAAATAAAGTCTCATTAACAATATTATTGAACCAAATACCAAGAACATATTTATTTACAAAGACATGTCCATTTGACCATTTGTCCTTACTATAGGTACTTGTAAAAGAACAAATCATTAATTTAGACAAACAACTGTTATTCATTTGTTTTTCATGATTCATGAGTTTCCGAGGATAATATAGCTACATAACAAACTATGAGTACCAGTATAAACTGACCGTTAAATGTAGGGTTAGTTCATACGAAACGAGATCATGATACACTGGATTTGTATAGTTTAAGGTATACTAGGTTCTGTAACAGTAGGCTATTTACGTAAATGGGTCCTGAATCATTTGTATTTGTTTACTATAAGTTAGGTATAGTATATTAAAGGTAGGTACTATTGGCCGAGCGGTCGCAAGTGCGAGTGCTGGGCAAGAGGTCTTCGGCTTCAATTCACGGATAGAGCAAAGTATCACTAGGTTTTTAAAAATCTTATTAGTAACACGGAGTCTGTAAACGGGTACGGTATATAGATTAATCTGGGGTTTTGATAGAAACTCTACATAACTAATGTCAAAAATCTATGTCAATCTAAAAATTTTGGGCTAAAATCTGTTTTGTTTGCGCTCGTTATTCAGCGCTACAGTTACAGATATAGTTTAAAATTATATATTGTAAAAAAATATGAAATATCTACTTATAATTCTTAAGTATATAAACTACGTTTCGCAACCTAAATCAATCCTCTCTCTTTTTTTAATTCGTTTAATTAATTACTTTCTCTATAGTGTAACAAACACTTATCTGAAAACCGCACCAAAATCGGTTCAGCCAATCGCGAGAAAATCCCGCACAAACACTCACGCATACATACCTACATACATACAGTCAAACAGAGATCCTCCTTGTTAGCAGTCGGTTAAACAAATCCACGCTTAAAAACAACAGTTCATAAACAGATCGATTGTAAAATAAATTCGATTCGACTCTCAATCACATTGATTGCTCCACAAACCAATCAGAATTAGACCAAGGTGAAATAAATCCAAGACTATTAGGTAATTTCACGTAAACCCCAATTTATTTACGTACGAAAACATTCTAGTTTTAGCGGTAACAAAAATAAGAGTGCCTATCGTCGGCATAGTGACCTAATTAGCTAAACAGGTTGGTTGTTGCAATTATAATTATCACATACTAGCTTCTGCCCGCGATTTCGTACGCACAATCCCGTTTTCTCCCATTCCTATAAGATTTTCAGGATTTTTTTACTATCATAAGAACCTTCTCCTGAATAACAAACACAACAAAAACAATCTGCCAAATCGGTCTAGCCATTCTCAAGTTATGGCGTGACAACGGAAAATGGGTTTCATTTTTATATAGAGGTAGGTATATAGATTCTAACATCACATCTTAATTTGCAAAGATAAGTAAATAACATAACATAACATCACGCCTTTTATCCCCGAAGGCGTAGGCAGAGGTGCACATTATGCCACTGTACAATGTAACACACTTTTCATTATTTATGTTATGAGTCCCATTTAATAGGAGGTGAGTCTATTGCCATATACCGGGCACATTTTCAGACTCCGTGCTACTACTGAGAACTCTTAAAAAACCCAGTAATACTTTGCCCTGACTCGGGAATCGGACCCGACACCTCTTGCCCGGCAGTCGCACTTGCGACCACTCGGCCCATGAGGCAGTTAAGCCTTTAACTGCCGACATAAACTTTTAAAGGCTAATCCTCCGCTAGCGTCGGACAACATTGTCCGACACGGCAGCCAATGCGTTAAATAAGTAAACATTTGGTTTCATTTATTAAACTTTGTTCATTATTTTAGATAGGTAAGTACACACCACATCTGGGTATGATAAATCGGGAACAACAGATGTACCTCTAGATAATGTTTTTTGAGCGGGAAAATATGTTTAAATTTTTTGTTAATTATGATGTTTTCGGCTTACTCACGTAACTGTTTGACGAAATGCTGCTCATGAATATGAGCCTCTAGCATAGTCTGAAACTAGTCGAGGTCCTCGAAAACTAATCATTAATTTTTTTTTGTTGTTGTTTTGTAAACATTGTCCCACACTTTTTTTTTAAAGAGGGAAAATCATCGAATGACTGCTCCAGCCTGGGTGAGGCGGGAGGGAGTGTCAGACTCGTACTGACAAAAACCACCCCGTTCCTTCTCCTGCACGTCGAGCCGGAGCGCCGGTAACCCGTTAGGTTCTCCCACACTAGGATTATCTCCAGTCTCGTGGGTGCGCAATACACGTGACACTTGTAAATGTCATCCACTCCTAATGAAAAATCTAATTATTATACATTGATCAACTCGGTAGTTTGATTCCCTGTTGAAGGAAAACCGTCGACATATTATTAGTGATCCATCAAAACAAGTGTAACAGGAATAAACAAGGAGATACGGCTCGAATAACAAACGCTGATGAAAACAATATGCAGTATTTATACCTTACGACTCGATTTCTGTATTATAATAAATAATACTGAAGTTAACTTTTAAATGTTTATGATTTGGAAATGACTGCCTCGTTGGCCTAGTGGTTGTAAATGCGACTGTCGGGCAAGGGGTCTCGGGTCCAATTCCCGGTTCGGGCAAAGTATTACCGAGTTTTTTAAATATTCTCAGTAGTACCACGGAGTCTGGAAAATTGCCCGGTATATGGCAATAGGCTCACCCCCTATTACATGGGACTCATAACATAAATAGTGAAATGTAGGTGTTACATTGTACAGTGGCATTAAGTGCCGTAATGTGCATCTCTGCCTACCCCTTCGGGGATAAAACGCGTGATGTTATGTTATTTGGAAATGTCTTGAGTTCTATATTTAAGTTTAAGTTACAACACCTGTGTAATATTTAATTATAAGTACATTTAATTGTAATGTTTATTGACCCCACAGTCAAACCATTGTAACTCTTCTGTGGAGCTTAAATTATAAGATTACCCTTGTGATATAATGATAAATAAATTATAAGATTACCCTTGTGATATAATGATAAATAAATAAAAAAAATACAAGATGTATGCAGTAGAGTAGAATATAAAGTCTATTCATTTGTTTCTGTCGCGGAGAACCTAACGGGTAACCGGGGCTCCGGCTCGACGTGCAGGAGAAGGAACGGGGTGGTTTTTAGTCAGTAAGAGTCTGACACTCCTTCCCGCCTCACCCAGGAGGGAGCAGACATTCGATGATTTTCCTCCATTAAAAAAAATCATTTGTTTCTATTAAACCATACATCGAATCGAATGAAGGACTAGGTGTTACACATTTGATTCGGAGTCGCGGAGAACCTAATGGGTAACCGGGGCTCCGGCTCAACGTGCAGGAGAAGGAACGGGGTGGTTTTTAGTCAGTAAGAGTCTGACACTCCCTCCCGCCTCACCCAGGCCGGAGCAGTCATTCGATGATTTTTCCCCCCTTAAAAAAAAGGTATTACACATTTGAAAGAGACCACGCTAGCAGCTCTCTTATATAAACCTGGACCTTTTTGAATGCGATCTTCAACCCGCAGTCGAACACGTACGAACCAAGGTAAGAAACCATTAGAGGTTTTAAGTAGATTTTTGGTGTCTCTACACTAATTTCTTCTCTTTATCCAGATATTAAACAACAAGCTGACTCTTATTAGTACTACGCATCGCATTGCCATATCGTAACGAAGTCGTACATAGTAAACAAGGTCGGGATGGCCGCAGGGGACAAACATGCAGAGGTCACAATGCACAAACAAAGTCAGGAGATAAGCATTTAATGTTGCTACTTAATTTATTTCCAGTATTGCTACATCCATAGTACATATACTTATTATAATATTATGTTACATTTGTTCAAAATTGCACTATTGATTTTGTGCTACGCTTGATGCTATAAGACTTGCCGTAATGTAAATAACGGCTTACACTGCGGACGAGCTTTACATCGAACCACGCTTTAACTTGACGCAGGTGTAGGAACGTTGTTGTTTTCTTTATGGCATAAGCCGGTAAACGAACAAACTGATCACCTGATGGTAAGCAATCAGTGTCGCCCATGGACACCTGGAACACCAGAGGCGTTACAAGTGCTTTACCGGCCTTTTGGGGATTAGGAGTTTGAGGATTGTTGGGGATTCAGGTATTGGGAAGATTGGGGAAGAGGGAAGGGGGGTAATTGGGCTTCCGATAACCTCATTCACGCGACGAAACACAACGTTGCTTGGCGTCGGTTTTCTGTGAGGTCGTGGTATCACTCCGGTCGAGTCGGCCTATTCGTGCCGAAGCATAGCTCTCCCACACTTATTTTATTCAGTAAGAATCTAACAGGGGTTGTTAGACTCGCCTCACGCAAGACAGGAGAAGTAATTTGACAATTTATAATGCCGAGCGCATTACTCCAGAATACGAAACGCAGGAATCAAAATCAGTCTTAGAAATTAACTTCAATGGTTTCTGAAAATTGTGTCACACACCTATTCTCTCTAATATTACACCATCTTACTTCTAAGGAAGCAATAAAGATAATTATTGTACATATTTGTCCAAGATGTAGTCAACATTTGTTTAAAAAACATAAAGGTAATTAGTTATGCCTGCCGCAATGTGAATCACCTAATGCTTCATATTCTCTGAAAGTACTGAATGGAATGAGTCATACCGCTGTTACAATTGACTGCCATGTGGTATATAAAACACATATAAGTGAGTACCATAAACATTATAGAGAGGTTGGAAGGCACCATATACAGTTACGTATGAATGGACTAAAATGGCGCAATGTTTACTACTTCGAGTAAATTCCAGAAATTATAGACTTAAGAACATTGGTAGATTTGTATTAAGTATTACATAGATATTATTATGCTGCAATAATAGTTGTGTAATTGGTGTTAATCAATGTTATATCTTATACTATTTTATAATCTTATACTATTTTATAAAGTTTTTTATTATATAGTTTGAACGCGCTAATCTCCGTAACTACAAGTCTGATTTGAATAATTCTTGGATAGCGCATTTATCGAGGATGGCTAAGGCTATAAAACATCACGCTACGACCAATAGGAGCTGAGCAGAGCGTGTAAACCCGCGCGGAAGTAGCTAGTTCATAAATACATGCCATAGACGAACTCAAATGTTAACAAGATGGTCATATTGTACCAAATTTGCCGTGTAACTTTTGATGACTAGACATAATTTGCCTTCTAATGAAACAAAAATAATAAAACTATTTTTAAACTTAAGTACTCTACTCTATTAGATAGGGCCGCCTTAGACAATGCTGGTCACACAATAATTCGGAGCCCATTTGGTATGTTTCCTTTTTTGGCGTTGCCCCACACTAGGATTTTCTCCTGTATCGTGAGTGCATTTACAAACACACAAGTTAACATACACATGACACCCAGACCCGAAACAACAATTTGGGGATCACACAAAGAGTTCCTCCGCGCGGGAATCGAACCCGCTACAAGTTGTAGGGCAGCCGGTTGCTGCGCAACGTGTAGCAAGTGTGTCCATCGTAGAAATTGTCAGACCTTCGGGGCACCTGAGGATGGGGGCTCTGGACACGGGCCCCGAGTCCTTCCCCTGTTTTTCTAATTAGAGAGACCTTATGTCATGGTCTCTATGAAAAATCTTCCCCAGGACCAATTCATCGTCCTCGATCTTCTGCTTTGTAATTAGCTTCGCTGAACAAGATCGTAATATTACGCAACAACTAGTCAATATGCGCTACCCAGACGTCATCAAACATACCTTGCTGATGAGTTATTAAATAAACATTATTATAGAAGTGATAAGCCAAAATACATAACATAGCATCACGCCTTTAACCCCGAAATGGTAGGCGGTAGAGGTGGTACATTACGGCACTTAATGCCACTGTACAATATAACACCCATATTTAGAAAGAAAGAAAAAGCATTTATTTTACTATTAATGTTTATGAGTCCCATGTTGATATTGAGCCTATTGAGGCTCACTCCCTATTACATGCGGAGTTGTGCCCAGTATATGGCAATCCATATACCGGGCACAATTCAGGACTCCGTGCTACTACTGAGATTTTTTTCAATAACCCTTTATACTTTATACTTTACCTATACCCTTAGACCCTTATACTTTGGATTACAATACTGGAATCGAACTCGAGACCTCTTGCCCGGCAGTCGCACTTGCGAACATTTGCCCAAGGTCAACGAGGCAGTCCAATATACTACTGTGATTTTACTTAATACTACCTGAACCCGCAACTTCGTCTGCGTTTTTCTAAATAAAAGTATGTCTATGTTACTCCTAGTATATATTAGCTTACTGCCAATAAAAATCTCGTCAAAATAGGTCCAGCCATTTCAGAGATTAGCCAGTACAAACGAACTAACAGACAGACAGACAAAAAGCGTTATTTTGGTGTACATATCGTTTGTATATTTATGTGTATGTAGTAAAAAGCGGTTATTTTAATATTACAAACAGACACTCCGCAGATAAAATTACGTGTCATCTGATTTAATACGTTGATATATCGTACCGAAATACCCCAAAATTTGTTCATAGAAAAATAGTCTATAAACATCGGATATAAGATCTATAATGCAGTTAGTGGAGTGCGGTCACCGATAACTGTTTGGGGATTGAACAGTTATAGATAGCCTTATTGCCGTCGTTCAGGTTCACGAAGTTTAGGTTTATCAGAGTACACCGATTCGACCTTCAAACCTTCGAGAAGAGAGCGTATTCCTTTTTAAACATTTCACCAGTGACTCCCCTGGTGTTGCGGGCGTCCATAGGCACTAATCGCTTACCATCAGAGGGTTTACTCTTGAATCCAATTCCAATCGATCGACATCGGTATTGTGAAATTTCGTACTCTTGAGTTTTAACACTAGTGCCCATTGCATCCGTATTACGTGGGTATTTAATGAACTAAATGCAATTTTTTTAAGGGGGAAAATCATCGAATGACTGCTCCCGCCTGGGTGAGGCTGGAGGGAGTGTCAGACTCTTACTGACTATAAACCACCCCGTTCCTTCCCCTGCACGTCGAACCGGAGCCACGATAACCCGTTAGGTTCTGCGCGACAACTAAATGGTATTGAGTTTGACTTTACCTCTATATTCCGTACACTGAATGCTATTTTAACAGTTACAATATGGGTTGTATAGTTTTGACATTGGATAATTATTGAGTTTTCATTGAATTGTACTAACATTGAGATTGGTTTCACGAGTAAGCACCTAGGTATCAGCGTTGAAATTACGGCAAATCCTCTAATGGATACAGGTTAACCTGTCAATGGCTAAATAACATCCGTTACGTTCTCATAATTTTCGGATAAACGTGGGAGTGAACCACATCTACTTATAATAAAACCAACGTGTTTACATGTCCTGAATTACAGCAGTATTGTTCAGGATGACGTACGAATGATTTTAATCTCACAGTCAATGTCGAGGAAATGCGTCACGTCAGTGAATTAACTTTATAATTTATACTACTACATGAGGTGAACATCAAGTAATTGTGTACCTACAGGACGGAAATTAAGATATAAATATAGATACTTATATAGATAATACAGAACGATAATGAAAACCAAAAAAAAAACAGTGAAAATACAATAATAACACAGTGTGTTACTGTAAATACTGAGAATAGCGAAAAAAGAAAACAAAAAATGTCTCGCACACGTGTGTGTCTCGAAATTTTTAGTTAATTTAGATTGTCTCTCGATTGTTATTATAAAAACATGTAACTATTTTCTTATATCTTATAAGTTTTTTTTTTTAAATTTAATAACAATGTCCATCCAAAGGTTATCTGGAAGAAATCGCTGCGTGGGATAAGACCGCCCATTGTAAGTACTCGAATTACTGTTACATAGTGAACTTGTTTTGTGTATGTGTGCAATAAAGTATAAAATAAAATAGAACTGAAGATTCTATTTGGAAGTTTGTTTTTGTATTGAAAAGTCAATTTATCGAACAAGGCTATAGACTATAAAACAATACGCTACGACCAATAGGAGCCAAGCAGAGTGAGTGAAACTGCGGGAGTAACTATAACTAGTACTTGACATGCATGTATTCATCTATCTTAAGTGTGGTCAAGCTTCGGCACGAATGGGTCGGCTCGACCGGAGTGATACCACGGCCTCACAGAAAACCGACATGAAGCAACGCTTGCGTTGTGTTTCCCGTGTGAGGTTCCCGGAAACCCAATTACCCCCCTCTACAGTCTCCCCAATCCCCGAATCCTCCACAATTCTCAATTCCCAAAAGGTCGGTAACGCACTTGTAACGCCTCTGGTGTTTCAGGTGTCCATGATAGATTGCGCCGATAGCTTACCATGTGATGATCCGTCTGCTCGTTTACAGGCTTATGTCATAAAAAAAATCTATAGATCTTACATCATAATGTTAAAAAGATTCTGTAATCAGAGTACCGACGTCATTTTACTATAAAGCTGTGAAATGACGCGCAACACTCGTAAAAATTCAATGCCCTTCGTGACATAAACGTTACAATTGTTTCATTATCGTCCTTTACATTTTTATTATCATCATCATTTCAAATAGTGACGTCATTACGTTCGTGAATAAATTACATTTTGTTTACCTACTTATTTATGTAAGATATTTTGTAATCAGTGGCGTCTTTACCATGAAGGCACTCGGGGCCCGTGCCCAGGGCCCCCACTCTCAAGGGGCTGCTAAGGACCGATAATTTCTACAACAGACTCATACCCACTACACGTTGCGTGACAACCGGCTGCCCCGCAAAGTAGCGGGTTCGATTAATACCCGCACTTAGCAAATCTTTGTGTTATCCACAATCCATAAATTGTTGTTTCGAATCTAGGTGTAATGTGTAGGTATGTGATATTGTATGTTTGTAAACTCACCCACGGCACAGGAGAAAATTCTAGTGTGGTACAACGTTAAAAAAAGAAACATTTCTAAAAGGCCCCAAAGTATTGTGTGTCTTAGGGGCCCAGCGCAGTCTCAGACGGCCCTGTTTGTAATAGCAATGTACATTTGTCCCTAACTCGACTCTTGAAGACCTAAGTAATATGCTTGAAGTACTGCGAGAAAAACTTATGAATGCTGGGTCAAAAATAAATTATTTTGATGTTTCAATCCAATTAAATATTCAAAAATAATTACACTATCACTCATATATTTGAGCATACACTTAATTTTCGATTTATTCTAGCAATATTTTCAGAAATAAGTGTGCTGTTTGCCTCGAAAATTTGATGACTTCATAAGTTAGTTTTCGGTACAAAATTCATAGAACAATATAGTTTTTGACGTTTCGATAAAAGTATTGAATTTGATTAGTTGTAAAATACCGTAGAGGTATTAAGAAATATTCTTTTTCGTTGTGTATATAATGTGTATGTGTTGTATTAATTACAATCTCATATCTTATTGTTGTAATCATGTCAGTTACTATAATTGATTTTCTACCACTATGACTAACTAAAAATAAATAAATAAAGTCTTCCCATGGCTTTCGTAAGAGCACACTAAGAAATGTCACATTTCACAGACAGCAGGCAGCAAGTCTTATAATAAACATGAACTTTTGAAGAAGAATTCTTATGTAGAGCAAACTATACTCCAACAATGGAGTGCCATGGCCTGTTGATGTTAATGGAATACAGAGGGTGGTATTTTTTTAACGGCGAAAAATCATCGAATGACTGCTCCCGCCTGGGTGAGGCGTGAGGGAGTGTCAGACTCTTACTGACTAAAAACCACCCCGTTCCTTCTCCTGCGCGTCGAGCCGGAGCCCCGGTTACCCGTTAGGTTCTCCGCGACATACAGGGTGGTATACCATAATAATAATGCATCACCAAGAGAACACTTAATAGCATCATACCTCTAAATAAACTAACTAAACTCCTGTGTTGCTTATGTTAATTTTAACTGTAAATACTTTAGTTTTTATTTATTTATTTTAACCCTAGTTATTTATTATTTAGTTTATACATATGTATAGATTAGTTTAGATATAATCTTAATGCACTTTATTTAATAAATAAAGTTTAAAGTACATATTATTATGATGGAAGCTTCTTACCATGAACGGAAGAGTCCCCTACTCTTTGGATGGACCATATTATTATGTCTCTGTGAATATTTCAGTAACGTGTATAAACGCTGAAAATGTTACAAGTAACGCCATCTCTGTTTTTATTGAGTAACTTTTTACCGTTTCAGGCCTTCAGACACTGTGTTACTTTCATACAATTTTGTTACACATCATATCAATAGCCAGTGAGAATCCACTGTTGGACTGGAGGTGGCCCTCTACAATAATGAGAGTTTGTCAAATTGTCAAACTTGTATGCTTGTAATAAAGAAAAACATAAGAAACTTATCAATCGCGGATTCGATTTCCGCATGGAGAAATACTTTTTGTGATTCACAAATTGTCGGTTTCAGTATGATCTTTGTAAAATTATGCGTTTGTGTACCTAACAACGATATATTAAAAGCCAAGTAGGCAACTTTGAAAATTAAGAGGTTATAATGTGTACATCATTGTGTGAACTGATTCATAAATAAATAAAAACTGTAATTCAATATAAATTCGTATAATAAATTTATTAACAGTAACATCACTCGTAGCGTAAAGTGTAACATTGAACAACATTGGCATAAACGTGCGCCCGCGCATCGGACGCCTCTTCTGTATCAACGGCGGATGCTGCAGGCTGATGATTTCGCGCGCTGGATCTTTTTTAGAAGAATCTGGAAATTAAATGTATTTTTTTTATGCCATAAGCCGGTAAACGAGCAGACGGATTACCTGATGGTAAGCCTCGCCCATGGACACCTGGAACACCAGAGGCGTTACAAGTGAGTTACAGGCTTTTTGGGGATTAGGAGTTTGAGGATTGTTGGATATTCAGAGATTGGGGCGATTGGAGGAGAGGGAAATTGGGCCTCCGGTAACCTCACTCACACGACGAAACACAACGCAAGCGTTGCTTCACGTCGGTTTTCTGTAAGGCCGTGGTCTCACTCCGGTCGAGCCGGCCCATTCGTGCAGAAGCATGACTCTCCCACACTCATATTATGTAATGTAAAATATACTAACAAAAAACTGATTAATTAGGTGACTACATACCATATTATCATGGTCAATCTGTCTCTGTTGGTTCTTGCGGCAGACTGCAGCCGAGGGTACAGGTTTCCGAGCCTCCTGCTCCCGAGATGGAATAGAGCACTTCCTCGTGTTCCTGGCACTGAGGATCTTCGTCAGGAGTATGTGGTTGTGCCTCTCAATCTCTCGAAGGCGCTCATTCGTGAAAGACATGTTGATACGACGTGTTTTTAGGCCAGATACTGATCTGCAGACAAACGACCCTGGATGTTACTTAATGATGTAACAAATTTTAGTTTTTACATATTTTCTGAGTTTCAAAATATCTACGTGAATAGATTTCACGTCATGTAAATTCATAACAAATCTCAAATTGAATATTGGATTAAAATAACGGGTAGGCTTTGTCGTAAAACAGGTAAAACTATTCTCTAGATTTGTATGTTCACATGCAACGCAACATACATAATTATATGGCAAAATAAACTCACCCAAAACTGGTAGATCTTCCCGACACAGACCCTGGTGGCTTGTTATGACTAGCTATAGAAGACTGACTTTTGGTTAACTTCATGGAAGACCTATTGGTGGGCTCTCTGCTTGTGTCACTCATCAGAGACTTGGGTAAAGACTTCACAGATTCCTCTTCCTCACTTTTATCCTCTTCAAATTCGTCGGAGTACGCATCCTCTTCGTTATAGACCTCAGTTTTTTCATTTTCGGACTCCGATTCCTCGTAGACGCAAGTTTCGACGCAGATATTAGGGGGTCTTTTCGCTGCGTCTACGATACACCCCATTTCGGACAATTCCTTGGACAATTCATCAACTACGTTGTTGTTCTCCTCCTGGTAGTGTTTCGTTCTCATCTGTTTGCAGTCCCCGGAAGAAAATTCGGTGTCGATATAGTTTATTTCTACTGTTTTCTCTCGGCGTGCCATTGTGGAAGCGTGAATTACAGTGGGATGCTGAAAATTGGAATTAGCTTAACTACTGGTGCTGTATTGACGTGGCTATTGGGTGTGTATGTGGTACCTAGATACAAGATAGGAAAATACAGTTATCATTAAACAAGAACTGATAATATCTTTAGACATATGGGATGGAAAAGGAGAAAGCGGATCCCCTGATGGTAAGCGACCAACGATGCCTCGGTGAGTTCAAATTCAAGAAGTGTAATTGTACCTATATAACCAAGTCATAAAAAGTTATTCTAGTGCTACTACCGCCATGGTTGGCTGTACTAATTACTAAATAAACCTTGGCAGTTTTTACAGCAGTTCAGACGTAAATATTTACACTTTCTCAAGGTGATCTGTAAAAGTAATGAGACTACGGGACGCCTGGATGGCTTCCGCCATGGTGTAGTGTTTTCTCTGCGGGTGTTTTTATGTGACACGAAACACGATTAGTCATTTGATAGATACCCAACTGATAAAATAAGTTACGTACAAAAGTTTGTATTGTATGTAAAATTATTTTTTACAGTTACTGTCTGTTACAATGATTATTTGTTAATGGATTAAAATTATGTAACGTAACATACCAGTGAGATTATCAATAATATCCAAGTTGTAAGCGCCTACTAATAAACTTACTGCAAGTTGTATATCTACTCTTTACTGCTCTATTCAATGGTGAAGTAATTTGTAAAATCCGCTAACTTGTAATAAATACTTAGAAATTGTTCACAACGAAGCACTAATACGAAATTATATTAATATTGTAAACGAAAATGAAGCTCTGAAAATAACAACAAAAGACTTTGTGTGTCAAAATAAACTTGTTTTTAGAATCTTACAAATGTCGTCTCTAGATTTATTGTCAGCCAGTATTTTGATGTCGCCTCTTCTTGTAACACTCTGCCTTTTTGTAAATAACTACATTAAATGGAATAATAAAGTACACGGTACAAAATCGATGATGCACTTAACAACAGCCAAACAAATGTAGCGCGGTTTGGTTGCTAAGTCCGCGTTTTGTTTCTACGGAACGATTCCATGATACGCCGGTATCATGGCCAGCATGTATATTTATAATTTATTCCAATAAAATATTCACGTAAGGCATAAAACAAATTTTCTGTAGTAAATTGCAAAATTAGTTTTGTAAAATATAAATTAACATTTTTAGTCGCATCTTGAACAGGAAAACACAATCCATATGACATACAAGAATATCATCGCGTTGTCGGTCGATTTTGACATTAAGTCAGATTCGTTCATTAAATCGTTCACTTTCATTCACATGAAAAGTACCTTTGGATGTGAGAATTCGTGTGTGCGATAATGATTTTTTGATAAATTCCGTGTTATTTAGTTAGATTATAACAAATTTATCATTAACAATGGTGACTATAATAAAGAACCAACTGTTAAAACATCTATCGAGGTATGTACGATCATTGATTTTACTGAATAAGTCCCTTGTTCCCTGGATTTGTTCCTGTGATAATAATTTAATTAATTTTCTATGATTAAGACTTGTAAGCCTTTGGTTTTGCTTGGAGTTAATTTAAATATGCTTTCAATGTGTAAACAAGCGCAATTAACTTGGCAAGTATGTTCCTTTGTTTGATTTATTTATGTATTGTTATCGTAGCTACGTATGTATATTTGAATAATGTTTTTTGTTAGCCGCAAATTATAAAGCTATCTATTCTCTATAAATTATATCTCTTACTCATTAGTATCAGAGAAGAAGGGGTCAGATAAATAAATAAAACTGTTGTCTTAACAATATTCTTTATACATAACTGAAATTAATATAACAAATGTTTTATTTTAAGTTAACACATTTTGTTGTATAAATACGCGGCTATCTGACGTGTTTGTGTTATCAGTCGGTCAAGTGTGTAAGTCGTGAGGCACACATGTTAAATACTTTGTAAATTAGGCATCTGTTTCAAGGGGAATGAGAAACCTTGAAAACTGTATGTAACATTTATTTTACTATAATTCATCTTATATTTTTCCTCAATTGATTTAATATGAAACAGTAATGTGATGATAAATAATTTATAGTAATCAAGGAAAATTAAAATAACTATACAAAAACAATCTTAGATTGTTAAATTTTTCACACTCATTATATACTAATAAAGTCATTTCATTAGTACTTACTAAATTATCAAAACTATTTTAAAGTTATTGCCATTCTACTCATTATAAATATTTACTAAAGATAAGTAATTTATCACCAATAAGACATACCTAATAGCAACCAATAAGACAATGAGGCATAATAGCAATGTAAGTTATGGCATCCATTGTTAGGGTCAATAAAAATGAAATCTCTCTAATAAACATTATAAATTTAATGAAAGGAAAACAACGATCAATGCAATAAAAGTACAGGGTGCAAACTTTGACAGATTTCAGTCTGTTGGATTACCGTGCGAAGCATGCTAATTTTTTAAAATCTTCGAGTGCTGTTTTGTTTCTTTTAAAAAATAAAGAAATGTTTTCTTTGAGTAAAATTTTCTATCTTAGGTATTAAGAGTATTTCCTCTTCAGGTGGTATTACAAAATTCCACCCTGTATATATATATATAACCTGGGTGTCCTCAAGGCCCGAGTGAATAGGTTGCTGATGGGACAACATGCTCCATCTTAGACCGCATCATTGCTTACCAACAGACGAGATAGTCAAACATTAGCAAATCAAACATTAGCAAATCAAATATAAATAAAATCTAAAACTTTAATTCTGCAATCTCTAACCCGCCTGTCCAGTATTAAAATTATGGCAAACCTGCTTCCTCTATGTAAGGGTGTTGTTAAGACTGGACTATTCCATTGTACTTACTGTTGTGGCAAAATACAGTAATTCTTGAATCGTCATTAAATATGACTAATTATATTTTTCTATGACTGTATTAAACATAAACAACATTGATTGTTTTTTCCTCTAAGAATGTACTTAACTAAAGAATACCTAGTTTTTGCTGGTTATGGCTGTCACTGTGAAAGATATTATTTGAATCTTCCGTGTCCATTATATTAACATATCTCTTCTTAGTCGGTTCCCTCTCTGTTAAGGATCGTGACTCCCTCTGATTTTGCTCACTAGATGTGGCCACTGATCTCGTTCCGTTGCTTGGTCCATTGCAACGTTTATGGGTATCTCCAGCTCCTTGGATATTTTGTCAGACCACCATTTGGGACTCCGGCATCTTGGTCACTTTACTTCTACTTTACCGGTCACTAGCAATGAGTCTAATAATAAACACAAATATGTATATTTATGCCTATTGCCTCGTTGATCGAGTGGTCGTAAGTACGACTGCCGGGCAAGGGGTCTCGGGTGCGATTCCCGGGTCAGGCAAAGTATTACTGGGTTTTTAAATATTCTCAATAGTAGCACGGAGTCTGGAATTGTGCTCGGTATATGACAATAGGCTCACCCCCTATTACATGGGACTCATAACATAAATAGTGAAAAGTGGGTGTTAAATTGTACAGTGGTAAAATGTGCACCTCTGCCTACCCCTTCGGGGATAAAAGGCGTGATGTTATGATATGTTATTATGTATGTAGATTTATGACATTCAGATTTCAACCAGTAATTTTTATCACATTTCCTTTGTGAATACCCTGCCAATTTTACATTATACATAATGATAGGTATTATACGATATTATGTTATTGTAAACAAATTGACTAAAATGTTATGACTCACTGTACTTATGTAGCCATAATGTATATTAACTTGTGTATATTACTGTGTACCTGTACATGTATTATTTGGATGTTACTCAATTTAATAAGAAGTACTATTGATTGTTGAATGGCAATTTCTTTTAATATTAATGGACCCCCATATGGCAATAGGCTCACCCCCTATTACATGGGACATAACATAACACAACATTACGCCTTTTTATTCCCGAAGGGATAGACAGAGGTGTACATTACGGCACTGAGTTTATGTCGTGTTATGGACCCCCCCACGATAATTTTGTCTGAAGTTGTTGATGCCCACACCTGGAATAGCAATAATTTGATCACACAAACAGTTGTTTTTGTGCTGGAATTTAACCCTCGATACGTTGCACAGCATCCAGATGCCCCAGCTACTATGTTAAACATTCAGTCAACATGTTTATCGGAGTCGCGGAGAACCTAACGGGTTCCCGGGGCTCCGGCTCGAAGTGCAGGAGAAGGAACAGGGTGGTTTTTAGTCAGTAAGAGTCTGTCACACACTCCCGCCTCACCCAGGCGGAAGCAGTCATTCGATGATATGCCCCCTTTAAAAAAAAAGTCAACTTGTTTATATTTAGATTAATCCAATAACATTTGTATCTTTCTAAAATAAAATAAAGAACCATCCTGTGTGAAGGTTTATTTTTATTTTATATCTTTCTATCTATCTATAATAAAATATAATAAAATCGTAGGAAATTCAAAACATTGAATATATTTTTAAAAGAATACTTGGAGCGTGATCTAACATCGATACTGAAGCCAAAAATATTGTTTTTAGAATCTTTGTCTGTTTGTCTGTATGTATGTCCGTGATGATCTCAAAAAGTACTGCATGGATTTACTTTAAATTTTGCATGAATATTACTAACAAGTCGGGTCAACATATAGACTACATAATATCACGCTATCACTTACGGGAGAGGAGCCCCATTCTAGGTACTTAATCAATTCTGACGACATTCGTTACCGTAGAACATCCGTTGATAAAGACTAATTCAAAAGCCTAAATGCTGCCAGAAGACTATATTCTCCGCGGGCGAAGAAGGCACAATATAAAATCAATACAAAATACAACATCGATCCCTTCATCTTAAGACAACAATAAACAATAATGTCCACTAATAAATGTATATGGGATTTCTCTCACTCTGTATTCATTATAAACTGTATGAATAATGAAACATGGAAGAAAATGAGCTATTGAAGTTGAATAATTCATTATTCATATAGTATAAAGTTTCCACTGGAACTTCAAAGGAAATATTGTGTATTTTTATAGAAAAATGTTTTTTAATTTACTCCTGAGTTGGAGTTTATCTTTATTTCTAGACTAGTTTGAATTGTTTCGTATTTTATTGCTGGGTAATCGATTTTCACTACCTTTATATAACTAAATAAAGTAGGTAACTAGGTATTAGACCTTTGTATTGTGGAATTCATCTTGTTACAAGAACATAACGTGACGCCTTTTATACCGGAAGGGGTAGGCAGAGGTACACAATACGGTACTTAATGCCACTGTACAATGTAACAACTACTTTTCAATATGTATTTATATTACGAGTCCCATGTATTAGGGGGTGATCCTATTGCCATCGGGCACAATTCCGGACTCCGTGCTTCTACTGAATTTTTTTTTAAAACCCTATAATTCATCTGTAAGAACATTTTGCATATAAATATATCATTCGTTATTCCTATACGGAAAGCTGAAAACAGAACAAATTCAATTTACTCTGTGATGTCGTTTCCTTCTACTTATATGGATTTCGTCAATCAAAAGAACCTCAACCCACGTTGTACGACGTCAAATTGTATTTATTATATAAAATACCATCGTGTGGCGGTTTCTCAGTGACATAAATCTGCCTGCTCTTAGTATTATCCCAAGCTACTTAAGTAGGCATCGCACTGCAACAAATTTTGACTAGGTGTAAATTATTGACAGATGGAAACCTAAAACACCAGAGGCGTTACAAGTGCGTTTTGTTCGTTGAGTCAGGGATTGGAGAGATTGGGGAAGGACGGGTGGGAAAACTGACGTGAAGCAACGCTTGCGTTGTGTTTCACCGTGTGAGTGAGGTTACCGGAGGCCCAATTACCCTCCCCTTCCCCAATCTCCCCAATTCCTGAATCCCCAACGATCCTCAAACTCCTAATCCCCAAAAGGCCGGTAACGCACTTGTAATGCCTCTGGTGTTCCAGGTGTCCATGGGCGACGCCGATTGCATACCATCAAGTGATCCGTCTGCTCGTTTATGCTATAAACTTATGCTATAAAAAAAAGAAATCAACAGTTTCCCTCCCCTCCTGCAGTCCTACCCTCCCCATTCTCCTCAATTGTCAAATTTCTAACCCTTAAAACGCCAGCAACGCCTCTGATACTCCTCTAGTGTTGCGGTCGGGTGGGTGTCCAGTCCATGGGCGGCGCCGATCGCTTACCATCAGGTGATCCGTCTGGTCGTGGACTGGTGGTGGATGGCTTATCCCATAGAAACACATTCAGACGACACACTTTGATCAGCCATCCACCCAACTACTGCACTCTCTTTAAAACTTCTCTTTCCACCAGGTTCACAAAGAATCTGTCACCAGAACAGATCTCCCTCTCAGCGTTGCGAGGGTCTGGTGAGCTGCAAGACCTGACCTTGGATGAGGAGTTGCTGACAGACCTCCTGGAGCTACCAGGCTGGGTGAGGCTCACTTCTGCAAAGTGCAACAGAGCCTCTTTCAGGATACAATGGACCAAGTTGAAGACTGTCCCCATTGTGTTGGTAAGTCCATCTATATACCTATAAGTAGTGATGATTCGCCGGTTCTGGCTCAGTAGTAGTGATGATTCGCCGGTTCTGGCTCAGTAGTAGTGATGATTCGCCGGTTCTGGCTCAGTAGTAGTGATGATTCGCCGGTTCTGGCTCAGTAGTAGTGATGATTCGCCGGTTCTGGCTCAGTAGTAGTGATGATTCGCCGGTTCTGGTCACCATACCAACGTGGTCATGGTATTGGGAGCTTCTTAGGAGGGTTATTTAGATCAGTTTTACCCTTTTTAGCGTACGATGCGTGGTTCTGGAGTTATGCAAATCGATTGCAAATCAATTTATAGTATCTATTAATTAATTATCTCATTAATTAATTATTTAACCCTCATTATGTTTGATTTCCTATGTCATCAATAAAACACAACCATTCATTTTTAATTTTTTATTTCATTACTTTTTTCTACAAAATATGAGTGGAACATCTCATCCACAAAAATATCATTGTACAGTGTGTTTCCTGTAAATATGTTCGTAAAACTATTCATTGAACATCCTTGAAACTTAAATAGCAAATACATTAAGCAATATTCACCACAAACTGAAGTCCAATCATTCTGAATCCTATCAACATTCCAGTCCCATCTCTTACAATTCCTTTTCAAAAACTGAAGATGATATCGCTCAGGTGTTCGTCCATATGAATCAAAATATTGACCGATGCCATTCACATCGATATGTACAGCTACCCAGTGTGAGCCTGGTTTATCATCCGCATCCAAATTGCATATTATATACGTTGGCACATGTGTATACATAGGTAGTCTATTAGCAGCATAAACATTATTTTCTAGACTGGGATGAATCTTTTTCATATGTTTTTTTAATTCTAGTCTAGTCTAGTCAATAAACTGCTAATAACAGTGATATCATGGATACCCATGATATCACTGTTATTAGCAGTTTATTGCAGTACCAATCTATTCAATGGTTGTCATAGGAATGTTCAATTATAGTGATTTGTAAATCGCATAGTGATCTTCATGTCTGTTGCGATGTGAGATAAGTTTGTTGACTCATAGAGTTCCGTCCGAGATAAGAATTGTGCTATATAACATCGAACAGTTGCAGTCATGCAGTCAGTCTATGGTCGTTTGACCACAGTGGATTGTATACGTCTACCAATACTACGTTTGTGTTACCTACTTCAACGCATCAATGATCATGGAGGTAAGTGTTTATTCTATTGACAAACTTACTTGTATTTCTGTTGTTGTTTTCCTAACGTGTGTGTGCGTGTGAGTCAGATTAAGTGTAAACAAATTGATATTAATGTGATAATTCTGTTGTTGCAGAGATCATTCAGCTTCGCAGACGATAATGAAAATACCTATAAACAGTATTACTACTCGCCACTCTCTCCCCAACACGAAGAAGAAAGAGATGACATCGTCGTTAATAACACAGATGATGGAGGAAAAAGGAAATCACAACCGATTGATCAATTTTTTGAAGTGACACCAAAAATAAAAAGGAAGAAGCAGCTATCGTCGACTGTGGCACGAGCTGCTAGAGATGGCGTATCATACATCTCTACAAATTCTGACGACGGAGACCAAGCGACGCATCTCATAAAAATTGAAATGTATGATATGAAGAAACTATCCAAGATTCCAATTAATGATCACTGGAAGCACGCTACCACGAGGATTAAATATTACGTGAAGAATAATAAGGATAGCATCTACGACAACACAAACGGTCTCGTATACAATATTACAAAGACAATAGCAGAAAGTGAAAAAGTTAAAAAATACTTTTTTAACAATGACACTCATTAGTGGATTAGTGAATGTGATTCTGTTTACTTAAACTCTCGTTATGCAGCAGAAGCCCGAAGATCTTGCAGAAAACGGTTTCTTTTATACTGGCCATGGAGACAGGACTAAGTGTTTCCATTGTGGTGGTGGTTTAAAAGATTGGGAAGATGACGATGATCCTTGGCAGCAGCATGTTCAGTAGTTTAGTCAATGTGCTTATATGAAGTTTAAACTCGAACAGTGTTTTGTGTAAGATTAAATAAGGGAGGTATATAAAGAAATAAAAATATTACATTGCATATAATTTGTTTTATTAATTTTATAATGTTAGCTTTAGTTACACACACACACAAAATGCATTAAGCATGACACATATATCTAAAACACAACACATATTATAATCTTAACTACTATAGTCTACAGTAACATTTCTATTTTTATCTATTTCAATAATATTATCAAACTCAGCATAAACAATACAGTTAATTGTTTGTATTAGTGAGGATTCAAATCGTACTTCTAATCTTACACTACCATGTTTTATGAGATTCCAATGGGCTGATGAGTTAGCTGATAAATCAGGAGTTAAATCAAATGCTAAAAGACAGTAACCTTTAGCATATTGTTCACGAGAGATTGCATTTCCCTCATTAAGAAAGTGAATACCTGTCCCCGAGAATAGAGTATGATATGCTGATGTAAATATATTATTATTAAAAGATGGTTGCAAAGCTTTGGAAGGTATTTGTTGACCATCAATATATAAACTGAAAGAGTTAATACCATAGTTTTCAAAGTTAAATGGATTTTTAGTAAGTGAACCATTAAATGCGGAATTATTCACAAAACCAATAATACATCTTTTGGGTACCTGTCCTAAGAATATATTATCAAGAGTTTTTCCTTGAACACCCGATGGAATTGTTAAAACTTTAACTTCAGCACGAGTAATAGGATATTTAGCAGTGGTAGAAGCTAAAACTTTCTGATGTGCGAGTAATACACTTGGATTAATTCGTGCTCTTCGAACAATAAGAGTTGCATCCGTAATGCAAACTTTAAACTTTACATCATTTGATCCAGCAATTAAATTAAAACTCTCTCTTGACCGAACTAATTTTACACTCATTTCAACGCCATTAATTAAAAATTTATCTTGATTGAAAATATCACCATGAAGATGACCAATCATTTCTACTTCCCTGCTTTCATTAACTAATTCCTGTCTTTTAACAAATCCAATGTTTTTACCATCTGTGGAATCCATTTTTCCTGCTGTATCATCATACCAAAGACTACAAGTAAGATGAGATTGTTTAGCAGCAGGAGCATAGTTTAAAAGGGTTTCCATGTATGCTCGATAAGCATAGGTATTATTAGGTGGTGATACAAGTTTTTGGTTTAAATAAATATCGAGTTGACTAAAAAGTGAATGCAACCAATTATTTACAGGTGCTACTGCTGTAGCTGATATCAAGTTTGTTGAATCTTGATTTAATACTTTTGCCTTTATGTGGAGTAATGTATGAGACAAATCTATGTAGTCATCGCCTGTTCCAGGAACTTGAAACTCGATAGGTCCATCATCAGCAAGAGATGAAATTGGTTTATAGTGAATCCACAACCCATTTTCAATGCTTGTTTGTGTAGACGGTAATGCAAACAAATCTAATTCTGACTTAACGCACTCACAAGAATGATTATGAAGGAAAGACATACTTAATTTGAAAATATATCTTTGATGTTTTTTGGTTTTAGACCAAGTTTTTTCGTAGCTTTCACTTTCGCTGTTAGTGGTGGAATGAACGAGGCCAATCGTTTTCTTTTAGTTATATACCCAGACCCTGTCATGTTAAATCGATCAATTTTGTCATCAGCCTTTCGTTTTAAGTTCGTACTAACTTGCTTTAGACGATTTTTTATTGAGGCTTCCATAGGACGGGCTTGAACCATATCTGATAAAAGTCCTACTCCAGCATTTAATGCCTCCTTACCAACCACTCGAACACCACTTGAAAGTAAAGGTAAAACTGATCTAAATAACCCTCCTAAGAAGCTCCCAATACCATGACCACGTTGGTATGGTGAACCCTTATAAATTACTCCAACTCCTGATCCAGCTTGATGAGAATAATAATTTTCGTATGGACATTTATGATGATCATGATGAGAATACATTATTATAATTTGTGGAAATGTAGTTTAATACACACGGTTCCAAACTGGAATGGGATTTTTTGTCCTGTGCTCGATCTTATATCTATTTCTAGTGTATCGAAATCTCTTCGCATAACAGGTAAGTAGTGAGGTGGAGAGAAAATGTGCATTTTATTCGCACCATAAATGTATTTTGAAGGATCTAATGAAATGACTCTTAATAGCGGAGTCATAACATCACCCACAATCTGAGGATCGATAATATCGCAATATAGAAATAGTTGAGATGGTAACCCTAAGTGTAAATTAGCAGGACACTTCCCAATATTTCTGTCTAAGAGATTTGTATTTGGTTCATAACCTAGTTGTAAACTTAATTTGGGTGATAATGTTATGGATGTTATATTTTTATCCAAAACAGAAACAGACACAAATTTTGTTATTTCATCATAACGAAATTTCAAGTTCTCTCTGATACTATTTAACGTTTTTAAAATATGTTCAACGTTATCGTAGTTGGTAGCGGGAATATGTTTTTTGTAGTACACTGTTGATGGTTTATCTTCATTAGGCATTAACATGGTTTTTGTGATGTATACAACATTTTCATGATCTTGAACAGTAAACATGGTGCATGGATATTGAAACTCGACAACTCCAACCGACCATTCACCTTCTAATTTCATAGCTTTTGGTAATTTTGTTGAAAAATTTGTGGTCTTGTTATCAGGAAAGTATTCCATTGAACTATTGCTGAGCAAAGTTAAATAAAAACTTTCTTTATTCATATTTCTTTCAAACTAGAAGCTAAAATCCAACTGTTAAATTTATCTGGATAACCTCTCCACTTCACTAATACTTCTTTTCTGTTACCCGAATAACGAGTGCCAATTATTTTATCTATTTTATATTGTGAGGTGGGGTTGTAAGTGACCTTCTGTAATTCTCTTTCATAAAAAGTACCAACTATTGGTTCATTTTGTAAATCAGTTATTGTATAAACAATCCATGGAGATCTATCAATTATTGAAGATATAATAAATATTTCATCACTCCAATTTGATTCATATCCTTTTTGGAAAACATGTTTATATTTAGTTATTCGAACATAATCACCCACGTTGAAATTTGGTTTTGGATTTTCTAAAGAAAGTTTGTTTGATCCTCTATCATAAAGATTAGTCCAAACTGTCATAATATTGTTGGAACTTACATCACATGGGCACATCTTAATACTCGAGTGAATGCTGTTATTATAAGAGTATATTAAATCTTGTAAAACATCGATATATCTATAAGTATTATTATGAGTGAAATAACGCCGCATTTTCATTTTTAGAGTTCTTTGAAATCGTTCAACAATACTAGCCTTAATATCAGGATTGTTAGTGGTATAGTAATTTATCTTTTTGGATTTAAAGTATTTTTGTACATCTTTTGAAATAAATTCTGTACCTTTATCAGATTGTACGTGAGTAGGTGTTGAATTACTTTCAGTAAATATACTTTCAAAACATTCTTTAGTTGTTTCTGCGTTTTTCTTTTTCATTGGTCTTGCAAAAGCATATTTACTAAATACATCAATAACACAAAGTATGTAGTTGAAACCATCATTATATTGAGCATAAGTTCGCATATCACTTAAATCAGCTTGCCACAGCTCATTAATATTTGATAGAATGTACCTATTACGCGGGAATTTTTTCCGAATGGGTTTATGTAGTGTATATGTTTCTTGCGATTGTAACCATTCCTTTACTTGCTTTTTATCCATTTTCCCCTTCATAGCTTTTGATAATTTATCAATACTACCAAAACCAGCGGGGTTAGATGGATCATAATAAATCCTGTTAATTTCTTCTAGTACGGGGTCCATTTTTCCCAATCGATCTTTTTACGTATTTTAGTTATAGATCTTTTATCTCCACTGCTCGGTGTAGAAAACTCTTGAACTTCAATCTCAGAGGTTTTGTTCAGATCTTTTGCTTGAAGTTGGTTAATAAACTCACATCTCTTTGGATTTCCAATATAAGTAAGTGGTACTTTAATATCTTTTAATGCTTTAGCAAATCTGTCCCACCCTATCGGATCACTTTTTTTAAGGGTCTAAGTGAATCATTTATTAAATCAACAATATTACTTCCTGAAATTTTTTCATTATCAATTATGACTGTGCCTTCATTATCCCAACGTATTTTACTTTTACTTATTCCAATTAAGTTTAATAATGACTCACCTTTTTTATTATAAGTTTTTGGTATTAAACTGAGTATTTGTGTCGGTGAATACAGTGGATTTGCCTCACTTTCTATACTTTTAATAGATCCTTTCTCTTCTAACAAAGATTCAGCATCAACTGAACTTTTTAGATCTCTATCTTTACTTTTAAAACCAATTTTAGATCCATTTGAATCTTCATTAGATGTATCAGAATAAATTGGTAATCTGAGTGGTTGACGATCCTCTTCGGTAAAGTGAAGATATCTTTGTAGTGTTTGTAAATATAACATCCACTTCTTTCGGTCTTCCGTCTTACTATTCATAATATTTTGCATTTCAATATCTAGTCGAGACAAATTACTAGTAACCTTATTTTCTTGTTTTAATTTTTCAATCAATCCAGGTTCAATAAGTATCATTTTCTTAGCATTTTCCATGTTAACTGGCTAGTCCACTTACTAATCCACTCAATATTGCACCTAATATTATTGGTAAGAAAGCCCCTCCTTTTTGTATAATAATATTTTTTCTTAGTTTATGTTTACACTTATGCACCAGTTTACGGAGTATATTTTTGTGTTTATTCAATTTTTGTTTATCTTGATCTTTGAGAGGTATCTTTCCTTGTAAAACGTTATGAATACATTCACAAATACAATTTATTTCTTCTTCATCACACGTTTTAAGTAATGCTCTTTGATATTTTGGTTTAAGCGTGCGCAAAGCGTTCAGCAAATGTTTATGCGTTGTGAGTCGACGATGCATCATTTAGAAATGATTTGAATTGTTTGATTCTTGGTGTATTTAAACTCTTTCGTGGGGACGTAGACTGTACAGTAACCATTAAATGGGAATACATTGGTTTTGATACGACAAAAATCATTTGTATTCTGTTTTAAATCTATCATTAAATATCCATGCGCTTCTAAAGTTGCATCCCTGTAGGCGTCTTCAATGAATTTTGGGTTATCTGGTGACACTTGTCGTGCTAAATATCTTATTTGAGTTTTATCTCAAGGGTTTTTAAAATAAATTATATAACTTGAGTTTAAAGAAATGTCTCTTTGACCTTTACCTTGATGAAATAAATTTTGTGTTAAATAAAATACACTAAGATTCCTGTGATGACTACCTTTTGTAAATATATCCACAATTCTTCCATCAGACTCTCTCATTAGATCATCAATAATAATAAGGTGTGGGTTTTCACCATCAAACATATTAGGATTTGGAATTCCTTGATGATAGTTAACATTTGGTAAATTATATAAAGGCTGCATTTCATCAAAGCACCATGTGATCTGATTAAAATCGCAATTACATATTTCTTTAACTGATTTTATGAAATTTGTTACAAAATTTGATTTCCCACATCCACTTGGTCCTGCCACAATAGCAGTAAACGGATGGATAAAGTGATACATTTCACACGTCTAGAGTTTTAGAGGGATGAAATAAAAATGAATATGTCGGTGTAAAATTACTATATATTGCCAAAATTATATAAAACATGTAATTTGCGAAAAACAGAATGTTTTGTATACTATTTCTAATACATTTAGTACTTATCAGAATTTCACAATCATCTCAACGTCAAATTTAAGCACACAAATAAAAACTTATATAATTACCACTTTAAAAACTTTTTTATACATAACACATTTCTAAGAGCACAATATTTTTTATGATGATTACAATTTAAATTAGGTTTTCTACCACAGTACTTTTCAACTAACACAGATAGTTTAGGATAATTTCCTTCGTGAAGCTCTAGTACATTACAGTTATCACACATGTCTTTTATCCATTTTACTTTTTCTGAACCTTTTACATAGATATTCTTGTTTTCTAGGTATGGTACGATCATGTGTTGGAATTCTCTATAGTCAATATAACCTTCACTCCAACGTAGACCCCTATTTTTTTCCAACCACTCGACTTGTCTCTTTTCATCTCTTGTTAAGTATGTGAACTGGTACGGTGGTTTAATTAAAAACGTTTGTGTATATTCATGCGTGGTAAAAGCTAACTCCTTTACTATAAAATTATTGTAGAGATCCTTAAATCCTTGCACATCTAATATCATAGTATTGGGATTCATGATATTTTCCTTAGTGTTTTCATTATCGTCTGCGAAGCTGAATGATCTCTGCAACAACAGAATTATCACATTAATATCAATTTGTTTACACTTAATCTGACTCACACGCACACACACGTTAGGAAAACAACAACAGAAATACAAGTAAGTTTGTCAATAGAATAAACACTTACCTCCATGATCATTGATGCGTTGAAGTAGGTAACACAAACGTAGTATTGGTAGACGTATACAATCCACTGTGGTCAAACGACCATAGACTGACTGCATGACTGCAACTGTTCGATGTTATATAGCACAATTCTTATCTCGGACGGAACTCTATGAGTCAACAAATTTATCTCACATCGCAACAGGCATGAACCTGTTTTGTGACTCCCACAAATCACTATTTTAATTACACATTAATTACACATTACTATGACCACCTTATCTGAAGTAAATTCCTAAGTACAACGGAACTCTATGAGTCAACAAACTTATCTCACATCGCAACAGACATGAAGATCACTATGCGATTTACAAATCACTATAATTGAACATTCCTATGACAACCATTGAATAGATTGGTACTGCAATAAACTGCTAATAACAGTGATATCATGGATACACTAGAATTAAAAAAACATATGAAAAAGATTCATCCCAGTCTAGAAAATAATGTTTATGCTGCTAATAGACTACCTATGTATACACATGTGCCAACGTATATAATATGCAATTTGGATGCGGATGATAAACCAGGCTCACACTGGGTAGCTGTACATATCGATGTGAATGGCATCGGTCAATATTTTGATTCATATGGACGAACACCTGAGCGATATCATCTTCAGTTTTTGAAAAGGAATTGTAAGAGATGGGACTGGAATGTTGATAGGATTCAGAATGATTGGACTTCAGTTTGTGGTGAATATTGCTTAATGTATTTGCTATTTAAGTTTCAAGGATGTTCAATGAATAGTTTTACGAACATATTTACAGGAAACACACTGTACAATGATATTTTTGTGGATGAGATGTTCCACTCATATTTTGTAGAAAAAAGTAATGAAATAAAAAATTAAAAATGAATGGTTGTGTTTTATTGATGACATAGGAAATCAAACATAATGAGGGTTAAATAATTAATTAATGAGATTATTAATTAATGAGATAATTAATTAATAGATACTATAAATTGATTTGCAATCGATTTGCATAACTCCAGAACCACGCATCGTACGCTAAAAAGGGTAAAACTGATCTAAATAACCCTCCTAAGAAGCTCCCAATACCATGACCACGTTGGTATGGTGACCAGAACCGGCGAATCATCACTACTACTGAGCCAGAACCGGCGAATCATCACTACTGAGCCAGAACCGGCGAATCATCACTACTACTGAGCCAGAACCGGCGAATCATCACTACTAAGTTGGTATGGTGACCAGAACCGGCGAATCATCACTACTACTGAGCCAGAACCGGCGAATCATCACTACTACTGAGCCAGAACCGGCGAATCATCACTACTCCTATATAAAAATGAAACCCGTTTCCCATTGTCACGTCATAACTTGAGAACGGCTAGACCGATTTGGCAGATTTTTTTTGTTGTGTTTATAATTGTCAGGAGAAAGTTCTTATGATAGAAAAAAGTCCTGAAAATCCTACGGGAACAGGAGAAAACGGGATTGCGCGAATGAAGTCGCCGGCAGAAGCAGTTTTTAATAATTTATTTGAGTTATACAACAATATTGAGTTATCAAAAACATCGAGTTGCCATTATCGGTGTTGTTTTATCTCCGTTAATGTGTTATATATGAACAGTTTTAGCCACTATAGTCCATTAGTCTTATTAGCTAATTTTTACGTGCTTTTTAAAAACCCGGCAACGCACTTGTATCTGTTGTCTCCGCTCCCTTTGCGGTCACCCCGACCGACCGACCAACGAGGTAGTCATAACGAATGTTTTGAAATACGCTTACTTTATTAAATAAGTCTTATTAATACTTTCTTTTAAATTATGGCTTCTCGGCCACGAGGACGTTGCCTCAAAAACCTTATAAAGTTAGAACTCACGTTGAAGTAAAAAACTGAAGAAAAGTTTCTATTCAACGGGAGAATGTAACAATTTAATATGTTTTTACAAGGCTTTTTTAAACAGTTCTTTGACCCTACCCTACCCTGTTTTCTCCTGTGTGGTTTACGAACAAAATTCAATCGTACTCATAAGATTTTATTATCTTTTAGACGCTTCGTTTGTCAAATAGTCGAAATCGTAACTGTCTCAATGATCGCTGGCTCCATTAAAGAGTTGATCAAAGTGTTATTGCCTTTTTGTTTTCTAGTATATCGGAGTCTGGAATAAGAAAATAGTCTGGTCGTCGTATAAATAAAATAAACACAACACATACATATATTTTGATACGAAATAATTAATATACACTACATTAGTGTTTAGACAAGTGCTCATTAAAACTTACATAGTCATTTTGCTTTGCATCGAACAAAATTTTGCGCAGTTCTGTTTCGTTCTATAGCGAAAGTTCTCTTTGTGTTTGTGCATAGTTTTTCTTCTGAATGGAATTTGATGTAACAACCACTGTTCACTATTATAAGACTCATATAGGTAACTAGCTACTTCCGCGCGGTTTCACACGCTCTTCTCAACTCCTATTGGTCGTAGCGTGATGTTTTATAGCCTATAGCCATCCTCGATAAATGCGGTATCCAACTCAAAAAGAATTATTCAAATCAGACTTGTAGTTACGGAGATTAGCGCGTTCAAACAAACAAACAAACTCTTCCGCTTTATATAATAGTATAAGATAGAGACCAATTTTTTTCTAAACACTATATACTATTCTCAACTCCGCTTTATTTTAGAAGGTATAATCGAAAATCTTCCCCTGACTCAGCATCGATCCCGACACCGACTTCTCAGCAGTCGCTTTTATGATTACCTATCTTACTAATGAGACAGATATTGCCCTTTATTGGAATATAATTTATTGGAAGAAGGCGAGAGGGAGTATTAGACTCTTACTAACTAAAAACCCACCCCGTTCCTACGCCTGCTTGGAGCCGGAACGTACGCTGTTACCCGCAAGGTCTTTCGCATTTAGGATCCTCACAATGTTTAAAAACCTCATGAGGAGGACTAGAGGGAGGTCTTTGTAGACGTCTTCCGGCTGTTGGTGACAATGAAAGAAAGAAAATTTGTTTATTTGCACCGTAACAAATTAAAACAAGAAGAATAAAATAAATCAATAGGCTCACCCCCTATTACATGGGACTCGTAACATAAATAGTGAAAAGTGGGTGTTACATTGTACAGTGGCATAATGTGCACCTCTGCCTACCCCTTCGGGATAAAAGGCGTGATGTTATGTTATGTTAAGAATAAAATACAATAACAAAAATGGTAAAAGTTTACACGGCGCAAAAAGGCCAAGTGCTCAGTTGGAATGCCATGACCCGAGAGCGGTAACTCGATGTAATGATGATCATCCCATGACCGTGTCCGTCCACTGGGCTTAGCCCTCATCATACCATCCTACAGAACTCGATATGTTACTCGTCACTTCCAAAATTCCTAAAGACTAATTACACTATTTTAACTGCGAAATAATTAAAATACTAATTGCCATATCTAAAGGACTTGATTCTCTAACAATAACCAAACCATTCCAAATTCCCTTAGACATTTTGTAACTTCAAACCCCTCAGGGTAATAACTTGTGACATTGCATAAAGCGACCTATTACTAAACTGTTAGAGTTCATTAATTAGTTACACATGAAATTACTGAATGGTACCCGTAGTATTCTAAGAACTCGTGTTAGTCAGTCATTAATATGTTACTGTGTGCGCACGAAAGCTAGTAATAATTTGTAAACATTGCGTTTTGTGTAGGAAAATGTAGTATTATTGAGTCGTTACAATAACAAGTCTAAATTAACCAAAATCGTGGGTTACTCACGTCAATATACTGAGAAAAGCTCTACTAAAAAAGCTCAGCCTAGCACGCTGCTCATGACGAAGAGCCCTCTGTGGCTCGAAACTAGTAGAGCTTTCTCAGTATATTCACGTGAGTTACCCGGGATTTTTAGTTAATGTAGTACCTATGTCTCACGGCAGTTATTGTAAAAACAATTATAAATCTCTTTTTATAGTCGTAAATTTGATATTCAGCTTAAGCAGAAATGTTTTAATGTACTTTAGAATTCGCTATTCTCTATCAAAAAGTGGAAAGACTAATCTACATAGAGACCCGAGGCGAGTATATATTCTAAAACCCTCCCCTACTTAGAAGGGGTTTGCCTAAATCAAGATAGAGGTCACAGTTAAAAGAGTTTAGCAGACAACACTGCTACTTGGAGTCTGATATATAGCCAGTCCCTGAGTCGACTTTTATGAACCCGGGGAAAGAGTAGAAGTAGTGTATTCTACCCTTCCCCTTGCCCGCTTACGTCTAGTGGAGTAGTTTGAGAGGTAACTTTGCACTCTCCATATATTTAGTTTGTCAACTTTAATAACACAATTTCCGCAAACATTGTAGCTATAGGTCTAAACTATGTTGTTACCCTTTTTTTGTGCCTAGTTTTTCTAAGTGACTACCAGTCTAGAAAAACAAGATAGGTAGATTGCAAAAGACTCGCTGTTTATTATATGCTCAATAACTTTACTCGGTTCTGCATTCAGCTAAATTAAAAGAGTAGATAGTGTTTGTTCCGACCCTGATCTGCGGAGGACCTAGTGGGTTACCGGAGCTCCGGCTCGAAGCAAAAGAAAGAACGGCCACCTCGTTATTTAATCAGTAAGATTTTGACACTCCTCGCATCAAACAAGCCGAGAGAAATCGTTGGATGAGATTTTCTCCATCAAAAAAATATACCGTTCGTTGCAACATCACATTCATAGACACTCTTGCGTTAGTTTTAACACAGATTACCTGATAATCGGCTGTACAAACACAGATTTCGATTAAAACTGTTAATACCTCGTATATCCCTTATCAAAATGTTGTTATCTGTATCAAACCTTTGTCGAGTATTCGTATCCGCTGGCGTACGGGATCATTATCCGTATTTACTTTTGTGTCAAACGAATACAACCCTCGGGCTTTTTTAAATCGACTATTAATCCGTTTATATCGTCGGATTCTGGATTCGACGTTATTTTTTGGAACGAATTTGAGTATCTAGTTATCTAACTCTTTTTTTGGTAGGTTTTCGTTTAGATTTAGTATCGATTCTTATGTATGAGTTCATCATGGATTACTATCCTTTATCTACCTGAAAGATGGTTAAAATTCTTCGTATGGGAAGGACTGTTGTAAATTTTTAGTCTTATGAAGTACTAGTTTTTACCCGCGGCTTCGCTCGCGTCACAAAAGGATAAAAAGCCAATGTGACATATACCAATACACACAGCGCCATCTATACCAAATCTTTTGTTTTCCCTCGGGAATATCACACTTTTAAAAAGTACCCTATTATTTAATCCGGACTTCTAACTTTAGTAGTTATGGCGTGAAAGCGGAACAAACAAACTCACTTTCCGATTTATAATATTAGTAAGGATATTCGGGACTCAGGAATCTACCTATGAAATGCCCCCATACTATTCACGTGTCGCGGAGAACCTAACGGGTTACCGGGGCTCCAACTCGAAGTGCAGGAGTAGGAACGGGGTCGTTTTAGTCAGTAAGAGTCTGACACTCCCTCCCGCCTCACTCAGGCGGGAGCAGTCTGAGGATGATTTTCCCCCTTAAAAAAATACTATTGACATGCCTGGCAGTCACTTTTCCGCCATATAATGTGGATCAAGGAGCTACTCACTCTAGTCACCTTCACACACTCTTGTTAATCTGTGAACCGTTCACTTGTCAGACAATTTTCATATCGTAAAACAGGCTTTTTTTCAGTTGTTCTAGTTACCTGGAAATATCCAACAACTACGCAATAATGTCGAATTGCTTTGCCATACGATTTCCAGCCACGTCAAATTGCTAAATTGCCAATTGTTGGTACTTTTTCTTACTCCAAACAGGAAAATCGTCATGGAGCCCCTTGTCTAAGAAAGACGTGTGTCCTATTGTGCAGACTCTTATTGAAAAAAAAATGCTTATTCTAATTATGGTTGAACGATGCTATCAGAATGAGGTCTCGCGTAATCAACCATCGGTCGGTCCAGATGCGGATTTTGTGACTAGATGGATGACTGATGAATTAGTTTTAAGTAATTATAATTATTGTACTTTTTATATCTCTATAAGATACCTATTACATAAGTGTAAAGTGGTTAATAAGTAATTTTTATTTTTAACTGTATAATGTTTTGGCTTGTGCTGTAAAATTATGAATAATAATATGCTTATAAATAAACAAATAATTTTAAATGCAATTTTTACCGTAAGAAGAAAAATAATAGCTGCAAATTATGCAACAGGAACTAAAAACCAAAATTCAAAACCAATACTAATGCATTATGATCCCATTTCGATTTGCAGTGCAACGTACATTACCGCGTATGACAAACATGATAACTCACTAGTTAATTGTATTGTGTGCTAGTTAAATGTGAGTGTAGTTTGCATAATGTAATTATCGTAGTTAGGGCTTACGTGCCGATTGTTAATCGATGTGAAGCAGTGGTTATTATGATTATACATTGATTTATTGGTTATTGTAGTCTGGTCTGTAATGTGTTGTATTTTCGTGGGGTTTGTTATTGGATGACCAATAATTATGTAGGGCTGTCGTTGAGGATGCAAAATGAACCAAAACGAATTGACTTATAATACGTTTAATTAAGTAATTGATGTTACAATTAATTATTTCTAATACGCGACAATCTGTTCGATGTCAGAACAAAAAGTGATCTCTAAAGTCTAAATTATAATTGAATTAAAACGAACGATATAACGCAATCACTGAATCACAGGTTGGTCCCCACGGTATGATATTTCCCGGTAGCGCTCGACGTTCGGCAGGTCTTGCGAAACAAAGCATCGATGGTGGCAGCTTCAAGGAACGGATCGCAGTGAATCATACATGGTGTGATTATTTCTTAACAACTCCCTCCGCAGGATCAGCAGCTATTTGGAGACTTTTGTCGAAAATAGTGCTGATAGAGACATAGGATCGCTGGGGCTGTCCTGGACTTCTTGTGTTCTGGTTGCTTCATCTTCCCTCTGGTTGATATTCTTCGAAGGCATACATTTACGGTGGATAAGGACGATGCTTATAATGAGTACTGATGCACCGATGAGCAGATAGACAGGTATAGTCGTGTGATAGAGAGTGTCTAAGTTTGACGTATCCAAAGTCACCGGTTGCCGAGAGGCGATCCTGATATTGGTTGAGTGTAATTGACTCAAATCTATACTGTTCAATTTCAGGATGTTCTTCGTTGTCGCTTTGTATGGTTTTTCATTACTATACTCTATATTCAACATTTTCAAAACTCGTCCTTTCAGTTGATCATGGTGGTTAGTGATGGTAAAGATGGACGTTTGTAGAGCACACCCTTGACGTATTTCGGCTAGATAACTTCCGTGAAGGTTTCTGTATTGATCTTGGAAACAGGTTAAATGAACTTTCGTTAGGTTGGGAAAGCTCAGAACGTAGTGGCGATCATCCAATTGTTCCATGGCTTGAGACGATAAGATTACTTGAGTTGCTCGACAGGTTTCATGGATATGTTGCTGAAGTATAGGATGTTGAATGCAGCTCGTTTGCTCTCCGTAGTGTCGGTTTAAGCTGTCCTCGCAAAGATGACCGTGACTATACTTCGGACATTCTGTCTCCATATACAGTAGATCTTTCTCGTAGATTGCTACGTATGGATAGGTAGGGATTATAACTTCATTATTACTATTAGGGGCCAAGGATAATTTATAAAGGATGAAGTTATTAGGATTCATAATTGGAAACTTAATTACCAAGATTATATCATTATCTTTATAATAATATCCTAATCTTAAAAGATCTAAATATTTTCTAAAATTAATATCTAACACTACTTCTGAATTATATAAACTTTATAAATTTATTTAACATAACTATATAAGTATCATAATCGAGAACAGAATAATGGATGCTTTTAGCTTTTATGAATGCCAATAGATTCTGTAATTTTGACAATTCCTGAGACAAGTTGTCTATATCATCGCCTAGCATTGTAAGTAGCTGTTCTAGCTAAGGGATTTCTGACAAGGACTCGCTGATCATGTGCATATATTTGCTCAGGCTCGCGATTTTTATTAATGCTCTCGGTTATTTCAGTACGAACGCTGAAGCGCGGTATCATGAATAATTTCATATACTTTTAACATTCGCTTACGGTGATCTACTATGTATTCTTGTAATAGATGCTGTGTTGTATCCATGTCTAAAGGATCTCGCGGATCTAAATGACCAGTAATTATGTCTATAGGGCGACATTTCGTGAAAGAATGGATTGAACTATTATAAGCCATTACAGCGTATGGCATAAGATTGCAAACGTATTCATTCCGGTGTTCTAATTTTAAGATACGTAAGTGTTCGAGTAAGGTATTATGGAAGCGTTCTATCATTCCATTTTCGTTGGGTGTATTGGGGCATGTTCTGTGGTGTTGAATTTTATGTAATTTTGTGAATTCAGAAAATAGCTGATTTGTAAAATCTGGGCCATTATCCGTAATGTATTTAAGAGCCATACCATGATGGGAAGAGAACTTTAATAGAGCCTGGACTACACTAACAGCTGTAGCATCTCTCAAAGAATATGCTTGTGCATATTTCGAGAATGCATCGATAATTGTTAGGTACTTATTGCTGTCTACGCTAAATAGATCCAAATGTATGACTTCAAAAGGCCTGGTAGGTGGTGGTACAATTTGATACCGAGGTCTTACAGGATTACGGTCATATTTTGCTTGGCCGCAAATAAGACATTCATTTATGAATTTTGAAATCTGGTCTTTCATTTTTGGCCAGAAATAACGTTTAGACAGAGCTAAATAACATTCATTAATGCCTCTATGGTTCGTCTTACCTTCATGATAGTTCTTAATAATTTCTTGTTGCTTTAGATAATCCTTAACATCTTCAACTTCTAATTTGGAAAGAACTAGATTCATTGCTGAATTTTTGAAGTATCTTTGTATGACCGGTATAATTTTATACATTTCTATTGAGGGATTAATTAAGATTCCTGTTTTTAGACCCGGGGTAACATATTCTTTTATAGCATCTATTATATCTTGTTCTAGGTTTGACTTGGAGATTTGTACGCAAGTTTTTGTATAATTTTCGAAAGGATGAGTTATGTGAGGTTTAATTTTAATATTGCCAACAACATTAAATACGATTTGTCTACTAAATCTGTTGAGGGGATCATCAGTAATAGGTACTTTTAATATGTGGCCTTCTAAATCACTATGAATACTATCGGTTCTTGAGTCGATACTTCTGGTTCTTTCTGAATCGGATTTGTCAGAAGTGTTAACGACAATGGAACTAGACTCTTCATTATGGATTTCTATTCGTGATAAAGCGTCGGCGTTGGAATTAATTTTCCCTGGTTTATAAATGACTGTATAATCATATTCACTTAGGCGTAATCTCCAACGTGTTAAGCGGGAATTGGGTTCTTTCATATTCATTACCCATTGCAAAGGCCGATGGTCTGTCATGATTTTAAACTTCCTACCAAAAAGATACGGCCGGAAGTACTTCGTTGTCCACACAATGGCGAGTAATTCTTTTTCTATTGTACTATAATTTATTTCACTGGTATTAAGTGTTCTCGATGCGTATGCTATTGGTTTATCTGATCCAATGGGACCTTGAGAAAGAACGGCTCCAATTGCTAAATTCGAAGCATCTGTTGTGAGTATAAATTCTTTTGAAAAGTCCGGATATTGAAGGATTGGATCATTGACAAGTAGAGTTTTACACTTTTCAAAGCATTTGATAAAATTTTGATCTTGAACAATTTTGGAACCTTTCTTCAAGCATTGGGTCAGAGGCTTGGTTATTTTAGCAAAATCTGGTATGAACTTCCTATAATAACCAAGTAATCCTAGAAAACGTTTTATTTCTGTACGGGTATTAGGCAAGGGGTATTTTTTAATTGCCGATATTTTCTCAGGATTAGGTTTTATGCCATCCTTGCTAATAACATGCCCAAGGTAAGCCGTTTCTAATTTTAGGAATTCTGATTTGTCCATTTGTATTTTAAAATTGGACTCGCGTAATTTCTTGAACACTTTCTCTAGATTAATTATGTGCTCCTGAAGGGATGTACTAAAAACTATTATATCATCTAGGTATACTAGACAAATAGTATTCTGAAGCTCTCTCAACACATTATCCATAACTCTCTGAAAAGTAGATGGACTATTTTTAAGACCCATGGGCATACGTAGAAATTCGAAATGGCCATGTTCTACGTTAAAAGCAGTTTTTGGTATATCCTGTGGGTTCATTTCTACTTGGTAAAAGCCACTAGCAAGGTCTAAAGTTGTAAAATATTGGCAATTACCTAATTTATCTAAGACATCGGCTATGTTGGGAATGGGATACTTGTCATCTACAGTTTTTTCATTAAGCTTTCGAAAGTCAACTACTATACGCCATTTAGTTTTTCCTGACGCATCTGCTTTCTTAGCTACAACCCAAATTGGGGAGCTCCATGCTGAATTTGAAGGCCTAATGATTCCCTGTTCTAGCATCTTACCTATCTGTTCCTGTACCTCCTGTCTATGGACATATGGATACCGATAACTTTTTGTGTAAACTGGAACCTCATCAGTTGTTTTAATCGAATGTTTTATTTTGTTGGTGAAAGTTAAGGGCTCTCCCTCTAAGTAGAAAACGTCTGCATACTGAGCACAAAGCAGTTCTAGGTTCGTACGCTCCTCGACATTTAAGTGATCAGTGCGTAGGCGCGAAATCACTTCTTTTATGCAGCCTTGCTGGTTATTTGCAGGTGTACACTGTACATTATACACTTCTGCAGAGATCGCTCGGTCCATGGAGAATATAACGTCGCTTCGACTTGGATTAGTTACTTCTACTATTCCCCTATTATTTGAAACAGTAGTTAAGCATTCGCCAATAATGCAATTAGAAATAGTTTGTTCTTCTATAAATGCGTGTCCGTCATGAATATTAATCGGAATTTTAAGTAATTTGGAAGTATTTGCCGGTATAATATCCTCATACAAATTTGCGTTACGCGAATCATACACTTTAATAGCATTTGAAGCAGTTTTAGTTTTTAGTAATTTATTCTTATAATCTATTACAGCCCCCCACTTATCTAATAGGTCTGTACCGATAAGCCCATCGAAATAATCATGGAACTTATAAATGTAAAATGTCGTATTATCGGAATTGTTAAATTCTTTAAAGCTAGGTAACGTAATTGAATAGTAATTCCTAGAGGTTGTATGAAAATTCTTAACTTCAAAAGGCTCGTAATTTACTGGTACGTTACTGAAGTATCTTTCCACTGCCTCGGGACACAGAAAGGATTGATTTGCACCTGTATCTATTAAGAGTTTTATAGGTGGTGACGCGATTTGGATATATGGAAGCTGACGTTGTGTTTGAAGATTAATTTCTATTTTAAGATGTCGGATTCCCGGTCCGTCGGAAAATCCTGCTCGTCCGTTTTGACTATGTCGGCTTCCACCTGGGGCGTATCTGTAGAATTTTCTGAAAGTTCTTGTACAGAATATTCATACGGTTGCTGATATTCTACGCATTCACTAATATCGTAATAATTATAATTAGCATATTCATCGTATGTAGAATTGTCATTGAAACTATTATAATTTACTTCTTTAGATTTAAAGTAGTTCGTAGGGGGTGGGTTCCCTGATTTTATCCAGTTATGTCCTGTAATAGCTGGTTGTGTAGGTGGTAATGGTCTTGTTACATAATGGCTGACACCACTCATAGGACGAGGTTGGTTAACAACTTGGTGGTTAGGACGCGAACCTATTTGAAATGTATTTTGTTGAGGGTTATAATTTTGGGGTGGTGATCTAAAAATTTGTAGCGTACGAGTTTGACCAAATTGGCGGGGTTGATACATATTCTGTCTCCATTGCGGTGCAGATGGTGAAACTAAATTAGGGCGTGAAAAGCCATGCATATTATAGTTAAAAGGTTTAGGTACAGGCATTGAAAATTGTTGGTTAGGCATTTTATAGGCACTTACAAAATGATTTGGCACGGGCATAGAATTAATAGATTTTTTGTCAGGTAGTCGTTGGTTCCGATTTTGTAGATACATGGTATTCGTCTCCTCGTGCACAAATTCTAATGCTTTTTCTATGGTTTCCGGGCGCATGCAACGTATCCGCGATCCTAAGGGATCGTTCAGACCTCGCAAATACGCTTGAAGCGTTAATTTACGATAAAGATCTCGTTTAGCATTAATAGTAGTCTCTAGGGTATCATGCAAGCTCACATAAGTCATTATAGTACTGTATAGATTCTGACAACGTTCATAAAACTCCTGCGCGGTGCCAGAACCTTGCGATAAAATTGCTAAGTCATTAAATAGAGCGGTCTCATCTCGTTGGTCCGCGAAGTTGTTCACTAAAGCAGTTCGAATGCCTTGCCAATCGGATGGAATCCCATTAGAATTGATTAAGCGTGCAGCAGAGCCTGTTACTTTGTTCAGAATCCCATTGAGAAGAGCACACCTACGTAATTCACTACTGCCTGCACTACAAAACTCAGCTACTAATTGGTCACATAATTTTAGAAATCGAGTGAGCACATTCGGGTTCCCGTCGAAGTCGGGTACCAATCTTAAGGATTTATAAATGATATCTAATTCAGACATATCCGTTTCTTCTTCTATACCACTCAAACTAAGACTTCTTCTTGTATCTATAAAAAGTTGCCTATTACTAGTAACTATCCTAGGATCCTTTGATTTTCTTAAATGAAAAATCTTGGCAAATTATATTTTAACACAGGTCAGTAAGGCTAGGACTGAGCAACCACTAAAAAGAATCTAGTGTACTCACATGAACATGTTTCGGTCCCTCTGCGCTATCGATGTCTAGATAGACCTCTGGTGCAGCACTACTTGTAGATTCGGATGCTCTGGATGCAGCTAGACAAGCTACGGCGGGGCTTCACGCGATTACGGAAATCTTCTACGCGAAACGTACCGCGAGCACCCTACCGACTGCGCCAATTATGTAGGGCTGTCGTTGAGGATGCAAAATGAACCGAAACGAATTGACTTATAATACGTTTAATTAAGTAATTGATGTTACAATTAATTATTTCTAATACGCGACAATCTGTTCGATGTCAGAACAAAAAGTGATCTCTAAAGTCTAAATTATAATTGAATTAAAACGAACGATATAACGCAATCACTGAATCACAAGTTGGTCCCCACGGTATATTTCCCGGTAGCGCTCGACGTTCGGCAGGTCTTGCGAAACAAAGCATCGATGGTGGCAGCTTCAAGGAACGGATCGCAGTGAATCATACATGGTGTGATTATTTCTTAACACAATAATAAACTGATATAATAACTTTGTTATATCATTTATTTTTAGGCGTATAGTGTTTTTTTGATTGGGTACATGCTCTAAGGTTAGAAGCGTAGGTACACACAATTTTACTTAGTGCCGATGGTCGAAAAAGATAGTGTAATTATCTAGACAGTGTTTCAGATAACAAAATCAGAAACAACTATTGTCGCAGCTTACTATTTCGCGGTCAATGAATGTGGTTTCCTTCTAACCGACAGTCTATTATGTTCGAACCTCCTGAATGTCCTTATTTCGAGCAACTGGACATTACCACGAAAAAGTGATAAGTTTTTATTGGATACCCCATGTCAGTCTGATTTTCTGAGTGGTAAATCGAAATGGTAACGTTTTTTTTTATTTAAGTTGGTTGGAAAATGTGTCTTGTTTGATCGACTAGATAGTCTATAACAAAACCGATATCAGTGAAGCCTTGTTTGAAGAAATGAAGGAAATTATAGCTGACAAAGGGACTTTTACCGTATCCGTGATGAAAGAGTCCGTATTATTATGTTTTCGGCTTACTCACGTAATTACTTGACGAGGAACTCGACTAGTTTCAAACCATACTAGAGGCTCATATTCATGAGCAGCATTTCGCGACCAGCGACGCTGTGACTGTCGCGCTGCTACTGTTAATTCCGTGAGTAAGCCGAAAACATAATAATATATTTAGTATGTCTCACGAAAGTTATAATACAAAGAAAGAATCAGTGTTCGCCGTCATATCAATCTCATGTTTGTTTTTCGAACTGCATCCAAATGCAGTTGCCATTTTTTAGCTATCAAAATTTTGATGTATAATGAACCCGTATCGGTAAAAACTATCTACGTTGACATCAATGTTAAATTCAATGAAACAGGCTTCTTCAAAACGACATTCCTCTAATTTGCTAATTTCTTAATAAGTATACTTAACCACTCAACTTCTTTTTAATATTTTTTATGGGATAAAACTGTAAAAGTGCCGTCAGACCACCTGATGGTAAGCATTCGGTGCCGCCCATGGTCACCTGCAACATCAGAAGTGTTACAAGTTCGTTACCGGCCTTTTAGAGATTAGGATTAGATGAGGATTGTTGGGGATTCGGGAATTGCGGACATTTGGTAATTGAGGCTCCGGTGACCTCACACAATCAGCGCAAGCGTTGTTTCACATTGTTGTTGAAAATTGACGTGAAACAACGCTTGTGTTGTGTTTCGTCGTATGAGTGAGGTTACCGGAGACCCAATTACTCCCCCCTTCCCCAAACTCCCCAATCCCTGAATCCAAAATAATCCTCAAATTCCTTATCCCCAAAAGGTCAGTAAAGCACTTGTAACGCCTCTGGTGTTTCAGGTGTCCATGGGCGACGTCGATTGCTTACCATCAAGTGATCCGTTTGCCCATTTACCAGCTTATGCTATAAAAATATTCTCATTGGTTTAACTCGTAGGTACAATTAGGGGTATGTCAATTTACATACTCTCAATCTGGGAAGAATTTGTTCTTTATAAAAACGCTGGCCTGTATTAATTACATTGTATTTAATATTTTACTGGCCAAAAATGGTCAATTTGTAGGGTATTTATTTCCGCTTACATTACATTTTCTAGTATTGATGTTGTATGTTGTTAGAACTGTTTGACACTTTATTACTAATACATTTAAAACTTAAAAACTACTTACAAAGAATATAAAAGAAAACTAAAACTAAAAATAACTATTTACAAGAGCGTCAAAAAATTCGTCCGCATCGATTTCAGCTGGGAAAGTCCCAGAAGGCTGGCAGAATTGCCACCTTGTATGGCAATGCTTTCTCTGACCGAGGAACAGACCAGCCCTCTGGTCACGAGATACGTCGACCAGGCGTTTTGCAACATTTTTAAATAAACTATATGGTTATAGTTAGTTATTACTTGTCAAGCAACACAATATATTCGTCCAACACATTTTTTGGGAATTATTACAGCTACCTAATCATGAAGTCATTACCTACAAATGACTATTTCTTATCAATGTCGAGTAGGTACGTGTATTGCACCTGTGTGAATAATAAGGGACTAGATACTATCTCTAGGTAAAGTGTGTCACTTATCTACTTTCGACACTAATGCTTCAAGATATGTCCGTTTAAACACAGGTAATTTGTATACCACACTTACAACGCATAGTTATAATAAATTTGTCTTTTTTGTATTGGAAATGAGTCCGCATTTGGTCTGGCCCCTGTCTCGCCTGGCGGTAAGCTATGATGCGGCCCACGATAAAGCACGCCTGCCCGAACACGCGAACTAGTCACTTAAGCCTTGAAGTGAAGACACCCTTGTGAAACACAGACTGGCAAAGAATTTCACTTCTTAAGTTTCAGTCGTGTAAAGCTTCATATAGAGACTAGCTTAGTTACAAAAATATAAGGTAGCACCTAAATAGTATTCCATAACTCCTACCGTCTAACAAAAACGGGCAAAACTGGAATTTATTTGCGTAGTTTCGAAAATTAAAGGCTATAAAGATGTGCCCACATCTAGCGAATTAAGTAGTTAGATGTTGGCACACCATTATGTAGCCACGTCTGTTTTGCTATCACGATCACTGAAACTTAAATAAAAGTCTAGACAGACCTTTTTCTACTTCCAAAATCTAGATTTCATTAAATAGCCTGCGTAGTAGCTTTACAGGATGTAAGAACAACATAATGATTGGTCGTAAGATCAAGGTTAAACTCGGCCAAGCGAAGCGGTTTCATTGCATTATTCATTACGTAGGTATTTAGGTTCAGTGTCTTATTCACGTAATTGTCCTTTTAATATCTTTTATTGTCGTTGATAATATGGTAGTTAGAATGCTAAATGCTATTATTTTTATAGGTTCTGCGAGACTTTCTGGCCAAACGAGATTTTTACGTTGACTGATCCTACATCAGAGAGGGGTAATAAATAGGTTTGAGCTTGTGTTATAAATAGAAAATGTATTTAACGTTTTGCCACTTTTATTATCTTTATTTTCATTTTCATAGTTTTCTGCAAAGCAGACGCTATTGCCAAAAATTTTGAATTGTAAAAACTCAATCATCTATAAGTAGGTAGACGTTTTCCCTGAATCGTGAATATGTAAAACGAATGAATCATCGTATCCAAGAAACATCGATAAAAATAAACTTTATTAATTGAAATTTCCGCACAAATGCGACGAAAAATCTATTTTAACACTGAAAATATAAGGTCAAGGGCACGACGAAACACTACCTACCAGTGTGAAGTATAAAAACAACTGCAACCAACTACGTAATATAAACATGCAATACAGTACTTTATATGCATTTGGGCAGCTTTGTTTTCACAACACGCATCGTCGCGTCGACACACGCACACAGGTATAGTAGCCTAGAAGGTACGTACTCCATAATTTTGAGGATTTAATTGTGATTCTAAATGTGGGAGAGCCATGCTTCGGCATGAATGGGCCGGCTCGACCGGAGAGATACCACTCACATTACTCCGGTCGAGCCGGCCCATTCGTGCCGAAGCATGGTTCTCTCACACTTAGAAATGTACATAATCTTCACATTGTCCTTAGTAATTAGACTTCTATATATCTCTATTGTCAAAAGTCAAAATCATTTATTTCAATTAGACCAAGATGGCACTTTTGAACGTCAAACAACAAAAATTTATAAGTGAAGCTAGTTGCTCATTCCAAGGCGTAGATTCCTATGGAGAAGAACGAGCAAGAAACTCCATAGGTTACTCTTTTTCAATCAGGTTTTCAATACAATTCTCTAGTTACATAGTTTTATTGGTTCGATTATGTGAGAACAATGCAACACCTAAATCCAGTCAGAAGGACTGAAAAAGAAAATAACCTTGAGGATAATAAAATAAAATGATACAGTCTGGAGCTGACCAGTTCCAATCGACGGTGCCCGTTCACGAACATTTGGCGAAACCTAGCACCGCCCAACTCAACCATTTTGTAGGGAATCGAGCGATCCAATGCACGTGCCACCGCCAACGAGATCTTTGAGTGAGCATGACAACTCCAAGCTGACATAAATGCAATCTACTAGTCTAATTTGATTTAATTAATTACAGGGCTCTCACATTTACAATAAATTGTGCAACGTTTTAAACTATACAAATATTTAAGCAGCATGATTATATTATTACACAAATAGAATTCATTGAACATCACTGTGTTTCATGTATTATCCTGCGGAGCCGGACCAGCCTGCCTCCAAGCACTTTTATCCTCTATATAATCATTTAGTTTGTAGTATGCTTGTGTACATAACGTTTTTTTAATACATAGTTTCAATTTTCTTTCATTTAGATGCAGTATTTCTTGGGGGATTTTGTTATAACATTTAACACCGATTCCCATGAACGACTTATGTACTTTTGACAATCTAAAAAACGGCGGACTTAATCTATTCTTATGTCTAGTTTCATAATTGTGTCTGTCAGACACTTTACTAAATAAATGTAGGTTTTTCCTAACATACATAATATTTTCATAAATGAATTGACATGGAACGGTCATAATATTGATCTCCCTAAACCTTTCTCTGAGAGATTCGCGACGACCTAGGTTGTATATAGCTCTGACGGCGCGCTTCTGCAAGACAAAGATAGACTCAATGTCAGCAGCGTGTCCCCACAGCAGAATGCCATACGACATGATGCTATGGAAGTAACTAAAGTACACCAGTCTTGCCGTGTCTATATCGGTTAACTGACGGATTTTCCAGACAGCATAAGCTGCTGAGCTTAATCGTCCCGCTAGAGATGTAATATGAGGACCTCATTGTAATTTGTCGTCTACAGTAATTCCCAGGAAAATAGTCTCTTTTACAAATTCAAATTTCTCACTATTCAGTAATATGTCACATTCGTTATTTTTAACGTTTGGCAAAACAAATCTAATGCATTTTGTCTTTTTATCATTCAGCACTAAATTATTTATTGTAAACCAGTTTTGAACCTTCATCAGAGCACTATTTACATCGTCATAATTATTTGTACGTCTATTTATTTTAAAAACCAGTGATGTGTCATCAGCAAATAATACCAACTGTGGTTCATTCCGGAATAAATGCGGCAAGTCATTTATATAAGCCAAAAATAGGAAAGGGCCTAGTATTGATCCCTGCGGTACGCCCATAGATATGCTAGCACCCTGTGAGTGTTTACCTTATTTACTTGCACCTTAAGTTGCCTATCCCGGAGGTATGACTTTAATAGATTTAGCGATACCCCTCTAATGCCGTAGTGTTCCAGCTTCAGCAAAAGCGTTTCGTGCTCAACACAGTCAAATGCCTTCGAAAGATCACAGAATATTCCAATTGCATCCTGTGCTTCTTCCCATGAGGCAACAACACGTTTTATCAAAGCTACTCCTGCGTCAGTAGTGCAGCGTCCCCTGGTGAACCCGTATTGTTGATCATGAAAGATAGAATTCGTGTTAAAGTGGCGCAGCATCTGAACAAGCATCAGTCTTTCAAACACTTTACTAAGCACTGGTAAAATAGAAACCGGCCTATAGTTATTAGGTTCCGCGCTATCACCGGATTTAAACAATGGAACTACTTTACTGTGCTTCATCAAATCCGGAAAAACCCCTTGATCTATGCTTTTATTAAAAATGAAAGCTAAATGAGGCGCTATAGTCTCTATAAAAGCCCTACACACCCTAACCGACATTCCCCAGAGATCTTCAGTCGACTTAACTTTGATATCTTTAAACGCTTTAATGACTGCTTGGGGGTTTGTGTACTGAAACCGAAAAACAGAAGGGCATTCTTTAACATTACTTTTAAGAAGCTCCACTGAAAGAGTTGGAGATGATTTCAACGCTTCTGTAGTTTTAAGCGGTATTGAGTCATATGAATCGAAAATATTGATTATTTGTTGTAAATGAATCACCTACTTATTTATAATAGTAAGTACACACGTGTATTACTACGTTTGATAAGATAAGACAAATTTATTTGGGAATAATGATAAAGTAAATACTCGCAAATAATCGCTGTTCATTTAAATTCAAGGTTCGGGAACACATTTATAGAAAGTGGCAAACTCAAAACAGTGGTAATATGTAGTCTATGTATTATATATATGTATGTATTATATTATATGTATGCATATTTGGGATATATTATATTTATTATATAATTCATTTTAAGACCCTATACCCTTAGTTATGTATTATCGACTATAACAATCATGTCTTCCCTCTTTAATATTTTATTACCTTAACTTCGTTATCTACTTCATACTTTCTTTTTACAATTTTGCACCTACCGCTTTAACATTCTGCACCACCCAATGGTCGACTGTCAGAAAATGCCTACGGCATTAAGTCCGCCAATTTCACTATATGTGCAATAAAGTTTTAATAAATAAATAAATAAATAAAGTTATCTCCTGTATATATTACTAAATGACAGTTTAATCTAACTTGTCATTAAACTTTTATATTTTGTCAACATAATGTACTGTGCTGTCGCTTCTTGTGCCTTTAGGCTTAATTCACTCTGTCTCCTGCAGTAATTCACCGAGGGAAGTGGAAACTATCGTATTTTCTTCTCCTCTTATATCATCTGATTTATTTCGTTGCGAGAACCAAGACCTGTTTATGTCCCTGGGACGCGCCGGACTTCAGTGTTCCGGTGTTTTCATTGTTGTATCTACTGTGGAACCTGGCTTACAAGAGCTGCAGCGGTTTTGAGAGGTTGTAGCGGTTGTGTAAAAAATGAAATAATTTACTGGGCTTTACAAAAAAAATAACTACAATATAAGTTGCCTTGTATTCGTTTATATTTAGTGAGTAAAGACGTCAAGCGAGTACAAAAATAAACAAACTAGTTTTCAATTCTTAATGCGCAGGGATTCCCCCAAACTTGTTCCAAGGTCGAACGTATTGTGAATGAACTATTGAACGAATGGAAAGAAATATGCGGAAATATGAGTACTTATAATAAGCGTTTATTTTTTCCAGTTTAGTTTTTTCAAAACATTAACAACAAAAATTAAACACTAATCCTTGAATTAATATTTACATAGTATTATTGTATTGTTTAGACTATAAGCTAATAAATATAATACTTTTGACTGCCTCGTTGACTGAGTGTTCGCAAGTGTGACTGTCGGACAAGGGGTCTCGGGTTTCGATTTCTGGGTCGGGCACAGTATTACTGGGTTTAAAAAAAATCTCAGTAGGTAGTAGCACGGAGTCTGGAATTGTGCCCGGTACTTGGCAATAGACTCACCCCCTAGTACATGGTATTCAAAACATAAATAGTGAAAAGTGGGTGTTACATTGTACAGTGGCATTAAGTGCTGTAATGTGCACCTCTGTTTACCCCTTCGGAGATAAAAGGTGTGAGGTTATGTATACTACTTTTACTTCATGAAGAGTATGAAATTGTAATGTGTACACCACAATTTTTTTTTTCAATCATTGTCAGTTATTGCTCGTTTTTTCATTGTTTTTGGTATCCACAGAATCTGGACGAGGTACACATAGCTCTAGAAGTATGTCAGGAGCCGCGGGTGATGAACCCTGGAGCCGCCGGAGCCCTGCCCGTGCCTGGAAAATACAGCTACATACACAAGGTACCTATATGCATTCTAAAAAAGTTTTAGTGATATATTTTTACTGTTTTTTTTTTATTATTTACATTTTGTAATTGCAGGTGATAGATGGAATCTCAGTGGCTGTGAACCACGTGCAAATAGACTTTAACTGTGAAGCATTCACCAGCAGTGTTCAGGTAAGATTTGTAATCAAACTTGACTAGCAGAATGGAATATATCAGCCTTTTCTGCCCACGGACCCTTTGGAAATGAAGACCAGTTTTCACGGACCCCTTACTAAAATAGCAAAAAAATAATGGATTATGTATTTATTTTAGTGATTACAGATACGAAAAACAAAACAAATACAGAATGTAATTATAATATGAAAAATATGAAAAAAATAACAAAATATTAATGTGAAGGTTGGTGTTGCTTTTTTGCAACTAAATAAGGGATATTCGGGTTGATGTCGCTACTGCTTAGTAGTAGTCTGTAATCTCAAATCTGATTCTACTTTGTTAGCTGTTGTTGCGGCCCTTTTGCATTTTATGAGCGATTTATGTGTGGTCTAGATATGACACCGCGGACCCCCATAAATCGGGGTCCGCGAGTATATGTATGTATGTATATATTATAATACTCAATTAATAAATTTAATCTTAAAAGCCATAAATGAAGTAACTAGAACAATGTAGATACTCCTCGTGTAATACTTACCATTATATGCTACAGCATTAACCCCCATGTAAGTATTAGAGTCCCCCATCAGAGACAATTGAAAATCTCATTTATATCGTATATTTTTATGTAACTGATCAGATCTCAAGAGTAACCGTGGAGTCTCGGACGCCGGAGGGCCGGAAAGGAGACCTAAGACTGACTAGAATCAAATCGCCTGACACCGGACAACTGCTTATATTTAAGGTAACTTCATAGTTCATGTATTTATCGATTAATGGCACTGGAGTGAATTTATTCTTAAGCAACTTCTGTGTGACTCCTTCGCAGGAGGCTTAAAGATATCTTTGTTAATCTAAGTTGGGGATCCCAGAATTTGATGCAGGTGCTAAGTAGAGTGCATTAAGCTCGCTCTCGCTCTTTTTTCTCAACAGTTCATGCGATATTCAACCCTATATCTTTTGTTACAGGAGTTAGAATGGCAGAGCGCTCGCATAGAAGCCAAAGCCCACGGCGCAGCCAACGCCAACCTCCCGCCCTTACGACTGTTACTGGGTAACACACACTGTCGGATTGTCATCAAGAAGAGACTGTCAGGTATAAACTATTTACAACCTTATTTTCAATCTGATTCAATCGGTTTTAGAGTGTACCAGATGTTAATTAGGTTACATTTACTACGCGAAGAACGTCGTGTGGCAAATGATGCGGCGCGCAGGTGGTACTTTCATTGTACGTTTGTCGCGGAATGCTATTAATAGCTATGAGTCCTTAGCATTACTTGACAGTAGTTGAGTATAGCTCGAATACTGAAATGCTTCTTAATTTTAAATTGTACCTTCTTTAGTATCGTGCTATCGTCGCTTTATAAAGAATTTGTTGTAACAAAACTAATCTTGAGACGCTCTCAAAATTCAAATTACATACATGCATAACATCACGCCTATTATCCCCAAAGGGGTTTTTTTTTAAGAGGGGAAAATCCCCGAAGGGGTAGGCAGAGGTGGACATTACGGGACTTAATGGCACTGTACAATGTTAACACCCACTTTTCACTATTTATGTTATGAGTCCCATGTAATAGGGGGTGAGTTCCTTAAAATTTGTTTCAATATTTAGAAATTACCTTGCCAAATAGTGACGTGACTATAAAAAAATGTTTTCACAGACTGTGCAGTGATAGGGTCTCGTCTAGCGATATGTCCGGAGCCCCTAGCGTGGGCCCTGACAGACGGACAGCTCCGCGCCATGTTGGCGTGCGCGGTGGCACTCGCCAAGCCAGTGCAGAGAGCTACTGCCGCCGCTACTAGGATCAAAGCTTTACGGAAGGTAAGGAAACCTTCAACTTCTTTTTCACCAACCTCTCCTTAATTTTAAGGAACCCCCTAAGCTAAGAACATTTTGGTTTACACCAACCTATAAGTGACATCTAACAATGTGAAGTAAGGAGTCAGTTCAGGCACTAAGTCACGCTTAGTGAGTTTTAGTTAAAAGATGGTTTAGGAGTGGTATGTTAAAATTCCCATAAATATAATAACATCTATATTAAATACGTAGCCAATGTTACAAATTAAAATCCCCTCTCTCCCTCCCCCATCTCCAATTCCCAAATCTTTCAATCCTCAAATCTCCCAAGAACAAACCCCCCAATGCAATTTTAACTCCTCTGCTGTTACGAATGTCCATGGGCGACACCGAATACTTACAATTAGGTAATGCCAAAGCTGGTTTGCCACCTTATCCTACAAAAAAAAACTCGTTTGACTCAATTAATACCATTCAGACCTAGCAGAATTACTTACACTTTTCTCATTATTTTCAACCCAGATCGAGGAGCCTCGCGAGCAGATATCGAGCAGACCGGCGACGGGCGAACGTGACATACTAGCGCGGATGTTCGCCAAGCATGACGTCAGGGAGACCTCGTACCATCTACTGGCGCCACGGATAGACCTGCATCTATGTGACGATCCTGGATGTGAGTCATATCTCATGATACGTACATAATTAAATCTATGGCAGCCATGCTTTTGTACAAATGCGCCAGCTCAACCGGAGTGATACAACGTGTGAGTAAGGTTATCGGAGGCCAATCAATCCAATCCCGTCCCTCCTAACCCTCCTCCTCTCCCTCTCTAAAGGTTGGCAGCGCACTTGTAACTTCTCTGAAGTTGCAGGTCGGGTTAATTAAGTGGATTAAGTGTGGGAGAGCCATGCTTCGGCACGAATGGGCCGGTTCGACCGGAGTTATACCACGGCCTCACGGAAAAACGACGTGAAGCAACACTTGCGTTGTGTTTCGTTGTGTGAGTGAGGTTATCGGAGGCCCAATTACCCCCCTCCACAGTCTCCACAATCCTCAAATTTCCGATTCTCAAAAGGCCGGTAAAGCACTTGTAACGCCTTGGTGTTTCAGGTCTTACCTTGCCTTGGTTTTACCATCAGGTGATCCGTCTACTCGTTGGCCTCCTTAACTCACAATTAATTTCTTACTAAATATTGCTCAGGTAATTTTGAACTTTATGAAATGTTCTTAAAACAGTTGTTATGAACAAATTAAAAATTTCACAGTGGGTCGTTCAGAAAAGCCGTCTCTATCCAATGGCGGTGCTCTGCAAGTGACGCTGGTCAGCATGCAGGCCGACCTGTTCCCATACCACAAGGCGTCGGACGACAGGAGACATTGGCGAGGTTATAGGTTAGTAAATGCTGTTCTATAAATTTAACGAAGGAAGAAAATTATTGCGTTCTTGTATTAGCAAAGGTAATTAATAATCTCCTTTTTTTTTGAGGGGGAATATCATCCAATGTCTTCTCCCGCCCGGGTGAGGCGGGAGGGAGTGTCAGACTCTTACTGACTAAAAACCACCCCGTTCCTACTCCTGCACTTCGAGCCGGAGCCCCGGCAACCCGTTAAGTCTTCCGCGGCTCCGTATCGGCATTAGCCCTGTTAGGCCCCATCTGTGGTGGTCTGATGGCTCCTTGAGGCGCGCGCGGAACGCGACGCGCCGTACGCTCGGGCCTGGTTCTGGTCGGACGGCGGGTCACCCGCGCTCGCCGTCCGCAGGCCCGTGCTTACGGTGGCCGGAGATCGTCTCGCGATCCCCGAAGCCCGAAGTGTCCCCGTCGCCCGGAGTGAATTAATAATCTCCTGTCACTACAATACAGTTGCCTAAAATTAAAATTCGGTACCGAAGATTTATCACTGTATTCGTTCAGTTATATCTTTTATTATTATTTATTCATGTCTTCGGAAACATTAAAGAGTAATGTATTGGCTATGTGCGCGACGGTGGCGCCGCGTAGCGTTTACAACATTTGCGGAAGCTGTCAAATAATAACAATGTTAACATTATAATTTTCTTTGCAAATATAAATAAAACCAATGATTAAAATATTATTCTTTACATTATTTAAGTGCCATTTATTCAATAGTTTTACTGTAAAATGAAATAAAAACCGGGTTTGCATCATCCGCATTTGTTTCCAATTTCTGCCGTGTTGTGCGCTGCGGTCGTTATCTGTCCGCTACTCGCTTTTGCACAAGACATAGCCAATAGGCAGGAACTAAATTTCTTTTAGAAGATTTTTGAAATACTATTTCATTTGTGTTGTATTGTTTACAGGGAGGCGGCGACTCCCCACAGCCAGTGGTTGTCGCAGGCACTGTCGTCATTCTGCACGACGCTGCTAGACTCGCTCGACCCGCGCCCACTCACTCCTAGCTCCAAGGTACTTCATATTCTAAATATTTTTTTACAAGTCCCCCACACCCTCCCAAAACCGCTGCAACTCCTGTAGCCAGGATCTACAGTAGATACAACCATGAAAACACCGGAACACTGAAGTACGGCGCGTCCCAGGGACATGAATACCTGTCTTGGTTCCCGCAACGAAGCGAATCAGAAGATATTATAAGAGAAAAAAAAGATATTTATAAAAAGTAATGGGGATGTTGACAGGGTATAAAAATTAAAAATATAATTAGTCCGTAAGTTAGGTAATAAAAAAATATTAGACACGTATTTTTTTATTTTGTCGTATAATAAAACAATACTTAGATAAAACGAGTTAAAGTTTAGGAGTGGGGGGTAAAACGTCATTTCTTAGTATAAAATGTACTGAGAAGTGACGTCACGCGACATTTCAAATCAATATATCTTCAAAACTATTCGTTTCCGTGAGAAAATAAAAAATACGTGTCTAATATTTTTAAATAATCTACCAGACGGACATTAAAATAAAAATTAGTCGTCTACCCCATTCTGATTGTTGTCGTGCTACCCCGGAGGTATAAGACGCCCGCTACCCACATCGGTTCAAGTTCGAAACCTACCAACGCCAAGTACTTATATGACTATTTTCGAGTTTTTAGTACTTTCTAAAATTATTTAAAAGCCACTGATTGACAGTGAATGAAAACATCGTGCGCAATACTGGACTTATAATTTCTAATTATAAGTTTGAAATCGCCAACCCGCATTGAGTGTGTTGATTAATACCTTACCTTCTCCGTGCGAGAAGATCTCTTTGGTCAGCAGTGGCCACTTATACGCTATTGCTAATGATGATTCTGATTGAAATACAAACTAGAATATTTGCTTAAGCTTTAAATTAAATTCTATTCTTACTTTTTACTGAATAAAAGTAAGAGTAGAAGTTTTCGGTTGGTGCGGTGGCTGGGCAACCGGCTGCCGTGCAACGTGTCGCGTGTTCGATTCCCGCACGGAACAACACTTCGTGTGATCCACAAATTCATGTTTCGGTATGCGTATGTGAACTTGTATGTTTGTAAACGCACCCACGACACAGGAGAAAATCCTAATATGGGGCGACGTATTCTAAAAAAAGTGTCAAATCTTTGCATAAAATCTTCTTACGTGTGGTTCTGTGTTAATTTGCAGATGAGTCAACCCGAGAAGTCGGAGGAGCCAGTCTCTAACGGCATCAAACACAAACAGACTCCCACACAACACAGCGCTTCCACTGCTCCGTCCACTAACTCTACTACTGCCTCGCAAGGTACACACTAACAATTTCAACCTTATTACGTACGTGGTATAAAGTTGAATATTTATCAGCAAGACGCTGGAGACAATTAATTGTTACTTCTTTGCATATTGTTTATATATTTTCTACCGACACGACGACATGTCATGTCGACATGTACACGACGCAAGCGATAACCCATTGATTTAAACTATACACTAAGAACCGATTTTTTTGACATTTGACAGTTATTAGTATGGAAGAATTATCAAATATTCAAAGATATTGCTCAGTTAAAATTTAACTAAGCATTGAAAAATCGACCCTGAGATATTTAAAGCTTATTTTGTATTGCAGCGTCGCCGACTAGAACGCGCATACTACAGCAGCTCGGCAAACTGATGACGACATGTCTTGTTCTTAGGATAGACGACTTCACTGTTTATAAGGTAACATTTCAAAGCAATACTTGGTTTGGGATCTCAATCGCGTTTACGGTTTAACGATTGGGGGAAGGGGGAGGGTGTTGAATAAAATCTCACGAATTCTCACCAAGGGAGGGAGGGACAGACAATTTAAAAAAAACACCTCACGTAATTTATGGAGTATAAGTATAAATAAATGTTGTGGAAGGAGCCAGTGGATGCAAATGACGAGAGGTCGTTCGACGTGGAGGACCAAGGGGTTTTTTTTTAAGGGGGGAATATCATCGAATAACTATCACTTTCGGTTGGATTATTCCACACCATCATCGACAGCGGAAAGACCTGCTGGACAAAGGTCTATAACGGTCGCGGAGAACCTAACGGGTAACCGGGGCTCCGGCTCAACGTGCAGGAGAAGGAACGGGGTGGTTTTTAGTCAGTAAGAGTCTGACACTCCCTCCCACCTCACCCAGGCGGGAGTAGTCATTCGATGATTTTCTGCCGTAAAAAAAAGTCATCCCATACCCTGCCTGTCGAGCGTACGGCGCGTCGCGTTCCGCGCGCGCCTCAAAGAGCCATCAGACCACCACAGATGGGGCCCAATAGGGCTGTTGCCGATTCGGAGTCGCGGAGAACCTAACGGGTAACCGGGGCTCCGGCTCGACGTGCAGGAGAAGGAACGGGGTGGTTTTTAGTCAGTAAGAGTCTGACACTCCCTTCCGCCTCACCCAGGCGGGAGCACTCATTCGACGATTTTCCCCCCTAAAAAAAAAAAAATACTTTGCCTGTATACCAAATTTCGTCAAAATCCGTTCAGTAGTTCCAACGTGATTGCCGGTTTGTCTGTCATCTAAACAAAGAAACTTTCACATTTATAATATTAGTATGATTGCAGTTCAATATCAAAAGTGACTAAATCAATGAGTTAAAAAATGTCTCTAAGTAGTTAAATTACACTATCACCAAATGTCTGTTAATATTCCAGGTATCGACGGGGTCCAAGAACCGTGACGCGCCCCGTCCTCTAGTGAGCGCTGAGAAGGCCACGCTACCGGGCGACGCCGGGCTACTTCACGCCGAACTTACTTTCTTCTACTATCCTGGAGATGTCTGCTTCCCTGGTGAGTTCTGCTTGTAATTTACTTACTGAGAACAACAAAAATAATCTAAATATATTCTGTCCCTCTTGGTCCTAATTGCGTAATTCAAGGATTACGTACAGAAGGACTACAGTTTTATGAATGGGAAAAACATGTGTAATAATTATTATTACTGTAGTAGGTGTACATAGAAAATGAGCACCTCTAATCTCATAGAATCATATTATTTATATTTTGTATACGTCAAATTATGCCAATGTTACAATTACAATTTGAATTTAATTAAAACCACAGATAGAACTCTGTTTAATAATAATACATTAATAAAACTAAATTATATCTTATACTATTATATAAAGCGGAAAAGTTTGTTTTTTTGTTTGTTAGTTTGTTTGAACGCGCTAATCTCCGTAACTACAAGTCTGATTTAAATAATTTTTTTTGTGTTGGATAGTGCATTTATCGAGGATGGCCATAGGCTATAAAACATCACGCTACGACCAATGGGAGTTGAGCAGAGCGTGTGAAACTGGGCGGAAGTTGCTAGTTATTAATAATAATAAATACTACTGTGTCCTCAGTCCCAGCCCCGAAGCTGTACGTGCAGTTGAGTCCGGTCCGTATATCCGTGGACGTGAACACAGTAGTATGGCTGGGCGCCTTCCTGCCGCACGTCGTGCCCCGCGGACAGGACATGGACATCGAGGACGCGCCGCCTGCATACATGGATGTTAGGATGGAAGCTATTATGCCTAAGGTAAGAAGTTAGTCTGTAGGTTAATGTACATTTTATAATTTAAATAACGCTTCTGAAGTTTAGTGATTTGTTAGTATGGGCCCAGTAGAGCTGATACCCGATATGGAGCCGCGGAAGGCCTAATGGGTTACCGGGGCTCCAGCTCGAGCAGGAGTCCAAACTGGGTGGTTTTTAGTCAGTAAGAGTCTGAGATTCCCTCTCGCCTAACCCAAGGCGGGAGAAGTCATTGGATGATCCACCCCCCCCCCACACACACACACCCTACAAAAAACAAAAAAAAAGTCTTAGTATAACTCAAAACTAATCAAGTTACCTCGTCAAATAGTTACTTAAGTACGTCGTAAAGCATAAGAAATTAATTGGTATTATTACTTCCAGTTGGTACTAGAAGCAGGTCCAGAACACGTATCAGCGCAGCGCGACAGGCCTCGTGAGCTCCATCTATGTACTGCGCGCGCTACGCTCACTAACGTACGGGAGTCGCCGCGTGCCAGTCAGTATACATTTCTATTATATTATATTTTGATGTAATCTATCTCTATTTCATATTTTTATACTCTATTCTTAAGTTAGTATAACTCGTTATACAGTGCGGATTTTTATACTTCCAAAAAGTTTCAAGTCAAAGAGTATTTGGGAATCTGCGTAATATTTCCTCCAACCCGCATTGAGCAAGCGTGGTGATTAATGCTTTAACCATCTCCGTGTGAGAAGAGGCTTTGCTCAGCAGTGGGCATTTATAAGCTGTTGATGATGATCTGTAATATTTCCTCTCCTTTTCTTTACTATCAAACCTAATCCTATCACAGGCTGATTATTCAAGTTATCCAACTTTTCTTTGACGATCGTCTTTTAAGACATTTTTTTTTTTAGCTGTCTACAGTACTTTCTTCTTCAAAAGCACGCCAAACTCCAATACAAGAAGTCTGTACATGATGGTTCATGATTTTTTTTTCCTTCCTAATGCTATCTGTCTTTCTGACATTCAGCACTACTTGTACTCGTAATTTTAGTCTGCGAACTCTTGGGAATATGTTACCATCCATAAGATGTTGCGCGAGTATGTTTGGGTGTTTTCTTAATCTTTCCTTGTAACTTTTTGCTTTAAGGCTCATGTATAAATTTTCCAATGTAGGTACTATTAGGCTATATTTCTTCCAGATTCAGCTGGTACGCGCGCAGACCTAGCGTCTATACTGGCAGCATTGCGCCGGTCCGCGCCGCCCCGGGATCAGTTCCCGTGCACGGTAGACGACATGGACCCCATACATGAACAGTTTATTTTACATGCTGATAGTGAGTATATTTTGCCTTAGAACTATAAAAAAACATGAATTTGTAACGGGTTTTTTTGCTGAATAAAATTTTTTTATGTCTATATTTGATATGTAAGTTCATTTGAAATTGAATATTATATCTACCTTTCATAAGTAATTTCTCAATAAGTAATTATTACGTAAATTATATTACTAAATACGTTTATGAGCAACGCCTCCGCGCCGCGCACGCTCGTGACCTTGAATTAGAGTCCCTATTTGATTTGAAACTAATAGCGCATTTCTCGAATGATTCACGTGTGTCGTATATTTAGTTAATGAAGTATTATTTTTATAATTCCATAGACTTGGACGACATAGACCGCGGTACAACGATGAGTCCGGAGCTATTATGGCGCGAGAATCGCTCAGTATGGTGCGCTCGCGTGGAGCCGCTGTGGGCAGACTTCTGCGGCGCGCGCGCTACTAACTACAAGCCTGCGCCCTTGTTGGATGCCACGCCGCTTACTGCTTGGGTAAATATTAAATAATATAAAAATATTTTATGGTGGATATAAATATAATAAATGTGTATGTAATCATGCCTTCATTACATAGGAGAAGGCAAAAACTACTACTTATACTCCATTTTATACAAATTAAATTGAGTTGTACGTACAATATAAAGGTAAGGACTGCCTCGTTGGCCGAGTGGTCGCAAGTGCGACTGCCGGGCAAGGGGTCTCGGGTTCGATTCCCGGGTCAGGCAAAGTATTAATGGGTTTTTAAAAAAATCTCAGTAGTAGCACGGAGTCTGGAAATGTGCCCGGTATATGGCAACAGGCTCACCCCCTATTACATGGGACTTATAACATAAATAGTGAAAAGTGGGTGTTACTTCTGTGTGCGCCTCTGCCTACCCCTTCGGGTTTAAAGGCGTGATGTTATGTTTATGTATAAAGGTTAATACAACACAAATTACTTAAAATTTTCCCAGTTATGTTTCGCGGACGACTTCAGCCGTATCTGGATAGTGGCCCGTACGTGTGGCCTGGCCGGTCTCCAGCTCAACCATTACCAGATGCTGTTCCTCATGAGGCAGCTAGAAAGGATCTCCGAGATGACTGCCTGGCTCGCTCATGATGCGGAGAGGCAGCCTGATGCTGAAGATGGGTAAGTATCCTGGTTTTAATGGCAAGCCGAAGTTTGACACACAATTTATACTTCGTGGTTTGAATCAGGAAGTGTAAATTATGTGCAAATGACTATTCTACTGGAACTGTGGTGTGGTGAGAAACGATTAAGAGTGAAATATTTTGCCATTTTGTCTTCAAAGCCCGAATTAAATACACAGGTTGCTTATTGGCAGCGGTGTTCCATAGTATAGGCCGCATCATCGCTTACTACTAGGCGAGTTATTAGTCGAACGCTATGTGAATGAAAAGAGTGTTTTCTCGGCGCAAAGTTTCATACAAACTGGAAGTCTATACCTTATAAAACTACGATCTCCGGCGACCGTAAGCGCGGGCCTGCGGACGGCGAGCATGGGTGGCTCCCCGTCCGACCAGAACCAGGCCCGAGCGTACGGCGCCGAGCGTTCCGCGCGCGCCTCAAGGAGCCATCAGACCACCACAGATGGGGCCTAACAGGGCTAATGCCGATTCGGAGTCGCGGAGAACCTAACGGGTAACCGGGGCTCCGGCTCGACGTGCAGGAGAAGGAACGGGGTGGTTTTTAGTCAGTAAGAGTCTGACACTCCCTCCCGCCTCACCCAGGCGGGAGCACTCATTCGATGATTTCCCCCTTAAAAAAAATACCTTAAAACTATTAAACCGATTTTAATTAAACTTTAAACTGTCAAACACCGAGCGGTCACCGGTGACGGCAACCTATTGTTCTATAATTGTGTCTATAATGACGGTACTCGACGAGTTAAGAAAGATATTTTTATAAGTCAAAGAAACTGAAGAAGCATTCCTGATTCAATACGTTTTATCCATAGGACCATTGTAGTTGGTGTAGTGGTACCAGCAGTGGAGCTAACATTTGTGCTTCCATCCAACTGTCCTGGACAGGAGTCGTCCAGGGACCTGGACAGCGTGCCTTTAGACTCCTCCAGCTTGCAAGACTTGAAAATGGGTGGGTAAATCTGTCTTTTACTATTCTGTTGTGCATTATTGTTTATGAGTGCTCTTTTCATTACTTCTACTCTGTTCTTTGTTTCTCTTCTTTACTGTAAGGAGAGGTAAAAGATTCTTGTTAATATAAAGGATACTATGAAGAAGAATTAACTATGCAAAAATTTACTTCTTGCAAGACATTTATGAATACGTGTTCAACTAAACCTACATAGGTAATGGTTAGAAGTAGGCAGGAAACATTCTGAAGTCCTGAAATGTTAACATTTTCCTACTACTAATTCTTTTAAATACTTAATTAATATTGATGATTATGTATCGATGGCTATTGGCTTTAAACAAACGCCGTATTGTTTGTCAAAAAAATCTAAAGTTAAAACTCCAACTCGTTATTCGAGTCTAAATATTACTCAGCAAAAATTGACTTCTAAAATAAACAAAGTCAAAGTCAAAATTATTTATTTCAATTTAGCCAGGAAAACACTTTTAAAAGTAAAACAAAAGTGAAGCTATTTGCTCATTCCAAGGTGTAGATTCCTATGGAGAAGAACAAGCAAGAAACTCCATAGGTTACTCTTTTTCAATCAAGTTCAAACAAAATTCAATGTTATGTATTTACCTCAACCTATTCTACTTTTATTATTTGTCTATACTATTACTTTATTTAAGTTGTCTATATATTTACTTTCACGTTCTTCTATCTGGGTGTTACTGGGCAGAGCACCAAACTGTGTCCACGCTAGGCGCGTCCACGCCGCTCGAAGAGAACTGCAGTAAGTTTTGGGTTCGAAAACATAACAAAAATGATCCTCAATGTCACTCCACTGCATTTAACCTTACTAACACGATAGGCTATTAATTTTTTTTGTTTGACGTCATTTTACTAACTATTAAAACAAATTTGTGCTTCAGTAATAACTCATTTAATTTTGGTCGAACAACAGTTATGCTTTTGGGACCTTGTGTTCGGTTTCAGAGTTGTACAAATAATAATAATTGGGATATTTTGTTATGAAAAATCTTAAACAAACATCTTTGTTTTAAAAATTGATGTTGTGCTTGTTTAGCAATTTATTTGCTTGCCAAATAGCATTAACTAAAAAAAATACACTTATCACTTCATTCGCGACATGTTTTCTTGTTACCTGCGGGAATATAGTGAAAATATCTAAATCGTGCTATGTCTGTAACATAACATAACTTTTATCCCCGAAGGGTTAGGCAGAGGTGCACATTATGCCACTGTATAATGTACCACCCACTTTTCACTATTTATATTATGAGTCTCATGTAATAGGGGGTGAACCTTTTGCCATATACCGGGCACAATTCCAGACTCCATGCTACTACTGAGATTTTTTAAAAACCCAGTAATACTTTGCCCGACCCGGGAGTCGAACCCGAGACCCTTGCCCGGCAGTCGCACTTGCGACGACTCAGCCAACGAGGCAGTCTGCTATGTCTGTCTAATAAGAAAAACGTAAAATCGGCAGCTAGTTCAATATTATCAATATCTAGTCTTTCACGTAAAGCAATTGATTGTTGTGTGTCTGCACTTTGGTTACCTACAAGCTCCAACTTTTTATTTATTTTTTCACTCTTGCACTATTTTTTCTTCTTTTCTCTTAAAGAAAGTAGATGTTCTGTGGTAAGAATAATAATAATTATGTGTTGTTCTAAGCGCTGCTGTATGCTAATTATTGGCCACTTTGAAACTTGAATAATCATGGCAAATGTTTAACTTTTAATTAAAACTGTAAACTGTCGCAACATAGAATAATATGCAAGTCGCTAAAATTAAACATTACATTTAATGTAATTTTAAAAAGTTAAAAACTTTCCCCTTGATGATATCCATTTTCCCTTTTAAATATTTTGCTATGATTATGTAATCAACATAACTAAATTGAATTAGCGTTTGCTTTTAATTCCGGTTTTTGCAAATGAATACCAACTTTGTATAAACCCCAGTAGGTTCTGAGGCGACAATGGCGCCCTCTATGATGGACCGCGACAGCGGCGTACTGGCTACCACCTCCGTGGAAGTCTATCAGCCTATACCCATTGAGGAACCGCCTCCACCCAGCCCTGGATTAAGTTTTGGAGGTAAGATGCTGTATATTTTGGAAAATTACTGCGTTTCGTGCCTACAATCTCAATCGCTTGAATATAATTTATTGTTAGCGAAAATGCGTATTTTTTTTTTTACTCGTGTTGTAGTTAGCTTAATGTACTAAGTTAAATTAGTTAAATGTTAAATGTACTTTAAGTTAAATTAAATACTGTAAGTTAAATTAGTTAAATGTACTAAAAAACAAGTTAAATGTACTAAGTTTAAGCTAAACAAAGTACTGAAATCTAAGGTCAGTTGTCTATGAGATGATTTTCTTAATTTATGAATTTACATAACATAACATCACGCCTCTTAATCATCATAATTAACATCAGTCATGTTCTTACAGGATTCTCATCAATGCGTCGCGGGTTCACGTCGCTAGTGACGTCAATAGACAGCGCCCTGACGCGCGACGACACACGCAGTGACGCGGCGTCCACGGCCAGCTCCGACAGTGACCGCTACGTCGTCGTCGGCTTGGCGGCCGAGTCGCCTGATGATGCTGACATGGCATTTAGGTAAATCATACTTTCTCTTGGGAGAACCTAGGAGCCGTCCCGACCGGAGTAATACCACAGACTTACAGAAAATCGGTTGGAAATAATGCTTGCGGTGTATCTTATCTTTTGAGTAGAGTTACTGGAGAAGCTAATCTCTCCATCTCCAATCCCTAATCTACAAATTCCTGAAAGGCCAGCAACGCACTTGTTACTCCTCTGGTGTGGCAGGTGTCCTTGGGTATACAAACGTGTAAAAAAATCTTTACCTTATCAGTAAATGTTAATAGTATTTTAAATTTAACATGATTTCAAATTAATATTTGCAGGGAGTTTGAGCATGGACGCGCAGCATCATCAAGCGGCGTAGAGGTAGCAGCCGAGGTGGTGGAACGATCCTCGTCACCAAGCGACCACTCTGTGACCAGCTCTTGCAGGAGAAGAGATGTCGTATGTTTTTCATACTGTTATTTAAATTATAGCAGAGGAGTTTCTTAACACTGGTTTAAACTTGGGTTATTAGTCCTAGTCTTATATGAAATAAACATACAGGATTTTTTTATTATATATGATTTCTAGTGTTCAAAATTACCACCATACTAGATATTTTCATCAACCGTTTGACTTGTGATAGAAAACAGTTGATTGGAGATATTATTGTCGGTGATCTGTGTCTACACACCACCGTTTTATTTTTTATTCTCATAAGAACATGCATTGATGCAGAATTCACTTATTGGTCTTGGGACGTAGCAATGTATGTTTAAATAGGGATTATTAGATCTTTAATATGTTTTACCTTTTGTGGAGACATGCAATGAAACTTCTTTATTCAGTAAAATCCACCTTTCAAACGATATTATATTCAAAATCTATCGCTAAATTCGCAACAATCCTCCCTCAAGATATCAACAAGTACTTGGCGTCTGAACAACATACACATAGTTCACCAAAGCGGTGGTGGAAGGACCTGCCTTCGACTGGCTGCCGACGACCTGAAGAGTGACGAGTGTAACGCTATACCCTGGGATGAGTTCCAGGTGAGTTCTGGCATCGATATCCTCGGTCCATGTGTTTGGCTGATGATGTGAGCTACTTTTTATAGTTGGTAGGTAAGGAGTATCGTTATCATGTAATGACCTAAATATTGTTGTTTATTTTGATAGTGTTGAACACCTTTTTAGAAGCTCCCTGTTCAATATTCGAAGTATACTATATTCCTTCTACAGCTTAAAGAAGGAAAGACAAATAAAGAGTGGACAAGATGAAGCCTATATTTTCAGTTTTAAAAATGAAAATCTGTCCGCCTAAAAGTTAGAATTTGATTAATCTGAGAAAACAATGGAATTGTTGCTTTCCAATTGGTTTGTCATTGTATTCATGATTGACAGGAAATAAGATAATTTGATATGGATTTTATGACAAAACATTTTCAATAGAATACCTACCAACTACGAAAAGTTTAAAAGCAAAAGTATCTATGTGTAAACAAAATTAATTGTACTGAAAGTGTCCAATCTCCAAACTTGCAAAATTGACCATACTGTAATTCTTTTTAATTTAACCTGGACGTTTTCTCTACAATTTTCAAAATCCAAACATCATACACATTCACTGGTTTTTTGATTTTACCACACCTATTTTCAAGAGATTCTTTTAAACTAAACTAAAAATAATAATACTTATCAAAATATGACATTCATACATTATTAACCTACAACAATTTACTACATTTTATTATTTATTTAAATAAAATAATAATAATAAACATAATTTACAATACACAAGTATGATTTGAGAATTTATTTATAATATTAATTATTAAAATAGCATGCGTCGGTACAGTCCGCATTATTTTATTTTCTGACCTTACATTCTTTGATAGTCTTCCATAATAGGTCGAGGCAGTGTCGTTGTGGATTATTTGAACTTATAATTTGATCAACAAGAATCATATTAGCTTGGTAGGGTACTATGAAACTAGACTGAAAAAATGGAATTACTATTTTCGTAAGTTGCTCTAATAAGTACCAAATAACTATGACAAACTCACAGAAGTAAATTGTATGTATAATTTATCTTCGAAACTTCACATATAACATTATTTTTGCAGAAAAGCTATGTGTATTCCAAAATACATCTAGTTCGGTCTAGCCGTTTGTGCGACAACACGAACATAAAATAAAATTCGTCGACATTCTTCTTTAAAACAAAACGATTAAAGACTAAATTAATTGAAGAAGCTTTTGTGATTTTTAAAAATATTTGCGTCCAAACGACGCTGCCTCATCAGATGTGCATGACTGTATCATCACGATCATTGTATCTCGTACCCAGTAAGGTGTATCGCTGTAATACTAAACTATGTTGATAAGGCTTCGGGTTTACGAGCGAGCGACTGTTGAACGACTGTATTTTAATACTTAAAACATACATTAAAAATAGATTAAAATACAATTACATTGACAAATATATATAATAATAATAATAATATATAAATATTCAGGCCACAACATATTAAATTGTTACTTGCGCAAACTCAGCGCTACTGTAGCGCAAATGTTGACGGTTGCGCAAAGGTCGTTTGACAGTCGCTCGCTTCAAAACCCGTCCTCAAACTGGAATGCATCCATTTTATCTCTAACTATATGTGTCTATGTGTGTTTTTTCCTCTATGGCAATTCCCGCCCGCTCGGCTATCGTGAACCGAAAGAACCGTCTCAAGGTATTTAGCTACGATCTATAGATAATCTATAGATCATTTGACACGATGTAGTGGTATCATTATGTTGAGTGCCCATAGATGTAGAGGTTATGTGTCGTAGCCAAGGGGGCTTGTCTGTGTATGAGTGAGACAAAAGATGTTTCTGTTTCTTTTTGTTTTATTTCAATTTTGTAGTGGTTGTGTTTGGTTACAATATAGTGTAGTCTTAAAATTAATCTGACTTTTATCAGAGAGATCACTTATATTGTCTTGTTTCAATATTTTTTCATACTTATAAAGACTAAATACTTGCTTTGGATATACCTTACGGTTAATCAAATGATCTATTTCTCAAGAACCAAACACAATTACCAAATTGAGACCAGAAACATCTTAACAACTGCTTCGTTGCTATCTGTTACATGTCCGCCATTTTAGCTTCGCCAGCGCCATCTGAAGGCTCAGGTAGGAAGCCCTTTGCTGACAATTTATTCCTACATTTCATTATACCCTAGTCTTTGGTAACTGGAAAGTGAAAATAAACTTTCAAAAATATATCCATAATTTTGCATGATATAAAATTATATAAAAGTATACAAATTCTGCTTTATTTCAAGTTTACTAAAATAAAAGTCCCCATATTACAATATTGTCAAAAATTACACATAACAAATAATATTTTAACTAAACATATTAGTATTATGTATTCTTTAGAATTTCTTCTGCGCTTCTGCATGATTGAACGTGTTATAGAAGTATGAAAAAAGTTTTGCACTGATTAATATTTGTAATAGAATTTTTAGCTAAATCATTACCACTTTAACAAATATCATTTTTTTATTCAATAATGGTTAATGGTGGTATAAATTCCACACGAAATAATGGTTTTAACTTAAGTACCTATTAATAACCTCAGCAAGCTAAATACTTTTTCGCCAATCGAAAATCAACTCTTATGTCCAAAAAGTGCACAACTTTCTTCATTAAGTGTGATCTAAATGTTGCATGTCCCGCACTGTCCTTTCATCTCCATCCACACAGTGTAAAGGTGTTTGTGACGTATATCCGCTTCGTGTGACGTTGTAACCGTTTTAAACTGTCAAATACCAAGCGGTCACCGGTGACCGCAACCTATTGTTCTATAATTGTGTCTGCAAAACCGGTACTCGACGAGTTAAATACCGGCCGTTACTTTTAAACATAAACCTACATTCCACTAATCAAAAATTACCTTAATATACCTCAACTTAAAGATCATTCTTGATCTTCTAATTCAAGTCTAGTGTTTGAAAGTATCTGCCGTCCCCAACCCATGTCGTGATCCCCCTTCCTCCCCTAAATTAGCCCCTCTGAACACAGAACAAGTTCTCAATGCGGGCGCGGGCCTGGTCGGAGCCAGTCGTCTCTGAGAGTGATGAGCTGGCGCCGAGAAATGAGCCTCTAGTCGCCGCTAGACTTGTGAGGACTCAACTGCCGAGAGCACCTGAGGATAAGGTATGTGAAGTTTGATATTGAAATCAATGTAACTAGGTTTTAAAGAAATTTATCTCCCAATAAAATCAACACCTTAATTGGCTTTGTAAAATTTTGTAGACGAAACATTTCCATTAATTGAATTTTGGTGTTAATGAGTCCGAATACTTTACCTCGAATGTTAATAAGTAGATAAGAATTCATACATATTTTACTGAATGTATTTTATAACATCCAAACAAACTTTCTTCTCATTTTCTCCAGGGTCTAGCACCATTCGAAGAGTTACTGGAGGCTCGGATCCGTGACCTTAGTATAGCTCTGAACATGAGCACAGCGTTAGCGCTCGCCGAGTTGATTGAAGATGAAGTGGTCGCCCCGCCTATGCCGCTTGAGGTAACAAATTACTGTATAGAAAGAAAAATAAAATAATATATTTGTAATAGTTTAAATAAAGATTGCGCATTGCACCATCAGTTGCGCAAGTACACAATGTTTTGCGCATCATAATTTCATATCCATATTAGCATACTTGTTTGTTTAATTACAAGTAGCGACCATTACCTACCACCTAAATCATCACAAATATACTTCCAGGTCCTAATAGAAAACGTGAAACTCCACTTAATAGAAGATAGACCGACGCGTTCAATATCATCACCACCGCCTCAACCTCTAGACATCGACCTGACTACATTAAGGATGACCAGGGACACTGCTGGGGTTGTTCGTTTAGGTCCTCCGGTATCCACACCTTCGACCATAGCGTCTCCAGCCACGCCGCAACCACAACCAGAATTAGATGAAGCTAGAGAGAAGATTGATAGGCTGAACAGGGAAAATGAGGAGTTAAGGAAAAGGCTCGTCACGTTGGCGAGGATAGCGGAGGATAATCGAGAGTTGAGAGCGTGAGTTTGACCATTGTTTTGTGTTTTTGTATGACAATGGGCTGACATTTTTATTTAGTGGTAAATTAATTTGTGGTAAGCAACAATAACTTTGTATCATGATTCTTAAAGTAATGGGTCCCAAGTTCTGGTCCTTCTATTCTACTGATCTTTTTTTATTGTAGCCTTACATACAGTGTTGTTATAAAATAAAATACTTTTTGTGCTCCTTTCTACAGTCGGTGCTAGTGTGACTTGTTGATAATATATCGTGTTTTGTTAAAAAGAAACTGTTTTATTGTTTTTATAAATGATATTTACAGGAAAGTAGAAGAAGCGTCAGTGTTACGGCAGTGCGTCCACTCGGCACAACAGGAGGCAGCCAGTTTATTAGCTGACAAACAGGAGCTTTTGGAAGCCATGCGTATTTTACAGGTAAATATTACTTTTCAAAGTATTTATTATTACATGACACTTTGTAGTCTAACGCCCTAACACTGAAAGGCTACTAAATTTTAATTTGTACTTAAATATCGTGCTGTCTCTGTCATTGTACAAAGAATTTGTAGAGACAGAACTATACTTAAGCGCGATTTCAAATTGAGTAGCCTTTCAGTATTCGGGCGTTAGGCGTTTTTGAAAGTTTAAAAGAATGTGTTATTATGTTGATTAATCCTTCGGATCAGACCTCAAATGTTTTTCAGCTAATCACCAAATAAAATTGGATTGTATGTTTAACGTAAGTTAGGGTTCATATTCATGCGAGACACGACAAGAGTATAATACAAAAATGAAGACGAAATAATCCAACTTGTAAACTTCTGGTGGCGTATTATGACGTCTTAAAGCCTAAGTGGTTCCGTTGAGGGTTCCGGAAGGTTTCTTTCCCTCAATGGAACCATTCTGACTGTAGGACGTCATAATAACCCCACTGGTCGATGGACTGCCTACCTACAGGATAAATGAAGCTACATTTTTCAATACTCTAAATTTTATCTTCCAATTTTCCAGGAACAGATATCAGGAGGATGTCGCGGCAAAAGATAGCGGTCGCGAGGCGGTCCCCCGCAGGGCTGCCTCGACTGTACAGCGTGCTGCGGCGACCAGCAGACGTAGACACATACACGTACCAACCCTGGTACCATGCCAAACGGTATATTCATACTTTTGTATAGGATAATGGACGGAAAATGTACGCTTAATGTATTGTAAGCAGCATATTGGTATGAACAAAAGTTTTGTCATGTTTATAACTCTAAAACGGCTGTACTGATTGTAATGAGATTTAGTTGACAGGTGAAAAAGTTACGCTTATTGTATTGAGCAGCATATTGGTTTGAAAAGATACTTATGCATGAAACAAAGTCGTAATAAAGTCATATTTATAACTCAAGAACGGCTGCACTGATTTTAATGAGAAATTGGTTTCAAAGAGACGACATATGGAAAATATACCCGAAGGTCGAATTCCTTCAAAGAAGTACATGAAATGAAACAAAGTCGTGTTTGTTGAAGAGATCAAAATACAGATTTAATAAATTTTGTTTGAATAATTTAATTGTCCGATCTCAATTCCGCTCTAAAATATGGTTGAAGTACTTACATCAGCATTTATAGTGATATTTTTGTTATAAATAACTAAATAAATTGTAAAGAACGGCTTACTCGCGTGATAGATAAAAGCTCTACTAATTTCAAGTCACACCAGGGCTCTTGGCCATAAGCTGGGGACGCGACGCAGCCAACTCAGTAGATGAAACGGTTAGTTCATTAGAGCCGGCCAATTAAAGCACCGAATGCATAGTCGTTTCGATTACTGTAAATGTAAAACAACTACGTACAAAGCCCTATGACGTTTTATCAAATATTTCAAGTATTACAACATACAAAATAATAATACTTAATTCATTTTTTAAAGTTGAATAAAACTAAATTGGCTGCTATTTACTTATTAAAAATAACATTTCATTTTACTAAAGACTTCATAAACCTTAAATAAAAAAAAATGTTATAAAACTACCTATATGTTGCATTTTTATAAGTGTAGCATACCTGACTATATTTAACTAAATGTGTGATACCCAGAATCATGTCGTAGAATATAGATATGTATAACAATGTTATGATCATAAATAAATTGGCCATATTATAATGTTGTGTGTAATTGTAGTTTGGTGTAAATAATAAAACTTCCTACAGCCCCAAAAATCTCTTTTTCAATTGCATATTTAAGGATTTTTAAAATGTTGAGTCTTTATATATTTATTATAATAAACATCTGAATATTACCTCAATGTGAAAATTAATAATAGAAATTTATTCTCAATAGAAATAGCCATAGTTAAACAAAAGATCTATTCCAAAAATGACGTTAAAGAGATCTGAGAACCTAATAAAACTATTATTGTACAGTAAGTAATAATAGATACTATTAAATATTTCTCATAACTTATAAAAACTGAATATTTCCCTATTCCATCATGTCAGATGCCCAACTGTTACTTTCCTGTCATACAAAAACTTTTATTTTATACGAATCTTGATAATTTCGGATGTGACTCTTAGATAGTTATGTATTAAAAATAAATATGGCTATGAGAGAGTAGGTAGATTGAATTGGTCAGCTGCTGTTGTAAAGATATTTTAAATAAAAACTACTTAACAAGCACTATGAGGCTTTTGATGTACATTATCGTATCGTAAACTATTTATAATGTAATCGTTCAATATTATTTTGGTGCCAAAAGCGCAGACTGTATTTTAAATGTATAAACTATGATTTTTTATTCTTTGAACACAATAGAATACAATTTTATTACCGTTGCGTCTTCCATGTTTTTTGTCGATCCATGTTTAAAAAGACGTTCCAAATTCAAACACTTACATATCCTTCTATCTATAGTATGAAGAGTAAAAATCATAGATTTAAACTTTGATTTTAATGAGGTTATAAATAAAAGTTTTATATTTTTTTTAAATGAAGTGATGCTTTTCGTTTGTTTAATCTTAATGTATTATTGTACATAATTTTATCAGGTGACGTGATGTAGCTATTTTTTCGGATCTTTTTACTGTTTATTGATAAAATATTTCATTATAAAAAATTCCATTTGTATAAGTTTTGTAAAATTAAGACGTGTTTAGTGGTATTTTTGATACAAACTAGAAAGGGATCAATTTCAACACAAGTCCTTCGGAAAGTTTATGCTTATTAATTCTATAAGTATTGTAAAATACTTGTCTAAATGTACTCGTATCCAATACAGCTAGAAACGTCTTAAAATTCTATGGAATATAAATAAAAAAATATCAAAATATAATATGTATAAATCTTCGAAGAATTCAGTGAGAATTTTTATAGAAGTTAACTTTTGATAGTACATAGGTATTTACATCTCTATATATTTAGTCGATTTAACATCTGTTGCTGTGCAGTGTCTAATACAATCATGTTGCGTTCGTGTCTCGTATGCTACTTGCTGTTAAATGGTGGTAATAAAGTTTAAATTTTTTTTAATACAGTTGAAATCCATCAGAGATATTTGTATACAGATTTGTATTAGTCGAATATATTAAATCCACTTTTCATGAATCGATTGTATATTTCAATAAGAAAAGAAATAAAAAAATACTTACGTTTAAAGCACAAGGCATGGCCTAATTATATATCTTCGATAAACTCTTCATCTGTTATTAATCGCATTTTATTTTACTACTGAATTATTACTACCAATTAACAGATTTTATATCACTTGTTAAAAAGCAATGTATTACCATTTGGTGTAGCTCTATATATCATTATACTTAACTCTTTTACTATGTGTTAGGATAAAAAACTTGTGCCTGTAATAATTAGGTACATATTAATATAATCCGCTTTATGGTCGTTGCTGCCTTTTTATACTCTCATCTATTTAATCGATGTAACTATTAAGAAACTTTCCCTTTGTTCGTCTGTCTTGTATACGATAAAGTGACATTTAGTCGCTGAAAAAAGTAGTATTAAAAATAAAGAAAAAAGGCGGGAATCGCCATCTTTTCTATTCACGCCAAAAAGTCACTAAATGTCATTTTGAATCGTTATTTTTTAATACTTTTTTTTTCTGTAAGATGATTGAAGGTACTCTGTCCAAGGTATGCTGTCCCTTCGATGAGAAGACGTGTGAAGCTGTGAAGCAATCTGACTTTTAAAACGTGTACCATAAAGTTGTTGCGATTTATTTAGTTACGAAGGAATTGTTAAAATTAAATTCAATATTCTATAATTTTGTGTTTATTTACTTTATCGTTATAAATTTCAGGAACCTTAAAGTAGCCAAAAACATATAAACCAATACCTGGGGGCTGACTCTTGAATCTAATTCCGATCGTTCGACATTGGTATTGTGAAATTTCGAGGTATAAAAAAATAAGTTTTTATTGTATTGAAATTGCATTGAGATCTTGGTAAGTTAGGACACGGTTAGCGGCTAGCGTAGTAACTAGATATTTAGGCCACGGGTTCGATTCCCTCATAAAACAAGATTTTTTTTTATTTTAAAACGCACCCAGAACACGACAATGAAAGGGTGAAAATTAAACATCAAGATGTAAAAAAAACTATCCGCACGTAAAGAGTTCAAAATTACAACAATGCGAACATTTCTATTTTAAAAAATGTTTTGTTCAAATACAATATCAAAACGCGGAATTTGATTAGTAAAATGCAATATTACCATTTATAAAAATTTACCCCCATCGTGGAAAATAACAGTATGCGTCATATTCTCATCTATAAAGTTATATTATTGAATAAACCAGAAAGACCAATGCGGTGATTCTATAATACCAAATTCAGGACACTATGTGGATAGTCATTAAAGTACTTACTTGACATTATTGTTTACCAGTGATAAATTAATATTGTAACAAATAACAAAAAAATCAAAGTTACCTTTAAGCAATCGATTTATCCGAGATAGAATGGATAAATGGTTATGCAGACTGACTTTAATTTTTAATTTTTTCTGTCTATAGACATTAATTTTATCAAGGCATCAAAGGGGGTATTAGAATATTTTATTATGGTAACACGAGCACACGTGAGTCAAGAAGTGGGAATAACGTGACTTTCAAACAGTGGCAACATTTTTAGTGATGGCCGATGTTTCAACTTGAACGGGATGCTAACGACCGTTGCCGAATTTTAGTGCTGAAATAAATCAAGTTTCTCATAATTCGGTGTTTTTATGTGAATATTATAAATTCTATTAACATTTAGTGTGATATTGTGTGTTTATTAGTGACTAAATTTCAAGTGTTGTTCAGTAAAGAATGTTTGTTGTGCCCTCGCTATAACAGGATCACTGGATATTAAAATATTGGATTACGTTTTGCTGTTTATTTAATTGTTCTGGACAAGAGGTAAGTTACTGTCCTTCACAATTTTATTACTTGTTTTGTCAAAATCTTATGTGTCGGTTTTTTATGCCACGAAAGCTGAACGCGTGATATGCGACAGCCGAGCGCCCGGGCAAGATAACGGAAGATTATACTAGAGATTGCAAAGATTCTGATAAGATTCCTTTCTTTACATCAAGACGAAGCCATAAGTATACACCATAAAACCAGTCTTACGCATATAAAGCGACAAATTCCCGTAAAAACAAGTTTGAATGTACCAAACACTGAATTGAACATGCTTCATGCTCTATTTCCTTCTGAAAACTTTGATATAAATTGAGAAATCGCAGTGAGAGGTATTTACGTACCCATTAGACATTTCTTGTTACACATTCTACTTAGTTCCGCACCACAAACTTGACGAAAAAGTCATATTTTCTCTATAAATATTAGGTTATGAAACTATTTTTGTCCATTGAAGTTGTACCAAAGTTTTCAACATTAATTAAATCAATGTTATTTGCTTTAAATTGTCAAAACAGAAGTTTTTTAATACATTAAAGTCCTAACATTTCTTAACTACTTAACTAAAACTGAAAGTTTCTAGTTAATTTGAAATAACTTTTTTTATATGTAATGTAAATATTTTTTTAACTGTCATTGACACTTATCTGATGGCCAGTTACATAGACACCTATTCTTTTATAAATGTTCTTGACCTAATGCAATGTTTCCTTACTAAGAATTTTCCCACAACAAAAAATATGTTGAGTTTTAGTAATGAATTTGAATTTTTAATATATTTGATATTTAGGTATTGTTCTGTTAGAAATGGAAATAAATTAGGTAAGTAATATGTTATAGTATTGTACTTAATTAAAAACATGCATAACATAAGTACATTGCATTGTAGCCATTATTTTATTAAGTTTCATTACTATACTAACTAATTAATTTTATCAGATTCATTATGTAACATGAAATGAATATGATTCCTATTGGAAATTTTATACTACACTAATATTTTGTGTTAAAGTTAAACATTTTTAAATGAAAACTTATCAATATTAAACTGTCAAACACGATGCGGTCACCGGTGACCGCAACCTATTGTTCTATAATTGTGTCTACAAAACCGGTACTCGACGAGTTAAATGTAGCTAGACAATTTGTTGAAATTCTGTTCTTGTTTATTTTGTATTCTCTTTGAAAACAATTCATTTTACCATTTGAATATAGTTTTGATTAAAACCTATATTTAACTCGTTGAGTACTGTCATTATAGATACACAAGAACAATAGGTTGCGGTCACCGGTGACTGCTCAGTGTTTGACAGTTTAAAGTCCTATCACATAGTTCAATACTTAGTAGCATTATGTAATATTAGCAGACATTCAGCTACTTTGTTGTTGGTACATAAAATTGTAATAAAAATGAAAATGTCCTAAAATAACCTTATAATCTTCTGTGTAATCCTAACTTGTGTTTTCAAATAAATGATATAAAAAATCAGTCCAATATTTTTACCATTTTTTTGGCTAAACAGTTAAATAAAATATCAGTAGGTAGTTATCATAAGCTACAGTATTTATTTCATATGACATCATAGCATAGATAATATAAATGTGTCATTACAAGGCCACTACAAGATAATTGCCAATAGTGGATCTGCTGGGATGTAAGGCTAATATTAGATGTTATATGATTAAGTTTATACCAAGCAGTACTTAACTTGAATATAATTATGTTAGCTGTGGTTACCTGTAGCCCAGATATTTACATAATTAAGTATAATCTTAGATTATTTTAGTTATACTGTAATTCATAGAATGTGTCCTGTTTACTTGCATTGATTTAGTGAACAATGCTAAAAATAAAATGCATTTTTTTATTCTTAATGCAGCCATTCAGGGATTCATTAGACTGGTATGTTATGTCACCTATATAGCGTACATGTTTGATAAATCTATGTTTTGTTTTAAAATATTTATAATCCATAATATCCACTTGTATGTTCATTTCATTGCAGTGATCAATAAATAAACCCTATTATTATGAAAGAAAAATGTGAAACAGCAGCTCTGTCATTTCCACTTCTTATACAAATAAATATGTGACTATGTTTGGTATTAGTATATCTGGTACACATTAAAAGACACCTTAAATAAAGTTCAAATAGGTTCAAGTTCCAGCAAACTAATAAATGATGCTGTTTTTATTATTCAATAAATAAAAATGTGTATTATTTTATACAGACATAAAACCAGTGGGGATTTACCACCCATCCTGCCTATAATATTATGATGAACCAAGTAGTAAACAAGAACTAAATATATCCTTATCATCGTACTTGCCCTTTTCATTTTCATTATACTGGTATTGTACTATGATAACCAGATACTAGGTACTATGACATGTGAACTACTATACTTTTACTTGAAAGTTTAGCTCATCTCAAACACTTAGGTGGTGCCTATAAAATATTGTTTCGCTTTTTTACACAATAGGACATCCTACAGAAGGTTCACTTATTATTTGGAAATATTGGTGAGCAAGGCTCAAATTCAGATATTATGCAAAAAGCCCAGTAATGTTTTTGTGTGGTTCTGCAAGTCCTTAGCATAATTTGTCAATTTCAAGCTGTTGTCTTTATGTAGTCTATTTTCTCAGTTACCTGAACTATATCCAGACAATGATTATGTATTATGAATCATCAATTTTCATGTTCTAATTCAGTTTCCAAAGTACTTAGTTCATTTCCTGAATGGATTGTTAAAGACATTAACACACTAGTTTAATTTTAGCAGATTGTATCAGTAGACTGAGCAAGCAGTCACCTAGTTGGCAACACTCCATGTTTACCATCATATCACGAAAATAATGTTCTATGATATCTCTTTTTAATAAACCTACTTCTACTTTAGATAGTAGACTTTATTAGTTTATGGTCTCTTTGGAAATAGTAAAAAAAACATGATTTTATTGTTTTTTTTACGATCGAGTATCGTAAAATTTTGTTTAAAAATACATGGACGTCCTGTCCATGTATTTTTAAACAAAATTTTAAAAAAAGAAACTCCTAAATGAAGATGATAAGTACCTATTCCAGTTTCGATAATGTTATTGAAATTATTTATCTTTCATTTATTTTATGACATGACGTAAAATATTTATGATTCACAAAAATGCGGTTGAATTCCTGAAGGGCTGGCTCATTCTTTGCTCCTGAAGCGAGATTTTACCCAAGACCTCTTACTAAGTTGTCACCTTACTACTCCAACAAATACCTAATTTTGTGTGACATCAAATTTATTTAAAGTAAAACTACAAAATCTAGGTCTACATCAGTCCAATAAAAAATCATAATTTTCAGACCAAAATTCTAATTTCGTTTGCACTGATAATTACGCGAACAATTTTTTTGCTAGCAAAAACAGAACCAGTAGGTAGGTAGTATGTAAATATACCTACCTAGTTATACCGCTCTGCATACAAGCTATATCAAATAGTAATTAAATACGTACCATTCGGGTCGTCCATGATAACGGTACCCGAAATTGCCCGTCATTTGTTTTTTTTAATCACCTGTCTATGTTAATATGTTATAATTTGTTTCTTACTCCTCTACTATAAGAGAATTCGTATTAACCGCTTGACTATATACTTATAAGACACTATAGTAGAAAATAGATCGTGCCTCGCGTAGATCGGCGTTTCTAGATACTACAGGTTAAAAGTTGGATGGCGTGTCATTTTACTTTTAAGGGGAAAAACTGTAGATACTGTACCAATTCCCTAAGAAAGGTATGTGCAGAAATTAAACCCAAAAGAAGTTACTTTTGGAACCGTTTTTTACGGTCTCTCATTAAACCGTTTAGGTTCAAGACTAGTGTACCCTGCATGAAATCAATCATCACTATCCATTAACGTGCGTAATCTAATTCTAAGTCTAAAAAGTTTCTAAAAAATAAAGTAATCCTTACTTTACAAGAGATTAGTTCTTAAAATCCCATTAAAATCCCTTCTAATGCCTCTGCGTCACTTCAGAGGCCTGAGGCCTGTAGTTTCACGCTACAAAGATCAATGATTTCATTCTTATCTTTCCCGTCTCAGAAAAAACAAATACCGAAATAAATGTCTGTAGAAACTAAAATGTTTTACAAAAATTGCTCGTTCTTGTATTAAGCAAAAAATACAGCCGTTACATCCACCACGGCCTAATAAATATTGAATTATAGTTAAACCAGTGGCTATGTACAAAATCTATCTGAGCCTGGTAAGAACAAATTTGTATTCATATTGTAACTAGTTAAGCAAAACCTGACAACATGAAAACAACATTTAAGTATGTAAGACTGAGAACTTTTAAATATAAAAGCTACATATTCTATACCTACATATTTTCACGAGGTCATATCTGAGGGAATGATAAGTCTATAGTGGTTAATTGGTAGTAAACAAAAATCAAATTAAAAACCCCGCTTACAACTACCTATACCTAGGTAATCCAAAACAAAAAACAACATCAAACGACCTGCCTATCGAAAATGGAGACATAAGCCAACTTAACCACATCGTGCTTCGACGAAATTCACCCAAACCTTCAAATCTAGCAAACTATCGCGAATCATCTAAGTTGGTAATCTGGCTCGGCCCAGATTAAAGGCATCAATGGAATTCGGGATTGGGATAACGGCCGGTCTGAACGGACGCAAGGCAAGGTCGTTGTGCCTGTCACCAGACCGGTTCGCACTGTAGCAACGTTTACGTAGCCGATTTAGCTTGCTGAGTGAACAAAAATGTAATACTGTTTATAATTGGCTAGGTTCTCAAGTTGTAAAAAGCTTTAAAGTACAAGAAACAAGTTTTTGATTGTTACGTGTTTTGGTTCAATCGTCTCCGATAATATGCAATCACAAAATAGCGTGAAAAATGATAACTTTTAACGGTTATTTGTGGGATATGAATAGCTTTTTGTGTTCTGAAGTGTGAATAAGAAACTCTGATTGTAAAGAATTTTTATTGTAATGTAACAGCTGACAAGGTTACCTTACTGGTCAAATCTGGTGAAATTACAGCACGAAAAGAATAAAATATGGATGAGCTAAGAGTCTCTGTTTTGTTAAAACTGACACGGATGATTAGAATGTAGCCGATATTTTCCTCAATCCACCCATAAGCGGCTTGCTTCTCTATTTATAAAATGTAGACCTGTTGAATACCTCTACACTTTTCTATTTGAACGCACATTACTGGTAAAAGCTCTCGGGAATTGTATTACATAACAATCCTGTACCGGTTCATTACTTATTGACACACTATAACCATTATTATGAAACTCTCCATACCTATGCTAGAAATAAACTGTCACACCATCTTAAACTATCTAAGACACTCTCTGGTATAATTTTAAACTAATCAACCACACACTTACTCATAATAGTAACTTTTTAATGATCCGAAGTGCCCGCATTTGAAATAGCAACACCTAATTGTGTTCTCTAATATACCTACGCGTATGTCACCCAGGTAAAGTAACATTGCCGCGAAAACCTCCTTGAACTCGTAAAGTCGTGGTGTAAAATGACAATATTACTTTTTGCTTGCCACTACAAAGTATTCAATGCACATTGAGCAAGAGAAGCACGACAAGTTTTGCTTGTATTGCGATTTTATTGGGTACTTACTGCGGCTAAGTATCTAGTGAATGACTCACACAAGTACAAATGGGACATATTTGACATAGTTTTTACTGTATTACACATATCTTTATCTTCTAGTATTAAAATGCTATTATTTCTGTTGCATATTATACCATTTTAAACGAAGGAAAAGTTAGAGAGACAGACACTTTTACTTAAACGTGTGTTAAGATAATGACAGAAAAAATCGTTTGGCAAAGTTCAGGTAGTTATCTTTCATGGCGTATTAAAATACAAACCCATAGGGAAAAATTGGGCCCTAATGGATTCTGCTTGAAATGACACTTGGGCACACCTATGGGGACAGCTATTAGAGGTCAGTGCTCCAAAGAACTGGGGACGTCCTTACATTTGATACGCGTTATGGCCTTGATTCACGAACGATGAACCTTCCTAAGTGAATAATATTGATCGCCAAGAACGTTTGCCAGTTCATTCCACCTGGTTGTTTTACTTCCTACCATTGTGACATTTTGAAGAATGCTTTGTAGTCATTGCTGCATGCACCACTGCTCAAGGATAGGTTTTAATAGCAAACATTAGTATGTGTTTAAGGAAAACACTCGAAGAGAATATAAGTATAGTTAGAAGAAAATCTTCGGACGTAAAGATAAAATTCAAACAACTAGTCACTTTTTTTTTTTAAGGGGGGAAAATCATCGAATGACTGCTCCCGCCTGGGTGAGGCGGAAGGGAGTGTCAGACTCTTACTGACTAAAAACCACCCCGTTCCTTCTCCTGCACGTCGAGCGGGAGCCCCGGTTACCCGTTAGGTTCTCCGCGACAACAACTAGTCACTAGACTTTGATTAGTCAAGACTGCAAGTTATATTCTACAATTTCATGCATTATTGTTTTGAACTAAAGTCGGAATAGAATTCGCTATAAATTAATTTGGAAAATATCAGCTCAAATAACTTTTCTGGCAAGACAAAAGAATGTCATCTGAACGAAAAGACTGACCCAATTTCAATGCAATATTTTTAGAGCAACCTCTTTTCAAATGCAAATTCTGTGCCAAAAGAATTTTACCAAAACATCTACCGAGTATTTTGGAATTCACCTTGGAACTTGACATCATCATTGAGGTTTATTAATAAGAGCTGAACGTTCAAGCTCAAGGCATCGTAGCTTCATCAGAATCATTTATCATAAACCGGGGCATGTGTCAATGACTCGCGCCGGCTCAGAATAGACTTCCTAATTACTTAGTTGTTTCAAATACGAATTAAACTGCTACACACTCAGACGGTTCAGTTGTGATAAAAAATTTCGCCTCTGAGTCATTTTGCATCACTAATTTAAAAACTGGTAAAGGTTGATTGCTTTTTGGGAATTCCAGAAGCTTAATAAATTCCATTATGAGCAATTAGTTCCCTTTGATAAGATACTCGTTTTACTTATGGAATCTTTCTGGTTTTTGTCAAATGATGTCTTATAAACCTCGAATTACCACATCAACATTTTTTGTACAAATTATATTTTGAAAGTCTGGTTTGTGTAACTCGTCTGTCACGGACATTTTGAGGGATCATTCGTTTCATGTTCTCCATATAAGTAGCAGTTTGTCAGGCGTGCATTCTCATGATTATCAAAACCGCACTCTGCAAACTAGGCCAGCTCATCTATTATACCGTGCATATCATCGTGCGGCTGTCAAACCTGCGCACGCCATCGTCGTATTAAGTAACATCATGCAAACACATCTTCCACTTGTATCGGTTGTTGTTCCCATATGTAACATACAGACCTTGGTGAAATTGTTTATTTCGAAACTGCAGTGATTCTCCGGCCGTCGAATAACTAATGATAGTGGAAGCACGCTCGACTGCCCGCCATGTTGCAACCAGGCGCCCAGGTTATTTCCGGAAGCGCTTAGAAATTGGACCGTGTGCGGTTTGCTCGTCCGTCCGCCAGTTTCTGCAACAGACCTTGTGTAACGATATTCAGCGATAGGTTTAGTTTCGTTTCCTGGATTAATTAAATACCGTTCCCGTTATTAATTAAGCTGTCCGAGAACAATTTGTCCGATTTTGGTAATTGCTTCTTATCCTTCAATTATAAATTCAAATACAAACAGGATAGAAACTAAACTGGTCCATTTGAAACTATTAAAACTTTTGGGGTTTGGTCTCTGTACCCTTATAAATGATTTACATAGTAATGGATTTGAGAACTTGAGTTTTAATTAAGTAGATTAGTTTATATACGCACTTAAGCATTCGATCGTAAGACTTCCATGATTATTTTTATGGTGGTATTCAGAACCACGGCCGCACCTTTGGTTTATATGCGTGAAGTTGGCAAGATTGGAATAGCCCAATTTGTGGTGGAAGACCACTTATTTTAATTTGGTCTTGATGTAAGCAAAGTTTTCTTTTGAACTTTTTATATTCTTCATTTTTATTATGTTTTATTATTATGTAAGGCGGGTATTGCTTCCTTGCGCGTCTGGTGTCGGTATTATAAAATTGTAGGTGTGCAGATCTCAAACAAGTTAGTTGTTATGTCTTTATTTCTGTTCTAGTTATTGAGGCAATCCAATTTTCAATCTACAATCCGAGTTTAGGAAAAGGACCAGTTATAATCACCATTGTTTTTGAGACTTTATTCGAAAGACATGTAATTTAAATATTTACGGGGGTCTGCGTTCAAGAATAAACGGTAATGTTATCAGCTGATACGACTATGTAAACACCAGTAGCATATCTATGTTCATTCCATTCTATGGCTATTATCTATTGTAATATAAAAGTAAGTGAAGTAGTGCGTAGATAAAGATTTATCGATGCACTAACCTACTTAGCTGTCGGACTGTTACGTTATCGCGAACAATGCTAATTGCTGAATTGGAAAAAAACGATTGCGAAACACCACTGAATAGAATTATGAATGCATGCGCATTTTGATGCTTGCACTGCAGAAATGCAGAACAAGTACCACAAATGTTAACTTGACGTTTGAGTTGATATTTTTAGCAATTAATTCAGTATCATCAATTTTAAGGTAAGATACAGAATCATTGATCTTGTGGAACTTATGGAATTGTTTTGTTATGAAGACTATCCTCAGTCATAAGAAAAATACTCTAATTATATCTATTCAATATATCTAATGCTACAATAACCGTAATAAGATGATTTTACACTTCCAATCATTAGAACTTAATAGGCGTGATGTTATGCGCAAATTGGTCTGGAATCCGGATCTTCGCCATTTTACGAGTAGCAATGATGAAATCTGATTTGGCGTGAAACGTGATTCATATGGCAAGGCCGTTATTACTGGGCATCTACACTGTTGCTAGTGTCATACATTTATTACACTTTAAATTACTCCAGAGATACTTTCATATAGTCTGGTTTTCCTGCCGTTAAACTAAACCTAAAACTGCAAGTCAGCATTCACAATTTCTGCAGCAGTTAACTCAGTATTGCGGCTCGTTCGAGTCTCATAGTCATTTACCGTGAAGCAGGAAGAAATACTTTACACCCATAACGGCTTGTCATCTTATTTATTTACAGTTCTTTTTTACCGTAGTTCTTAATGTCGTTTATTTCTTCCATAGTATTGCCAAGGCCTTCCACAATACCAAAACATCAACAAAATGTTCTTCTTCCTTTATTGATTAAATTTGTACCTGTTATTTGCATCTGTTTTTAACTTCGATTGCGGACCTGGCTACATAAATTATTCAAACCAATTTTAAACTTATGGCTTCGGGAATAAAGATTATTATGGTGTGTTTAGTGAGCTGTAGGCTCTGAATGCGTGGGCTGACGGTATGTTAATGGTCTCGAGTCTTGAAACATGTTATTTTAGTTGCGTTTCGCTTTCCGTTACTGTTGCGTTGGTGCAGGAAAGATTTAGTGTGGAAAATTGAATAAGACGAGTGTGAATTAAGTTATCTTTTTGGGCGGACATTTTTTGACCTGAATGGAGAAAGTAATGTGAAAGGGAAATCAAATCGTATGTTGGAACTCCTGGAGATAAATTGCCATTGGTTTCGAGATGTTAGCAAATAAGTTTTATGCAAATCTTTAAATATTTTTTTGCTTGTTAATCTGGTATTGACACTGGTAGCGAGAACAAGTCTATTTCTTCAACACGGTGAGCGGTTCCAAAATCCCAATGAAGTTCAATGTCCTTCAAGGTACCTCATTAATATTAAATATTAATTAAACTCAATATTCATGCTTACGGATATACAAACAAATGTTCAAATATTTATTGAACACCAGCCAATATCATTTTACTTTATGGAAATCCTCAAATAACTGCCATTCGACTCTTATTGGAAAGTTCAAAGAAAATATTGGTTCTCTAAGTCGGATGTTTTGTATTTTACTTCAAATAAATCTTTCGAACAGAGATCTGAACGTGTTGGTATGCGCTTCAAAGAAATTTATACAAATAATGGACTTTGGCCTACAAAGTTGTTTCGAGATGTAAGCGTTTTTGTGGAATTAGTACCAAATAATTGCTCTGTAGCGACTAATATAGACTATTGTCAACCGATTTATAATTGAAGAATAACTTTAGTCAGCGGTAACGTCACTATCAAAGTGGCCTGTATGTTTTTAATAGGCACTTTATTAAAGAAATGTATGCTCGAGGAAAACAGTAAACACACGCTTAATGTAAGTTCAGCTTATGGGTAATCTAATATGATAGTCTCAAGATATCCGCTTACCATGAAAGGTAAATAATTAGAAGTTTTAAACTTAGTACTTAATACGCTTAAAATTTAAACCGACCAGTCTTCATTGACCGTTTCATACCGGTAACCTACTTGCCTATAGTTAAGGAATTACAAACTTTAATCAGTCCCAAGTCGTGTGACAATATTCTGTTTGAATTTGAACGTCAAACAAACTGTTGGCCAAGCTCATCTCAAAACTGTGTGGTTGTTGTTGAATGTGTACCTATTTCCTATTAAAAGTACTGTCATGGAAGTTAGTCTTTGGTTTGGGATTCTTTTTACAGATAACGAAATGTGTAAAATAGGTGGTGGACGGTGGTATACTTGAAACTGTGAGAGAGATGAAACAGCAGCAGCTATTGATGCTCAAGATGGCAGTAATGTGTAAACAAAATTTATTTTCGTATAATTTACATCAAACGAGACTCGTAACGCCAAAAATTCGTCAAAAGAAGATAACAAAACAAGACATTTATTCCCTTTCATTGCCTTTGACGTAAATCACAAAGAATTTGATTTCAGAAATATAAAAAAATATGTTATACGTTAGCATTTTTACGCGTTGACGCGACACATTTTCGCTGAAAGATTTTTATTCATGAGTTCGTAACGGAATATTTATTTATTTTGAAAGGGAAATGTACTGATCCGTTCTACATATAATAAAGGTTGCCCTGCCATCTTTGATTCGGTTCTAATCCAATTTCCCGAAGACTGATCAATAGTCATATACGATATTAATTCCGTCTCTTAAACATATTCTTGCGTACGGAATCCTCTTGCTAGTTCAAGGCAAATGTAATTTCAAAGAAACCTTTTTGTAGACCGTTTCGTGGCTCTTTTGACATCTGTCTTACTCCCAAAAGTTTGACCTCGTTCCTTTGAGATCTTTTAATATCCAAGAAACTACTTTTTCCGGATCGTATGATGTAAGTTTAATCGTAAGGATCTGAACAGGCTATGTTTTAAATCGTTCCATAACAAGCTTCGGATGATGAAAACTGATTAAAAATCTAATTTAAATTGAACCATCTCCCCTGCACATTCTCTATTTGATAATGAAAATTGAAAGCTGCCAGGTTAACTAACTTCATTATAAGGTTAATTAACGCCAGTATGATACTAGTTATTCATCCGCATAGTAAGTCAACGACAACGCACCTGTGATTCCTCTGGTGTTGCGAGTGTCCATACTATCAGATCATCCGTCTGCTCGTTTGCCTTCAATTTTATAAAAACATCTTAGTTAAAACAAACTTAAGATTTGATAGATACCTAGATCATACCAGATTTCTTGAAAGTAAAATATTACATCCTTTTCACATGAATATCAATGCGATAGGAATAGTAGGGTACTTAGCAAATTGGAATGTGTGCAGTGGATACAAGGACGGTCTATGTATTACCATAGCAGGTTTAGCAGATACACTATTCAATTGATCTCCTTGCAGATTGCTTATTGAATTGAGCTGATATTTTGTGATTGTATCTAGATCTACGTTATCGACGGAGACGGTACTAGGCTACATTTTGTTTTGTCGTTAATCAATGACAAATAATAAGATTCAGACATTTTATTCTTATCCTGTGATGTTAGATAGTTTTTGGAAAATATAGACATCTAGCCTCAGCAGTCTTTCTTCATCCAAAAGAAAGGAGTCTGTCAATCCAAAAGGGGTCTGTTATATACTTCTGACTAATTTTAGGTGATATTTGCCTGAAAGTTTGTTGTCAATAATTAACTTTAAACTTTGATTGTCTCTACAAATCAAATTCTGATCGAATAAAAAATATTTACTTACCTATTACGTTTCACGCACTACGATTTTTCTAATAGACGGGGCCTCATTAAAGAAGTAACTGTCAACATCACTATAAGTAGGTAATTAACATAATTAAAATTTGTTAATAAATTTCATACCAAACCGGTGTTTATTTTATAGCGGTCTTAAAACTTAATGGCGTTTTATACGACATTTTTTTCAATAAAATTTTAGGAATTGTCGCTCTAACACGACATTGTGCCTTCAGCTAGCTGTTTATTTTAATTATGTTGCTTTACTTGTTTATTCGATTGTTCACAACTCACTTTTATTAACTATATTGAAAATATTAAACTCCTAACGTTAACATTACTAAACAAAAAGGACCCATGTAGTGTACCTTGAAGAACTCCTTTTAGAAATATCATAGAATAGTCAAATAGTAACTAAAGGGGAATTTTTTACAACACCTCTGCACTAATAACCTACTGCATATCAAAAAAATTACTGTACTACAAATTAACCTGTACATATTACATCGTAAAACAAAAATACTGATTTGCACATAAATTGTTCAATATTACAACGGAATTTCCAAAATAGGTTAGATTAGGTTAGGTTATGAATTATTAGAATTACAAAATAGGTTAGGTTACGAATTATTACCACGGCGTTGTAGTGACCTGCTATGCTGACGATACTGGTGACGGCACGCGGGAAGAGTTACCGGGACGCTGCGCTACTAGCAACAGCAGGTGTTGCGCAAGTTGTGTTAAAGATCCGGCGTTTGGGTCTAGAGGTGGCTCTTAATAAATCCGAGGCCCTTTGTTTCCATAGGGCTCGGCGGGGTCCACCGGCAGGCTCGCATATTGTGGTTGGAGGGGTTCGTATTGCTGTAAATTCGACCATGAAATATCTCGGTCTGGTCCTTGACAGTCGATGGGATTTCGGACCACACCTTCGTCAACTGGTCCCCAAACTAAGGGGTGCGGCAGCGGCGCTTTCGCGTTTGCTTCCCAACTTGGGGAACCCTAATTCATCCTGTCGGCGGTTATACATGGGGATTGTGCGGTCTATGGCCCTTTACGGGTCATCGGTTTGGGCGGATGGACTGACGGCGCCGTCAGTCCATCCGCCTTACTACAAAGTCGCCTTACTACAAAGTCCTCAACGCGCGATGGCCGTCAGAGTGATAAGGGGTTACCGCACGATCTCTTTCGAGGCTGCCAGCCTCTTAGCGGGAACCCCACCCTGGGACTTGGAAGCAAAGGCTCTCGCGTCACTATACAGGTGGCGCAGGGAGCTGAGTGCCCGCGGCGAGCGATATCCACCTCGAGTTCTTGAGGCGCGGCGGATAGAACTCCGTCGTGATGTAATAGCGGAGTGGAAGACACGACTTGCGCAACCTAGCGCAGGGCACGCCATTATAGCGGCGGTAAGTCCCGTTATGGAGGCGTGGATCGACAGAGGACATGGTGTCCTAAGCTTCCGGTTGACGCAGGTACTTACCGGACATGGCTGCTTTGGAAAGTACTTGTGTCGCATAGGCCGGGAGCAAACATCGGCGTGTCATCACTGTGATGGTGGTTTGGAGGATACGGCGCGGCATACGCTCGAAGAGTGTACTGCATGGGCAGAGCCGCGTCGTGAACTCTTTGCAGTACTCGGCGGGAGTAACCTGTCACTGTCGACTGTTGTACGAGCTATGGTCGACAGCGAGAGCGTATGGGACGGAGTCGCTTCCTTTTGTGAACAAGTCATGTTGGAAAAGGAAGCGGCTGAAAGGGAGAGAGAGGCGTCAAGTCCTCTCCCGTCTCGCCGTAGACGCGCCGGTCGTCAGCGCCGTGAAGCGGCAGCCGATCTGCGACCTCCATGAGAGGAGAGGCCTGCGGGCAACTGACCGGGGGAGTCAGACGTCCGCTATATAGGCGGGAGTAGGCGTTAGCGTAGTGTTCCACGCGCGCTACTCGAAGAAGGAAAGCAGCCTCCTAGGGCCGCTAAGGTGGCGGGACCTGCCGCAAATATAGCGGTAGGTCGAGGCCTGCCGGGTGTGGTGATTCCGTAAGGGCAACCCGGGTCACGGTCACAGGCAGTGAAGGAACACCGCGGTGGTTTTAGCCGGTATGAGTCCGGCACGCCCCCTCGTCGTCCCCACGGCGCAGGAAGTCCATGAGGATTTCCATCGCGATAGAAAAAAAAAAAAAGGTTACGAATTATTAGATAGTATAATTGATTTATTTAACTCGTCGAGTACCGGTTTTGTAGACACAATTATAGAACAATAGGTTGCGGTCACCGGTGACCGCTTGGTGTTTGACAGTTTAATGAGCAAATTTAGTGTGCAATTCAGTATTTTTGCTGGTAATTTCAATTATTTTGATTGAAAAAGGGAATTTACAGTAAAAGTTTTAAATACCACCCGTAATTAAACCATCGATTGTTCGGTATCTTCGGACAATTTCAAAGTTAAGAAATAAAAGCTTTCTATTTTGTGACATAAACTGTCACCCTTAAACGTTTCTTTCTTACAACCGCGTATTAAATGTCAAAGCTTAAATAAAGTCGCTAATATTTACTTAAATATATCTTCTCTTGAAACTTCCAATTAAAGGTCAACAGACAATGGCATCCCGCTGTGATCAAAGGTAACTGCTAACTCCACTAACTCCGTTACATTATAAGGTTATTTAACTATTACTGCTTCCGTATTTGGTATAAATTTAATTAACATCGAAGGTGATATTACGGTGAAAGTATTGTTTGGTTTTCTATCCTTAGCCTGGAAAATACGGTGACATGGAAAAGTATCAATTATTGAATTCTGAAATGGGTTTTTGATGAAGTCTTTTGTGAGATGCCTCTGAGGTATTTAACTATGGTTAGGGAATTAGCGTTTGCCTTTTAACACTACCCATTTTTTGATAGAAGTCCTTTTTTGTCTAAAAAGTAAGCATCGTGGTAATCTAAATCAATTTACATTGTATTGTCAATTTTGTTACTATGTTGATTTTTCAGCTTGAGAGGGCTCAACAACCTCCATGTTTCAGAATAGATATAACTATGAAATGTAACTACTAAAAATTGAGAAGATTTGTCATATAGTCATCATCTTTCTCATTGCAGTAACCTATTTTCCAGTCCAATAGCTGCAGACTGATCAATTACTCAATTTGCTAAACTACGGTTCTAAGATGATGATCGACATCGTCATCCGTTGAGCCAGTTTCTTCCATGATTCTCTATGCAAATTGTTGTTAGCCGAAGTATGCCTGTTGAAATATCCAATTGAGCTGACAAATAGTCACTCGTGGTTATAATATTAGAAGCATTTGCACGACTGTGGTTATCGTTTATTGTCACTGTAAGTAAACTATTTTGAAGAGTTAGGTACTATTTGTTGTATCTCCTCAATGTTAACATGTAAGTAATATTATCATTTTAGATAGAAGTTAAGTGTGAAAATAATATGTCAATCGCTGTCATCAACTTAATGGACAGGTGTGGAGTGCTCACAAACAGCTCTCGTGTGTGTGACTAGATGTGTGAATGTAAACAAAATGGCAGGTGGCGCTTTGTGGTTTTAACTACACTAGACCAATCTGATTTTGTTTGTTGTTATCACTTCATAGTGATATAGAGGTATATGTATATTCATCTATAATGAATTCAGACTCGGAAATTCTCAACATTCCCATTAAACTGTTTGTTTTACAACACATTTCACTAATCTATTTTATCAATTAATCATTTCAATTTCTGGTTCTTCCATAACAGTATTTATTCATTTGATGTTTTAGTAAACAGGTTTTTCCAGCGGTTCATAAATTATCTCATTAGCATTGTTGTACAGTGAAGCAACTTGTCCATCGATCGCTTTGGGACACGCAATCGCAACAGTTAGTCCCTGTTTATCATATTCATGCTTTGATTTAGGTACGACACCATTATTTAACAGCGGAAAAGTGGTCTTTATGTGGAGAATTCTTTATTAAAATTTATGGGATCTACGAGGGGTGATCCAAAAGTAATGATAATCAAAAATAAACACAATGAATACAATAAAAAAATAAATTTATTTTTCAACATAGTCTCCTAGCAAGTCTATACATTTAGTCCATCTCTTTTCTAAACCTAAAATTCCCTTAGAAAAAAAATCTTTATCTTGACTCTCAAAAAAGTCCTCAACCGCGGCCATGACGTCGCTATCATCGTCAAATTTCTTGCCCCGGAGGTGTTCCTTGAGTCGTGGAAAGAGATAGAAGTCACTGGGGGCTAGATCTGGTGAATAGGGGGGGTGTTCTACCAGTTCAAAGCCCGCTTCCTGAATGGCAGCCATGGCAATTGCAGCTTTGTGAACCGGTGCGTTGTCTTGATGGAACAGCACTCCAGCCCGCAGTTTGCCTCGCCTTTTCTCCTTAATAGCCTCCCGCAATCTTCTTATTTGTTCTGCATAATAGGAGCCAGTAATAGTGGCCCCCTTTTTCAAGTAGTCCACCATGATTATTCCTTCAGCGTCCCAAAAAACAGACGCCATAACCTTCCCTGCTGAGCTCGACACTTTGAATTTCTTCGGCGTCGGTTCATCGGATCGTTTCCATGTCATCGATTGTTGTTTTGTTTCAGGATCAAAATGGTGGATCCAGGTTTCGTCCATGGTCACAAAACGTGACAAAAAATTATCCTTGTCTGCTTGGAACTTTTCGAGATTTGCTCTTGACATGTCGACTCGTTTCTTCTTTTGTTCGTCGTTTAACATTTTCGGTACCCAACGCGCGGAGACCTTTCTCATATGCAATTCGTTTACAAGGATTCTTTGAATGCTGCCATATGAGATCCCTGTGACCTCAGCTATATGCCTGATAGTCACTCTTCGGTCTTCCAATACAACTTCTTCAACTTTTTTCACATTTTCTCCAGTGAGGGACGTCGATGGGCGGCCTTCGCGGTGTTCGTCTTCCGTCGATGTTCTTCCCAGCTTAAACTCCTTAGCCCAACGTGCTACTGTGGAATATGGAGGAGAAGAGTTCCCTAATGTTTCCACCAAGTCGCTGTGTATGTCTTTGGTAGACATTTTTTTCAAGCAGAGGTATTTAATGACTGCTCTGATTTCGTGTTTTTCCATTTTGATGTCCACTCCTTGACAGTCCGTATTCAAATGAATGTAGCTCCCGGGAATCGTGACCTATTTATATGATTTTTTTTTCCTGAACTAGTGGGTAACTGAGCAAGTGACTGTAATTTTTTTGTATTTTTGTGTGCACTAGAAATAACTGATTATCATTATTTTTGGATCACCCCTAGTAAGCATGGCATTGTATTTTACTGTTTATCACTTTACTCGGAATTTATTTGAAAGGGCTTGATGGAAGAGGCGGTGTGGGAACGTAATTTATTTATACATAGAGAGAGTTCAAGCCGTTCTGTGTTCTAAGGGCGCTCGAAGCAAATGTAGTTACATAAATTTCGCTGTAATCTGGGGAGACTTAGCCTAGAATCCTGTACTTAAGATAACTTCAATTTTATTAGTTCTTGGTCTTGACAACATTCAAGCAAAGTTGGTGTAACGAAACGTTCGTTGTTAGAAAATGGCATTATTGAAATGTTAGACTAAATTAATTTTAATATCAATAGTCTCTATAAATATCTATAGTTTTATTTAAAATAACCTACGCTTCATTATGTTTAGTTTCTATTGAGATATTCGACTAATGAGCATTCAACTGAAACTGTAAAAAAGTATGTAAAAAAGCTTACAGGAACTTAGGGTTTGTACTGAGGCAGACACAGGGGTTTAATAAAGTATCTACGCTCAAGGTACTGTATGATGATTTGGTCAGGAGTCACCTTGAGCATAGTGCAGTCATGTGGGCGCCGTATGAAGTGAAGTACAGTGTCATGTTAGAGCGAGTTCAGAATAAGTTCACAAGGCACTTGTACTTCAAACTGTACGGTGTATACCCTTTTTACCCATTAATGTACCCGACATTATTTGTATTGGGTATGGTGGGGTATAATGAGCTAAGAGTGCGCAGGGAATGTACTCTGGGGGCTTATGTAGTGAAGTTGTTGCGAGGTGTGGCACATAACCCGGGAGTACTGCGCCACCTGCAGCTGTGCGTACCTGACCGGTACGTGTGGAGGCGACATCGTCCGCCACTGCTTGCTGTACCTGTGGCCAGGACCAATCTGCTGGCCAAGACCCCGCTCACACGAACCATACGCATGGTGAATGAGGTTCATAGCCGTATAGATATATTTTCCGGAAATACGAGTGATCTCATTAGAGTATTATTACACATAAGTTCCTATATTATATTGTAATAGATTTTTGTGATCTCATAATATTATTGTTTATCATTTTCTTTATTTTGTTATTATTGTTTATTATAGAAGCAGTCAATTTATTTTGTTTGTTAAGTGGTCAATTTTAATAGTTGTTAAGTGAAGTAGTCTGAAGTGAGTAGAAGTAGTGTCTTTAGGTGTTATATTTAAAATTTAAATTTTATGATTACCTGTACATATAAATAGTTACTTGTAGTTTTAAATATTTACTATAACAGTTATATTTTAATGGGGAATTTTTATTGTTTTTATCCGAATTGTGTAGGTATCTAGATTATCTAGTATAAGGCACAAATTAAAATTTAATTTAATTAGATAATAAGTAAATACTGGAATAAGTAAGTATTTGTAAGCATGATGGCCACACTATCGTATTGGATTAGTCTGTAATGGTAGTTGTTAGCATTAAATAAATAAATAAATAAATAAATAAATAAACTTTGGTATAAACGTTTATGGACCTTTTTCGTAACCACGATATTCATTATCGATGTCATGAAGCTTTCCTTTACTTGTTAGTTGGTCATTTGCATCATGATATTATTTATTACACATATCTTAGAACTAACACCATTTAACGTTTACCCTGACCGATACCCTCACGATTGTTTCTCATATGCCCGCAACTTCTTGCCTAAACCCGTTCCCAAGTATTGCCATAGCAACCGGCACGGTCGCTTGCGCTAATACAATTTAGAGGATTGCGGTCGCCGCAGACTTAGTGGACTCTTGGCCTCGACGCAGCTTATCCATTTGCTAGCAAACAGGGTTTTATGTGACTACATGAAAATACATGTTCAACTTGTTATTTTGATTGTCATTTTTATCCTGTTTGTCGTTTGCTGTTAATGTTATTATTAATTATTTTCATTTTTTCGAATAGGAATTTTGATCTCTGTAATTCTTTATAAAGAATTTCAGTCTGTCTTAATGTTCCAGTATTTTTTTAATATTTAAAGGTTTTCATATTTCATAAGCATCGAGAGTGTTACATAAATCCAAGGCTTGAGTATAATAAAAGCTCTTGTAAAAAATCCATAACGTATTTATCGTAAGATTCTCTACATCTTATATTGCTCCTCTGGGCCCATTACATGAACCCTAAAAAAAGTATTTCAGCCTTGGAAACGTAACATCTGTAAATCTACCCCTAAATGTTAAAGGTATAACTGACTTACTAAAACATTTAGCTACCCACCTTATCCATTTATCAAACGAGCTCTGCGTAGGTATATAGGTAGCTACATACATAATATTATCATGAGCGAGGAATTCTCCAAACGATAAGCCTATTCCATTTCCCCTGATCATTAAAAACCTCACCTGATCCCTACTAAAACAGCCTAACCGCTACAAGACGTTATTGCAAATTAGACTTTAAGGGTCTGGATGTAAAGAAGGTTTTTTAGAAGAGCTTTGTTAAGGTATGTTATGAATGGGTGTTGAGACGAGGGCTGGCCAAGGACAGCTATTGTCAAGATTTGCCCTGTTTGCGGGATGAGCTGTGAGCCCCAGTGTATATGTATCGTATCTTAGATATAATAAAGGTCACTTGGCTTGGTTTGAATTAGTTAAAGTTTGGATCATGCAGCTGCAGTAAGCAGGTGGCTTTAATATGGCGTATACAGTCTTTCTTGTAAGTTTGTACCGAGGGGTAATCCCTGGAAACTTGTTTCTAGCTCTTTAAATTCAAATTGAAGACCCATGTTATATATTAACTGTCAAATCTATTAATATTATCTATTATTATTATTATCAAATCTGTTCAACTTAAAAATAGGAGTAAGTTTTTCTTACTAATGTTTTAATATAATAAAACTGGTTGGGACATAAAAGGTTGGGTGACGCTATCTACAAAGTGACTGGCAGTGGTTGAATGCAAAAGAGCTGAATATCGAACTCAGTGACATGCTATTATAGCGACGGGAAATGAGCTGATGATGAACAATACTATAACCTTTCTAAGAGCTTAATATTTTGTAGCAGGACATAAGAATTAATAGATCCATTATAAATGAAAAAATAAACGCAATGACATGAAATTATAGGAACCCAGAACTATAGGTAAAGCGGTATTAATTACTGCCTACTTAAAATATTAGTTACAGAAATGTAGCACTCTGTCATTACTGTCTCAAATGCTTTAAATTGTCCCCGTGTAATGGGCACGGCCTAATTTACTTAAGTAAATGCTTAATAGGCACTCTCCATTTGTCTGTCGTTTTAGTAGAAAACTATTGTTTTAATGGCTGGTTGAAGGATAAACTTATCTTTAATGTTTTAACTAAAAGTAGGCAAAGAAGATAGGAGATCGAATCTTGGACCTATTTATATCTATACTAATATATAAAGCTGAAGTTTGTTTTTTTGTTTGTTTGTTTGAACGCGCTAATCTCCGAAACTACTGATTCGAATTAAATAATTCTTTATTTGTTGGATAGCCCATTTATCGACGAAGGCTATAAGCTATAAAAGCAGAACGGGTGAAACGGCGCGCAAGTGGCTAGTCTGAAATATTTATACTTTTTATAAATATGGAACTACTAATACGATTATAGTCATACACATTTTTTCACTGTTGTCAGAGCAACTCATTCAAGGATATAATTTATTTGTAAACATTGTCAACTTTCCTTACCAATAATACTCAATTTCAGGTTCCCAAAAGCATGAACGCTTATCTAAGATATGTCATCCAAAGTACTTCGAAATAGGTATTCATATTTGCGATATGTGCATAATCACACGTAGTTAGATAAAGGTAAATTTTACCGGTGTATCTGTGTGTGTTTCTGGCTAAATATATCATAGTTAACAGGTAAAATAAATTTAGCCTTATTCAGTGTATAAATAAATACAATTGGGATGACGACAGGGTATGAAATTAATTAGTCCGTAAGTTAGGTAATGAAAAAATATTAGACATGTATTATTTTATTTTGTCGTATTATAAAATAATACTTAGATAAAACGAATCAAAGTTTAGGAGTGGGGGCTAAAACGTCATTTCTACGTATAAAATGAACATAGAAGTGACGTCACGCGACATTTCAAATCAATTCATTCATCATCATCAACAGCCTATAAATGCCCACTGCTGAGCAAAGCCTCTTCTCACACGGAGAAGGTTAGAGCGTTAATCACCACGCTTGCTCAATGCGGGTTGGCGATTTCAAACTTATAATTAGAAATTATAAGTCCAGGTTTCCTCACGATGTTTTTCCTTCACCGTTTGTCAGTGGTGTCTAAATAATCTTAGAAAGTACATATAACTCGGAAAAAGTCACATTGGTACTTGCCGTTGGTAGGTTTCGAACCCGCACCCTCATGCATGAGAAGCGAGCGTCTTAAACCTCCAGGCCACCACGACAGGCAAATTTCAAATCAATATATCGTCGAAAGTATTCGATTCTGTGAGAAAAGAAAAAATACGTATCTAATGTTTTAAAATAATCTACCAGACGGCCATTAAAATAAAAATTAGGCATCTACCCTATTGCGATTGGACATACTAGTTAGTAAAATTATAACAAAATAGTTTCATTATAAATTATATTCATCATGATAGTATTAATTACCCAGCTTAAACAGATAATCCCGGGGACACCGCTTATCCTCCGTACAAAAGTTATGTAGGCCACTAGGACTTTGGGATTATTATGTTCCACCCCGTTTTTCATCCCCCCCTAAAGACAAAAGAACCCTTGTTCGTGTTCACAATGTTCAAGCATCTGAGGTCTATTTTTTGTTGAATAGAAACTTGGAAATTAACCTTGAGAATCTTCCAGAAATTTCTGCGAAGAGTTTTGTAGTTTTAATGTTTTGTAGACGGTAAATAGTTACTATTTGATAAGTACACTGTATGTAAATTAGATCATCATGAAGTATTCACGTGTCATATGTGCACATACAAAATTATGCTAAATAATTTAGTGCTTATTTAATTAGGGAATTGCTTATTAAATCCTCCTATCCTTGAGATTCAGGAAGGAAACATCCAATACATAGGATACACAGTTTTATTGATAGGCCATAACTTAATTGTTTTTTAAATTGATGTGGAAATAGATCCTTCATTATAATAGGAAGGATACGAAAAAAGAATGACGGTAGAACGCAAACTACCTCCGCCGACAGACCCGTTCCATTCTGTCAGTTGCGATAAATCATAGCTAGCGAACGGACGTGTGTGTGTGAAATATGGAATTATAATATTTTTTAAAGTAAATATAAAAATTGATTTATATTCCGGAACATTTTACATTAGTTGAGCCCATCATCGCTGACCACCAGGCGAGATAGTGGCCCAACATCGGCCCAAAACAATAAAAAAAAATTCGTCGGTTTATTGCATAAACAAGTATGTATGTTGTAAAAATTGGTAATGAATATTAAGTTTCTAATTTATTTGAACGACGAATAAGGATGTTTTAGTATACTTACATTGTACAAAGTAGAAATTGTTTAATTGATATCTAAAACTAACCACCATTTTCCTTTGTCCACAGAGCTAGTGCAAAAAGTGAAGTGCATCGATGAGACTTCACTAAGGTCTTTGAAGATAAAATAGCGTTACCACGCTGTTCGGTTTATTGACATGTAAGTTTCCTTATTTCATAAATCTAATACGGATCACGATCTTATAAAGAGAACCAATTATGTCAGTCGTGTAGGCTGTGCCTCCATTATGTATGAGATCTGATCCAATGTCGTGACCTTGAACTTGACATTATAGACATCTGTGTTAGTCCTTATTGCTTTGTGTCTATTTGTAGCTTTCAATTAGTGGAAATCTGTGGTGAAATTTTAAGCATTGAACCGATATTACGGGTAAGGTGTACATTTTTACGTCTTTGTCTAGAATTTTATGGAAAACTGTAGCTAGTGGTAAAATATTAATGAGTGAGTTAGTTATGTTTCGTTTTGTTGGTTCGTTCGTTCGTTAAAGTTCATTTTACTTTACATGTAAGTATTAAAATGAGTTAACATAAGAGTAACCAAAACGGACAAGTTTGTTATTTTCCACGTGCTGATAACGAGGAAATAAAGATCCTTGTATGAAATTAAAATGTTAGTCTTGAACTTAAAGGTGATGGGTCTAAAGGTCTCACTTGAACAACCAAAGGTATAATTATAAGCACAACTACCTAACTGACGCCATATAATTGACTTGTGACCTTTTTTGTAGAAGCAAAAAATAATATCTACATTGCTACGGTAATACAGAAGGATCACAAATACTTCTCGAGAATATTACACAAGAAAAATAAAACATAATTGGTATTTAACGGTAATCCAAACAAGGCCGCTCTATACTTAGAAACAGTGACGAATCTGTCGTCTGTGGCCATAATTTAACCCGTCGTCCGCCAATTGTAGGCACCCCCAATCATGCAATGTACTCGGTCGTTGCCCCGGAGTCGTTCATGTATCTGACTAAACGTTTAACCAGGATCGTTTTGTCTGTCCGTTGCGGGTGAACGGAGATGCATTCAGACGGCATATTAACAAATATTTTTAACAAAAAGTGTTTAAGTTAATGTATCTTTATGTTTAGTTATTTACGTTTCATTGATAGGACTGTAGAAGGTTTTGATCCAGTCATCTTATAAAATGTCTACCGCACCTTAGCCTATAAATGATCCTGGCACGAATTTACTATTCAGCCGACCTTATAGTCATCATAAAAATAAAATGAAGTCTACCAAACCGTCTTTTGTAAAAGCTTTGTGTAATCTTCAAAGAGACATTTCAACTAGACGTCGTAATTAATCACAATGTGGATACCAATTTAGATAAACTAAAGGCGCCAAGTTATCTTAATATGGTGATTCATAATTTAGACAGATTATGTGGCGCTTGGAGGAACTCCAAAAGAATTCAAAGCTGAACCGTTGTTCGCCTTATATTTACGTCGCTCTTTTTTTGCAAAAAGACTCACAAGCTTTAACCTGCGCCTCGTGAGAAAAATGTGACCGAAAATTTCCAGTTACAACTGAATCTCATTTTAGCAAAAATATATTTTGTGCTGGGTTTTACCTATACCTCTATTTTGGGATACCTACTAATAATATCACAATCTTGCTTGGAGTGGCTATACAAAACCTTGCATAGATACTCCAAAAGATAACAAGATAATAGAAAGTTTAATTATAAACCAAGAAACAAGATGCCAAAGCATACAACAATCGAACAAGCCCATACTTAAAAGAAATATGCGTGATCAAGTCATCAAAGCATGTGATCATCACGACAAGTATCACGCACGCATCCCATAATAGTGGGTAATACACATACATAACATAACATCACGCCTTTTATCCCGAAGGGGTAGGCAGAGGTGCACATTATGATACGAGGTAATACACCTTATGTTTATATGGTAGTTGTGTCTATTAGTATGCAGGGACCATACATAGGATCGTGGAGCGATTCTTGCACGGACAGCGGTCGTGCGTGGCAATCGTCGCGATACAGGGTTAATAAGTACGTTTCTAGTATTGTGATTATTTATGACTGTAATAGAAATTATTCCATACGAATACATTGCAATCACATATTATATGTATGTGTGAATAGCGCAAATGTTATTCATGTTGTTCTGAATAAATCTTTGGTTATGAGAACACTGTAAAATATTTGTCCAGAAAATTGGGAAAAAAAATTAAAAGCCTATTTATAAATCGTATGGAGTTTATTTACTTTTTTTAAGGGGGGAAAATCATCCAATGATTTCTCCCGCCCGGGTGAGGCGGGAGGGAGTGTCAGACTCTTACTGACTAAAAACCACCCCGTTCCCACTCCTGCACTACGAGCTGGAGATCCGGGCGGCAACCCGTTAAGTCTTCCGCGGCTCCGTAATGGACTTTAAAGACTACGTTTACGTTTTCCATGACCCCTTTTCAATTTTGGCCTATAGGTAATTTGCAACCAAACATCACCTACTGTTACCTATATCCATAATTTCTCGTAGCTTTCTTTATTCGTTTATACGAGAAACGTAGAACACTCGATACTTATGAATTATGTAGATTCCAAACATTGTTTACCGTTTTAGTATACACTTCCTTGTTTACAAGACTTGTGAAATACCAGGTTAACGTGGCGCTTAATTTTAGGTAACAATTCGGTGTTAAAATCTGTAAACAGATTATTGATTAATAGTAAAATATTTAGTTATTGTTCAATTAGATGTGATTATCCATATGATATTCCTTTTAAAACTTTTTGCATTTAACACATATCTGCACGGCTGTGGTCATAATGTATTTTTTAAGGGGGGGAAATCATTGAATTACTGATCCCGCCTGGGTGAGATGGGAGGGAGTGTCAGACTCTTACTGACTAAAACCACCCCGTTCCTTCTCCTGCACGTCGAGCCGGAACTCTGGTAACCCTTTAGGTTCTCCGCGACGTGGTCATAACGTATAGAGTCCTTTCTAAGTAAATTATATTTCGTCCAATTTTAAATAGCCACCGAACTAATAGTGTTTCCATTTTCCATGACATGCCAAACGTCCTCAAATGCTTTAACTATTTAATAATGTCATCAATAAAGTCAAATAGTTTAACTCAACAAGTTAACCAACCCACTAACAACATGATTCAACATTCCGATGAGTTAATAAGTCACCCAATCGTCTCCAGTCACCATTAAAATGAGTATCAGTCGAGACAGACGCCTAAGAATTGCGTAATTTTCTTGTTTAATTGTCGCTGCGCGCGTGTTTATTAACGCGGCCATATTGGCGCGCTGTTATGCATGCGTATTCGTTACGTGAACGCGCGCCCGACTCACGCGCAACTAAGTGTTATTGTCATGATATAAGAAATTGGAGAAGGTTTGTGTCAATGCGATGTTTTAGTTGTTTGATAACTTTAATGTTATTTTTCATTTGATGTGATTTTTATGTCTCTTTGTATTTATGCTGTAATATCTTCTCAACAATTTTCTTCTGTTACGTCAATGACTTTTTGTAGAAAGAATATAATTACAAAACTGAAATAGATATGAAAATCTATCCAGAAAGAAAATTCGAGGTCAAAAAAGCCTGATCTTTATCAGACACTTGAATTATTCCAAATCAAAAAGTGTGTTTAGCCTTATCTTTTGCTTCATGCCTTTCCTATGTGTATTACCGATAAACTAGTAATATGTAGTGTGTAGTATGTACGGAAACATCAGCTTTTTGTTTTGTTATGTAAAGGCTAAGGTGTGGGGGAATGTGTGTGGATATGATAATTATTGTGTGCAAAGCGAACGCAATGGAGTGTACTCATAGCTTAGTTCTTGTTTGATTTTATACAATATTGCACTTACTTGAGTCCAAAGAAAGTTGCGTATTACTGGTAGCTGTCGCATAGTATTGCTTGTTCAATTTCGTAATTGTTAGAAGTATGAAATATATATAAATATATTGTTATTCGATTTGACGTGGATTATGAGTGGTATGCCCTTAAAATGGGGATGGTTTCTTTGCCTACATAAGTGCTATATCTATATGTCGTTTGTGGAATGATTTGTTCGTTTTGGTATTGATATCCATCATAAATCATCATTTATGCGCGATATTACCTACTGCTGGATATTAGCCTCCCCCTTTTTGTGCCATATTTCTTAACTCTGTGCACAGGACTCTGTGCATCCCTCATGTATTGTTGGTCATGTATGTAGTGTACTACAAATATAAAAGATAATAGTTACTTTAACTTTCCTCAGAAATAAAGTTTCAGAAAATATATATTTATTTATCGCGACAAGTTAAACGAGTAACTTCATAAACAGAAACATTCATAAAATAAAGTCCCGTAGGTACTGTTGAACCGAGATAGAAGTAATATTCCAATACTCTATCAATGGCTCATTTTCAGAAAATATTAAAGTGAAATGAGTAGCTTGGGCGTCTGTTGAAGAAAGGGCGAAGTCGCAACATTGCATTGCGATGCTGAACCGCAAAATTATACAACACGCCGCACAACGTGTGGTGGAAACTTTCGATCGCACAAATGAATCGATCTTACTAGAGTGATGATTAACGTCTTGTTGTAAGCGTCTTGAAAAATTTGCATTACATTTTTTTTTTAAATGTCTCGATGACGTTTGGCCTCGCCTTACCTGGTGGTAAGCGATGTCAAAGTCAAAATCATTTATTTCAATTAGGCCAGAATAATACTTTTGAACGTCAAAATAAAATGATGATGTGGCAAGTATGTACAGTCAAAGGTCAAAAGTGTCACCGTGAGTGATATTCACACGGCAATGCGTAAGTAATTTCATATTAATGTGCATAAAAATGCGTGCGTACGCATAAACACACGCACGCGTACGCACATGGATAAAAATATGCGTGTGCATGTATGAATAAGCGCTGCAGCGCAACCGATAGTAGTCTTACGGTGGACTTTTGACCTTCGACCGTACATCATCGCATTAAGCAGTCTGACGTCTTTTGGCGTCGGCGTCACAAAGCTATACGAAGTCTCACCACACTTGTTTATTTCCATGCAACACGGTATCAGCTAGGCAACGCACAGATCTGCGATGCCACACAACGCATTTGTATTGCGGTGCAACATCGTTTTCGTAGAGCGGCGTCGCAACGCAGTGATGTGGTGAACTCGCCCTATCTTAGTTGTCGAAGAAACATGTTGTAATTTAAGTGCGATTGTGATTTTCCAAACAGTTTTACGATTTGCAGGACATTAAAATAAAGTATGGGTGTTAGAAGTTCGTCGTGTTGACGCATGTGTTTGCGCGTTAATGTGATTGGTGTGACTTCACAAGTATGTCGATAATTAAAAGGTTGTATTCACTTGCATGCCGCGTCCGCATAGTTTATGTATTGTGAAATGTGTTTAAGGTGAATAAATGCCGCATACATCCTCTTTACTCGGCTATTGTTATTCCTTGATAAAGACTCCTTGCTGCGGTCAATATGCCTTAATTGTAAATTATCACTGGAATGGTCACATATTTCATAATCTAACGTTTTTAAAAGCACGCAGAACAAATTACTAAACATGAATTTACATTGATTGTTTTTGTAACATACGCACCTGGTACGTACCTAATCACTTATATCACGTGCAGGCCCATTTTTCTCGCAATATATCTTTCATCGATTGGAATAGACAATGAGTAATGGTTTCATTGCCACCAGCCAGTACTCGGTTACATAGATAATGACGTGTGGATTTCTACACGCAACAATAGACAATTCGTGTGGCAAGTTACTGTTTTAATCTGAGGAAGGGCGTTTAGGCGGGAAAAGTTGAGTTGAATGTAACATTGAACTGGCTGTCTCTGATATCGAATTGATGATAGTTGTTTTTATTTTGTCTTATCTGTTTCCCAAATAGATAGAGATGCAGGTAAAATACTAGAAGTTAAACGAAATATTGTAGGCAATATGATATGAAGAGTTTTTATTTATTTATCATCTTCATATCTCACTTACGTTGTATTTCGTGTCCTTATTAGATTAAATTGAATCATGATGGCCTTCGTGTCAATAATTTTCAACTATCTTCTGCATCTCCTTGCAACCCACTAAAGTGCTAAGGATGTACACGCTTACAAATTCGGTCGTTTGACTACTGAGCATACTATACAAGACGAAGCCACCCTAAAAAAAAACGCAATGTCTCGTCTCAATACATGTAGTTAAGAACTGAAGTCACCAATCGAAGCTCAAATAAAGACTTCTAGTCAGTAATATTGTAAAAGCCATAATAATATCCTAAACCAGCTGTATAATTAGCCCCGTTAATAGAGGGCGAGCCTATTAGTACATCATAACCCACAAAGTTATTCCATATTTTACCTTAATACATTTAATTATAGTTCAATTTGTTTCAAACGACACCGGTTTACTGACCTATAATCCAGCTTTTAACTATTCAAAAGTCATTAGAACTTCCTACGTTTAATTTTCTCATATCGAATCGTATTTCGATACGCAAATAACATCTAATTTGAAATTAATCATTTTTTCATCAAACTTTCACTTTTCTTTCGTTCTCATTTGTACGTGTTCCTATTATTTGGCCTACAAAGATGACGTTTTTAATATCGAAGCTATAATAATAAAGATTAATACAATATTTTTTATGTTCTACTTAATAGAGGCGCGTTCACATAACTTGCTTAACTACATTTGGTGCGGCATATACTGACGCAAGTTACTCTCCCAGCTTTCTGCGAGTGATGAATCGCCAATCATCACTGATGATTAACAGCTAATACTCACCTCTGTTTTATTATTGAAAATTATTTTTAATACGTGCTTAAATTTACGATTGTTTAGACATTAAAATATATATAATTTATGTTCTACTGCAAATTACTGCTTTGTTTAGGTAGTTTGTTGATAAATGACTGAAAATAACTCCCAGTGTAATAAAGGTAATGCTATGTTAACAACAAGTGGGTTTTGTTGGTACGTTTGAAACTTAAAAGTTCAAAGAATGATGATCTTTTCAATTCATATATTTTTTATTAGCCTTTGTTCTTGTTTACAATGTCACATTTCTTCACGTCACGTATTTAAAAACCGCACTTTAATACCAGTACTTGACTTAATACTGGACTAATGTAAACGCAGCATCGAAACATTCTATTATACAATCATAATAATTTTAACATTTTTAAATAAGTAAAATGGTGTGATGATATACTTACAATCAGTTCGGGAATGACGGTCGTAAACGCGAAAATCAATATATAGGTACTGTCATAAAATATAACTAGTAATAAACTTTTTTTTTTAATAAATCTCCAGACATTGGCGTTACTTATTGTGCTAATATTTGATTTTCTGTTAATCCTATCGTTGATAATTGACGTAAATGTAAGCCATTCTGGGTAATATAAATAAAGTAACATAATTGGCTCAGTCATAATTGGCTCATAACTAGTCGCGGGTTGCCGGGGCTCCGGCTCGAAGGGCAGGATTAGGAACGGGGTGATTTTTAGTCAGTAAGAGTCTGACACTCCCTCCGGCCTCACCCGGGCGGGAGTAGCCATTCGACTATTTTCCTTCTTTAAAAAAAAAATCATTGGCGCAGTGGAGAATGCTCGACTGCTGCACATCTCCATCGTGTCGATATCTGGAATCTAGATATATCTACATTTGTTGCGGCCGAAATTTAAAGTCGATTATGAACCAAAGAGTGATTCGATATCAATTGTCGACATTACTTTTATTCAATCTTACAACAAATATTGTAAGTACAAAGACTGCATCGTTGGCCGAGTAGTCGCAAGTGCGACTGCCGGGCAAGGGGTCTCGGGTTCGATTCCCGGGTCGGGCAAAGTATTACTGGGTTTTTTAAAAATTCTCAGTAGTAGCACGGAGTCTCGAAATGTGCCCGGTATATGGCAATAGGCCCCTATTACATGGGACTCATAACAACTAGTGAAAAGTGAGTGTTACATTGTACTGTGGTAGAATGTGCACCTCTGCCTACCCCTTCGGGGATAAAAGGCGTGATGTTATGTTATGTTATGTAAGTAATGTCACATAAGAAAATTTTTTTTTTTAATTAGTACATTTCATAGTATTACTGACTATATTATGCTGTTGCCCACGATTTCGTCTGCGTAGAATATAAATTTTATGGAATAACTAAACTAAATCTTTTGTTTCAATTTTGAAAATAAAACTAGCCTATGTTACTCCATTGTACGTCAGTTACCTGCCAATAAAAGTCTTGCAAAATCGGTACAGCCATTTCGGAGATTAGTCAGTACAAACAGACAGACAAATAAAAAGAAAAATATATTGGTATGTGTATCGCGTATATTTCATATAAAGCGGTTATTTTAATATTACAACCAGACACTGCAATTTTATTTATTTGTATGTATAGATTTAATTCACCTCATTTTGACACGATAATAAACTTTCCGCGAATTGTAATTGTTTTAATGAAATCCATGTATTTCGTGTGTTAATTAAAGCAAATATTACAGACACACATACGAATGTGACTTTTGAATTAATTTGTCGAGTTATATTAATTCATGTTTCATTTTACATCAAAGGTTGCGAAAAGTACTTAAGTACCTATCTTTAATGTTGATATACGTGGTATTGTGACAGTCTAATGGTTTTTTAAGGGGGAAAATCACTATAAAACAATAATTTTTCCCGCCCGGCCGAGGCGAGAGAGAGTGTCAGACTCTTACTGACTAAAAACCTCCCCGTTCCTACTCCATCCAACACTTCCAGCCGAAACTCCGGCAATCCGTCAAGTTCTCCGCGGCTCCGTATCGGCATCAGCCCTATTGGGCGTATCCGTGGGACAATGCTATATTTGATTGTGATTAGACCTCTACATAAGAGTGTTTCCAATATTCTCCGCGCTGCGCTATGCAGGCGGGTTGGAGATCACAATCAAAAGGTTTCAGTTCAATACTATTACCAATCGTTAATCGTTCTAAAAAGTGTAATTACCTACATTCAAATCATAGAATTTTGTCTACGACTAATTCATCGCCAAAAAGGTGTTCTTATATGTCTAATACAAAATAAAAAATGATTCACCTATTGACCTCTAATGTTGTATATGACTAGTTCATTCTCTTTTACACAATATTTCATATCACATGTTTCGAAAAATATCAATCAATAAACACAACGTAGATTACGTTGTGTTGTTGTGTGAACCTTGATATTTTAAATTCCATAATTATTACATGTATTCATTCCATATCAGGAAAAATGTGATTATTTATACATATAAAAGATATTTTAATTATAAGTACTCCATTAAATAATATACATATTACTCATTGATTGGATACCTACATTTAAACAAATGTTGGACAATGGACATACTTTTATCAACGCCAATATTGGCCATATAAATAATCGTTAAAATAATAGAATATTTCGAGATAAATATAAGATGATAAGATAAGAATATAAATATGAGATATATATAAAGTGTTATACCATAATTTACTTTAATTTTAGTTTTATTACCGTCCATTTTGCAATGAATAGATTGAGCTGGAAATAGGCCTATTTTATTTGTGTTGAAATCACTATGGTAGTCCATTAGGCCAGAAAATGTTGATAGTTCTAATGAAAACTAATTGCAATGCAAATTAACAATGGTACCTCGTCAATCAGAATGTGTGACTATAATATTATAATGCTGAAGAATTTGTTTGTTTGTTTAAACCCGATAATCTCTGGAACCACTGGTTCGAATAGAATGAAAAACTGTTTTATTTTATTAATATGTCTCACAAACAATTGATTACACTGATACAATGTAGGGTTACGTTTACGATTACTTAAATACTAGTTACTAGTGCATCAATCTATTACAAGGAAGCCCAGCATGCATTATATACTAAATGTTTTACAAATTACTATGATCCAATACCGGCAAAGGTTTTTATTGGATATTCTAATAATCAAGGAAAGCTTTACGTCACGTTACCATGAATAGAAGCCGAGTAGCGGGTGAGATCGGGCAGGAGTCGCTAGTCTTTTATTATCATAAACTTCTCAGTTTACTTAATAAAAACCCCACACTTTACCACACAACAGGGTGCTTACTCTCGAAAATTTCTATGTCAATTCAATTTCAATCCAATAAAATCTCAATAATTATTCAATGCCAAAACTATACTACCCCTATCGTAGCTGTTACAATAGCATTCAGAGTACGGGATATAAAGCCAAACTCAATACCATTTAATTCATTCAATATCCACGCAATACAGATGCAAAGGGCGCTAGTGTTGCAACTCAAGAGTACGGAATTTCGCAATATCAATGTCGATCGATCGGAATTGGATTCAAGAGTAAGCCACCAGGCCTTAAGCCATCACCTTCACACAAATGTCCTCAAAAAAAAACACCTGTTTAATTATTTAATCTACTCCTGATTCATCGATCACCGATTCACATTCACCTTGAGTATCAGAAGGAGGATTCTGATACAAACATCGGTGACTAATCGCCATAATAACTAGTATTGTATAATATGCCTACATAGTCATATATTTGTTCATATGTTCCATGTTAACTGTTAACAGATTATCAATGTAATCTGTAACGGAATGTCGCTTTCATACGTTCTGATTGTGAGTGAGTCATTTGTATGAAAATTGGAAAGTGAAATATGAAATGTCATGAAGTAAGTATCGTTAAACATATACAGCTTTTAGACTTTATGACACTATCCCACCTCACCCAGGCGAGAGAGGTCATTCGATGATTTTCCCTCCTTAAAAAAGACCTTATGACAACGGACCTTTGAGTTCGGGCTGAATGTAATCGACAGGCACAATTAGTGTTAAGAAACAGTGTGATGGTATACTTAGAATAGGCCCCAGTCCTGAAACCCCTAAGGGTTTAGCCCCTTAAGAGGCCGGCAACGCACTCCGGTGTTACAGGTGTGAATGGGCGGCGTCGATTGTTTGCATTTATCTCATAAGAAAGGGTTTTAAAACTATAACTCGAAGATTGACTGAACAAAGTTTACGTTACGTTAAACTTAAACCGGTAGAGCGGAACTCGCGAATGTCTAGCGCCAATTCTTGTTGCGCGTGCGCCGATGCGACCCGACCGTGCCCCTGTACCGTTATGACGTTGCCGCAGCACCGTCGATATCTTGCTATAGGGCACTGCCTGATAGCTGGAAAGAATAAAATGTACTATGGGTACCAAGACTTACAATAGGGTACTTAGATGACTAATTTTTATTTTAATATCCGTCTGGTAGATTATTTAAAAACTTCAAACACGTATTTTTAATTTTTTTACGGAAACGAATAGTTTCGAAACTATATTGATTTGAAATGTCGCGTGACGTCACTTCTATGTACATTTTATACGTAGAAATGACGTTTTAGCCCCCACTCCTAAACTTTGATTCGTTATCTCTAAGTATCATTTTGTTCCACAAAATAATAAAAAAATACGTGTCCAATATTTTTTCATTACCTGACTTACGGACTTATTACATTTTAATTATCATACCCTGTCATCATCCCTATTTTGTTAGAACTCAAGAACAGACTAATACATTTTAACAAATAATATGATCTAGTATTGATATCAAAATACATGCCCATTACAATACTTTTCCACTAAATCAGACAGCATGGTTGGTGTGCTGGCTGGGCAACCGGCTACCACGCAACGTGTTGCGGATTCCCGCACGGAGCAACGCATTGTGTGATCCATAAATGATTGTTCCGGGTCTGGGTGTCATGTGTATGTGAACTTGTATAACTTGTAAATACCCACAACAGGGGAGAAAATCCTAGTGTGAGGCTAAAAAAAGTTTTACAAACTGAAACAGCGTTCCGTAGTGCAACATATCGTTATCATCAGTATATCAACTACAGTACATCACTACTGAACGTAATAGTGACCTAAATCCAATTACTCTCTACGACGTTTATCAAGTCGTCGGTACATCATAATTATACATAGTCACAAATTAGCAGATTCCATATCCTATCTAGTTCCTGTTAGTACTTCACAGTGAATAAGATTCATAACATACCTATTACCTATCCTAAAAATCCCAAAGCTGACAAAAAATTGTTTTGATCAAATTGATTCTCATTTGCATATAATTTCCCAGCAATTTGGCTTGAATGGAACGAATCAGGTATTCGATTTATGTGCACGGCTATACTACACCGATTATAAAAATTTCATTAGTGAACCACCCATTAAACATTCACTTTTCCTTCATATTCTTGAATGAATATGACGCACATACATAAGTTTTAATTAAAAACAGTCGATAAGTTTCTCAGGTTCTTATTATTTAGGATAGAAGTTTTTTGGTTCACAAAATACACGTTGGAGTTTTAAGAGGTATTGACCATAATGACGAATGAAGAGGTCAATTGTCTATCCTCTTGTCGCCCAACAGTCCCAATCAACATCGTAAACATATTTTTTGTTAAGGAGAGACGTCAACAAAGTAATCCTAGAGGATCCCTCTAGGCGATTTTCTAAAACACTGGAGAACCTAACGGGTAACTGGGGCTCCGGCTCGACGTGCAGGAGAAGGAACGGGGTGGTTTTTAGTCAGTAAGAGTCTGACACTCCCTCCCACCTCACCCAGGCGGGAGCAGTCATTCGATGATTTTCCCACCGTAAAAAAAGGCGATATTCCAGAACACTGAAGATAAAACTCATAACTTAGAACCGACGTAAATCTAATTTCGTCTTTCAACTCTGCGGTAGATCCACATTTATGACTAGTAATGAATTCAGGACGTCTGTCATAATGTAGCAACACTCATATGTACAGTGAAAATGCTTCACTTTATAGTTCTTCTCAGTAATATACGATATAGAGGTAGAATTGATTAGAGAAAATATGAAGAAATTCCTACCAAGTTCTCTGTTCTCGTTGGGAGACCTTTTAATTGTTTATGATTGACAATAATACCATACTTCGACTACTATGATGTTGATGTCTTTTTGGTCATCTTTTAATTACTTTGGTCATCTTCAGTCGTTTTGTTAACTCTCCAGTTCTTGACTTCTTTAGTTTTACTTATTAAATTACGTCCAATTTTATGGTAACTGTTTGTATTCTACCTCTTCAGTGGTGCTCAAGAATCAATTTTGCAAATGTTTTTGGTCTTATTTTCTTTTCCATTCTCCAAATACCAATATCCCCATAAACATGGTTCTATTGATATTGATGAGACAACCATGATGGCCCTAAAGCCTGGCCTTGTAGCTTCTATAAAATTCTCACCCGTAAAAACGGATATTAGATTCGAACCTGCCCTTGGAAACCCAATGGCCCATGACATGACACAATACCGTATTGTGTATTTGCTGGTTGACAAATAAATGGGGCTCTGGTACTCAGTTCATTGAGGAAGGGACATTTGACGTCCTTTAGTGATATTTGTTATTGGAATTAAGTATTTGATATCGTAAATGTAGGTCGTCGTGGTATGAAGAATTGGCTTGTGCACCAAAATTCCAATAACAAAAGAAATAAAAAATTCTCAACGTCTACGATAACATACATACATACATACATACATACATAATATCACACCTTTTATCCCCGAAGGGGTAGGCAGAGGTGCACACAGCAGTAACACCCACTTTTCACTATTTATGTTATGACTCTCATGTAATAGGGGGTGAGCCTATTGCCATATACCGGGTACATTTCCAGACTCCGTGCTGAGAGACACTGAGATTTTTTTAAAAACCCAGTAATACTTTGCCCGACCCGGGAATCGAACCCGAGACCCCTTGCCCGGCAGTCGCACTTGCGACCACTCGGCCAACGAGGCAGTCTACAATAACAACTCTCGAAAACCTTGACATCACTACAATAGGAGTTTCTAAAGTCAGATAAATCTTTATCAAACATATAACAAATTTCAAACCTTGGACCGCTCATATTTCACGAGTGCGCGACAGTTTTTGAACAAACAAGTCACATGATACACACACAACTCGAGCTTAGATAAAAGTTTTTAGCAAAGCATCATTGACCCAATGCCCCACTCTCCAGAACAATACCAAGTTTATTCGGTAAAATATTATCTTTCCTTTCATTTCAAACTATGCTAGGATTGTTTTATCTTCATCTAATCTTTCTGAGGTATTGAAAAGTACTTTGGCTCGTGTGTCCCGTAGTTATCTTGCGCTGGTTGGTCAATGCCACCAAATCATGCAAAGACATTCCAATTTATTCAATTAAATCAATTTAATCAATCTCTTAATTTCTTTTAATTATTTAATCAATTAATAGAAATAAGGTTCCTTTTTCTTCCATAAACATATCCCTATTTGAACAATAACAGAACAGATATCTGCATAGCTGCATAGACTAGTGCAAACTTGAGAATTCTTCAAAGGTAAACGACTGTTACGAATTCACCATGATATTTAAGTAGTAAACCATGAAACGCACACACCATTAACCGTTGTACCGCAAATATGAAAGCAGGGCTGCCAAACAACGCTAACCATGGCTTATGAGCAGACGTCGAAGGAGAAAGATGTGTAATCTCATTAGGCTGAAGGTAATTCTTTTAAACCATTGGTGGTGGCCCTTGTTAGTAGCCGATATGGTGCAAGACATAAGCGCAACTCTTTGAGTTGAATACTAAATTTTAATGAATGGAAACGACCTTAACTGCTGTTGTTATCCTGTGTCCAGCTGGGCAACAAAAATGGGCTAGAATTAACAGTCTAGATTAATAAACTTGAAGTAAAAACTATGGAGTACCGTACTAAATAAATAGTTACTGCTAATATCGTGGCTAGGTATCGTAGTTCAGATTAGGTCAATTAACTCATCTTTGCGTGTTGTCCCTCATTCTGAGTTAATTCTACAGTTACTTTTTTAAGACAATTAATCACTCGTTGTTGCGTGACTGCAAATCCAAAGTAGCTAATGACAATAAGACTGTTAACATCACAACAGATACTAAACGTCTACGCGTTACCTACGTACATGACAATACCTATTTATTCGGTTTTAAGCAGGCGATAAATGTATTTATTTGAATATCGAATGTACCAAATTCATCTTCAAGGGAAACTTCTCAATGCTCACGTCCGTCTCTTATCACTTGCGCCACTAGCAATACACAAACAATGACCGTAGCGACCGAGTGCGCACGCGCATAAAGCGCTGAGCCGCACATAACGAATGTGTTGACAGGTGACAACACACGTCTACTAGTTACGTATTATACAAAGCTAATGCCTTTACAAATTACACCACGTTGTCCATTACCTCCACTGAAAGGGCTACTTCATTATCTCATTGAGCGGCGCCGGCGCCGGTGACGAAGGATCAGTACAGTAGCAGAGGATTTAAATAGTAATACTTACTTTTCCTTTTACTGATTCCTTGGTGAAGTTACTGAAAACAAGACGGTTAGAGTTTTCAAAATACTTATTTAGGTCATAAATAAAATCGAATAGTAATTATATCAGAGTCATTTCTAATCTTGAAGAAGAAAAACTAAAAATTAAAGTCGTCCAATCGATACATTTTAATCGTCCACCTCTGGTAGTGGACCGCTCTTAATTGCAGCTTACCTACACTGATTATAGAGAAGCCGATCGATAATACTACCGCATCTTAGCACAGAAGTAGTAGTTATCTACAAAAGTATGTTTTGAATGCACCAATTGCGAAGTTTTATGAATTATTGCCATTAAGGGAATGGGTTCCGTCTGATAGAAATTATAGGAATTCTCTTTTGAGCTGTGCTCTGATGTTTGCTTTCTAATTACTGTTGGAATGATCAGTGCTTCGAGGATAGTCTGAATGCGTTTGTATAATTATAAAGCAAGTTTTTGCCTTTGAAGTACTACTTTTGTGTGGCGCTGACGTGTCGTAGAATTGTACGTTTATTGGTGGTCCGCCCACTATTGGTCTCTTGGATAGGAAATGTTTCCGATTTCTGACAGTTCATAATTCTTGACATTAGTAAAATTCTGATGTATTTTACGCTCTAAAAATGTTCTTTAAGATCCAATAATGACTGAATTTATTCGTATAATCTAGCAAGTAATTGATAGAAAAAAACATAATGTAAAAGTAACATATGTTTCAAACGCAGATACTAAATCTAAGAAAAATCGTCCCTTGTTACTATAATGAAATAGTAAACTGTTTGATGACTAGCAGCGTGGCAGGTAGCCCCACCTGTCGTGTTCAGTGTAGCGTGTCGTGTGTCGAACCATCCCAACCTCATTTGGTCATAGTTATGTGGCTCTTTATTTAGGAAGATCAGCGTCAGTTCTCGTTTATAATGGTCATTTATTGATAGTATTGAAATGTTATCGGTGATTTTTACGCATCTCTTCATTTTATGGGCTCAAGGTTTGATATGTTAAGTATTTACTTCCCTTCAGGAAACCATGTTATAACAATTTTCTGTCGCTGAAGCCTTGTAGGGGAATCTTGCAACTTTTTATAATCGTTGAATTAAGTTTCCCTACACTGTAGGTACAAGGGAGTTTTACTGGTAGGTATTTAATATTAAAAGCTATTCTCGATCCCGAACTAGCCTTCTGTACAATAGTCTGGTTGGACAATAACACTTGACTCACCACGACAAGTATTCTCCTACCTCATCTGACGTCCTTCATAAAACACACGCTCATCAAGACCATATTACCTAAAAACGTGGACCAGTCCCGGTATAACCGTAACTCGTAGCCTGTAGGATGGTAGGCGGTATCATCGTAAATAAATTATATTACTGCGACGGGTGGCGTATCGCCGTAAATCGGTCGTTACGTGTCTCTTCCTTGAGGCAGGTCTGAACCACATTCCCGCGCGATCATAGATTAAATACCTGCCAGATGAGACCTGTTCATGATCTCTGGAGTCGATTAGACGAAGAATTTAGTTATCTCTCTATTGATTAATGTTAACTGTTAATTAGTTGAGACTTCGTTATTGTAGGTTATAAATGTTAGAGCTTTATGATTGCAAAGTGTAGTGTTATAGTGTATAGCAAAGTGGTAAGTAGAAAGGTTAAAACAACTGGACTGTTTGTATCCCTTTCTTGGAGCAGGTCCGGCCGCATTCCACTGTAAGCATAGACTAATACCATAAGATGTGGCACTCGTGGCGGTCTATCGCAGTAATAGCAACTGGAAACGAGTAAGTTATAAAAGTAAAGGGTTTTACATAAAGGTGCTAAAACGTTAACTGCTTCCTGTTATAAACATAAATACTAATGGTTAACAGTAAACACGACTTTCGAACTGCAAACACCAGTAGAAATTACGATGTTCTTTATTAATTTTATCTTTGTGATACAATCTTAGACTTTATGCAAAGATAATTTCATGGCCATTTATTAGCCCGATATAGACGTTTAGGCATGAAACTACCGCTAGTAACGCTATGTCCTGTCTGGATCTAATCTACGTTATCTCATCGTTGGCGGTTCTTGTGGTTGTATAATAGTCCGAGTACGGCTTTAGTGCATTAATTAAATTGTATGGGTATACCGCAATTTGTTGCAGCGATACAGGTGGAGGGACTAAAGGTCCCGTCAGTAACCGATGGATCCGGCTTGAGGTCTCAAGATGGCCCTGTTTTATTACCCATGACTTGTTGCTGGACTAGAACATCACTTTGCAGTGGTCGGTAGTCGGACAGGATGAGGGTTTTAATGTAAATGCTCGTTGAATAATTATAGGGGTATTAATTCTTGTAACATTGAAAAGGATAACTCGTTTTTGTAATCACTTCGACACGATGAGATCTCGATTTTGCTTTCTAAATATAATGAATTGATAAGTGGATTTCTATAACACCTATTTTCAATCAATTAATAGGGTGGTTTCCTAAATTTTATTTAATATTCTTCTGATGTATTCATTTCAGACATTAGACACGTACTTTTTCTTTTCTCAAAAAATTAAATACTTTCGACGATATATTAATTTGAAATCTCGTGTGACGTCACAACGTGCTCCATATTTTAGCACTTTGTGACCTCCCAACTGCTAAACTTTAACTCCATTTTATCTAAGTATTGTAACTTTATACGAGAAAATAAAAAATACGTGTCTAATATTTTTTCGTTATTTACCTGACTGACTAATTAGATTTTGATTTTTTATAATCTGGCAACTACCGTATTGTATCATGAATACTGTGTACATAAGTGAATCTGATTGGTTTGCTCAGGTCTGTTGATGAGTACATTATTATGTCATTACCGTTTTAACAAACAAACATGCTAAGTTTATAATTATTTGTTGTTTGTTTATCCTCAATGATATCATTGCGCGGTGGTTTGATTACTAATCGAGCGTTCTATCCGACTGTAGGTGTTCGTGATTTATGTTTTGTGCACACATACATAATCTCACTGTTATTTTGTGACGAATATGTGTGGTAGGAGAGAATATAGACACATATACCTAATCACCTATTTTGAGGGGGGAAAATCATCCAATGACTTCACCCGCCTTGGGTTAGGTGAGAGGGAGTGTCGGACTCTTACTGTCTAAAAACCATCCCGTTCCTATTCGTGCTCTTCGAGCCGGAGACCCGGCAACGATCCGCGGCATACCTAACCACCTACTAATACGATTTAATAAGAATTTATATTTTAACCACAATATATTTGTTTTTCTTTGATCCCAAATCTCAATAAAGGTACTTTTAAGTTGGTTATAGGGTGACTCCCTTTTCCAAACAGATAAAAGTGAGTGAGACTTTAGGGGAATCCTGGACCTGTTATCTATCTGGTTTTAGGAGATTATAGTTTTCTGTACTTCTTAAAGCATTTTTCTATCATGATATTGATTTACGGATATCTATTTTAACAACACCTTTCAAAAGCTCGCTTTACAGAAAGTAACATAAATTTTTATTATTAAAATATTCGTTCAGGGTCAATACTCGAGGTGGATTGAAATTCGTTTGCAGGTGAAGCCGGGGTCACAAAGCTAGTTGATACATAAATAGGTGTTATTTTTACGGTTTTTAGTTTAGGTAGTGTACGATTCATTAATAGGATTATCGCACGCTACAATCGTGCGCTTACCTTAATTGAATTGTCGACGTATCCTTGGGAGGTGCTAATTTGTAAATCGCTGGTGTTTCGTACAATTCATACGATATACGTACTGTGATTTTTATGTGATTGATGTTTGTCGTGTAGGTAATAGAGGATTTTCAGGGTTGAAAGACCCTTGGACAAATGAATGTTGTTTACGTACCATAAGCTGAGTGCACCATACTACCGTACCATATAGCAAGAGTGCACCACAAGCACTAGTCTCCATGAAAAATTCAGATAGACTACTGCTTGTAGAACAGTATCGACAACTGTTGATATGCCCTGTCCCTGTTTAATAATAAAACAGCTGGTTAAATTCAATTTTAACTACATTTCAACTCACGAATAATTTCATATCCTGCGTATCTATAAGTAGGTATCTATTATTGTATTGTCGAAGAAATAAAAAGTGAATTTGTTCAAAACATAATCACGCAATTGTACTCAAACAATAGTAACCACTTTAGTATGAATGTATTTAAATAAACGTGGATTAGTAACGGGACCTAACAAGAACATAGTTAATCAAGCAATTCGATCGTTTTACGCTTGATTGGAGTTTAAAGTAAATGTTCTGCTGAATCACGTTGTGCCTAGCTAGCTAACGAACTAGTTCTAGTTTCGAAGTGTAAATATTTAGCTAAGGATTTAAGCTGACTGTAGGTAGTACTAGATGTACTCGAGATTTCGTCCGCGTTGACATGTCCTTCGAGAACAGCGTGCATCTTTTGAGTTAAAAAGCTATAATATACGCTACTCCGTATTCATAATTGAGTCACACACTAGACATTGTTGAGAAACTGTGACCCTTGACATTAATATAGCGCCATTATTGACAAAATTAGCATCACGGCAATCGGACATTGCACAATCACTTTCAAATGAAATAAATATAATAAATACTAAGACAACAGTAACTGTAAAAATATAAACTAACTAATTAATTCTTCTCAACTGTTTTCGAGTTATACACGAACAAACACTAACTGTCTTATTTTTAATTAGAATATTAGCAATTAGATAGTACGTGTATTATTACTAGTAACACATTGCCTAATAGCCAATATACACGTGACAGGTTCCGTTATATATTTTCTATAGTTAGGGAAAATCGCAAATCGCATTAGTGGACCCACAACGCCATGACCGTTCCGATCTCTCCCGTCTTTTCAACCCAACCTTGGAACCTATTAATCTGATGTCGATATTATAGAAAAATGGTATTAGGGATACCCATTAAAGTATTATTCGATTGGAAATGCTTGTGACAGTTAAAGAAAGGTATGTAGTAATAGATTTATTGATATGTTATTGTCCAAATGTTGTATTACATGATTATTAGAAGTTTACTCTTCATGACTTACGAGAAAACAGGTTTATGGGAACTTAGACGTTTCCTAATTAAAATGCATTGCCAGTGAGACACTTATACCTTCAAGTCGTCTTTTGTAAATAAAATTCTCTCTGATTGGACCAACAAAAACTTACTTATTGCTGATTATTTGTAAAATCTATAAATTCTCAACTTGGAATACAGTTCTAAACAACACTTTAGCAACTTCTTAAGCACCTCCATTTCATATTCATCTTATCTCTTCCTTGCCATTGTAAGGTAACAGCTTTGAGTAACTCCTAATGCCGTTACACTTCATTGTATTTTATCTAACTCACAATCATTATTTACTTTGTTTGCTGTGCAAATGGCTTTGTCAACCATTTATGTAGTACGCTTTAAGATTGTGGCTGGTAATTAATCTTGTTAGATTTTAGGTTGATTGTATTCTTATACTGGTTATTGTAATTTGTAACATTTACGGCACACATTAATAGATTTCAGTCCTTTATCTACCGGTAAAAAATTATCAGTTATTAAATCTGTTTTCTCGTACAAGACTGGCACGTAAAGTTCAAATTTCATTGGATATTCTTCCAAGAACTGGTTAGTAGGTATTTCTAAATTTTTTCCCATTTATATGTGTTTCTTCTTATCTCAGAGGCCATATTTTTAATTAAAGACAGTAACAACATTACCACACAAAAGCTTCCTGAATACAGTCAAGGAAAAATCGGCAGTAACACTTAATACATCATTCATTGTCACATGGCTTCGTCCAGTATCTTTATCTTACTTACACAGGTTCTTAATGTTTTATGTTTTACCCACATCTTCTGGTCCCATATTGTGTAGCAATAATGACTTATATTTACCTCTTTTTCTTACTTTTCTGTTGATTTATTACTTTTGTAGTCAGTTACTTTAAAAGTGATCTCTGTGTAAGTACTAGATATTTATGAATTCGGTATAATATGAATATCTTATAGTTCTTCAATTCTTCCTACGGAAATCTTATATTCGTGTAAATGTAAAGGAATCCTTTTCAAATCACACTAGGAAAATGACCAAAGCTCTCCTCGACTCCTTAAAAATCCAGTCGACCCAGACACTTCAAAGTAACAACCAAGTTTCCCGTTAGTAATAGGGTTGGTTCTGACGTGTCTTATCTCATATGGTTGAGTCCTCGTCTCCCCACGCATAGTCTGGGACTGACTGTCGTCAAGCAGTCTAATATATTGCCATGTGACTGACGTTATTTATTTACAGTCCCAACCCCTTGCCATTGTTAGAATGTTTGGATTTATTGTTTGTTGTGCGCGGTTAATGATTTAGTTTGTCTGTTCGTTGTAGATAGTGATAGATTGTTTTGGGGTTCCGAGAATTCAAGTCACCAATAGTAGTGTTAACATTACTTACAAAAATGCGGTCAAAATTCCTTATCATTGTCAAAACTATTAATATAAACGTTGCTAACTAATCATAATATTAGCCGCTCCCGTTTCCACATAGCTAAACGTTTTGGCACTCATCGCAAATATTCTAGACTTTTCACCGAAATTAATGTATACAACTTATGAAGTCATAGCTGAAAGTCTCCAACAGTATCTATAACATCAACAATTACATTTACTTTCATTTCATTGCTTTTATTATCTTCCTCAGACATAAAAGCTGCTAATTACACATTTGAAACAATAAAGCTGTCTTTTATTTTTAATGTCTTAGTTATTGCTGGCAATTGCAGTATTTCTAAAACATTTTTCCTTCTAACGTTTGCATTGGTGATGTAACTCAGTGCAGTGATGTCATCAGGAGACTCATCCCTGACATTGCGACTTCGAAAATTCTCGAAATTAACTTTCGTACTCGAATTCTTCTTATGTGACCTAAATGACGCAGCAATGTCCGTCTTTCATGTTGTTTTCAAGTCAGGTACCGAATTTGATTAGTGCTGTCCATACATACGCATGAGACGTTTATGAGTAATAACACCAACGCTTTGGGGATTCCTATTGTAGCATTTAAAGGTGTTTCAAGTTCATTGTTTTTTATTTATGTCGGTATACTTCCATGTAGCTTTGTTATGGAATATTTAATCGAGATAGTATCTCAGCTTTTCGGTAACTTTTGCGGCGTTTATGCTTATTTTAACTCTAATGTGCTGAATTGCTACATACTAGGTTATGAATACGATCAGATTAAGCTATATTATATCATTGTTCATTGAAAATCATCCCCTGTGTATGCCAATAGGTTCATCAATAATTTAACTAGTAAAAATACCAGCAATAATAAAAAACCTTTAACTTGCCAATGCATAAATATGCTTCCAAGATAAATGTGGATACATATTTCTTGATCCGTTCAGCCCATTTCCATTTACACATGGCATTTCCATTACGATCAGCTGATTTAAACTGCAAGAGCTTGTAGATAAATCTACATTATATTACATCGTAGAGCTACAAATTACTTGTCTCTAGGGTTCTGTGTGAGAAAATAATAAACCTGTTTGTCGTATCATATTCCATCGTTAGAAGTAGATAGTATAAAGGCGTGAAGATGGTGAGGAGATCAAACAAATTGTGATGTGACAAAAAATCTACGATGTCCCACTTTTTACATTTGGAGACACTACAGTTGATTTTAATAAGCTGATTGTATAATGATGATGTTGATAATGTAGTGTTTAACTGTTCTGTTCAGTTTTACTGTTCAGCTCCTAACCATAATGTTACTAAGAAAAACAATACTGTGTTTATTGCCTCTTAAAATCTGGTTTATTTCATTGGCGTTAACAAACGGCTTTGAAGTCCAATCCGTTACTAGCAAAGAAAACAAAACTTTTCCTAGAAAAATTCTATTTTCTTCCTACAGAACCACTTGAGCACTTAGATGCATTAAATGTTGCATCCTTGCTGCACAATATAAGTGCGAAAGAAACAAAACATGCTCGGTTCGACTCATGGGAAATGCTTTTATGTGTTTCTAAACAGATGACTGGCGGCTGTTTATGGGTTGAACGCGGACGTTGAATGCAGCTGACCAACGCTGATATGATGTAATGGAATCTGCTAACTATGCTGTGAAACATTTTGAACTCCTAGTGCATTAGAAGAATGTATTAGAAAAGTTAGTTTAAGCCTAACTGTAGATTATTTAAAATGACTAAATCAGATTTGGTCTCATTTATTACTAACACCTTTTGTCGCTAATATAGTTATATTTATGACCTATTTTTGCTTATTATAACACTATAAATTAAACTAAACTAAACTTATAAAGTTCCCAACCGAATTTCTCGGTCCCACGAGCAAAGTACTGAAATTTATCAATTCAAATTACTTACTAAGGTACCTAACCTAAATAAATAAAGACCACCCAACAAACAAATTAGGCTACAAAGGCTGGAAACTAATACAATTTGCTATAGAAATAATTTCAAAGTAAGTAGATGAGAGCAAAAACAATTTCAGGTCAATTTGACAAAGTAGAATTGTTTTATAGAGTAATTGAAAAAGCGACTAAGGGAAATGATATTAACGTTGATGGTGATCATAAAGTTGATTTAGTAGAAGTACATTGTTTCGAACTTGCAGAGGTCGCTTTTGTTACAGGAGCTAAGTTTTATAGACATTTTCGTAACTTCAGCTCCGATAACTGCAGTTGATGAGCAAATACATTAAAATTTTTTTAATGCAAAGGTCTGATTATATTTAATGCGTTTGCAACTGCAAATAACTGTTGGTGTGATATTAGTACTGAGGTAAATTTTATATTTTCTGGAAAAATTAATAGGCAAGTTTCTACGAAAATAAAAAGGTAATGAGAATCGAAGTGTTGAATTGATGGAAGAAGTTTATATTGACGTAAACGAAGCCGCGGCCGTAGTCGAAAATAAATGTGTTTTGAAAGCAGAACTTGTTGATACTTAATACCTACTGTAGGTGGTGTTATTAGTAGGGGTTCGCAGAAATATTCCTCGAAGTTATTAATAAATTATTACATTATTAACGGTTATGTTTTTCTTAGTAATGTCTTTGGCATTAAGTTTGACTTCATTGTCCTTGACTTGTTTTTGTATCAAATCATTATTTTTATTTTTCTGCATTAGTATTCATAACTGTCTCATACAAATCATTACCCAACGCCAGAAGTAACCTCCACACGACTTTACCGACATCTGTTTTAAGATAAACAATTAGACATACTCTAGCAGCTGTTATTTCCTCCTGTATTACGAAATACGATACTTCATAATAAGTAGTAGTAATTTATACACATCTTAAGATATAATACGTCAATTGTATTCGGCTATTCCGTTTCCTTCACAATTAACAACAATGGCTCCCGTGTGAACTGCTAAACAAGAATATGTTAACACTTTCAATGAATCAGCTCTAACTTCCCAAGGTCGTTTCTCCTGCAAGTTGTTTTTCAGTCACACGGTTTTAGCTTCACCCAATTCCTTTTGTGTTAGAGTTCAAATTCGTCTAAATCTAATTTGTTCAAGTGTTTTTGTATCTTAGTCTGCCGTTTCTTAGGCGTTTGTGTCCATTTAGAGTTAGGCTTTGGAAAATCAAGTGTGTCTTGAATTTGTACTGTGTCTATGGCAGTAGTGTTTGTGATACTGTTGGTTTGTTTGTTTACAAAAGTGTAGATTCTGTGTCGAAGAAAATTGTGGATTCGTGCCAATTTGTTCTTTTACTTCGGGTTCTCTTTTTTAATGTTTTTATTTTGCTTCGAGTTGGAATGGTTTGACTAGCTTATCGCGGTTTGTTGTGGAGTTGTGCCTATATTCCTGACAAGTACCTACCAGTTAGTAGATATTAAAATGGTGCATGCAGTGTTCATGAATGAAACTATCAAATAAAAACTACGGCAAATATTAAGTTTGAAATAAAAATTGTACATGTTCATCAAACATCAGAATTTCTATTGATAGTAAACAATAAATTGTAATATTTTGACTCATGTCGACATTGCAATCATTTGAACTGACCATGTCAAATTGTACAATGGTGTATTGATTTTGTTTGCATACAATTCTTTGAATACATTTAAAACTATATTTTTTGAATAAACAATATTCCGATTTTACATACATATTTCCTATATTTTTTTCTGTTTATTGTGTGGTTTTTAAATACGCATTTACAATTCAAAATCTTGGCCTTCGATAAATTGTCAGTCACTATTTCAAGGTCATTTCTGTTTCCTTGTGTCCTTATGAAAGTAATAATTTGAAATGAATTATACCCTTCACCCTTTAACTTCGAAAGTCATTATTCATTGATAGACAATCACATTGGACAAAAAATTTAACATTATAAAACAGCTATTGGGTGATGAATAAACATTGGATCGAGTAATCTTTACTCATGTCGAATTTACACCATTTATTTAAAGTCACTGCCTCGTTGGCTTAGTGGTCGCAAGCGCGACTGCCGGGCAAGTGGTCTCGGGTTCGATTCCCGGGTCGGGCAAAGTTATATTGGATTTTTTTTTTAAATCTCAGTAGTAGCACGGAGTCCGGAATTGTGCCCGGTTTACGGCAATAGGCTCACCCCGTATTACATGAGACTCATTACATAAATAGTGAAAAGTGGATGTTACATTGCACAGTGGCATAATGTGCACCTCTGCCTACCCTTTCGAGGATAAAAGGCGTGATGTTATGTTATGTTATGAGTGAATAATAATATCCAAACAAGCATGTTTTGTATATCATCCGATCAAAATCTTCCAAAGACGTTACGAGATCCATTCATCTGGTTTTTGCTTAACTTTTTGTTCGCACAAGATTTTACAAGTTTTTGCCTTGAATCAGTGTCTAATTATACTCACAATTCAGTGATTCTGTCTGTGATCATCTTGTATCCGGCGAATAATGTCTGGATGTGTAATTACTAGACATTGTGTTTATTGTGCCTTGTTAGGAGCATCCTGAGTTAGTTTTCTTATTTTTAGAGTCTGTAGTGAGTGTAGAAAGAACTGAATCTTGAACTTACATGTGATTAAAAATGATAGAAGTAGACACATGAGAGTCTTGGTCCTAGTCAAAACATCAACCTAGATAAAAGAACAAAGAGAATTCAAAGTAAATTCTATATGGGACAAGTAGTGTTAAAAAAATACAAAAAAATACAATTGTAACTCATAAAATTCTCTGAATAAAAATCAGATACTTAAACCGTAGATCTCAGTCAAGATTCATGAATACATTTAAGTAGCTATAAGGTTATCGACATACATAAACGACTTCTCAACTCCTCTTGAATAACTTCTCTATTAAAACAAACAGTTACGCAATAACTTCATTATAAACGAAAATCTATGGTACACTACAATAAACCCGCATGAGTAACTCTCACCATAACAGAAACGTAACTTACGTTTGTTTATAAAACACACATCACACGCTATACAACAATTATCTCAAATATGTATAAACAGGTATAACAATCGATAAAACTTTAACAATAAAAAGATTGTATTGCTATTATAATATCTAGAAGAAAAAGCTATGTAAAAAATGCGGACCAATCCCCGTTGAGTATTGGTTTGTTTACGGTCGTCGAGATTCCGAAGTAAACCGAACAATTCCGAACGCAACGGTCTCCGCTGTGGCACTCGTGCGCAGGTCGCGATGACTCGAGTGAGGAGTACACGGACACAGTGTAAGGGGAAAGTACATCATGTTCTCCAATATTTTGGGTAAGGTCACAGGATAAAGTAGAACTACATAAATGAAAACAAATTGTGATTTTATGTGCCAAAAGTGTGATTGGTTTAAAACAGTGTGATGTGATTATATTTCTGTGAAAATGTGCCTTTTGCTAAAATGTTTCAGGTATGTAGTTAATTTTCAAATATTGTTTGGTTCTTACATCAAAGACGGTTCTTCCACAATTCCAATGACCAATTACGTAAAAATCCAATTCTTTCGCGATGCGTGATTAGATGGTATTCGTTGAATGTTCTATTCATCTTTAATTATGATTATGACTCAACGTATCCATTTTTCTCATGTTAACAACGGTACTATAAACTGAATAGTGACCATAAAACGCTTTATATAAAGTCAACATAAAATGAAAGTCCTACTGTGGAATGTCAGGTTTTTAACTGCCATAGACAGGTCTAACAACGATGACCTTGAGAGTGTCATTAAGTTATTGGGTGCCTCTTCTAGCCAGTTTGTCTGATGCAAAAGATTTATATACTATTAACTTGACCTGGAAGATTACAATCTGAAGTTCCCTTTTAATTATGGATTCACAAGGAATGTAATTCATTAACCACTAAAGTTAAAGTATCTATATCTGAGCTGGTACTTTTGAATAGTTTGCAGTCTCAGATTACTCCAGACACTATCTTACTAAACTTTAAATTTACTGCTTCAAGAAAATTTCTCAGACATTCTGACAAAGTTTTGCAAACGTCCTAAATGGCTCAATGGTCTTATTATAAAACCAACTTAGGAATGAATGTCGCAACGACCTTGTACCTGACATTTGCGTAGTTAAGTCATCTCTACAAAAATGCAGTCGCGACGTGCCTACATTATTATCTACACCCGTCCTACTAATTATATTAGTACCACGTTTAAGATGATTATCATGTTTTTGTCACTTCTTGCAACCTTTAAAGCCAACTTCGTTTTTTCCTCTCAAAGGTTAGATTTAATCTTTTACTACCTTTTGTCTCTTAGTTTTATCTTTGTCCTTATGTATTTCGTTTATTGCGTCAATGAGTTCTTAGTCTGATGTCCCAAGTTGGGCAGACATATCAGAAGCAATTTTATTGGATCCGAAAAGTTTGTAGAGTCCATTAAACTTTCGGTAGACATCGTCCAGAATTTGGCTTTTACGATTATTTCGTGATTGCGTGTCCTCATTTGTCCTTCTTGGTATTTTGGGATTGTTTTTGTGTGCCTCTTGTATATATATTTTTGCGAATTTAGTGTCATTGGGTCCGTACACCCCTATATCAACTTCATTATTATTCTCATTTTTATAACCGAATAGCTTATCATATAAAGCATTAAAACAATGTTAAAACTAATAAGCATTGTGTCAAGATTTATTATCATTTAATCTTCACGCTTCATGGCTTACCTTGGACGTATAGAATTATGGATAAACATCCATCTTTACTATGTAGTTGTTTAAATTATGTGGGGATTAGGTCATCATTATATCTTCAAGATGGCATGATGCTATGTCGTATTATAAATAAAGTCACAGAACTACAGGGTAACTCTCTTTCGGGAGTTTATTGTGGTCTTCGAAAACAGCCCTTATTTTGAACAAGATAAAATGTCCTTGAATTTCTAAAATGAAAGAAACTCCTCCATAATTAATCTGTTCCTTAGATACGGCCTTGGCATGTGCGGTCGGATGCCAATGACTTCACTAGAACAAAATTCCGTGAAATTCATGAATGCTAATTGGATTTCGTGGATCTTTAATTGTATCACATCGATTTTATTATACGGAAATTGCTTCTTCAAGCCTGGGGGCTTTAATATTAATTTTGTACGCATGTAATTGTAATATCCACAGTTTTGAAGTTGTTAAAAGAAATCAATAGATACAGAGGAGCCTTTATACTGTTCATACCTTTATTAGTTATGGTCCTTAACGGCCTTACGAAGCAACAGAATCTGATCTATCTGTTCACTGTTCCATAAGCAAAACACGAGCAACTCAGCCTTTTTTATCGCTTCGTGATTTTCCACGCGATGCTTTGTCGCTATTTCAATGAAACATTGTTCCTTTCGAAGAATTTTAAAAACAACTTTTCTGACTTCAGCTGTACTGTGAACATGAGTATGTGCGGTCAACCTCACGCCAGAAAATACAGCGTAACTTTAAAAACAAACGTTACTCCTGCGTAGTAGTGACCCTGATGTAACAAATATATTTTTATCGTTTCCTAAATTACAATCTTTTAATTGTTAAGTTGAGGTCTCATATAAATTGCTTAGGTATCATCAGCGTCACAAAATGTCACAAAGATTGATAAAGTTTCTTCGATGCCATAAAGAGATTAAGTCATTGGTTACCATACCATACCAAGCCTTGAAGGATAAAATAACCGAATATTCTAAATCATCACAAAATACTTTATCACGACTGTATATTCGTTTACATTTACATACTATAAATACCGTAACACATGCTTAAGATAAAATTTTAAATTTAAATGAACATGCTTAGTTGATGAGGCAATATTTTAATATATGTAGGTGACGTAATCAAGAAGTATAGGATTATACATAGTGATATTTAAAGGGGTATGTGGGTCTTAATGATTACCCAATAACATACATATTTGATTGGAATAATTTAATCTAAGTTGAATCTAAGATTGCTTCTGTGTTAACAGTAACAATAAATCTGTAGATACAGATGATAATAATCCTAAAATTCTGAGCCATATGAAGAAAATGATTCTTTCTTTTCCTCTCTGTTTTACAAAAGAAATAAAATAGCTTTAAGTCCAAATCTTTCCGCTTAAAATCCTCCTGTTTGTAATCGTTTTCGAAACCATCCATTCTAATTACCATTCTTTCTCTCAAACCTTTGTCAAGACGAATATCCAGCTCCCTTTTCTAAAAACCCATCTGTGTCAGCCATGTTAAATTGCACGGTAACAAGTATAGGAAGTAGAGGGTCAAGGTCATTGTCTTCAAACGGTTGACGATTTTACGTAACCGCGTTCATAATGAAGTCGTCACGACTTTTTTGTTTCTTTTCGGTTAAGTTGTTACATGTGCTGGCATCTAGTTTGTGATGATTACATGGTTGTTGGTGCTTTGGAACTTGGTTTGTACAAGTATAAAGATTTTTGAGAATGATGAATTGAGGATGGGATGATCATGGGTGTAAGAGAAGTTTGGGTAGAAGAAAATTTAAAGAGATTTTTTTTTTTGAGGGTTATCATTATAAATATGGCTGTATTGACTGTTGTCTATAGGATATAAAAACTTCGACACTTAAAAATCATTAAGGAGAGGTAAACAAACATGACGTAGACCTGGAGGTATAATTAGAGTAGGCATACGAATCATTATTTGTTTTAAATATATTAGTCAAATCCATGATCTATAAAATGTCTACTAGAACAAGTTCTAACGCAACTCGTCCCGGCAATTAAACTGCAATTAGTTAATTGACAGATTAAATGAATAAGCTTGATTAACGGAAAATTACGCCTAAAATAGTTTGATTGCTTATTCAATCGTTTACAAACATACTTGTTGAGAAAACTTGGTCCCATTTGACTGTCTATTGCTAAATATATATAGCTATATCCTCTGAAGATTATCCTCGTTAGTCTCATCGTTTTTCTTCAAATTAAATAATATACCTTAGCGCTTGACAGAGATGGATTCCTCCAGGGAACTTCTTGGCGTTCGTAAGTCGGACGAATGTTTAATTTACTTCCTCCCGATGAGATTATATCATTTCAAGTTCCTGTAGATCCCACTTTATGGAGATTTCTTATACATTTTAGTTTATTTATTTTTACCTTGGTAGGTATAGCTGTTTATATTTACCTTGACTTTCATCGTCATTACGTATTTACTGGTCCCCTCTCCCTATGAGGATACAGTTTATTAATCAGCACAAGGTTCAGGTTACGCATTATACTCTACAAATAATTGTAGCAGATACTAGGCTATCATACGCTTCAAGGAGATGTTCTTAATTCGATTTTCTTTGTTACAGAGGGGCGGTGTGTGAGTGTCGCACCGCCATGTCTCACCACAGCGACGAGCAGGCGCTACTCACTGTCGCCTCCGACTCTTTCTGGGAGCCTGGTAATTATAAACGGACCACACGACGAATTGACGATGGACACCGGCTCTGTGGTGAACTACAGGCCCTTGTGCAGGAGAGAGCAGATATTGAGAAAACATACGCCAAAAGTTTGAGAGGATGGGCGAAGAAATGGAACGACCTCATCGAGAAAGGTGAGTTTTGCTTCATCACATTTCTGTACTTTTGGTTTATGACTGACAAATTTTTAGCTTCTGCACACACAAAATAATAGAACCTATCTCCATAATAACCTTACGTATCAATACATTGTAATCAAACTGACCATCAATATTGTGAAAGGACATGATATTTTCATTTTCCAACAATAGCTCCTATTGATAATAACCACTGTTATTTCGTTGACCGAACAGAAACACAATGGGCTCGGTCCGGACCCATTCACTCGAAGTATCAAAGATTGATTGTGTACTATGGGCCCTTATCATTCAGCGACAATGCCCATTAAATACCCTTATTATTTATTTAAGGCTAATGCACTTTTTGTGTTACCCAAGTATTTAAATGCTACCCGTTACATTGAAAAATTTGCTATTACATGACATGTTCATTGTATCTGCAGTCGTAATGCTTATTTCTAAATATGGTGGTCTATTAACAATTGACTAGAAAAAGAAAATCAAAATGCTGTATCATGTTCCGAGGATAGGATAAAAAGAAGAATAAATCCTGCACGAACGATGTAATTAATGTACATATTTCTTTCTTCTTTTAATGAATATGTCTTTAGATTTGACTAAATTAATCAAGTTATAGTCCTGATTAATTTCACTTGTTTCTGCCATTAAACTTAAGCGCGCTGTCAAATAAATCACCATAAATCACGATCTATTTTCGTAAACTCTTTACCAAAGCGATATTTATAGCTGATAATTGCCAATTACAAATCAATATTAAGAGAAATCTTTAATTACTAATTCGTATAACTCGGCACGTGTTGAAAGTTAATTCTAAAAAAAAAAAAAAAAAAAAAATTCCGTAATGCAATGTTTATATGTTTTTTGTAGTGGTTCAATGACCGCGTTATTGATTGAGTAGGTGCATGCGCTAATGAAATGTCTTAAGATTTTGAGAACCTTTCCTGGGTAGGGAGAAGTACTTTAAAAAGGGTTTGATCTTCAATGGCCCAATTTGGATTTAATATTGTAGTTTTTTCAACTGTGAAATTTTAATAATATAATAATAATAGGTTTATTTGTTAGAATATTGTTACAAAAGGTGTTACAAATAAATTTATGTTCTGAATATTCTGCTGTTTCCAGCGTACAAATATTAAAAGTTAAATTTAAAACAAGGCAGGTAAAAACAGACAATCAAAAATAAAAAATTGGATAATATAGACGATTAATTATCACAGTGTAGTAAAATTATTTTCGGTACAAAATTAAGATTATTCTTACAATTTACTTAAAGGATAATAAAAAGTCGTCTAGGTTGAATTTAGAATTAAATTTTTCATTCAAAAAATCATTTGTTGAATAATAACATTTATGCAAAAGAAAACAAAACAGCTTCTTTTTAAATTCCATAAGATTAAGGCTTTTAAAACCATTTGATTTATTATAAATACGAATTGCCATACAGTATACATTATTAGAAAAAAACCCGGTATTAAACTGTCAAACACCGCGAGGACACCGGTGACCGCAACCTATTGTTCTTTAATTGTGTCTAGAGGTATAATGACTACTCAAAGAGTTAACTAGACGTTTAGTTGAGATCTGCCTGATTAGGATTTTTAGGAAAATTCCAATTAGGTATGACGAAATTCATAACAATTATTATTATAGTAGCAATCAGCCGTTCCACATCCAGCATTATACATAACTCCAATTGGCACACACAATTAAGTATTGCAATGACATCGGATCTAAAGATAGCGTGGGAATCGAATCTCTCTCCATGAGAATCACATACATCAGTTAGATCCCATTGATGCTCAGCATGTCTTAAATAGAATTTAATATCGCCGGAACAAATGAGCTCTTGAATACCTGATTAACGACGGATTCCGTAGAAATTTTCGCTGGTATCGAATTAATCTGGAAATCTTCTTCAATACAAGAATAAAAAAAAATTGTTCAGTAATATCTCGGCAATTTATTGTTTTGATTCATTAGTATAAGTGTGGGTTGAGATCTAGAAATGAATGTGTCTAATTTACTTTTAATCTTATGATGAATTGGTTAATTTTCTGATGAATATATCTCATTGGCTTGCCTCCCTCCATTTTAGGACTTGGTACTCACCAATTTTCTCTTAATATTCTAGAATACATCATCTTTGAACACAAAGGAACTCTAAACTACTGCTAAACTGTTGTTGTTTAGCAGTAGTTTAGAGTTCAGATCTGTTCGAGGATTGCGCAACCATTATAAGTATTTACTTGTTTTATTTCCACACATATCCAACTACTTCTTAAATCCTCTACGGATCCCTTAGCACTTCGCACTTGAAAATAACCGGAAACTTATTCAAGTATACTTCCATTGACGAATCAAAAGATTTCGATGTCTTACGACATGGTCATAATAGTTCGTCGTAGCTTTTTAAGTTGTGTCCAGCTGTTCGTGTGTTTTGTATATACTTTCTAAAGAACCGGTTTGTTTATTAAACGGGTCGTTTAATGCTAATTGTTCAGTGATTTGTATGCTGGAGATTGAGATAGCTACTGTGATGAGTTGTGTTCGGTTCTCATGAGGAACCAATGTCTTTATATTCCTTGAAAAGATGTCGGGGATGAGTCTATTTGTCAACCCGTTCTTGTAGTCTCTTTGGGTGGGTGATATCATCATTATTTTTTTATTGCTGAACGTAGGACTGCCCCAGTGACATGTCATTTGAAAATTGTTCCTTAAGTGGCAATAATTTATCATTGATATTTCTTTTTACTCTTTTTCGTAATTTTAAATCGGTTATAATGTAAGAAAAATCGCAATTATTTTTTATTTCTTTTGTGAGTGTAGATACACGTACTGACCCCAAATGTAAGGTTATGTTGGTGTTATTTTAATAGTTGTATGATATTTAGTACTAGAATTTATATCTACCTCTATATCTCCACGTGAAGCAACTTTATTCTTCTGATTACAAAACTTATAGTTTGCTTGCGTTAATCATGATCGAAAATATTTCCAAACCAATGAAGAAATGGTGTAACAAACACATTATTTACGTTTTTAAATTACATGCTAGATCTCTATAATCACTATAATCATTATGGTTGAAAATCTTGTGTACTTTTGACCCCATGATCTTCTGTGAGTCCTCGGTTACTTACCGTTGGCGTCAAATTGAAAATTAAATATTCATCCGCGTTGCTGCGAAGAAAGCAGTTTCTGATTAGTCCCCAAGGACCTGTTCGAATTTTTACATTGGAGCACGTAAAAATTCCGCTTCTCACTGTTTTTAAAATTATGGTAAAATTGATAGGTTCCTAGTGGAAAGATTTCCTGTTTGTTTGAGAATCTTATTAAATTAATTGTACGTATTATGCGAAAGTGTTTTTGTTTGTCTTTTTTTCACGCCAAAATGGAGTGATTTTATGGTGGCCATAAAGTTATAAAAGGTCTTCTTTTACTTTATACTCATCTTAATTGCATGCAAATACGTAGCATACGTGTAATTTTAATCTCCTTAATGAAAGGCACTAAAAATCAGTAATTCTAAACAATTTGTAGTAAGAATAGTATCGGAATGAGGATGGTAACAGCATACTAAGAGATTGCAACAGAGAAACAAGTCGTAAATTAGCATAAAACACGACAGTTAACATACTGTGTAACCACTTTCAATAAACAGTGTGTCTTACGTAGTTACGTGCACATTGTAATGATTTGTAACTTTATCATGTGCCTGCAAGTAATGTCATCATCATTCACTTATTGGATGTAAGGTGGTTGTTTAACATAATACGATAGTTTTTTTTTATTGCATAAACCGGTAAAACGAGCAGACGAATCACCTGATGGTAAGTAATCGGCACCGCCCATGGACACCTGGACCGCTAGAGGCGTTACAAGTGCGTTACCGGCCTTTTGGGGATTAGGAGTTTGAGGATCGGCTCGGATGAGGCCGTGGTATCACTCCTGTCGAGCCGGCCCATTCGTGCCGAAGCATAGCTCTCCCACACTTAAGTATACCAAGAAATTCAAAAATAGTGTCATTTTAATAGTAGGTACTACATTATACTAGTTCAATGAAGTTGATTTTAGAAACTTCCTTAACAATTGGAATGATGACAGACAGCTAAGTAATGAAAAAATATTACCTCTAGACACGTATTTTTTATTTAGTCGTATACCTAATAAAACAATACTTAGATAAAAAGAATCAAAGTTTAGGAGTGGGGCTAAAACGTCATTTCTACGTATAAAATGTATATAGAAGTGACGTCACGCGACATTTCAAATCAATATAATCGTCGAAAGTATTAGTTTCTGTAAGAAAATAATAAATACGTGTCTAATTATTTAAAATAATCTACCAGATGGAAATAAAAATAAAAATTAGGCATCTACACTAACATATTGCACTCATACACTCAAGTTTATAATTATAACGTTCACATCTAACCTACCTCAACAAACATAACTGTGCCAAAGGGAACTGCAAAATATCGAGAAGCACGTACGATAGCCGTTACTACTGAAGAAATTGTCGTGAAACTAAACGCGTCATACGTAATACCTACTTCTACAACACATAATAAATACATAACATACATAATATCACGCCTTTTGTCCCCGAAGGGGTAGGCAGAGGTGTACAATATGCCTCTGTACAATGTAACACCCACTTTTCACTATTTATCTTATGAGTCCCGTGTATATAATAGGGTATGAGCCTATTGCCATATACCGCGCATAATTTAGACTCCGTGCTACTACTTAAAATTTTTAAAAAACCCAGTAATACTTTGCCCGTCCCGGGAATCGAATTCGAGACCCCATGCACGGCAGTCGCACTTGCGACCACTCGGCCAACGAGGCAGTCTATATACGTATAATTATTACGACTACAACATACAATGGATGTATATGTACAGTATTGTACAGGGTAGCAGCACATTAAGCTATACCAATCTGTCTAATTGTTTTATTCGATTTTCAACCTTATGCTTCAACTATTAAGTTCTAGTTGAGGCCGCGACTTCATTCGCGTGGAATTGTGAGTCACAGCTCCTCCCCCATTGTTGATAGCGTGGTAATATTCATGCAAAAGAAATAATTTCATGCAGCACTTTTTGAGTTCATCCCGGAAATACTAGTATTAACAGAATTATTGTATGTTTGTATACAGACAGACAGACAGACAATAATTCTAAAATTTTTGGTTTCGGTATCGATTGTTGATCTCGCCCTAGGCATCCTTTTAAAAAATATTTGATGTACAGTTATCACTTTCCTTCGATATCATACATATTATAGATAAAAATCAGTCAATTATGTAGTTATGCGATCAATCACTTTTGGTGTTGCAATACTACTGAAATGCTGACATTTACAAAGTTGATCTTGGGATAAGTCCCATGACCATCTAATATTAATATAGTGTATTCAATCTGTCTATGAATAAGTATTAATAATCACATTAAAGATGCAGGTTACGCTTTAATACTTTCATAACCTTGACTTGGTCGGTGGCATCTATTACAAATCTCATAATCACATTCGATTCAGATATCGATACGTTCAACAATGATATATTTTAATTTTATTACTAACTAGCTTAATAATAATTATCTCCGTTTTTTTCCGCTTAGAATAAGAAACTTTCTTCCAAATAAGTTCCGATCCTGTAGGAATATTGTCATAACCAAATTATCCCTCGTCCTCCCCAATCCCTGAGTCCCCAACAGTCCTCAAATTCCTAATTCCCAAAATGCTGGTAACGCATTTGTAATGCCTGGTATTCCATGTGTCCATGGGCAACGCCAATTGCTTACCATCAAGTGATCCGTCAGTTCATTTAACGGCTTATCCCATAAACAAAAAGTAAGGTTCATAACTGTGAAACAGTGTATAAAATCGATCCAGTAGTTTCAAAGCCTTTTTGCTACAAACAGACAAACAAATATAGTGTTACAATAGATAAAAATGCATGAGGCCTTGTACCCAATTCGCCAAAGATATTGTTTAAAATTAAATCTCTATCAATGCTTACACAATTGTACTGTAATATAATCGAAGTGAAAATATGATAATTAATCGATTATCGTGTTCGATGAATGAGTTCACTCGATTACGAATGATAAGATTAGTAATTTTATCTTTTTGATGGCATTTTAGATAATTTCGAACATAATTGTCGTAATTAGGTGTTGGTGGAAAATAATCAGTTAATATGTGGGCACTGATGCAGACCATATAGACAGATTTTTTTTTTTTTGGGAGAGTGGAGTAAGATACATTTAATTTTAAGTTCCCAAAAATTTTGTTTGTGATAGCCACAGTTTATTATTGCGACATAAATGAACATTTGTTAGTAGATTGCAATAATCATATTAAAATGTTATTCTATAGTAGCCGTCCATTTTAATCACCACACAATTTAGCGAATTACATTACTCAAGAAACCACAACTGTAGCCATTATGTGCCATACATCATTCATTTCTTAAGATCAATTTGATATTCGCAAAAAGAATACCTCCATTCCATGAAAATGAATTCAAAGTTAAGCAACAAAATGTGTCGAGAATAAAAATATTGTTAATGAAAAGGAAAGTTAATCGAGCATATCGAGTCAGGATCGAAACTGATTCGAGACAACTTGTATTCGAGTCACGAAACCGAAATGGTCCTTCGGTACGCGTCGCCGAAAGCGTGTTTAACGTTTAACATATCTCATTGGGCGATTTAAAAATCGAAAGTGTCGCCATTGGTCGTTTCGAATTTAGAATGGTATGCGAATCGGTCATCGGGTTGGTGCACCCTTACGTCACTATTAAGTCTTGTTATTACGAAATGCACTTGCGAAAATGGCGCAGCCTCTAGACTGATGAGGCAGGTTTGTTATGCGTACCTGATTGTGTCGCTTTTGTCGAGGCTCGTTACACAATGTATTATTTATATATGTATACACACAACACAAAGTATCCATGTATCTGTATATTCATCTTGATCTTTAAATGCTACTAATGCAAGTTAAAAAGTCATTGCAGTTCTGCTTTTTTCGATGGCCATCCAACGTCTAATGGTCAATTTAAAGTTTCCCTTTTACTTCACCTGATTGATTGCAGTCATGCGCATCACTATTCCCTTAGAACTTAACCTGCCGAAAGGGTCAAGAAAACCTCAGGTAGTCTTCACATTACCTCGCTTTCACACTATATCAGGCTTCATAGTCTGGTGTCCCCATTAGTATCCATTACATGAACACTCGTTTATAAGTCTGAATAGCACCTTATCGACCACAACTGCCGACCGGTTTCCCCGCACATTACTGCTCACCGTTTACAGCAAGTGCAATGAAAGTTATTATGAGATTGACCAAATTGGTGCCGGTGCCGAGCTACTTCTCAGTAAGACTTAGTTGAGTAATGATGTTATCAGTTATGAGTTGTGAAAAGATCTTTAGGCGGCTATATTGGTAGGTCTTATTAGATATCGCCACTTAAAGTAAATAAGATGTTTGTGCCTTTTTAACAAACGAATGAAAATGGTCCTCACAATCCTGTAGCAGTATTAGCCTAATCGAAAAATATTGATTGTCAAGTTACTCATACTCTTAAAGACCGTCATCAATTGTGATGTAAATAACAATACTGACATGAATTACTATCATTCAAATCATACACAAATCCACTGCAACAAACAGTTAGTCTTAGTTCTAGAAGCAACTCGTAAATCCATACGACAAAAACTACAACCCAGTCAGTTTGTAAACAGCCTAAAGACAACTAACGGTCGATGGCATTTCTCAATTCTCATAAAAAAAGTAAACAAGATGTCAGTCATTTTGTTAATGGATGTCAAACAAGTATTACTCAATGCTCTTGTGGTTTGTGACCACGTAAGATGGTTATGTCAGAATGGGCATTGCGATCATTTAGTCTTACCTGATGATTCTGGTCTTATTAAACCTCGAAGAACCACGATCCAGTAAAATCCAGAAGGATGTAATCATGGAATGTTCATCGGACAGTAACATTAAAAAGAATAGTCATAACTATTGGTTTCTCATTAACTCGTATATGCGAGCTTTATTCTCACTATAAGTGTCTTCAGAATATTGTATTTACATATCGCTATTCAATATTCATATATGCGGTTAAACATAGAGCTGTTGTAGCTAGTACTGAGTACATATGCCTGGAACAACAAATATCCCCGTTCTGGCATTTTTAATCTCTTCAGGCATCCTCGTCACTTGTGGGTAATTTTAATTCAACCCTTTTTTAGTATCCACTTTCGTACTCGCGCATTTCCTCTAATCACCTTTACTAATATGAAACCACAATTTGTTTTTATATGGCTGTCATTAATTTCTTTTGAGAGAAAATTAGTGAATGTTCTCCAATTTCTTCATTCTTTTGTGAATAAAGACTCTCTCTGCCTCATTGGCCGAGTGGTCGCAAGTAGGGCTGCCGGGCAAGGGGTCTCGGGTTCGATGTACGAGTCGGGCCAAGTGTTACTGGGTTTTTAAAAAAAACTCAGTAGTAGCACGGATTATGGAATTGTGCCCGGTATATGGCAATAGGCTCATTACATGCCCTGTTACATGGGACTCATAACATAAATATTTGAAAGTGGGTGATACATTGTACAGTGACATAATCTCCACCTCTTCGTACCCCTTCGGGGATAAAAAGCTTAATGTTATGTTATCTTATGTGTTACTCTCTCTCTCTGATAAACTCGATGCTATTATCTGAAACTGCCGTCTGCCGAACGTAGAGATACTGCCCAACTCCTCTTTTTGTCAAGGAGGTTCATAGTCCAACAATGGACTCTCACGGATTGTTGATGATGATGACTAAAGACTTCTTATTGAATATGTTTATGATCTTCCAGTGACTCAAATGTTTTTGGTCCTTCAGGGCCCGAATACGGCACAATGGAAGCTGCGTGGAAAGGAGGTATGGTTGAAGCAGAGCGTCTCTCAGATCTACACCTGAGCGTCCGCGACCGGCTCGTCAATGACGTCATGGCGCAAATCAAGAACTGGCAGAAAGACACCTATCATAAGGTCAGTACTGTTAAAGTCTGTTAGAGAGAATCTTAATAAGAAAATTATATTATAGGCCTTCAACGTGTTTGTGGTAGCTTCTGAGCCAGTCGATATGGACATATTATTATTGATATTGTTTTCTACTGTGTGTAACAACTTCGTTATAGACATTACTGGGAGGTTTATTTGAATTAAATTACACACATTATGGGGCATAAGTTTCTCACAAAAGGACCAAGTTCGTGGTTAATGGCTCGAAGGACCATTTGTGCAACTTCTGCATTTTCACGTGTCATTTGTTCTTTCGCATCTGCAATTGGCTGTAAATGACATTGTTTTATTATATCTTCATTGCAGATTTATTCTTCAAGGTGGAATATGCATAATCAATAGCATTTTGATCGATTGATTAACGTATAGGTTACCAAATAATTTAAAGCTTGTAAGTTCTGCATACGCTATGTGCAGATTGGCCCCAGTAGTTAACATCGATGCTTCACTCACGGCCTACCACGGCCTTGTTGACTCTGTCTTACGGTATGGGATAATCTTCTGGGGAAACTCAACAGATAATGCGCTGGTTTTTAAGGCCCAAAAACGTTGCATACGAGCCATGTTTCACCTGGACTCGACTGACTCTTGTAAACCGTCCTTTATAGCACATAAAATTTTAACACTTCCGTCACTATACATATTGGAGACAGCACTGTTTGTTCATAAAAACCTCATCTATTTGAACAAATTTCTGATGTGGCAAAAAGAAACAGGCGCAAAATTAATAGTAATAGACTGTGTCTGCATAGTGCAAAAACTACTCTGGCACGAAAAAGCGTATTATGTATGGCGCCAAAAATATATAATAAAATTCCTAATGATATTAGGAATTGTAATGTAAGATTATTTAAAAATAAATTGAAAATAATTCTGACCAAGAAATGTTATTATAGTATTCATGAATTCTTAAATGAAAATAATTTTTATATGTAATTGTATATCATATTATTCTTTAAATTAAATTAAATGTATACCTAATTGACTTGACGTTCACTTTGATTGACTGACATCTTCATAAAATTCTTATTTATCTAATTGAATAAATTATCTAAAAATTTAATTTATTTATATAAATCTATTAATACTAATTTGATTATATTGTAAAATGACTCATTCATATTGATGTATTTAATTTAATAATACTTTTGCGCGCTGTGTTCCACGGCAAAACATGCTGTACTTAAACATTTTATTCAACATCTTGTTACCTACCATGTTTTGTGCAAATGAATGATTTGATTTGATTTGATTTGAAAAAGTTCTATACTTCTATATTGGACAAAATAAATGCTTTAGTACTTAATTACACAATACTAATTTTGGAAATATCCAACAGTTATTTACTGAATTATTATTATTATGTTAGTCCAATCTGATACACACATCAGTCTATTTCGGAACACAATCGCATCAACACACTCTAACAAGTCTGTACCAAAATGGTCTGATTTATAACTGCTACCCACTTTTATTGAATAAGGCCTGATAATGGTCCTTTGTGTGTCAAATATGGATCAAACTTGGCGATAAATTATAGTCCCTTTTAATGCAAGGCCATAGGTTACGAACTCCCATTGCAGTTACAGTTTTGGCTTGGTTCCAAGTAGATAAATGTTGATATTAGTCCCAGTAGCCCAATCTGTATTTTTAGACCAATAGTATATTAAAGTAAGGTAATATTTTATTGCTTACTGATAAGTTATAATAGAACTCTATTTTGAGCTTTTATTTTCTGGCTTTTGTCCAACTAGGATATTAAATAAATTGTAGCTAGATTTTGGTTACCAGTTTTATACATATTGGGACTTCCATTTACCCAAAGGTGTTTAAACCTAAAACAAGTCATTCTAAAACTACATGTGTAAGGTACCAAGTATAAAATGTATGAATTCTCCTCATCATAACAAAATAGAATATTACATCAGGAAGGTTGTTCATAAAGAGCTCTAAATAAATAAGTTACACCATAGTCCCCGTGGAAGCAATGTAATTAATTATTCAAGGCCCCGATATTACTCTTTCCTAACTTACTAAAGAAAACCTATAACGCTTTGCACGAAGTTTTACCTTATTATGTTGATGTTGTTACCGCTGATGTAACTGTCTTGTTCGCTAACTTGTATTTTGTGAAAATGCGAGTTCTTGCTATTGCAATTGCTGGGATAAAGATGAAAGTATTACAGGGCTTTTATGATTTATGATTACAAGTAAAACGATATGAAAGTTGAGGATATTTTATCACTTTGCGCAGATTAGTACCAATTCTGTGATCCTTATATTCAAAGTAAGAAACATAGTTTGGAAAAAAAAATACTTTTGCCAAACTGTAAAACAGTTTGTTGGCAGATGTTTAAAAGGTTTTGTTGGTGTTTTTTCTGTACTGCATAATTATAATCAGGTAGATCATAATAAATTAGTCCCCAAGTACAAGAGAAATATGTATGTATCACGCCATTTTTCTGACAAATAATTCTACTTCAAATACAGTACATTTATTTCCTCATAATTATTTACACCAGCCTAAAACCGATGTACTAACTCTCTAAAATTAACATAACATGCAAGCACTCGCGAATCTCATACAAATCTAGATGAAAACGCCTTTCTAACTAAAGTCCTGGGTTTAAATTGTTAATCAGAGGTAATGTGCTGATTTAATTATCATTGTATCGTCCGGTCGCTTGTTATACATAAAACATTCGCTTCATAATAAATTTTCTGTCTCCGATCTTTTTCTTAACTGTACTTCTTTTTTTTTATAATCGGAAAACATTGCCCCACACTAGGATTATCGTTTCGTTCTCGTTCGATTACTTCGTTACGAAATTGTATTTATTTTGATCGTATGTTAGTGTTTGTGGACTTTAATCATACTGCAAGTATTCTTTAGTGGTGTTTATAAAATTATATAGAGGCATTGTCAAGTCTTTATTTTCAAAAGAGAGAGTAAACATGATGTAAACAGTAGATGATACATACAAAAAAGAATGTTTGAGTACCACAGACATAATTCCATATAAACAAAATTGTTTATACGGAAGAATGGCCATTCATGTAAAGCAAATCCCATGTCACAAGTAACGTAGGTACCATTTACTCATCTCATAATACAAACAGAAACAATTCCAAGTCGTATCACGCCATTTCTTATAATCTATTTAAGCCGTTTCTACTTGTAAGAAGAAATCGAATAATATTAAGCCTAGAACAGAATACTGAGCATGTCCTAATCGTGTAAAAGCAGCATGTTTTAGCTACTAGTCATTCTATTCGAGACGTGATGGTATTGAGAGAAACGATCCACATTATGTACGCAGATACACATACTGATGGACACGATTGCATTATACAACGTTTAAATCCATTTGGTTATGTATTAAAGTCAATACGATTTCTGTGTTCATTGAATTGCCAATTTATTTATTTATTTATATTTTATTATTATTCCATCTAGCTGAAACAGTCCTACCAATCGCCTACCTCAAAACATCCGCAGTTACTCTTCAAAACCCTCTCACCCTTAATTCAATTGAGACCTGAACAACTAAACACATTTGCCCCTTTCCAGTAGTAAATCAAATAACAAAACAAACGTCTATTTTGCTAAAAGGCCGGCGCACACGCTTGCCCAAAGATGGCGGCTCATGAATTAAACAAGTAGCAACGTTAGTATGTTACAGTCAACTCGCGTTTGCCCGTGACAGACGGACGGACGGAAACGTGCGTTTATGTAATATTCTTGATGTAATAGTTTTGATAATTGTTTATAGATAATCGTGAAAATATTTGAAGAGATTTGCCGAATGAAATGGATACAAACAAATTGGGAACAATTATTCTACTGCTGTTTACATTAACATGTATCGAAAGTAATGAATTTAGATAAAACAAAAGACTTATACCATAATCATGATTATACTGTGTTCTATTGTCCCTGCCTAATCTAATACATTTACGATATGAAGTACAATATATTTTATTCTTATAATGTCATTTTGCAAACGGTCTTTAATACTTTGCACATTACATTATAGAGGTATTGACCCACAAAAACCTTCCAGAATCAAATTAAGCCTGATGAAAGGTCATAGTAATTGCCAAACTCGATACCCCATCAACAGAAGCACCCGGGATTAATTAATTAATCAAACACTTTGAGCATTTTAATACATAATGATATTACAGGACCACTAAGTAGAAACATTAGTAATTATTCAGATATTTTGGGACTCATTTAGGACTGCTTTGGTTTCAAGGGTCTCAATAATTGGTACAAGCAAAGAATTATTGTGAGTTTTCGATTTTTTGCATGATCTGTAGTAGTATTGGTTGCTGCTACTGCTAAGGTTTACCTCTATTACAGAGATACGTAACATTACTGACTAAAATGGATGGTACATTCAATATGTGCATACTGCTAATAACTGTGTGACATTTTGGGTATGTGTTATGATATGGGAACAATATTAAAATAGTCTGTGCTAACAACAATACATACATAAATTATCTATATAAGAAACAAAGTGCAATACATTAACATAAGTATAAGAAGACATAATCTTGGTGTCAATGGGTGCCAAGGGCAAAACTAAACAATAAATGTTTAAAGCTGTTATAAGACTTAGTACTGAGGTTTGAATACATTTATTGTGGTCAATATAACATGATGTTGAAGATTTAACATAAACAGACAATATCAACAGGTCATAACAATCTACTGCTGGAATAGTATCTTTCTAGAAAGAGGGTTTACCACGATCTTTACGCTTAGCAGGCGGCCCACGGATGGCTCCTGGTTTAACAGGTTCAGGTTATTAGAGGACGACAAGGAGGAAATCAACACTTAAAACAACCATGAGAAGAATTGGGATGATTACCGCCGTCACCACACGACATTTAAATACAAACAAGACTTTAATCAAAATATTCTTATACATGTTAATATCATGCCGATCAATCTTCTTCAAACCATGTTTTCAATAATGTACCATGAAGGATGGTAATGAACAATCAAGGGGAGGTAACTTCACCCTAAACATCAGAATTCATGAATGTAGATTAGTTTATTAGAGCTCCATCCAAAAGGATTGATGCAAGTTCGGCCTAACCAGATAAGGGATCTTATTTGGATAGATGGATTGAATTTGATTTAGACCCTTATGTAATGCATATGATTTGTGAAAAGGCGAAGTATTAGTAATTGAGAATTGTACATGAAAGGGCACACCATATTTTCCACGCTGCTTGGCAGGAGAATTGAAGATACTACCTCTAGAGGTATAGTGGTTTAACATGTTCAGGTTTATCAGAGAGCGCTGCTGCCTGGATTCTATCAAATGCGCAGTCTTGTACTGCTGAAATTAAAACCGATCTTCATCTAAAATCACCGGATCCATTTCTATTTTTGACAGAGACTACTTACAACTATGTCAAAAATCGATATTTGTCCATTCCAAAAATTTTGACCGTTATCTGCTTTTTTACGATGCTCCTGAAAAGAGTAGTTATGGAAACAAAATGTTTTCTACTCTTTTTTTATGGGATAAGTCGGTAAACAAGCAGACGGATCACCTGATGGTATGCAATCGGCGTCGACCAAGGACACCCGAAACACTAGAGGCGTTTCAAGTGCGTTACCGGCCTTTTGGGGATTAAGAATTTGAGGATTGTTGGGGTTTCATGGAATGGAGAGATTGAGGATTACTCTGCCATTATCACACGGCATTCCATTTCTATTAATATTAGGTATCTTTAACTATTTTCCAGTGTGCTCCATCCTTTATCAGAAGACGTTCATGGTCGTCTATTGTTTGCTAAAATATTAATGCTACTCGTCGCGTTACGTCTGTATCTATAAGATCTTTTGAATAAAACTGCTTTATTACCTTCGCGCCCTCGACCCGCAGTCTTTAATTGGTGTTTAAGTATGCAAGTCTTGTTGTACGAAAGGTTTGAATTATTTTGATAAACAGATATAATAATCTTACATAGTTCAGGAGCATATGGTGACAGTTTTTCCATTTAATAATTGCCCTCAAATCACTTGAATGCATCTGTAGTGTGTACAGGTTTTCAATTTTTATAATGTGTTCCAACTATAGGCCGTTTTGGGCACCCCAGCAATACTTACTCTACTTACAAACAGGAATTATTGAAATTTCTATCATGTAGAACGGCCGATAGAGGTACAAAGAGAAATGCTTGAATATATATCAGATTTACTTTTTGAAACCCTTTTCATTAAAATTTATAAACAAACAAACTCAGAAAGGACCAAACAACTCCAACCACTAATTCAATGTGTGAATCAAGCCATTTAATTGTTTGTTACAAGAACAAAAGGCAGAACAAACTACACTCACCCATATATCTTGACCTCCTCATGTATACAGAATATAAACGATTCTAGATCAACTTATACTGGAATTGTATAACTTGATTTGCTTCCACACATGTGACATTTACGGTCCTAAATAATACCTGAACAAAATGTACCTTCGTGAATGTTGGATGATGTTTGCTCTGTTTTTTGTAATTATTCTGCTTTTGTGGCGAATGAACTGCTATTAATCTTAAGTTTGGTATTAGGCCATATTTTGTCTATGATGTACTCTTACTATGTAATCTTTTATCTCTGATGTTAGATATGTGTATGTTTATGTATGACTAACTTAGCATAATCTTTTAACTAAAGATAGGACAGAATAGATAGAAATTAATAAAATTCGGAGGACTCTTGGTTGTTACTATTGTGTGTTTGTGTGTGTGTATGTGTGTGACATAAAATATAAGAATGTGATAAAATAAGAATAAGGCAGAAATAAAAAATAAATATTTTCTTATCTAAGTACTTGCTTGATAAAATACTAATAAAATTGTGAACTATTTTATAAGAATTATTTCTGTTTTTACTCGTATATTCAAGTTGGTCCTTCTATTGTAAACATGGTCCTTTGAGTCGAAACCCACATGGACACCCACGGCCTAACATAACGCTAGTAGACACGTAGGACTAACCATATTAGTTCTAATCATATAAACCTTGCTGGAATACATATCACTAATCAATGTAATATATTTGAATAACGTTAGACAAAGGTGGGGATTATGGACAGGTCCTTATTGGGGATTTTTTATTGTATTTTTTATAATAACGTAGTGAATTTTTACAGTTATGTTAGTGGGATAATATTTGCCGTATGAACCGAAAAGTATAGCTCACTTCACATGCCTTTATCGACTTTAACTGTAGAGAAATAAGGGCTTATGCTGTATGTGACGAATTAAAATGCACTGCTGCATAATAGTTTAGAGTAGATTTTAAAATTTTAGTTCTAATATTTTTCTAAATAGCATAAGGTTTACGGAATGAATTAGAGGGTGAGTGTAGCAGTAATTATTTAATTAAAGTTGAGTAATTATTCATTAAAACTTGAACATTAGACCCACATTACTCTTCATACTGTCTTTGTTCCAAATTTCTTGGCTTACCGGCCACCGCTTTTATATTCTCCTAAGTTAAAGTTATAACTCTTTAATAAAGGAGGCTCATACTTCAGGACTTGATACACATAGTCAATTCATCTATTTACAATCTTTACTTGGTTAATATTATTTTATTTAAATAACAAGTCACTGATTCCTCAACCGCATATTAAGTCGACACCACAGAAAAACGTGTCCTTGAATTCTAATCTCAGATAGTCACACAATTAACGTACAAATTCGCTAAACACGCATTTTGAGCAGGTGTTCGCAATATTTTTATTATAATTCATGCAAAACCAGTTGTACAATCATATCTGTATAGGCAAACATCGCGTAGTAGATTTTACAAATTATTTTATTTTGGGGTTCTGTAGTGATATATTTAAGCCAACTTTAGCACTCATTCCATTTTGATTATAGCAGCAGCAGCATAGCAGCGATTAGACATCCAGCACTAAACACCAGTATCCGCCAATACTATTTAGGCTGCCTGCCATTTTATTCCATGGAACTTGTAGTTAAAATAGCTAGGTACTGCCTCGGACATAATAGGGTAGTTGCCTAATTTTTATTTTAATGTCCGTCTGGTAGATATTTTTAAATTGATTTGAAATGTCGCGTGACGTCACTTCTATGTACATTTTAGAGGTATACGTAGAAATGATGTTTTAGCCCCCACTCCTAAACTTTGATTCGTTTTATCTAAGTATTGTTTTATTATACGACAAAATAAAAAAATACGTGTCTAATATTTTTTCATTACCTAACTTACGGACTAATTAAATTTTTAATTTTCATACCCTGTCATCATCCCAATTCCTTGACAGGACAAGGATTCTTAATAGGTGTTTGACGATTTTTTTTATGTTTTCAAAGTGAAAACATAAAAAAATTACGCCTTCACGCCTACCCCCATGGGAAACAGGCGTGAAGTTATGTATGTATGTATGTATGTATGTTTTCAGAGTGAGAAATAATATGGAATGGCCAGTAAATGGTAATGACTCGACTTATTACACAAAACTTTTACTCACTTTTACTGCTGGAGAAAAGTGGGTGTAGCTTTATGAGCGTATGTTCAGTTTTCACCTCGTTCATATAACTTTTTTATACTATATCTACCGTGAGACGTCAGTTTCCTAGAATAACGTTTCACACAAACATGTTTTCAACGTTACACACACTTAACAGTACCGTACCTGTTTACTAAGTTTGAATAACTTGCCAACTTTGGATCAAGTTTACTCACGGTAAAACGTTTACTTTTGATGGTATTCTATGTTGTTTATTGGTTAATTCTTTACACATTTTTCACGTTATGTATTTGTTAATCGACATCCATTACATACGCACACATAAAAAAACCACTACATTTTGGTGCTTCAAACATTTCTAAGTGACAACATGTTCGCCTTTTTTAAACTTTAATCACAAATACAGTATTTACTAATTGCTTAACTTCAATTCCTGCTTTTTACTGAAAATACGAAAAAAATTTTGACTACGGAACCTCATTATAGTATAGATAGTATTAGAATGGATGAAAACCGACTGTAGGCAAACCTGTTTGTTATCAGACCTGACCCCATAAGTGAATAGATTTATCTAAACAGCCGATTAAGTACCTACTAATGGTACTAAATGACTTAATATACTCTATTAAAAGATCTTGTATTACCAAAACACGACAAAATTCTAATAATTAAGATCGTATTGCGATAGAACTGGAAGTTGATGTTAATTATGTTTAGAAATACCTATAACGTAAATATCATATCATTTGTCCCTCAGACCCGTTGAAAATAGTTGAAAATCATCCTAAATTTGTTCATACAAAAGTAGAGGTAGTCTCTAAACAATGGAAATAAGGTCTATAATATAGTTAGTGGAGAGCGGTCACCGGTCACCGCTTGGAGGTGCATTGGGATATATGGGATGAGGGACAGACGTGTCGTGGTGGCCCGGAGGTTAAGACGCCCGCTTCTCATGCATGAGAGTGCTGGTTCAAAACCTACCAACAGCAAATACGGTAAAGGAAAACTTCGTGAGGAAACCTGGACTTATAATTTCTAATTATAAGCTTGAATTCGCGTTATGCACTGAGTAGGTGTGGTTGTTAATGCTCAAATCTTCTTCGTGCGAGTAGAGACCTTTGGTCAGCAGTAGCCACTTATAGGCTGTCGATGATCATGTTGAACACAGATTCACAATACTTTTCATATCCTTACCTTATGTTGGTCACTTCTACCAATAAACTATCCGACACTATTACTAGGAATCATAAATAACAATTTACCTCTAAATTATCTGTTTCCGTAACTAATTTAAACTACTTGTAACACAAAACTCTGCAAGCCTACTTAGCTCATTAAAGCTTAGTAATTGATCTGTATACTTAAAACCTGTACTCAACTTGTTAGTAACTGAGAAGACAAATAAAGTTTTACTATATTGTCTAGAAGATTAATTAGCCTGTCTTGTATAACTTTCCTCTCTTTCTCTTCAACTCTCAGAAAGTTAAGATTCTCTGCTTATGCTGTTACCTAGGCGCTTGATTGATGAATGTAGGATGTAGATAAACCGATAGATGTATCTGGCTAACCCAGGTGTGGCGAAGTCTCGATCGGGGTTGCGAAGGAGCCTAAGGGTTACCGAGTTCCGGCTTGAAGCAGGAGTTAGAATGGAGTGGCTTTTAGTCAGTAAGAGTGTGCCACTCTTTCTCTAACCTCTTGGCTAAGATGGAAAGAGATATTTGGATGAGATTCCTCCTCAAAAGGTGTTCGTATCGTCGTGGTGTATCATTTTATATCGTCTTGTCACAGTTTTATTATAAAATTCCGTACACTACCCATCCCTTTTATCTGTAAATCTATATAAATATTAACCTTATTAATACAACCTTTAAACCACTAGCTAATTACTTCTCCCATAATTATAAAGTAAAACAATTTCCACCGCAGTTTAACCTTATGCCGGCGTCATATTTCATTAAATTTCAATTTAATTCGTTCGCCTCGCAAATGTCACAGGCCTGCTTGAAACGTTTCATGGCGTATTTTAAGGTATTATCGAAGTTGTATAACAGCTGAGGCTAGGATTAGCAGTAAATTATAATTTAATTCAGGCCTATGACGGTCTGCTTAGAATAGATGACTGTCTATGCAATTTCGTTGATGAATTCAACTAGTATTATTTTAACTTCATATAGTAATCAGAAATCCCGATTCGTACACGGAAGGCTTAATAATGATATTATTAACGTAAAGTGAGTGTTTGAATCTTTCATTGTTAGCAGAGGAAATATCACTAGAAAATGCTGTACATATACCTGTACCTGTACATGTACCTTTACCTGAATATCCATGTACCTAATACGTGTAGGCATAAACCAACACATATGGGAATATGTATTTTAATAAATGTTAGTTTTAATTAACAAAACCCGTTTGCTTCATATTCGTAACACACGCTCTAGAACTGTAGATTTTATCAAAGTTTATGCAAACGAAGGTAAATAGCAGTGTCCGTTTATATTTTATTTCTTTAACATTTTATGAACCTATTTTCTACCTGAAAGCGTAAATTCATTGCCTTTATGTTCTGTCTTAGTGAAATTTCTTTTTAATATTGTCTGGTTTGTTTTGCCGTTGAAAACTTTTGCTACTCATCTTACAGCAGTTCGATTACTGATAGCAGCTCATACTAAACACTTTTTTTAACGGGGAAAATCATCGAATGACTGCTCCCGCCTGGGTGAGGCGGGAGGGAGTGTCACACTCTTCTGACTAAAAACCACCCCGTTCCTTCTCCTGCACGTCGAGCCGGAGCCCCGGTTACCCGTTAGGTTCTCCGCGACATACTAAACACTAAACTCCGTGTGTACTTGCGGTAGGCTTCACTCTCGGTCCAATATTTGAACACACGTATGTCATTATTGTCATCGTCATCAGCTCATTACCGACAATTGTCGTGTATATACATATGACAAAAACATCTCCAGTAGCATATGACTTATCAATTGACTTCTCACGCCTTGGATCAGGTGACCGGGAGTGCCAGACGGTTACTGACTAAAAACCACTGCGGTCAAACACTTCAAGCCGGAGCCCCGGTGTCGCTCCATCTAGCTGGCGTTTGAAAATTTGAATCTATGTATACCTATGCTCATGACTCTTAAGTACTGCCGTCATCTATACCGGGAAGTTGCCTTAGGCGGGCACATTTTTGAGATTCGTGACAGATTGCTTACTTCATGCAGACGACAGTGTATCAAAGGCATTGCTTGAGGCTATGAAGGGAAAAAATTATTTTGACTGCAGATCGGACTTCAGAATTGTGGAAAAGAATCTTATCGTATTTGTAAGAGGTCAATGTTCTGTTATTTATAGAAACGTTACGTTGAATTCGATGTTATGAATGTGAGTTTGTTTATTGTAATTTGACCTCCTAAACTGCTGCACCAATTTTCAAGAATTTTGGTGTCAAGACACTGGAGATGATTGTTGTGAGCCCTTACTACGTTTACTACTTTTTAATCAATTTTAACACAAAATTGGTGCCCCATATTATATTTCCCGAGCAGTTACCGGTGGCGCCCTCCACTCACTCCATTTTAGAACTTATTTCCGATGTTTAGAGACTACTTTTGAATGAACAAATTGGTGGATTTTTCACAATCGTGGATATGGGTTCAGTAATTTTTTGTTCGGTTTTACAGGATTTGATAACTGCAAATATAATTATTTTCCATTACTAATTGTGTTAACTTGTATAAATATTCAGTTATTCACGAAAAGCAAACAATAACGGTAATTTACATTCGAGTTTATTCTTATCACACGAACATAATCAAAATAATTACTCTGTCAATCACATTGTCAAATAAAAACACAACGATACTCGGGTCAAGAGATAGTCATTTAGTTCAAATACCAGCAGTTCAAACTATACCCAAGCTGAGAAACTCTTCAATCGATTTTCGCTCTTAATCTTTAATTATAAGGTTGATCCTTAATGACAGCTTCGTGTAGATTGATGTGCTGTTAATCATTAGACAATTGTGTTGTTGGCTGCGATTTAGTTGAATAATGTCGTCAACTGGGATTAAAACACCTCCACTTTTCTTGATGGAAACGCTCGCTTTGATACGCTTGGGTTTTGATTAGAAAATTACTCTGATATTGCTTAGATTTACATATTCGTTCTAAAGTGTTTGTTAGTGTATTTTTATTGTTCTGTTAGTAGCTCAACTAATTCTTTTTATTATACTTTTGCTTTGAGAAATAGTGAAAGTATAATAATAAATCGTCATGTGACGGATAACCCCTTCTGGTTCTTTTGCTTGTTATAACCCTTCCAGAAATTACGGTCGAATCTATTTATTCTGTATTAATTAAAAGCAAATGTCTTCTATTACCTCATCAAACAATAAAATTAGTCTAGAATTAAAAAAGAAGTCTCACTACATACATTATACGTTATCTAACACATTTCGTATTCACGTATAATTACGTCTACTAAGAATATAAATGAAATAAAAAGAAATTGTTTATCTTTCAACACTTTCATTGGTTACTTGAGTAGAATTGAATAGACACAACTGTTGAATATTTAGACTTAGTACGAAGTACGTGTTCGGGCTTTGCAAGCGAGTACGGAGTAGAATGCATGTATACCAAATTGTTATAGGACATTGACCTGGTGGAAAAGGTGAAATTGAAAATGCAATGGCGAATTGCGTCATGATTCATGTTTGTTATCGAATCAAGTGTAATGAAGAGTTGCAGTTGTAGGTATAATTTGGACTAATAGTTGAAAATCATTGCTGTTCCTGGATTTGTCTAATCTTTTCCCTGACCTTGGGATCTCGCCTGAATTTGATTTAGATATGAAATAATAACTAGGGTCTTCCAGTGACTTGACTCCCGTTAAAGCGTGGTATATGTTGTTTGACTATAATCTGTCTCCTCCTCAAATATCTCCAGATTCGTTCAGTAGTTATCGCGTTTCTTAAGCCTTTTACTGCCGACAAAAACTGTAAAAGGCCAATCCTCCGCCAGCGTCGGACATCATTGTCCGACACGGCATCCAATGTGTTAAACAAACATCCATCTATCTATCTTCCAGCAAGTTACAATGGAACTGGCGTAACATATTGTTAAAAGTTCCTAAATAAATAAAGATTCTATATCTATCCTCAAATACTAACAGAAAGAGGAACGGTACAACTTTAGTGTCAAAGTCTTCAAGTGTTACTAACATGACTATCAAAATAATGACACAGATCCGAAAATTTTAGGTGTTTACTAAAGTATTGTATGGCGAACGCCTCTTCGCTGTCACAACTTCTGGCATTGAGCCAGGTCTCGGGAGAAAGAGTGAAAATAACGCCAGTGACCTTTGCAGGCCTGTTTCACCTTCACACCTTAAAATGTATATCTTCGTAGCCTTACGGTGGTTTTATAGAGTAGATATGGTATTGTTTCTGCGACAATACCTTTGTTTTCAGCGTTAGGTGGCTGATAATGGACTCCACTGTTGATGTAAAAGTATTGTGTTTGACGCCACTGGATGTATAGTGTCTTATGACGTATGGAGTCTTCGGTTTTCAAAGATAACAGATATTCACTATAATAAGATAATAGGTGATTGTGTTTGACAATTTGTTATTATTTTATATTACGAGATCATGATCAGCGTCGCTCGACCAACCATATAGCATATTTGTATACAATGTGGGCGCAAGTTTTTTAGCCATTAGGGGCGCTAGTGTAGCTTTTGGTCGATTAACCAATGTAATATTTGCTAATATCTAGTCAATCAACTTGTGACGGCTAAGTTTATTGGACTTGGACTAATAGGTCTCATAGGTCTCACTGGCGCCATCTTGTGTACGTAAAATTAAAAACTCTCATCTTATTTATTTATTTATTTAGTCTTTAAACTGTCAAACACCAAGCGGTCACCGGTGACCGCAACCTATTGTTCTATAATTGTGTCTACAAAACCGGTACTCGACGAGTTAATGTACACAATTTGATTATGGCACATAAGGCGAACTTAATGCCATATGGCATTCTCTACCAGTCAACCTTAGGGTTTAAGTAGAATATCTTATCTTAAACTATTATAAAAGCGGAAGAGTTTGTTTTTTTGTTTGAACGTGCTAATCTCCGTAACTACAAGTCTGATTTGAATAATTATTTTTGTGTTGGATAGCGCATTTGTCGAGGATGGCTATAGGCTATAAAACATCACGCTACGACCAATAGGAGCTGAGCAGAGCGTGTGAAACCGCGCGGTAGTAGCTAGTTGTATATACGTATGTATTTACCAAACTCTAGCCTGTTCCACCCATTAATTAAATTCGCCAAGTCAACACCAGATATTTCAATACAAAAGTTTAACAGAGAACTCAAAAAATCCTTGTTTACCTTAAAAAGGTGATTTGGAAGTTTCCCACATGACACAAACATTCTTATTATACAGAGCGAAGGTATGAAATTGTATGTTTGTATGTTATTACCGTATTACGTAATACTATGAATTTTCATGCACATTCTTACTATGTGAGTTGGTATTTCTGTTTACTGTGTCTGTAATGTAAATCTCAATGTTTCATGTGTGTATGAATGAATATTGTCTCTGGGACAGGTTAGATTAAATAGTATTTACTTTTACTGTTTGATAATAAAGTCAAAAATCAATTGTAGCTAAGACTAACTTTAAATTTTTCTTGAAATTGCCCGATTTTTCACATCTCATTAGGCGAGGCCTCTTTACTTCCCGATTAGATAATTGTACACGTCATACTTATTTGAGACGCGATTAGCATTGTTTGAGATTCCTCGTTTCCGCATTTTTGCGCAGTTAGCGCATTACGCGTAAAATTAAGCGCAAACGAGTGGTGTTTGCGCATGGCTTAATGAAGCTCATGCGCTAAATAATGAGCACACCTTTAATGATTATCGTAGCCGTGAATGTTTTGTTGAATGAAGATAGTATTCGACTTTTTATATGACTCGTTGAATTTTTTTATGGAATAAGTCGATAAACGATCTGACGGATCATTTGTTGGTAAGCAATTGGCGTGGCCCATGGACACCCAGAACACCAGAGGCGTTCCAAGTGCGTTATCGGCCTTTTGGGGATAAGGAATTTGAGGATTGTTGGGGATTCAAATATTGGAATGTTTGGGAAGGAAGGGCTTCCGGTAACCTCACTCACACGGCGAAACACAAGGAAATTGTTGTGTCACGTCGGTATTCTGTGAGGCAGTGGTATCACTCCAGTCGAGCCGGCCCATTCGTGCCGAAGCATGGCTTTCCCGCGGAAACGTGATATTAACCAAATAATACTGTAATTATTTAAGGTTTTAAACATGTCGTCTTTTCCTTTAAATAACCTAACTATTATACTCAGCAGACAACACCACCAATTCCTTTTTCCAAAGACACAACGAGCATGAATCTTAAAATCTAATTTCACTTTTATACAATCCAAAGAAGTCACGGCATGTCTCATTCTTTCCAAAAAGTTTTGTAGGTTCTGAAACATATTACTATGGCATTACAAAAGGCTTACCTTTTACAAGAGTTTTTATTCAAACCGCACTGAATATTTCCTGAAAACGAATGCTTAGACGGTTAAGATAAGAATTGTTCGTCAGGTTCCGCGACTTGTTTTTACTAATTAATTAATAGTCGTTTATTTCAGGCAATTATGTACCTACTAGCTTTTACCCGCGGCTTAGCTCGCGTCACAAAAGGATAAAAAGTAGCCTATGTGACATATACCAATACACACAGCGCCATCTATACCAATAACTTCGTTTTTCCTCGAGTATATCAATTTTTCCGGGATAAAAAGTACCCTATTATTTAATCCAGACTTCTAACTTCACGTCTGCAAAAATTCAAAGCAATCGGTTTAGTAGTTACGGCGTGAAAGTGGAACAAACAAACAAACTCACTTTCCGATTTATAATATTAGTAAGAATAACTATTTTTATGTTTTGGTTACAAGAGCGGAAAGTCTGATAAAAGTAAATAGTAGAAAGCTGGTATAATTACGGTAATAGGGCAGTCCTCTAAAATAAGTAGATAAAAGTAAGTGTTATGAATTCAGAATAAGGGACGCATATGTGCAGCAGTGGACTTATATGCCTAATATGATTTGCTAGCCACTTCCGCACGGTTTCAGCCGATATGCTCGGCACCTATTAATCGCAGCGTGATGTTTTATAGCCTATAGCCTTCCTCGATAAATGGACTATCGAACACAAAAATAATTTTTCAAATCGGACAAGTGCTTCCTGAAATTATCGCGTTCAAACAAACAATAAAAAAAACAAACATACTCTCCAATTGTATATAATAAGTATAGTATAGTATAAGATGTGCACCTATACCTACTTCTTTGAGAATAAGATGTTAAAAAATCTTTGTAATTCAGTCTCCCACGATGACGTAACTATATTTATATATAGGAGTGCATAAGTTGTAGCGTTATCACTGATAAGGCGATTGATATCAGAGTGCGCCGATACAGAACTGATAACACACGATAAACGGCTGCAAGTCGTGTATTTCAATCTTATGTATTGACTGTAACTGCTGATTTCAACTGTAACGCTCACAGTAACAATTGTCTTCTACCTTCATCATTAATTCATAATTTTCAATTAATCGTTGTATCATTTCAAAGGCTTCGTCTGCGGAACATCCACTGTGACTTCTGACGCGGCTAGTTGAAATCACAACGACTTTCTTAGACCTTGAGGAACTTAAATTTAATTTTCTTCTAAGAACCTTAAATGTAGGATTTATATTTAGTTATTTTTTGTAGGAGGACTGCCTATTACGACTGTCTGGAAATGTCTTATAAAATAAAGATGGAGATCTGCGGTCAGATGTCTTGTTATAGGTTAATACCTATAACAAGACATCTGACCGCAGATCTCCTTTCCGAATAATAATTTATACCTTTGTCGTGCGTGACAGCTGTTATTATGCGCATAAGGTGCGGTAACAGGATCTCGAATTAGGTCGTATCTGTTCTACGCACGTAATAGGTAGTAGAAATTTAATTATCATTTGGTATCTTTTATATCACATACCGTATCTTTAAGTGATAATTTGTTAAAATAATTATCAAACTAGCCGCTTTATTCATTACTTTTATATCCCCCTATCACTTATTGGGCCACTAGGCCAGTGCCAATAAACGGGTAAAATGTATACGGTGTAAACACCTACATTTTATGCAATTAAATGATTTGATTTGATTACGTCTTTTGGAATCCGTAGAACGGACCCATTGGGATTCGGTCCAAAAGAAAAGCCTTTCATATCAGTCTGTATATTGCGATAAACTCAAAAACTACTAGACTATTTTTTATAGTTTTCACTAATAGATAGTTTGATTCTTGTGAAAGGTGTACCTAAGTAGAAAATTAAATAAATCGATCGCAATGCTCGCGTGGAAAGCTAGTTATACACTTTATGTGGACATGAAAATGCTATTAGAACTAATTATGATAGATTTATGTTCAAATACTCAAAGGCCACTCAAGTTTAAGTCAAGCTTAAGTACCTATAGTTCTATCTCTACAAATTCTTTGTAAAATGACAGAGACGGTACGCTATTTCAGTAGAAATTAAAATTGAGTAGCCTTTCAGTATTCGGACGTTACTTCAGCAATTATTCCTGTATAAAGGTGCTCCCTCACCGGGAGCATTGTAATGATACAGTTTGTAATATCTTGATACAACTTGTAACACCAATGTCTGATATCTTGCTATGAGATGCTCAAAGTCTAATCAATATGTTACATTACACGCAAATGCTCGTTAGTCAAGGAGGTATTATTGTAGAGTAATGCTCAAAGTCGAATGTATAATGTTACATTACACGTGAATGCTCCCGGTGTGGGAGCACCTTAATGATTTATTGCTTACATTTAAGTGAGAGTCCGTACATTTGTAGTACATACACATTATTGACGGGTTTCGGCTATCGTATCCGTATTCCGTATAATATCGCGAATTCCATACCTATGTTGTAACTTGATTGATATTTTATAATCAGTACTTAGGTATGTAGATAATTTAGTTTAATACAAGTAATTTCTTGGATTACAATCGAACGATTTTTTAATGACGACGATTATGAATGGTTGAGGGAAAACTGTAGGATAAAAACACTACACTTTTTTGAGGGGGGGGAAATCATCCAATGACTTCTCCCGCCTTGGGTTAGGCGAGAGCGAGTATCAGACTCGTACTGACTAAAAACCACCCCGTTCCTACTCCTGCTCTTCAAGCCGGAGCCCCGGCAAACTGTTAGGCCTTCCGCAAAGAAACGGACCCACTAGCATTTGTTTTTCTTTATCATTTCGTTATACATATTTTCTGACACAAGTATTTTAATACAGGAATGGGGTGAATAAATGTTAGAATATTTTCCCAACATTTATTCACCCCTCTTCTGTATCTATTCACCCCTCGAATTCTATTCACCCCGTTTTACGGTATATCGTATAAAGCAATTTTGATACGTATAAAATGATAGCAATTTGTTTCTTCAAGGAAAAGGAATACTTTTTAACGTTTACGGTGAGACGAAAAAATCACTAGTATTTTTTTGTTTCCCAAGTATGGAAGGAGGGTAGTGAAGCCTTTGCCCTGCAGTGGGATGACCATAGCTAAAAATAAAATCAAATAAATAATAAGTGTAGAAAAATAATTAGAAGCTACATGTATTGAGTGTGCACTTCAGATTATCCCATCTTTGAACAACAACTATGACTTTATGTTATTCTAAGTCATCCATAAAATTATAGCTTACCTAACCTTGCGTTATGCTCATCACACTTAAATAAACCTTATTATGTATGTACATACACAGATAGTAGGTATACATACATAATGTTTTAATACATGGCCAGACATGCATATTCTACAAGCATATATATCACTTGACAATGTGATCATCACAGTCGTCAGGTATCATGCGATCATCAACTTTATAATTGATGATCGTCATTATTATAAATATTATAATCATTGTCTGAACCAATCCTTATCACGTTAGACGCCATGTCGGTGTCGCGGAGAACCTAACGGGTTACCAGGGCTCCGGCTCGACGTGCAGGAGAAGAAACGGGGTGGTTTTTAGTCAGTAAGAGTCTGACACTCCCTCCTCACCCAGGCGGGAACAGTCATTCGATGATTTTCCCCTTAAAAAAAAAGACGACGAAGGAGCGGAGGATTTGCCTTCAATAGTTTTTTATTGGCAGTCAAAACCTTATGCAAGTATCGCTATAAAATTATTGAAAATCTTAGGGGTTCTATTTTATTATGACTCCTAAGTCTGATCCTTAAACTTACACTTTCATCATTAAACTCATTATGTGTTATGTGTAGGATAATTTGCGCCGAGTGGTCGCAATTGGTCTCGTGTTCGATTCCTGGGTCGGGCAAAGTATTGATGGGTTTTTTCAAAAAATCTCCTTAGTAGCACGGAGTCTGGAATTGTACCTGGTATATGGCAATAGGCTCACCCCCTATTACATGGAACTCATAACATAAATAGTGAAAAGTGGGTTTTACATTGTACAGTGACATTAATTGCCGTAATGTACAACTCTGCCTAACTACTTCGGGGATAAAAGGCGTGATGATGATGTTAATTTCATATTTTGTGATATCATCAAATCTCTAACCCGAAGTGGCGCAAGGCACTTGTGATTCCTCTGGTGTTGCGGGTGTCCATGGGCAGCGTCGATTGCTTACCATCTCGTGATTCGTCAGCTCCTTTGCCGACTTAGTCCATAATAAAATAAATGATGTAAAAAATATCTTTTATGTAGGACCCACACTACAACATCTAGAATATTAATCTAGATAAAAAACCAGCCAAAGACTAACTTAATTACGTTCAACTAGACGCACTGACAAAATTACTAAAAAGCTTTTCAAGGTTCTTTTAAAAAGTTTATTCAAAGTGTAAAACATGTTCCTGGCAACACACATTTTACCGTCTCATTAACTATTCACTGACGATGGTACTCGTGTCGTGTCCTGGGTACCATTTACAACTTTGTTCGCTTAACTTTCATTTTACTAAACGTTTATTTCAGCATCCTTGTTAAGTTTTTCATGAAAACGGGTTTTTCTAAGTATCTCTGTACTTTTATGTTTTAACTAGCTTTCACCCGCGGCTTTGCGCGTGTATCCCTGTTTTATCCTATGGAAGCATTTAATCGGTATGAAAAGTATCGTATTACCTAAGTCAGCCCATACCCCTGTATACCAAATTCCATCAAAATCCCTTCAGTAGTTTCAGCGTGATTGATGGACACACATCTAAAAAAAAATGTTTATAATATTAGTGTGGTGTATACGTGGAAAACCATTTTATAGATACACGTAGTATATTGTTTAAAAATTACAGTGTAATTTAGTTTTCAGAGAAACGAAAGTGTTTTGCGAAGGAACAAAACAAAATGTTTTTCTACCTCTATACTCTATTATAAATAGTTAATCGGCATGTCATATACTTGAAAAGTAGGGCAAACATTTGTCCACTATAACAATGAGTTTTCTAAGCTATTTATCATAAAAGTAAATAATCTATGCTGAATAATTTTATACAATCTTAATTACTAATTTTCTCAGTATTTGACCGATAACTCACTTAATATATACTCGTTTCCGTATTTTTACAACAAACTATTGTTCTAATTGTATGCCGATGACACAAATTAGGATTAGATACATTATCTTACTGATACTAATATATGTCTATAATTGTTATAGGTCTACCTAAAACATTATTTTATCATGGTCGTCTGGTCTAATTTGCAACACATTACACGCATTATCATGGCAAATATGACTTTAGTATTTGAAAAAATTAGATTGCTTTTTAGATTATTTATGAGACTAGTATAAAAAGCAGGACTGCCTCATCACAAGTGAGAGTGCAAGGGCAAGGGGTCCCGGGTTTGAATCCTGACTCTGTCAAAGTATTACTGAGTTTTAATCTCAGTAGTAGCACGGAGTCTAGAATTGAGCCAGTGTATGGCAATAGGCTCACCCTCTATTTCATGGTGAAAAGTGGGTGTTACTTATAATATGCATCTCTGCCTACCCGTTCGGGAATAAAAGGTGTTATGTTATAAAAATAAGTAACTATTACAGGTGCAATAGAAAATTGAACATGTTTCAAAAGAACTATTAGAAGTTAAACATAACGGTATATCACCTAATCTATATCTACAACGAAAACAATAAAACCAAACCTACGAAAACAAAACTCCCACACATTTTCAACGGACCCCTTTAAACTAATAGAATTTATCCTCAAAATCTTGCCGTTCAATTATGTAAAGTGTCCACAAACGTGACTCCGCAAACGCCTCAGCGTTTACTTACATAGCTTCGGAAACTAGAAAGTTACACGTAGCAAGTTTAGTGGCTAAAATAACATGATCTTGTATAATACACACGCTACACATCAAGCTATCACCCTTATAAAGAGACTGTTGAATGTGGACAAACATCATACAAAATAAGACCATGATGAACTGGTCTTGTAACACTTCAAAGTCAAAGTTAAAGCATTTATTTCGATTAACTCGTCGAGTACCGGTTTTGTAGACTCAATTATAGAACAATAGGTTGCGGTCACCGGTGACCGCTTGGTGTTTGGCAGTTTAAACCATAATTTGGTACTTTTGAAACGTCAACAAATATTCATACATAACATCACTCCTTTTATCCCCGAAGGGGTAGGCAGAGGTGCACACAGAAGTAACACCCACTTTTCACTATATATGTTATGAGTCCCATGTAATAGGGGGTGAGCCTATTGCCATATACCGGGCACATTTCCTGACTCCGTGCTACTACTGAGAATTTTTTAGAAACCCAATAATACTTTGCCCGACCCGGGAATCGAACCCGAGACCCCTTGCCCGGCAGTCGCACTCGTGACCACTCGGCCAACGAGGCAGTCAACAAATATAAAATAAATAAATGTCAGTCACTCCATCAGTGAAGCTAGGTGAAGCTAGGTGCTCAGTCCAAAATGTAAATTCGAATGGAGGAGAACGAGGAAGAACAGAGTATGTTCTACAATGTCTTTGATACATATTCCAATACTATACATACGTATATGTGAGAACAATGCAAAGACACGCTTGACGCATTATACAAATTACAAAACTTCTAAAACATAAACCAAAACAAAAAAAGTCTTATAGTCTAACATCGTGCTCACATATGCATACTGACAATCCATAAAATTAGTGCTTTTATACAAGAAAAATGATAGGGGGCCGAGGAGATTCAATAAACTGACTATAACTGACTTGACATGTACAAGTGCCTTCTGCATCCAAAGTAAATATGCAACTGGCTGCGTATGACATGATCATTTCGTACACTTTATGTGTTTGTATTATTCTTAAGACTCCATGTCCTGTGTAATCAGTCTGCATATATGGTAGAATTTGTTTTTTCTGTCCCAGTATTAGTAGATTAGTACACATTATAAAATGATTGCCAAAACTATCTTACCTACAACTTATCATCATTAGCTAGATTTCTATCAATGAACAAGACTGCCTCGTTGGCCGAGTATTCGCAAGTGCGACTGCCGGGCAAGGGGTCTCGGGTTCGATTCCCGGGTCGGGCAAAGTATTACTGGGTTTTTTAAAATTCTCAGTAGTAGCACGGAGTCTGGAAATGTGCCCGGTATATGGCAATAGGCTCACCCCCTATTACATGGGACTCATAACAACTAGTGAAAAGTGGGTGTTACATTGTACTGTGGTAGAATGTGCACCTCTGCCTACCCCTTCGGGGATAAAAGGCGTGATGCTATGTATGTAACAAAACTTCATCATATAAATGTCTTAAGTTGGTTATGATATTTATCAATTGTTCATATATTGAATGGCTAAGGAACATGTAATATGATAGACGGTCATTTTCGCATAAACGATAATAACAACCAATTAAACAAACAATACAAAAGGTAGACCGTGTCACCATGAATCCACCAAACAACGCTAGTTACATGAAATTTCCATGTAGTACCCTCAAAGCGAAGCTACAGTTTAGCGGCTCTTTGTTACCAGATACGTTTGTAACACCAATAGGCCGATAACTCTGGAAACTGGGTCAGTCTGGCTTTCCAACAAATTAATCACTCCACAGATTGGCTTGAAATTGACGCCAACAGCATCAAAGGTCGACGTTGATACCTGAAACATTATGCCAGTAGAGTTATCTCCGTAATGGAATACTTTGGTCAAATTAACATGTAATTTTTGCGTGTTCTGTGATGTTATCTCTTTTAATTGTTGAATAATTTTTGTACCTTGATGTTATATTGTGTTCTATCGTCCTTATCGAGTTAGGAATAGTAAATTTTCTCACATTGCCAATTTTAACGTTTATTTCTCTTTGTCCACAGTCCATGATTCAGCTAAAAGAACGAAAAGAAATGGACGAAGCTTTCAAGAAGGCACAGAAACCCTGGGCGAAGTTACTGCAAAAGGTGGAACGCACACGATTGGAGTACCACACTGCTTGCAAACAGGAAAGAACAGCACAGAACCAGGAAAGGAATGCCAGTGGAGACAGCTCGCTTAGTCCAGATCAGGTTAGTGGAATATCTGAAGGATAGTAAGGGGGATTTTGGGAATGGTCCTGATGAAGGACACAAAATTCTTCTTATGCAGACAGATGAATGAATGAGGCGGGAAGTTTAAGTTCTGTTCGAAACTGTTGTAATGATATAATGCGGTAAAAGTTTTTAAGTCTAATGCTATAACTTTACGGTGCCTACTAAACAAAGGGGTTTGACTCTGTACAATAAGTGACAAAGCAGTAAAATTATTTGTAGATGAAATGTAATTTAAGATGATTTTAAGACCGTAAGGAAACTTTTGGACGATTGAATTAAAAATTTTTGAACTCATTTATGGGTTCTATCGCTCCAATACGCGTGGTTTGAAATATCGGGTTTGAAATGGTTAATAGAACCCATCATTGGTTTAATTTAGACATGGTTTCGTTCAAATATATTCCTGAACGCAAAATTATCAAAAGAAAACCTTTTATATTTCTAACAAAGAAATAGAAAACACAATTTTTACACTAGAAGCGAATTTCTATACCTCTATAAATAAAGAATACAAAAATAATCTGAATGAGAAAACACAGAAAGCCAATCTTCATTTAGCTAAGTATATTTCCAACGTGTAATCCAGTTTTGTATTAAATAAAGCAGAGCTTTTGTTTGTATATAGAAAATATTTTTATCAATAAACTTGCTTCGTCCATAATACTTCGTCCATAATACCTGGTACACCGTAAGGATGGTTACACACTGCTGTGTGAACGAAAAAGTATCAATTTTGCGCCAATAACTGGTGATTGATAGACCATATCAATATGGTAGTCATCTTAGATACTCTCATCCGTTTGGTTTTTAACAATCTTGACATCACAAATTATCCAATCAGTATGATGCACACAATATTTTGTGTTTAATCGTGTGTGATCCATCTTTATCCATGCTATAATTGTATTTAAATCCTTATTTTTTAGTGGGCTGTGTAGCACACTATTGTAATGATGATAATTCCATGAGTGACGGAAAATACACGTACAAATACGTCGCCTATGCCTTCATTTTGTCGCGGAGAACCTAACGGGTTACCGGGGCTCGAAGTGCAGGAGAAGGAACGGGATGGTTTTTAGTCAGTAAGAGTCCGACACTTCCTCCCGTCTCACCCAGGCGGGAGCAGTCATTCGATGTATTTACCCCCTGAAAAAAAAAATGCCTTTATTTTCGAGAATACTTGCATAACAATGTTTCTTCTAAATTCCATCACATCAATTTGACGAAGGTTTTCATACGGTGAAGGTGAATAATGACGTGGTCATTATTCACCTTCACCGTACATTTTCAATGCAGCATTCGTATCGACGAGACGGTGTTCCCGTCTGAAGTAGTCTGAACCTCGATCAATACACGTGGGATTCCTTCTTTATAACATTTGTAGACAGATATTTTTACATCAACTTCCTCTAGTTGTGTTGGAAATTTATATTTCTGGATCGTATTTAGGTTGGATCTATTTTTGGAAACAATTTATTTTTTTATCCTCAATGATGAGCTTCTTCTTTTATTGAATTATTTTTGATGGTGTAATAGCAATATGTTAATATTACTTTCGAATCTCTCTGAATAGATATTACATATTATTTAGAAAAGTTTTAAATACCTCATGAATAAGATCTTCAAAATTGAAATTTTTTTTTAAGGGGGTGAAATTATCGAATGAATTGGAAACGATAACTTCTAGTGTTATAGACGTCCATATGTTAAGCGATAACTGCTATCCATCTGACAGGCCCTAGTTTGCCACCTCTAATATAAAAAACCTTTCAGTATTAAACACCTTCTTCCTTCGACACAAATTCAAATAATATTTAGACATGTATATCAACGTTGATCACGCCCAATACATTCGAGATAGCCTCGAGAGCGATATTTACTTAAACGACCTATCTCTTATCATTTGATTGACTTATCAAGTTAACATAACCAGTCCATGAGGTACCGACAGATAGTACTTGTTTAACCAGAATAATATAAAAATAAAATAGCAATATTTTTAGGGCTTATTGACATATTTACCCAAAGATGTCTACAGATCTCTTGTTTAAGGACCTTGGGAGGCTACATAGCAATGATATTTCTGACTGGCTCTAGCGGAATATAAAGAAATTCTTATAGATGCTTATAAAGCAATCAAACAATACCAATACTGATCTACAGATCCAAGATCAAACTAGCAACATTGAATAGATAAATTGACATACAAGTACATAATAAATCCTCCGTGTATTTGATGGCAATCTATTCAAAGTTGGAACATTTCCTTTACTATAGCATTGCGTGATAATCCCCCATTCGTCGGTTCCGCGTCCAAATAGCCAGTAATTCGTGAATCATCGCCAATCGACGCCTGCGCAACATTGTCGGAATGTGCTATCCAATCACCTGTTTTGTGCGATTTCTAACAATATACACTGCAATCAGGTCGAGAACTATTTTAAGGTTTAAAGTACAGGATGTTTTACTTTGCTATTTCATCTTGAGTGATGTAAGGCGGTTTCGTACATTGAACTAGCTTGTTGCAATGTTTGCTTTAACATTTTTAGGGGAGCCTGTAAATGAAGATTTTGCTCTCGTGGCGTGAATCATTACTCTCTTAATTTTAAATTTAACATTGAAGGAAGAAAGAGTGACACGCACGTAGTATCCGATTAGACTAATTTTGTTTTGCCAAAGTCATGCTCTTCATAGACTCGGGAACTTTTACAAGTCCTAGTTTTAACAGAAGGTTCTAAAATCTGTTAAGAAAACTGCTTTACGTCCTCTGTGTTATTCAGTGTCATCTTTCTGAGCCTAGCAATTCCTAACGAATAATAACACGTAGAACAAGAAACAACCGTGTAGGTACAATTTGTAAGCTTCCGAAAACTACAATATTTCGCAGAAAACGAACATATCCGCTGCGGTTTTTTGAAACATTCTTATAACTTCGCAAGTCAACCTCGCAGTAGTAATAAAATATTTCCTTCTGCTTAAAGCTGTAGTTTCCTGTCCTGACAAACATCTAACGAAATAGTTGTACACCTCGTTAAACTATACATTTTCTTCTAAACTATAACTTTTAACTATAATGTTCAAATTATTCTTTCCGTTATTTACACTATTGAACTGACTTTTCTTTCTGCTTGTATCTTAAACGACTGTCTAAAAGTGTAAATTTTATGTCAAGAAATATTCGTTTGAGAAATCCTATTTGCGTATTCAACTTTCGTATATTTTCATACAAGTCTACGACTATCAGATAAAACAGTAACAATAACGTATTAAAACATTAACTGATCTAGGAGCCAAACGGCACATAAGGATCTGTTAATCTACATTTGAAAACTTGTTATAAAATCCTCATTTGACTACAATATTCTTATTTTATCACTCCACCACATATCAGCTACTTAACAGTTTCCCAACGAATTACAAGATGGCAGATTCACAGGCAATTAGTTGACGACACGATTTTAAATCGCATTTAAGTGTTCTAAAAAGAAAGTTCCCGATCTAATTAAGTACGAATTCGTTCCAAGTCTGGAAGACAAATTAGGGAAATTTCGACTTAAAAAGTTCCACTTGACAGTTTTAAAGTCGATTCTACTTGTAGATTATAAGGCTTAATTTGGCTTGCAAGTTTGAGTGGAGTTTCGATTTTGAACATGTTTCGGAATGTGATGTTGACAAGAGAATGTTCTTGTAACCTGATTTAAATACTTGATAGATTTATTTATCGTACATTTGTTTTCATTGTAATTACCTAGATGAGTGATTTGATATTAAGAAATAAATTCTGTTTACTAAGTTTAAAAAACTTAATTTAGATCTGTGGCTTATGGATTTTGAGTGCATGAATTTTATCATCTTTATTTAACTCGATTGATGATATTTTTTTTATAACTCAAGTTATGCCTTGACTTGGAACATATCCAATTCGATTTTATGGCAATCAATCTATTTATTAGCTTCTCCAAAGACATACATTTTCTTTTTGTACTGTGGGACCACCACTATACCCAAAAACTACGGAAACAAACAATTGTAAGCACAAATTACTATACCCATTATTATAATTCATGATTTTATTTAAAGAACGGTAGCGGTAACCTGTTGATTGTTACCTACTGTGTAAATTCTACCTCACGCAATGTTATTTTAAGAGAAATGGTCTCGTGTTACCGCGACCACTACTGGCTCAAACGTAAACCACAAACATACAGATGATGTGCTAAAATTTTGGTCAGCAAAAATGAGGACTTTTTCGGAAACTTTATGGTATATGAAAGCTGATTGACTGAATATTACACGTAAAAATGAAGCGATAACATTAATAAAATATCAATCAAAGATCTGTATAATAAATCAGTAACAAAGTCTACAAGTTTACATGTAAACAGAATGAACTTCCCTGTGCCTGCTTCAATCGATCGACTAAAGTTCTTTGCCCGGCACAGTTTAAGTTAGCCACAAGAACTATCCTTGCAACGTTTCTGTATATTATATCTTCCTATCTTTATAGAGATGACGTTTGTTAGTGGTATATAAATTCGTAAATGGCTGGGTCGGTCTGGCTAATTTTTAACAGTTGTGCGAACTATGGAAAGAATTACCTCTAAACTTTAAAGGGTGAGAAAATATGAACAAAGAGAGTAGTAGAAATCTATTTCTACAGCAATAGTTTTCTAAGTTTTCTTTGACTGCCTCGTTGGCCGAGTATTCGCAAGTGCGACTGCCGGGCAAGGGGTCTCGGGTTCGATGACTCATAACAACTAGTGAAAAGTGGGTTTTACATTGTACTGTGGTAGAATGTGCACCTCTGCCTACCCCTTCGGGGATAAAAGGCGTGATGTTATGATGTTATGTAGTTTTCTAAACAATCTTCTTCCTGTTGATCAAAGTGTGTTTTAGTAAAGGTATACCACAACCGCATTTTGTGGCGTTTCATTCGCCAGGTCAGCCAATCTTCAATATTAGATGCCTGTAAGTCTAGGGTTTACTCTAATACCAATAAATTGTAGCTTACATTTACAATTTACTTCTACGATATTTATTTGCTGAAGCTTTTAGTATTTTATGAAGGTAATTTCGTTAAGGTAGAAGCTAGGTTTATTATCGTTTGTATCTGTATATGTTATATTAAGGTTTTCTTCTGCAATATTATTATGTAGTCTAGTCTGGTTTTTTTTATCGTTTTTATTAGTAGATATTTTCACTTTTACTTACCGACACTTTATCGTCTTTTAAGTCAATGACTCGACAGCTTTTTGTATTTTCTTTATTATTTTGTATTTCTTACAAAAGTGCCTTTTTCTTTTTATTTAAACGTAAAACTGCTAATTTGGGTTTTGTATTCGAATTATTACATGGAACTCTTATGCCTTGACCTATAGTCTTTAAAGACTAAATTAAACCCCCAGAGGTTCTACAACCTTAATTCCTGAAATACAAAAATTCTACTTCCCGTTACAACTATCTTCAATTGCACAGCTCTTCACAGAATCCACTTCAACAAAACTCCAGAATTGTATGTCCTTTGTTAAATCTACATTCAGTTGTCGTACTTAGTTAAAGTTTTAGCTGCACTAGTTCCTAATACTACAAAGTTGGGTCTTGGTTTGGTATCGACCAGTGTACTGTAGGTCTTTGACCATCGTCCCCATTCGTACATCCTCGTCCATTTTAAAATATTCATCTACTTTGTACAGGGTACGTGGTATATTGATTTTTTTCAAGTTTCTCCAATGAAATTATTAATTGTAGTGTAACATAGTTTTTAATTTGTTTGTTTTGATGATAGTTTATGATTGAAATAGTTTGTGTAACTTCCATTCCACACGATAATAGGGTTTTATATTTAGTTGATAAAATCGTAGCTTAATAGGATGTATGAACGGAAAATGGCTTTACAACTATCATCACCAAAAACTAAGCCTTTCAGTTCAAGTCATTTAAACATCAAAGAATTTAAACACTGATGTAATAGTTATTTCAAAGAAATTGTTGCCATACAACTTCAATTTGTCACATAAAAGATAACGTCTTTCGCACTTATCGCCAAGAATAATCTTATCTTTTAGCGAAAAATTTACAAAATAAAGTTATACAACAATTTCCTCGCAATCTTGGGACGGAAGCAGAAATTCTTGATGAAAACGGTTAATGCGAGCTGGCAACGTCGAAGCGGGAAATTGGTGAGCCGTCGACGGTGATGGTAGAAATGTACTGCCACCGACGGTGACGACCGCAAACTCCAACTGTGTAAGTCGTCAACAGTATGACATTGACTGCACTTTCATGTTTTCTAATACCTAAATGTACCTGCTTAAATGCTTATTTAAACTGTCAAACACCAAGCGGTCACCGGTGACCGCAACCTATTGTTCTATAATTGTGTCTACAATGACGGTACTCGACGAGTTAAGCAGGGTAAAAATCTTATGATATTAAAAAACGGGTCTCATTAAAGAATCTGCAGTTGGCCAAAATGTCGTTTATTAGAGGACTATGTAATTATTTTTTAGTTATTACTGTGGTTTACAGGTTTCTAACTAATTCTTTATCTGTTTTTACAAACTTCTTAAAGTTCCCTCGACTACACAAAACATTATCAAAAAGCCTAAAACACTATGAAACAACTAAAATTAGGTACAGCAAAAAGACTACTCTATTATCCGTTTTCAACCGTATTTCATGCGCTAATTCTAGAATATCCTCATTGTTTATATTCCATGGAAAACTTTCATTCCGCGCCCATCACGCATGTTAATATACTTTTCATCAGCGGTCGATGTAAATAAATAGAGGTAGTGTTGGGGCGTCTGCGGAGTTGTTATCTCCGAAAATAAAACACTTTCGGATGAGTGCTGACGTTAAACGCCCACTGCAGATCTTCAGTCTGTTGTGACGTCACGTCTTAATCAGAGGGAATTATTATATTTTTTTTAAATTGACTAGCGTTATTACATGTTTAGTTGAAGGCATTTGTTGCTAACGAAAATGAGGTTTTATTGTCTAGAAGTGACCTATAATGTCCTGTTGATTATTTCTAGATTTTGTATAGAGTATCGTTTCATTGGACCAAATACAGGAGCGAAGTTTAAAATTCTATTTTGAATGAATACAGTTTTGACAAGTTTTCGACAGTGCTGTTAATTTTACCCTATTACAATTACAAATTAAGTACGTAGCGCACGGTCAAGCCGTTTAGTAGTAAAAATACCTGAAACATACTGTAGATGCCTATTTTCTGCACTAGTTATATTGAAATTCATAATTGAGAGCGCCAACTGTTTACTAATTATAATTTATAGCTCTTACTTTAAAATTTGCTGCGAAATTTAAATCGTGTTTATATCGTAAATTGTGTAGAAATAGAAATAAACTAGTTTGCTCTGTGTTTACGAATTAAATTCTATAAAGTTATTGAATTGAGAATAATATTATGAATTCTAATGTGGTTGATGTATCTTGAGATATTGATCCGTGTCGAAAGGACATCAAGTTACTTGTTTTAATGGTTTTAACTGTAAATTGACGAACAATGGACGTTTTCTTCTTATGGAGTAGGACATTTACTTCAATCTTTTCTGTCTTCTTGACGTATTCCATATTCATGCATCTAGACATAGACACACTCCAGATTATTATGTTCAGCCGTAGAATGCTAAAAATATTGTATGATTTCAGTATCTCGCTTCAAAATAGAACTTGATAAGAAAACACAGTCATAACATTGTGCTGAGCACTCGGAAACCGATGGAGTATAAGTAGCGACTATGTTCATACTCCTTCCAGTCGAATAAACTGATATCTATGATATGATACAAATATACAGCACCGCAGACATTCTTTATTCACTATATTTTCTTGAATTCCAACGTCTCTTTAGATATGGAATAGGCACAACGAAATAAACTTTTTATTCTTTTAAATTCTGCCTGAATGCCTCATTGGCCGAGTGGTCGCAAGTACGACTGCCGGGCAAAGCGTCTCGGGTTCGATTCCCGGGTCGGGCAAAGTATTACTGGGTTTTTTAAATAAATCACAGTAGTAGCACGGAGTCTGGAATCGTGTATCCGGTATATGGCAATAGACTCACCCCCTATTACATGGGACTCATAACATAAATAGTGAAAAGGGGGTGTTACATTGTACAGTGGTATAATGTGTACATTACAGAGGTGTACCTCTGCCTACCCCTTCGAGGATAAAGGCGTGATGTCATGTTATGTTATGTCTTTTAAATTCGTCCTTATTGCATAGTAATGCTTACAAATGCTAATGTTTGTTTATCGTTCTTTCACGTCGTTACTAAGCCTTTGTATGGTATTATTGTAACATAACATAACATCACGCCTTTTATCCTCGAAGGGGTAGGCAGAGGTGCGCATTATACGGCTGTACAATGTAACACCCACTTTTCACTATTTATGTATGGTATTATTGTGTCACAAGATAATACGACTTGCAACGAAATTCAAATAAAGATTAATCTTAGGTTTTAGACTACAACAAACTCCGTTCTCTTTCCCAGTTTCTGATAAAATACGTCTGTTATATCAAATATATGTAAGAGCACTGCTGTTGCAGGTACAAAGATATAGACTTGGTTTAACTAGATACGACTAAACCTTAAACTGTTCATCTGAGCGCACTTGAAATGTTGAGATGTTTGTGTGCTGCACATACCACATGCTGCTTGAAAATACCTGACTACCTATTATTTCTCTGTAGTGAAGGTTATCTTATTTAAACTGTTTTTGTTAAGTATTAATTCAATTATATTAAATGAATCAAGCCTATTTCTTCTACTAATGACGATAAATAAAGTCTTTTAAAGATATGCAAATGAAACGTGTTTCATGCTCAGCAGTTGCGCGTACTAGCGATTGCCGTTCGCCTAAATCTAAGAAGAAATACTTTAAGAATCTACGTTCCTCAATAAACTAACTACCACGAATGTTACAACCTTTGATAGCTTTACATTCATTAGTCGCAATAATTGTTTAGTACGAATCAACTGTCACATATCAGATTTACACTTGGTACCATCAGTTATATATATGATGCACAAATTGTTACTCTAAATCTAAGTTTATTATGTAGACATGGCTCTTTTGCAAACGCACTTATGGCATTAAGAAAATCATAATGGAAGCCAGCTTCATAACAATAAACAATCATGTCGTATTTAGTCAATTCCTATATCAGTGTAGAAACCGATTGAACAATAGATGATTCCCAATCACCGTATCCTTTTGTTTCCCTTATTTTCAAATAAAAGCGTTTCATTTCTGCTGCTTTTACTGAACAAACCCTGTATATTTATAGACCTTCTAATGTTACATCGTAACAGATACTGCCTGATATCATCCTACCTCTATATTTATTGCTGTAATTGTAAACTGGAATTGAACGACTTAATTTTTATTTTCCAGCTTTGAAAAATGAGATGGTCTGACGTATGTACATTTAGAATCTATATGATGTATGAATGTGATTGGAACTAAAAATCTATAAGATTCGTAGTAGGTGGTGACGCTATGTAGTTTTCTACGCCCCACAAATTGGTGACGTTGTTTAGGTACAGAAGATTTTTAATTGATCTAAGGGACGCAACGAATTAGTCATCTATGACAAGGATTGGCCGCAAAAAGCTTTACATAGAGAGGAGTGGAAGGAGGGCAGACAGGCCTTTGCCCTGCAGTGGGACGAACATGGCTGAAAATAAATAAATAAATAAAGGGACGCAAGATTGACTACTCAAGACATAGTCCCAAGTTCGGTTATTCAGGAAAGTATTCGAATATTGTTTTTATCTCATAACAGAACTCCAAAGTGTTAAGTTAACGTACATAAAGCTTTCGGGATAAATTAATAATTGATTAATTAGACTTCGATAACAGACTTGTTTACAGCAACAAGAGAATCGATTAATATAACATGCCAATCTAATTTTACTTTCTCTTACATTGTTTTGTATTAGTAATTTAGCATTCAGTGTTTAGGTCTTTGTAGGTATTGTCAATTAAGACTATAGTTTAAAATAGTTGTCTATAAAGTGAAACTGGTCGTTGAACTATTTTGTCTGCATTTACTTTAACACTTAGCAAAAATTTGACTGGTCAAGACGTACGACGTTCTTTAAATATTATGCTATAAAATAATGAAACAGTAGGACGTATAAGCAGTTTAAAAACTTTCTTTTAAGTCTGGCCTGTATTTTAAATTTCATCTACATCACAAATATCAAACACCATGATATTCCTACACAAACCTTTTTTTATGGCATAAGCCGGTAAACGAGCAGACGGATCACCTGATGGTAAGCAATCGACATCGCCCATGGACACCTGGAACACCAAAGGCGTTACAAGTACATTATCGGCATTTTGGGGTTTAAGAGTTTGAGGTTCGTTGGGGATTCAGTAATTGGGGAGATTGGGGAAGGGGAGGGTAATTGGGCCTTCGGTAACCTCACTCACACGACGAAACACAACGCGAGCGTTGCTTCACGTCGGTTTTCTGTGAGGCCGTGGTATCACTCCGGTCGAGCCGGCCCATTCGTGCCGAAGCATGGCTCTCCCACATTTACCTATTTCAATAAGTGCAATATTAGTCCACCAGCACTAATATAAAATAATAGCATGAAACTCAATTTGGAACTCACTCGTATTAAGTCCGAGAGCATGTTTATATAGAAACTAGTTTTAGCAAGGAAAGTTTTAATATCTATGGTAAATAAATGCCAGGAATACTCCAATGGCTGTGCGACTAGGTCCAAGCTTTGCTTTTGAATACAGAACCAGATTCCGTGTAGCACACTCCACGAACGTTTTAAAGCTATGTGTACACTGAAATGCTATGTGTACACTGAACAATCCTTTGTATACTTATTTTAAAATAATTTCCACAAATATCTTTCGTGCTTATTCAAAAATCTCGAGACGAAACAAAACCATTGTATTTGACATAGTGGAAAAAAGCTGTCACCACAGATTATACTGACGTATAAAGTCTAAACCAAAATACGCAGGAAATTTAAATTAAATGAAGGGCTAACTTAGCTTCTTCATTTACATCTATATGGAATTTAGTCGTAGATAAATATTGCTGTCCTCTATACTAATACTGTTTGTGTTGTATTAATTTTACTCTGCCTACACCTACACGTATAAAAGGCTTGATGTTATATTATATTATGCTAAACGCCGCTTAAATGGCCCACATTACCACTTTAATGGCGAAAAGTGTGTGTTTTTATGGTTAAACCACCATCGATACATGAACCGAGGTATAAAAATGCTTATAATCTATGAAGATTTGTGTGTGGATGTATGTATGTTTGGGACATATTTACTCAAAAACTGCCAGTCTTAGTCTTGTCGGTGCTTACTTTTGAAACCAATATCAATGTCAATGCAACTTCAATCCAATAGAATCTTAATAATTAATCAATGTCAACACTATACAACTACAATCGTAGCTGTTGAAATACCATTTAGAGTAGGGAATATAAAGCCAATACCACTTCGTTCATTCAGTATCCACGCAATACGGATGCAATGGGCGCTAGTGTTGAACTCAAGAGTACGAAATTTTACGTTACCAATGTCGATCGATCGGAATTGGATTCAAGACAAAGTCCCCAGATCTGAACGACATAGGTATAACACATAGGTTATGTTTTATTCTACACGAATACATGAGCTAAACCGCTAGCACAAGCTAGTTTATCAATTACCATATTCCCTCTATGAAGGCAGCTTTACTTTATGCCACTGATTAAATATCTAGCCTAAAATCACTAGTCCCTCTCTTCCCACTCATTTCCGTCCCATCTCCATACTTCCTTTCCTTTCCAAAGTGCTTGAGGCCTGTGTCCACAAACAACTGGCTGACTTTATTTACAAAAATTCGCCCTTCAATCTGGTTTCAGGCCGGGCCACAGCACGGTTTCCGCTCTCCTTAAGGTGACTGGCGATATTAGAACTGGTCTCGAGAGCACTAGAGCCACAGTTTTGGTTTTAGTTGACTTCTCGAACGCCTTCAATATGGTCAGTCACGACATCCTTTTAGCCATCCTTTCCCATCTAACGATCTCTGACAAATCATTGAACTGGTTTTCATCTTATCTTCGGGCCCGCCAGCAGTCTGTCAAGCTTGATGATACTTCATCAGGTTGGCGCGAATTAACGGCTGGTGTTCCTCAAGGCGGCATACTATCACCTCTTTTATTCTCTATCTTCATTAATCTCATTACTTCTGAACTTCAGTGTGCGTACCATCTATACGCTGACGATTTGCAACTTTACTGTCAGGCCAGTGTTGACAGACTCTCTGATGCGATCTCGGAGATGAACGGTGACCTGGTATCCATCAAGAACTGGTCCGAGAGATTCGGTATATCAGTTAATCCCGGCAAATGCCAGGCTATTATAATAGGTAGCTCCCGTACGCTGGGTGGAATAGACCGAGCATCATTACCAGCCGTGCTCTTTGATGGTGCAGTAATTCCGTTTGGTACTGACGTCAAAAATCTGGGTTTGCATATTGACTGCAATTTAAAGTGGCATGCTCAAATCACAAATGTATGCAGGGGGGTTACTGGATCATTGCGTGCTCTGTATCGCGTAAAAATTTGCTTCCTCCCGCTACGAAGGCCATGTTGGTGCAAGCCTTGGTTTTCCCTATCATCGATTATGCTGATGTCTGCTACTACGACCTGAATGCAGATCGCCTCAATAAGCTCGACCGACTTCTAAATAACTGCATCCGATTCGTTTTCAACCTGCGTAAATACGATCATGTTTCTGCACATCGGTTGCAACTAAAGTGGCTGCCCATACGCCAGCGCAGGGAGCAAAGGGCGCTAACCACTCTATTCTCCTTTCTTTCTTCACCTTCTTCACCCAGTTATCTATCCCCTTACTTTCAATACTTATGCGCAAACCACAGTAAAAATCTTCATTCTTCTCACAACCGTCTTCTCCAATGTCCCACTCATCGCACTGACTTCTTACATTCATCCTTTTTCGTACAGGCAATTTTTCTGTGGAATGCGCTCCCCCTGGATGTCAGGATGGGCTCAACTCGACTAACTTTTAAGCAGAAAGTACGTGAGCTTTTCCTAAAGAGGTTGGCTGAATCATCGCACTAACTATCCACTGTGTACTAGTAAGCAAGTATATATTTATATAGTATGTATATATGTATGTATGTAGGCATATTGTACTCATGTGTAGGTATACATTATAATTAAATTTATTTATGTATGTATATCTCCGAAATATATTAGTTTATCTTTCATTGTTTAATAAAATCACTGCTTGCCTCTTGCACCTACCATTTACTCTTCTCTGCATCACCCAAAGGTCAGACTGGTAGAAAATGCCTGCGGCATTAAGTCCACCTTTTTGTACATTTTGTGCATGAAGCATTTTAAATAAATAAATAAATAAATTATTCCAAGAATATCACCTGAACACGATATCGTTGCGTTGACAGCCCTGACATAGTAATGAGTCAAATGCTTCGTCATCTCATCATTCTATTTAGGGTTGCCACAAGCAAAGTGTATTGAATATTTCATGAACTTTGAATGTTGGACGATTTATCTCTATCCTTGTGTTTAGTATAAAATTTCAATAATTCAAATTCATTCACTTGGTGATGGTTCATGTATGCTGCTTCCTAGCTAAATGACGAATGTTAGTTGAATACAAGTGACTATGGTATTGCGATAAATATCATCATGATCATCAGCCCGTGAGAGACCACACCTGGAGTATTGCTTCTTTTATGAGGGGGAAAAAAATAAATAATTAACAAGTTATAATCAACTGCTCAATGCTGATGTTGTATTAATAATACGAAAACAAAAACAATTAAAATTGTAAAAACTATTTCTTTTTGTCAGCGTTTCGGGAGCGTCCGTATACCTACACTCCACTGTATTCCACTTAACCGTCGTCACATGGCTTTGAAAAATATAACCTACATCAATAGAATACCTATTCAAATCTATACTAATATTATAAAGCTGAAGAGTTTGTTTTTTTGTTTCGTTTGTTTGAACGCGCTAATCTCCGAAACTACTAGACCGATTTCAATAATTATTTCTGTGTTGGATAGTCCATTTATCGAGGAAGGCTATAAGCTATAAAATATCACGATACGATTAATAGGTGCCGAGCAGAGCGAGTGAAACCGCGCGGAAGTAGCTAGACGTCTAATATAGTCGTGTTTTCCACTAACTTAATTCTTCTTCGCGTGCCATCCAAGTAACCATGACACAGTGCAAGTTGAATAATTATCAGTAATTGTAATTGTTAACAATTCACTATTCTCTACGATCATTGCTAATTATTATAATTGTGTACCCGTTTTGTAAACAGGTGGTAGGTGTTATATAGTTATTGTTATGGCTATGACAAATGTGTTTGTTTGTAATATTGAAATTGGACCTTGATTTGGTTCGTGATTGTGTTCTGTATATTTTGCAAAGATTTTATACACAAGTACAATTGGGATGATGACAGGGTATGAAAATTAAGAATCTAATTAATCCGTAAGTTAGGTAATGAAAAAATGTTAGACACGTATTTTTTTATTTTGTCATATAATAAAACAATACTTAGATAAAACGAATCGAAGTTTAGGAGTGGGGACTAATGTCATTTCTACGTATAAAATTTACATAGAAGTGACGTCACGTGACATTTCAAATTAATATACCGTCGAAAGTATTCGTTTCTGTAAAAAAAAATAAAAATTACGTGTGTAATGTTTTAAAAGAATCTACCAGACGAATATTAAAATGAAAATTGGTCATCTACCTTATTATGTTTATATATTATTTATTCAACTGATCTTCTTGAAATTTTTCCATACCATTCATTGAAAATTCACATGGGTAAAGTCACTGGCAAAAGCTAGTAGCTCATATTAATTAGGGACGCAAATGAGACTCACTGTTCTTGGTTTCAGAATTCATGTACACATCGAGCTTTACATAACCAGTATAAACTGAACGTTAAATGTGCGGAAAGATGATGCGACGCGACACCAGGATAAACTGGTTTTGTATAGATTGATGTGTGGCCGTGTGTACAAACCAAATTGTAGCCCATGCAAGCAGTACACACAAATCTAACCAAAGCCTATAAGCAGTTTATAACAGAATAGAACCATTAAAACTGAAATATAAAACTTCAATGCACCTCATCCACTTTTCTAAGAACCCATCAAAGAAAATGGCACAATTACTTTCCTATATAGTGCAGAAGGTTGTCACAAACACTGAACAATTAATTATCGTCAGACGGAACCGATGTCAGGCTACGGGAAATGTTAGGAAAAGTTACTTCATTTAAATTACGTGGAAATTGTATGTTTCAGGGTGTTTTCGAAAATACGTTATTTGATATACTTGGGTGCCTTTCAACATAACATAACATCACGCCTTTTATCCCCGTAGGGTTAGGCAGAGGTGTACATTACGGCACTTCATGCCTCTGTACAATGTAACGCTCACTGTTCCCTATTTATCTTATGAGTCCCTTGTAATAAGGGGTGAGTCTATTGCCATATACCGGGCACAATTCCAGATTCCGTGCTACTACTGTGATTTTTTAAAAACCCAGTAATAACTTTGTCCGATCCTGGAATCGAACCCGAAACCCCTTGCCCGGCAGACGCACTTGCGACCACTCGGCCAAAGAGGCAAAATAAAAATAATTGTTAAATAAAGCAAAATTACTTTAACTTACAAAACAATGGACTAAAACGTGTTAATAGTGGGACAGTTCTGAGGTGACGTGCCTTTTGCAAATCTTCGAACCGTGAAGTTCTGGAGGGGCGAGGACCCGACCCTTCAAACAATTAAAAGTAACACACTTCACAGAACACGCAAATGGAACCAAAAAGTGCTTAAAACAACTCATATTTTGAGTAAATTAACCTTTTTTGTAAACGTTAATGATATCCCAACGTTTTTAAACATTTTTGCGGCATTTTATCCAAAGGATTAATTGTTCTTTCACGGTGAATGTCCGTGAAATAACAATTTTAGGTTTTATTATGTAGACCGTTAGCTTTATTCGGATTAGACGCAAAATTAGACCTAAATATAGTTGCGAATAAGTTCAAAATAAAAGCATTATTGTTATTAACTCAAATTTAGATTGCACTTACGCACCGTGAGCAATTTAACATTAAGTAGATAATATTAAACAAGATGAACATAAATAGGATACAAGAAACGCCTTATCCCTAAAAGAAAAAAGCACGTTTTTATAATAACTATCGTGAGACATACTAAATTAAGTTAAAACGCGGGTTACTCACGTGAATATACTGAGAAAAGCTCTATAATATGCTCTATAGGATAGCTAGTTTCGAACCACAGAGGGGTTCTTCCTCATGAACAGCGTGCGCGGTCGCGGCGACGTCGCGCAGCTCACTGAGGCCCAGTGAAACTAGTAGAGCTTTTCTCAGTATATTCACGTGAGTAACCCGCGTTTTAACTTAATGAAAAAGCACGTATATAGGAAAATGACCATAATATAATTTCGTCACCTAATTAAATATAATAAAAATATCTCCGAATGTCATTCCCTCTTATGAACAGTAACCAGAAAGTTCTGCTATACATTTTTACAGACAAACCCGTGCCTATAATCATGTTAATGAATGCCAATACATAAGTGAGTCGTCTCGCTAAAAAACTAATCATTGGTTCCATGTGCTACGATTTATTACGCGTGTATAGCAGGGGTGGGCAACGTTAATGTTATTAAATCATGTTATCAAACGATTTAATAAAGTGGTAATTATTATTCACGATATTTTCATAAAAAACTTGTAGTAGACTGTTATGATTTTGTTATATTTGATAAACATAAATTTGAATGCGGTTACAACTCCGTACCGACGCTATCTTAGAAAATTAGGGCTTAAGGCCAGTCGCCGCGTCGCGGGTCGTGGAATACTGCTCATGAATATGAGCGTCTAGTATGCCTTGAAACTAATTGATTACCTGATTAAACCGAAAATCATAACAATTAATTGAGATTAGGGGAAAAAAGTAATAGTTAATCAAGATCGGTCTATTTTCATCTCTATATTCTCATTATAGAAATAAGAAACGAACAGTTTTCGTGTCGGTTATAAGAATTTATACCAGTTGCACAAAAACAAAATGTTGTCAACCCCAGCGTCTCGCTAGACATGCGTACACGCAGACCGATTGACTTGTTAATTCTCGCATTAATCGTGTAGAGAGACGTGCACTATGCTTACATTAGATTTACGACCAATTGTACTTTATATCTGGGAATATCTCCAATTAAGAAGCTTATTGTTACTTGAGGCTTTGGAGAACGTCTTCATTTATTACAGGAGTTATCGTGGTGTTAATAAAAATTGGTCTTGTTGGGCTAATATTAGATTCAGTGATATTACCTCTATACTATGAGGTCTCGGAATAAAGAGTAGAGGAGATAAATAGTAATTATTTATGTATTTGTTCATTTATGAAGGCAAGTTATGAAATCTTTCCCATCCTCAATCCCAAAGTAGATTTTATGAATACCATATTCAGGATATAAAAACTATCTATAGCACTCAACAAACAGACAGTCTACAAACCCTACCCCAAAACTAACTAAGCCAATAATACCAAGTACCTAGGATCTTGACACTAGAAACACCCAATATCTCTTTACGCAACCCACTTCAATGACAAGTGGTGTGTCTTACTATACGTTGTTGTAGGTAAACAGTCGTGTGATAAGCTGTGAGTATCTTATCACTTCGAACGTGGAAATTCTCTAAAGAGAGCATGGAAGACTGTTATATTTTATCTGTACTGTATATTTGTTATTGTGTGGCCTGCACTGCTGAACAAAGGCCTCTTCCCACACGGAGAAGGTTTAAGCATTAATCACCACGCTTGCTCAATGCGGGTTGGCGATTGAAACTTATCTTGCTATTGGTAGGTTTCAAACCCGCACTCTCATGCATGAGAAGCGTGTGTCTTAGACCTCCGAGCCATCACGACATTTAACCATTACAAAACAAAATAGCGTAATTACTGTAGTAAACTATTTTTTCGTAGGCTCACCCTCTATTACATGGGACTCGAAACATAAATAGTGAAAAGTGGGTGTTACATTGTACAGTGGGATAATGTGCACCTCTGCCAACCCCTTCGGGGATAAAAGGCGTGATTTTATGTTATGTTATTTTTTTCGTTTTATATCAACATCTCTCAATGTCACAACGCAGTACTTTATCTAGTGTAATTAGGCTATCTTGTAAGCTAGCGACTTTCAATATCATACGCTAATATTTGTACGACCTTCACCAAAAACTTGTATTTTGGGGCTCCACTGTTCAATGTTTACTGAAAATCCATTCATAAATTACATAAACCGAATAATCTATATACTATCCACTACTTATATACTTTTATTAAGATTGCAGAATTACTTTTGTGTCGCCTTTTCAGTAATAATAATGATGGAGGCATAGAAATTATTATATCTATGAATGGAGGCTAAAATAGCGCCTCATGAATGCTATGGAATCGAACTAGTAACAATTGAATAGTGTGTGTTCCATTGCAATTTAGGTCTGAATAACGTTTGCCTTTATACCTCTACTATATTTGCAGATTATTTATCTCGTTGAGTACCGTCATTATAGACACAATTATAGAACAATAGGTTGCGGTCACCGGTGACCGCTTGGTGTCTGACAGTTTAAATAATAAATCTTGTTTTTATTATCACCTAATGGTAGGTGTTTCAATCTGCGTCGCCCATAGACACCCGGATCACCAGAGGCGTTACTAGTGCGTTACCGCCCTTTTGAGGACTAGGAATTTAAGGATGTTGGGAATTGGGGAAATTGGGCAGGGGGGAAGAGTTATTGGGCCTCCGGTACTCACACGACGAAACACAATGCAAGCGTTGTTTCACATCGGTTTTTTTGTGAGGCCGTGGTATCACTTCGGTCGAGCTGGCCCATCCGTGCCGAAGCATGGCTCCCGCACTATGTTCTTTCAAGGAATATAATTTTTGAATAGATGATACAAAAATTATATTCCATGACACTCCATGTCATGATACAACTAAGCTTCTATCTAAACAGTCTCGTTATATCATAATTATACACTACCACTTATGTAATAGTGTTGTGACCTATATATCTATCAGCTACCTGGCCATGCGATTGTTACTAGACACCATTTGATATAGGACAGTTTACGTGGGACAAATCAATTGAAGATAGACTATCCAATTTCATTTACCTCTATGTTTTCTGTATGTTGGAAGGAGATTTCTTTGGTCCAGAAAAGGGATATAAGTTTGTTTATCTTGCTATATAATTATAGCAAGATAAACAAATTCTTATAATCTCTCTTGATTCTCTGTTCCTAAGGCTCTTTTTATACGAATATAAGGTATTCGCAAACCGAAATATGTAAAAAGGTGTAAAAACCTTCAAGTAGTGTACGGGTAAGCTTTATGCACCCCATAGTAAATGTCCCAAAATATACATAGTTATATTATATTTTGGGACATTTATATTCCTCTAAGTACCAAGTTCGTATTTTAGGTTATGACTTGTACCAACGAAGTATCGCTGGTACAAGTCATAATCATAAACGAAACGAACTTGGTACTCCTAACGGAACTCCGTCATTTTAGATTTAATGCATGCATTATTCTTTTTATTATGGATAAAAAAATATACGTTATGAATATCAAAATAGAGTTTAATCAAAAACTAAAAAAGAATTGCCGAATGTTTGTTTAAACTGTCAAACACCAAGCGGTCACCGGTGACCGCAACCTATTGTTCTATAATTGTGTCTACAAAACCGGTACTCGACGAGTTAAAAGAAATATTCTTCAAATAATTGAATTTTAAATTCTACCTCTAGAAGTGCAATGAAACGATATGCGACTAAACTATTAAATCTGATTGTATTTGATAATATTTTCACGATATTTTCCCTTCCAGGGAGAGAACTCCAAGCGAGGACACGAGGTACGTCTGTAGAGCCGTGTATAGTGTTGTCGGCTTTATACCAATACTGCATGAATTGGTAGCAATTATTACTTTATTTGCATTCATATAGACTTTACGCATACAGTAACAAGCTTATGTTACAGCAAGAAATAAATAAGACAGAAAATCTGTCAACATTTGTCAAATAGGAACCGATCTCCGTCTAAAATCTCTGGATCGATCTTCTATTTGACAGAAACTCTCAGAAGATTTCAAATACATACTTTGAAGCAAGGAAAATGGCTTTTCATGTTGAGTAACAAGCTATTGCCGCTTCTAAAATATTAGCGATGCCGAAAGACAGTCTGGATTAGCCTATAGTCTATACGAATGTGACAAATATGTGATAGACTGTTCAGACAATATGACTTCATATAAAAATGTGTAAACTGTACTTTTTTATAACCTAGAACCTAACTCCTAGTTGTCTACAAACTCCAGAAGAACATGACGACTTCATGGATACTAAATGCCTGCCATTATTTTTTTTTAAATTTCTTTTATGCAGTTTTTAATTTGCGATCACATAGCTTGCTTACTTTATATGTTCTAACTATATGTTGCAATTCTCCACAACAGCGTGGCATGACCAGCCTCTCTCACTGTATCTTAACATTAATTTTATAATATTTAGTACACCGTCTCATCGTGAATGTCTCCAAGATCTTCAAGAATCATTAACTTGATAGAAATTTTGAGAATTTTAAGGATTAGAGTAGATTATGTTCAAATAGCTTACTCTTGTCAATGTGTTACGGGCTCTGGTTAAGCTCGAAACTAGTCGGGCATGCTTTATCCCCGAGTAAGCTGATAGTAGATGTTTGTATTTTTTACTAGAGGTATAGTTTCTATACATATTTCATTTATAAACCCTAATTTCCAAAGGAATAAAAACAGAATGTACTTAGTAACATAGTTTTTGCACTTAGGTATCCTAGGTTCCACTAGGTATAAGGTGGCACAGGTGTAAGTGCACACGTGTCTGCGTTTAAAGCACATTTTCAAACAACCATGTCTCTGGAGCACCGGCTGTACATAATGCCACTTGCGTTTCATGTTGTGGAGGTGGGTAATATAGAATGCAATAGTGCATTGGTTTCTGAGTTGGAAAATACATACTGTATAATCTCTAGTACTCTGAAGAGTAGATAAAGTAGATTCTCCTAAAATAGATTCTTAAGACGAGGTTTTCCCGGTGGGCTACAACATGGGGTTCTTCAAGAGGGGAGTGAATACTTGAGGGTTCGCAAGGCACATGTATTGCCCAAGTGTTGCAAGCGTGCAGATCTCTGCACGCTTGCAACCTGATGGTAAGCGGTTACTGTGATCTCACAGTAACCGCTTTTTTTTTTTTTTTTTTTTTTTTAAGGGGGGAAAATCATCGAATGACTGCTCCCGCCTGGGTGAGGCGGAAGGGAGTGTCAGACTCTTACTGACTAAAAACCACCCCGTTCCTTCTCCTGCACGTCGAGCCGGAGCCCCGGTTACCCGTTAGGTTCTCCGCGACTCCGAATCGGCATCGGCCCTATTGGGCCCCATCTGTGGTGGTCTGATGGCTCTTTGAGGCGCGCGCGGAACGCGACGCGCCGTACGCTCGGGTCTGTTTCTGGTCGGACGGGGAGCCACCCATGCTCGCCGTCCGCAGGCCCGCGCTTACGGTGGCCGGAGATCGTCTCGCGATCCCCGACGCCCGGTGTGTCTTTCGCGATGGCTGGGTTGCGAGGAGGCAGCGCTTCGCTGCCTCACGCGTCCCGCCTCCTCCTTAGCCAGCATGACTGCTTCGCAAAAGGAGGAGACGGCCTCCCAATCCCTCTCGCTCCGCATCATGGCCTGCACTAGGCCCGGACGCGAGAGGTCGCCATCGCCGATCACTTCCCCGAGGGCACGGCGGTGCTCAGCCCACGCAGGGCATTCTCCCACTGTGTGTTCCACCGTGTCCTCAGGGCGGTCCTCGCAGTGATGACACCCGGGCGTTTCCTCCCGCCCCATCAGACACAGGTACCTCCCGAAACTTCCATGTCCGGTGAGGACCTGCGTCAGGCGGTAGGTGAGGACGCCGTAGCGTCTCTCAAGCCACTCCTCAAAGAGGGGACTTACCGCTGCAATGGCAGCGAGCCCAGCCCCCGGTTGCGACAGTCGTTGCTGCCATTCCGCCATGAGATCGCGCCGGAGCTCATCCCGCCACGCACTTATTTGGCGCGGCAGCGGAGTTTCGCCCCGGCGACGTGCCTCCGCGCGCATGTTATGCACGCGCGCGAGCACCTTCGCCTCCAGATCCCACGGCGGTAATCCGGCAAGGAGGTTCGCCGACTCCCCAGAGATCGTGCGGTATCCGCGGATCATTCGGATCGCCATGACCCTCTGTGACATGAGCAGCGTCCGAGCAGGACGCCGCAACAAGTTCGGCGCCCAAACAGGGGCGCCGTAGAGGGCCATGGACCGCACACAGTAACCGCTTACCATCAGGTCGTGGCATAAATAAAAGCCATAAAGCTCAGGATTAGGTTAAGATTTTCACTAATTTGGAACTCTGTCTAATACTTGGGTATCAATAAATCGAAATAGTGTGTATTAACAAAATTGTATAAGGAAACTCAGTTTGTCAACCGTTATGGTACAATAACTACAGACTCCTAACCTTACATCGCTGAATTTTAAGGTCCAAAAACATTTCCTGTTTACCTCTTCGACTGAGTAGTCGTATGTGCTTTTGAGCCCAAAAAGAGGGTCAAAAGATCACATACCTCTATAGAAATAAAAACATATTGCTCTTCGAATCTCCATCCTTCAAAAAGGCACATTTGCTTTTTCGGTTTTGGTTTTTTAACCGACTTAAAAAAGGACGTTCTCTGTTTGCCCTGTACGTACGTACGTATGTATGTATGTTTGTACGTAATTACCTCGCTATTGACTGAACAGATTTTGATGCGGCTTTCAGGAAAGCGTTTGTTACACTTACGGGAAACTGTCGAACACCGCGAGGACACCGGTGACCGCAACCTATTGTTCTTTAATTGTGTCTATAATGACGGTACTCGACGAGTTAAGCAACCGACTTAGAAATAAAGAGGGGGTTGAATTCGGTTTTTTAAACGTAGTTTATATAACTGACTACCTCGTTGGCCGAGTGGTCGCAAATGCGACTGCCGGGCAAGGGGTTTCGGGTTCGATTCCCAGGTCGGGCAAAAATATATCTGGGTTTTTAAAAAATCCCAGTAGTAGTAGCACGGAATCTGGAATAGTGCCTGGCAATGGGCTCACCCCCTATTACGTGGGACTTATAACATAAATAGTGAAAAGTGGGTGTTAAACGTGTAACAGTGGCATTAAGTGCCGTAATGTGCACCTCTGCATATCCCTTCGGGGAAGAAAAGCGTGATCTTATGTTATGTTTATTTAAGAATTATTTCTTGTTTTGAAACTGCAATAAAACAATACAGCTCAAACATTTGATAGTGCAACGCTGCAGCCAGCAGCCACGACAGTTTCACCGAAGTGTTTCCCATGGCACAGTTTTGTACCAATAACATAGTTTCAACTCAACTTTCTTTCCTCCACTCCATGCCACTGTGGTTTGACGAAATATGTTAATGTCTGATCATAACCGCTCGGCAATGACCTAGCAATGCGACTGTAGTATAATATTGTAATAAAATGTTAACTAGTTACATACTTTGTTGTTTAAGTAAAGTAAGCTAGGATATTGTTTAGGAGGTCCCGTTTTCTGACATCTAAAAGTGAAAATGGTTTTGTTAGTGTTTATGTTGCCTTTTTTGAGAAGGAGAAGTCATGTCCCTCTCGCACTGGGTAAGACGAAAGAGTATCACTCTTACTGACTAAAAAGTTTGCATACATGCATACATTGTTTGCATGGTTGGCGCGGTGGCTGGGTAACCGGCTGCCGCGCTACGTGCAGCGGGTTCGATTCCCGCACGTAGCAAATCTGTGTGATCCACAAATTGTTGTTTCGGGTCTGTATGTCATGTGTATGTGAACTTGTATGTTTGTAAACGCACTCACCACACAGGAGAAAATCGTAGTATGGGATAACGCTTTTATAAAAAAAAAATACTGTGTCAGACAAATTAAGGCGCAAACAACAGTTTCAAAAACTGTTCTAAAACAAATAATTTCTCTACCATCTCAAAAAAGTTTGTAATACACAGTACCTCTTACATTTCAAAATCAGCTAAAACACAATAACATAAAAATCAATGTCTACACACAATGTACCAGTAAAAACCCCAACATTTTTATCCTTTTTTCAAACAATAGGCAACAAAATGATACAGGTTCTCATTCCATTTTAACTGTCCATCATTTTATGATTCGTGGAACTGAATACTGCGGTTTTCAGCTTTACAGACATATTCGGGTCAACTTTTAAGGTGAATTTTCAATATAGCAACGTCCAAAACTGACAAACGGAAAGGAGAGGGGAAATTAATATTCGACGGATATCAATGTATTTTATTGCATATAAAATACATTGATATCCGTGCCACGTGTTTTAAACTGGGAAAAGTTTTGAAGTGTCAGTAAATAAAAAATGCGTTGTTTTTGATATAATCTCGTATCTGTATATTATTAGTAGGGTTAGTATTATAAGTATCCAACGCCATTTAATGGCATCATTACAGCCATGTCTTTTTAAAGGAACAAATATCTCATTGTAATTAATAATTCATTCTCAGTCTGTGGTCTTTCCCCTTTTTTCTGCCATACTTCTTGGTTTCGTGTTTTTGATCAGTGTCACCTGAATTTTTTAAAGTATCTATTGATTTTAACTTATTCCCTGTGCTAAAAATAGTAGTATCTACTACACTCATGAGTATAGTCAAGCATTTTATTGTTTTGAAGTTACATGTTATATTACCCATTCCGCGAGTATATCTGAAAGCTAACTGCTTCCAAGTTGACAGTAGGTATGCGAACTTACCCTCTCAACTGAACTCGTGTTACTATGTACAAATATTTACTGATAACACGTTATCTATAGTCTGCAAGACACGGTATACCCATAGGATTTACGCCAAGGACTTTATTTAGGTCTGATTATGCTCTTATCGAAGTAACGGTTCGGGTCTTCTAGAAACGTCTGAAAATTTTGTGTTGTTATCCACTTTATATGAATGTAAGAACACCTATTGCCAGTTAACACCTAATCCCCACCACCACCACCACCTTATTCCCTGAATAATTACTCATTGGACATTATTTTAACTTACATAAGCAATCACTAAGGCCTCCTATAATTTAACGAATACAAGCAAAGTAGATAATTCCATGGATAAAACTCAAAAGCAAGGCTACAATAAAAATATTCCAAGATTATCAATCTTCTTAATTCCTAAAGGGAATTTGTTTCCCTTACCATATTGGACAAAATTTTCTACATCAGATGCGTCCTGAAACTAAAAATCTTGCGTCTTATTACTTATACTTGAGCAAAAATACAGAGCTATCGTTAAACCAATATATTTTCCTTCCACACCTTTAGCAAACCGTACAAATAATCCAGGAAGGCGGAGGAAATAGTCGACACATAAGGAGGAACCTCAATTTGTTTGAGTAGGACCTCGCGTCAACGTAACTGTTTGTGCTGCCTCGGTAAATACGGGGATAAATCGAAACCAATATACAGATAATTGTAGGAAGCTGAACTCGATTCCTGATATCGATTGCAAGGAGTGGTGGTTTATTTTGCAGCTGTAATATTTTTTCCATGTCAAGTTATTGTTAGAAATTACTGAGTATAAACTTTGCAACTGCTGCAAAATATAAATTTTAATTTATGGGTTCAATTCTTCAGTAAGATAGAAATATTTCGATATCGACATTATAAATGCAAAGCCTGGTGAAGTTTGATGTAGACCACAGGGTCTAGATCAAACTACACCAATACATACGTAGACTAAACCTTAAAAGATATCTCAAGAAAGAAAAAAGACCAACCAACGAGTTCCACATAATACAGTTCTGGAGTAGTTTTACTACCATTTATAAATGTAATACATACATCTCTACCCAACATGTTCCAACTGATCCTAACTTTGTAGACCACTCCAATCGTTCAGCCCCTAATCGTCCGTAATTCTTTCCACCGGCTGATGGACGTTTAATTACAACAATTACTGGTAATCCCATTAACCAGAGCGTTCTGGCACCCGGTGCCTTTTTCATTCGTTTAAAAATGCTTTGATTGTTTTTTTAATGTATGATTTAATTGCATGGCATAGGCATTGAGACGGTTTTGCATCTATTCGTAGTTTAATGTCTTCAAGATTTTTAAACTTAAGTTGAAGAAGAAGAATACTTAAGTAGGTTTTGAGGGATCATAGGAAGCTAATACTAGGTTTTGTCTCGATTGATACATATAGAGTTAGCTATTCTAGCTTTTTGATATTGTCATTAATGACACGATGGCAAAGTTCAGAAGAAAATCCAATGTTCTGGAATGACCATTTCGTCTCTTCTAAATTGAATATACCAATATACACATCACTATGATACTTCAAATTCCTAATATTCAGTTACTATTGTTGTAGTACCATAAGCAATCATTGACAGCCGTTGACCTAGAAACTAGTGGCGGGAAATTAACTGTCATGGCTGCCGTCCACATGCTGAAGCTTATAGAGATCGCACCAATTCTTCTGGGAGACATACGTTCGTTCGACGCTTTGTAGAATATTTAGTGTGACAATTTGAGTTTAATAGCCTGTATCGAGGGAATTATGACAAGGTTTTGAAATTTGTGTTATGTTGGTCTTTATAAATACGAAGCTCTGCTAATTCAAATCTCTGTTAGCCCAGGAGATGAATGAAAAGTATTGTAAAAACTATAGTTTCTTGCATTCCACTTTAATTTCCCTAAGTTCTGAATTTATTTCGAAAAAAAAATACTGAGTTAAATTAGTTTAGACTCCACTGTGTCGCGAGTTCGATTCCCGCACGGACCAACTCTTTGTGTGATTAAGAAACTCAGAATTTAATTTAAATACCGAAAGGGGACAGATTTCATCAAACGTAGATGTAGCCCAGGAGTTTGAAATTTTTTTTACTAATATTCCTATTAAAACAACTGAACATTTTTTTTTTTTTTTTAAACGTTTCCCCACACTAGGATTCTCTCCTGTGTCGTGGGTGCGTTTACAAACATACAAGTTCACATACACATGACACCCAGACCCGAAACAACAATTTGTGGATCACACAAAGTGTTGTTCCGTGCGGGAATCGAACCCGCGACACGTTGCACGGCAGCCGGTTGCCCAGCCACCGCACCAACCGTGCAGTCAAACCAAATCAACAGAGGATCTTTGGGGCTTATCGGTAATGGTTTGCAAGTCACTTATCCAAACTGTAGCGCCATATCTGGCTGTGATTTTCAATAAATGTATAGATGACGGTGTTTTCCCTGACCTAATGAAATATAGTAAGGTTATCCCACTATTTAAAAGTGGTGACACTAAAGAACCTAACAACTATAGGCCAGTGTCTGTTTTACCGGTTCTCAGCAAAGTCTTTGAAAAGTTGATGCTGTCTCGGATGCTTCATCATTTTAATAAACATTCCATCTTTCACCAACAACAATACGGTTTCACTAAAGGTCGTTGCACAACTGACGCCGGTGTCACTTTGATTAAGGAAATATTTGGTGCTTGGGAGGAAGCACAGGATGCTATTGGTGTCTTTTGTGACCTCTCAAAAGCATTTGATTGCGTTGACCACGAAACACTTTTGCTTAAATTAGATCACTACGGGATATGAAACTCTGCGCTCCGTCTTATGAAATCTTATTTAGAAGAAAGACAGTTAAAGGTTCATGTTAACAGTATGTTAATACTGTTAACATGAACCTGTCACAGGGCTCTGGGATGAATATGGGCGTTCCTCAAGGTTCAATATTGGGTCCCTTTCTCTTTTTAGTCTATATAAGTGATTTGCCATTTATATTTAAAAATGAACCAAGAATGGTGCTTTTTGCAGATGATACATCATTAATTTTTAAAGTAGATCGACGTACAAATAATCTTGACGACGTAAACAGTTCTATTTTTCAAGTGCATAATTGGTTTACCATTAATAATCTAGCACTTAATGAGAAAAAAACAAAATGTATTAAATTCAGTTTACCAAACGTGCGTAGTAACTATTGTGATATTGTTTTGAACGGTCAAAAATTAGAATTTGTCGACGAGACAGTATTTTTAGGCATTACGTTAGACAATAGGCTACAATGGGGTCCGCATATAAAGGCGCTTTCGGGGAGATTGAGCTCAGCTGCTTTTGCAGTTAGACAGATTAGACAGCTCACGGACGTAGATACAGCTAGACTTGTCTATTTTAGTTATTTCCACAGCATTATGTCGTACGGCATTTTGTTGTGGGGTCGAGCTGCAGAAATAGAATCAATATTTATTCTGCAAAAGCGGGCTATCCGAGCAATATATAACTTACGCCGTTGCGAATCGCTGAGAGAATTGTTTAAAATGATAAATATTTTAACGGTGCCCTTTCACTATTATATGAAAATATAATGTATGTAAGGAAAAATAGGCAATTGTTTGAAAAAAGAAGCGATAGACACAATGTTAATACTAGAGGCAAAAATAAGTTAGCTATACCGCAATTCAGACTGTCCAAAGTACAGAAATCCTTTATGGGGTTAGGTATTAAATGCTATAATAAAATACCAAATAGCATACTAGATCTCAATGAAGGTAAATTTAAAACATATATTAAGCGCGAATTATGTAATCAAGCTAGTACACACTGACAGATTATCTTGAAGATAAGAATGCTTGGCAGCATGTTGGTTCGGCTCCACTGGACAATACTCAAATGTAGCCAGTAGTTAAATTCCAATAGTAGGTAATATAATACATAATTTAATACTTTAATTCTAATGTAGACAATCTAGTTTCCTTATGGCATCGAGCATTTCTTTCTTTATTGAAACAAAGAGTTTCCTTTTTCTTGTATAGAAGCACTATTTCTATGGATGGTCAGTATGCATATGTGACCACCATGTTAGACTTAAGATTTTTATTTTTTTTTATTTTAGTAAGTTATTAGTATAATGCGTCAAGCGTGTCTTTGCATTGTTCTTACATATGCGTACAGTATTGAAATATGTATCAGAGACATTGTAGAACATACTTTTTTTAAAAAGAGTAACGAATGGAGTTTCTTGCTCGTTCTTCTCCATTCGAATCTACGTTTTGGAATGAGCACCTAGCTTCACCTAGCTTCACTGACGGACTGACTGACAGACTATTATTTATTTTGTATTTGTTGACGTTTCAAAAGTACCAAACTATGGTTTAATTGAAATAAATGCTTTGACTTTGACTTTGACTTTATTAAAATTAGAATGTACCTAAAGAAAACAAACTGGTACTTCTCAGCTTCTTTCCTTACATCATACCGCAGAATAAATCTCAGCGTATTGTGTGGGTTTTATTTATCTATTGCTTGCTCTGATAGCAACAAGTGGATGATGAGGTCGCTCAATGAAATCAAGTTGTTTAGTAAATTGATCCGGCTGGACTGGCCAGGCAAATTGCTTACTGCACAGATTTACACCATTACATGTCGTTTGTGATCATTTGATGATTTTAACTTATACTTGTGTCATTATTTATACTAGTTGACTTGTCTTTGTTCTGTTGGTTTGGTTTCCTAGGTTTTTTTTACTTTGTCCAATCGTTATGGTTTTTGCACCCACTGAAATCGCCAATCTGCATAGAGCAAACGTGGTGATTAATGCTCAAACCTTCGGCGAGTGAGAAGACGCCTTTGCTCATCACTTATGGGCTGTTCGTGATCATGACGATTTTACCGTTCATTTTCATTAACACGTACCCAATTCACTAGTAGCGACTCCAAACTAAATGTTTCTTATATTCCATGTTCCATAATTTGAGTTGTTAAGTATTACTACTACAACCTTATCCTTATCCCAGAAAATCCTTCTATTATGAAAATCGATAGTTTCTCCCCTACATAATCATAATTCCGGTGTCCAATTTATTGTGAACCAGGGGTCGGCTTAGCCCACGGCGTCATGTCATCCAATGACGATGCAGGTATGGACAGGCGACAAATTTGTCGCATCATTGAATCGCACCCTCCTGCCGTAGGTAGATTCATAGATTGTTACCTAGGGTTGTTAGAATATCTGCTTATTAGAGACAATTTGAGGAACTACGTGCCATTATTTCGTGTCTATCAACACACTAACTTCGCGAATGTATTTTTGCGATTGGTTAAGTAGTATTTTCATTTTAATGTTCGTGGACATTGGGGACCAAAAATGCATTGGTACATATCCTTGTTATTCAAGTTTTATTCTACACTTATACTTTTTTTATACATAAGATAACATCACGCCTTTTATCCCCGAAGGGGTAGGCAGAGGTGTACATTATGCCAGTGTACAATGTAACACCCACTTTTCACTATTTATGTTATGAGTCCTATGTAATAGGGGACTCCGTACTACTACTGAGAATTTATAAAAACCCAGTAGTACTTCGTCCGACCCGGGAATCGAACCCGAGACCCCTTGACCGGCAGTCCCACTTGCAACCACTCGGCCAACGAGGCAGTTTTTTTATACTACGAAAAAATAAAATACTAATACTAAAAAATCATAATTAAGAAGATTTCTCTTTTCGCATTTTACGCATAAAGTCACCCTAAAATATCGTGTACCTTATCTTGTCCTTTCTACAACACCCCTATTCGCTGATGTAGCGACAGATGGATATCCCTTGAGACACGATGCCGACGTCTAGTCAGCATCCGATCTAGACGGCACTTACTTAAAACCGTACCGGACTTACTTATGACCGTACCTACCTATGTTGGTGACACCTCCATCTTGTACAACTTATATAAGCATAGATTAAAAATACATTTAGGCGGTAAAATTGTTTTTTTTTTTTTATTTAGCAGTTGAGAGTACATAGTTTTATGTGCTGATATTTTTTACGTTATAATTTTTGTTTGACTTTGCTTTTCGTTTTTAATCGTAAAAAAAGGTGTAATTGGGATTTATTATGGTTAGTGGGACGTTTTTTTTATTTGTAATTGTTAAGGTGGCGTATTTAAATATATTTTTTTAATTATAGAAATGTATGTTGTTCGTTCTTCATACAACAGTTTCGTTAAGATTGCGATGAGAAAGCACATTGAAGTTTGATTTTTTTTATTTTGATTTTTGACTAACAAGATTTGAATGACTTTTGTTTTTTAATTTTATCATTTTTTTTATTTTGCAACACAATCAGCGGGTGTTATTGGTAAGGTTACTAAGTATCTACTATAGTAATTATCGCTATTTTTGTCTCTGTACGTTGGCTAATTAATACCATATAATTACATATTAAGTAAGAGGCTCAATAGTTATAATTTGGTGTTTTTTTTTATCAAAATTATGTAGTATGAACGAAATTCTAATTAGTGTTGTAAACTCTGTAGTTTACAACACTAATTAGAATTTAGTGTTGTAAACTCTGTAGTTTACAACACTAATTAGAATTTCGTTCCAAACAATTCCGGGATGGGTCTGTACCCATCCCGGAATTGTTTGGTTGTTGATGTTCCCCGCGAAAGTGTCGAGTTTTTCTTAAAACTAATTATCAAATTTTGTCGAGCAGTTCAGGAGTTTTTCCTTAGCATACATTTTAGTTATTCGCTTTTATTTATGTACCTCTAGACTTTAGATAGAAGCTAGATGGAAACTGTTACACGTAGAACCTAATTTTTTTACAAAAATGAAAATGCGCTGGTAAAATATTTACAATATCTAACCATCATCAAATATAATCTTTTCCTTTGTTTATCTTTTATTAAATTTAATAATAAGATACCTAACTAGCTTTTTATGTCTATTTCCAGTGGTAAGGACAAAGCTAATTTTTTATCCTTTAATTAAATCGTTTCTTCCATCGCGTCGCCACGTGATCTAATTAGTGACAACCCTAGCTATAGGGTTTCCACCCGCATATTGCACGTCCTACTTTTACTATGAGCATAGAAGCCATGTGTGTAGTAACGATAGATGTAGGATTAATTATCTCCAATAATCCATACTCTTATAAGAGGTCTCGGGTTCAATTCTTTTTTTTCAATGTGTCTTTTCAAAAATTCTACAGAGTACAGACTCACCCTCTATAATACATCACGCCTTTTATCCCCGAATGGGTAGGCAGAGGTGCACATTATGCCACTGTACAATGTAACACCCACTTTTCACTATTTATGTTATGAGTCCCATGTAATAGGAGATGAGCTTATTGCCATATACCATTGCCACAATTCCAGACTCCGTGCTACTACTGAGAAGTTTTAAAAAACCCAGTAATACTTTTCCCGATCCGGGCATCAAACCCTAGACCCCTTGCCCCCGGCACCAGCTGCCTGCGCGGAGTCAGCCGAGCAGCTGGCCGCGGAGGGCAGGGCTCTCTCAAGCGCTGCCCGTTCGGAGTCCTCTGCGGCCGAGATGTCCGGCGTGGAGATGTCGGAGGGCGAGCGCGGCTCTGAGAGCGAGAGCTGCTCCGGGGGCCTCCAACAGGCCATTACGGCGGAGCTATACAAGCTGGCGATGGGCAAATCCCAGCCGGTTAGGCTCCGCCTCCTCAGGGCGGCGGCGGCCACTATAACTGAGGCGGCCTTGGAGCAGTGTGCGGGGCCCACTGCGGGAAAGGTGCGCTCGGAGCTGGCCGAGATGCGGCGAGAGCTGGCGCGCTTGGCGGCCTCTAACGCGGCTCTGGAGGCCGAGCTGCGGACGGCCAGGGCCGAGCTCACTGCTGCTCGCGGCAGTCGCCCTCAGCCCCCGGCGGAGGCTGACGTAGTCGGACTGCTGCGGGCGGAGATGGCTGCCTTCCAGCGACGTTTTGACGTGCTGGAGGGCAGGCTCTTGCGCCCCCCACTCGCGGCGAGTCAGGTCGCCCCCGCGGTCCCGCGGTCGTACGCGGCCGCTGCGGCCAAGCCTTCGACCTCGGGTCAGGCTAGCCGCAGCTCCCAACCGCCGACAAAGGTGCGAACGGCTGCCCCAGCGAGGGCCTCGGCGCCCCCGCCGGCGCAGACCCCAGCTGCGCCGACGGCGCCTGCGCCTGCGCCCGCTGGGCGCAAAAAGAGGAGGGGCACTCCGGCCCAGCAGGCTGGGGTTGCGGCGGCGGCGGTGGAACCCGCCCCGCGAGCGGAGGACGGCGGCGGGTGGCAAATCGCCGGCGAGGCGAGGAGAGTCGCCAAGGAGGGCCGGAAGCGCCGAAAAAAGGCGCAGCGGCAACGACGGCAGCAGCAGCGCAGGGAGAAACGCGCTGCTGCCTTGCTCCTCGCCCCTAAGACCGCGGCTGTAGTAATTACACTGCAGCCCGAGGCGGTCAACAGGGGCGTTACATATGGCGACGTCCTCGCCAAATTAAAGGGGGCGGTGACTCCTGCGGAGTTCGGGGCCCCGGACGGGTTCGCGGTCAAGGTGACCGCTACCGGAGCCCGTCTTCTGGAGGTCCCCGGCGCGACCAGCGGCCCATCGGCTGACGCCCTGGCCGAGAGGCTTAGGGCGTGCCTTGGTGCGGACGAGGCCCGCGTGTCCAGGCCCACCAAATGCCTGGATGTCAGGATCTTGGGCCTGGACGACTCCGTCACGGAGAGTGAGGTGGTGGCCGCTGTGGCCAGGACGGGAGGGTGCCCTGCTGACCAGGTCAGGGTGGGCACCATACGTCCGGACAACTCGGGGCTGCGCACGGTGGCGGTGAGCTGCCCCGTCACAGCGGCCAAAACATTAAAGGAGGGCAAAAGGCTCTTGGTGGGATGGGTCTCGGCGCAGGTCAAGCTGCTCGAGACCCGGCCTCTGAGGTGCTACCGCTGTCACGTGGGGGAGCACGTGAGTGTCAAATGCACCTCGGAGGTGGACCGCAGCGACTGTTGCTTCCGCTGCGGTCGGCCCGGTCACAAGGCCGGCTCGTGCAACGCCCCGCTGCACTGCAACGCATGTGCGGCGGCTGGCAAGCCGGCCAATCACCGGGTCGGGAGCAAGGGCTGCTCCCCTCCTGCTAAAAAGGGCAAAGGTAGGCCCTCCGCCGCCCCTGCCGTTTCCGCCGCCGCCGCCGCCACTGCCACCGCAGTCGCCGCTGCCGCCACTGAGGAGGTCGGAATGGACTGTCAATAGTGGCTCCATTCCGCCTCCTCCAGGCGAACATCAACCACTGCGCCGCTGCTCAGGATCTCCTGCTCCAGAGCATGGCGCAGTGGTCGATCAATGTCGCCGTGGTCTCCGAGCCGTATTCTGTCCCGCCCAGGGATCACTGGGTGGCGGACCTGGACGGCTCGGTGACCATCATCTCGTCGGCCGCCGCCGGTACCCCGACTCTTGAGGCTGCTCAAAGAGGCCGGGGTTGTGTCGCAGCACGGTTCGGAGAGCTCGCTGTGGTGGGCGTGTACTTCTCTCCGAACCGAACTCTCGCCGAGTTCCACAACTCCTTGAGGGAGTTGGTCACCGTCGTCGTCGGGTTCCGTTCCCTCCCCGTGCTCGTCCTCGGGGACTTCAATGCCAAAAACTTGGCTTGGGGTTCCCGGTTCACCGACGTCCGGGGTAGGATGGTGGAAGACTGGGCCCTTGAGACAGGCCTAGTCGTCCTGAACCGGGGTTCTGTCCCCACGTGCGTGCGGATGCAGGGCGAGTCGGTGGTGGACATCTCGTTCGCCAGCCCTGCTCTGTCACCGCGTATTGTTGACTGGCGCGTCATGGAGGAGGTGGAGACGTATTCCGACCACCGGTATATCCGGTTCGACGTCTCCGCCGAGTCCGCAGACCCGCCGGTCAGACAGGCCCCATGTGGCCCGCGTTGGGCGCTGAAACAGCTGGACCGGGAGCTGCTCCTGGAAGCCGCCATCGTGCAGGCCTGGGTGATACCACCGGTCAGGCCTGCTGACATTGACGATGAGGCCAAGTGGCTCCAGGACGCCATGTCCAGGATCTGTGACGTGGCGATGCCCCGGATCCGGTCGAGTCAACAAAAGCGCCAGGTGTACTGGTGGTCGCAAGAGCTAGCAGCTCTGCGCAAGGCGTGCACTGCGGCGCGACGCCAGTACACTAGGCACCGCAGGCGCCGTATCCGTCCTCCGAATGCGGAGGCGAGAGAGGCGGAGTTGTACGAGGGATACAGGGCGGCCAAGGCCCTCCTCAAGATGGAGATATTGCGGGCCAAGGAGGAGGCCCGCCGAGAGATGCTGGGGACTCTGGACAGAGATCCGTGGGGACGCCCGTACCGGATGGTACGCGACAAACTCCGCGCTTGGGCTCCCCCGCTCACCCAGAGTCTCCGGCCAGAGGTCTTAGAGGAGGTGATTGGCGCCCTGTTCCCCCGACTGTGGAGGGGCTTCACCCCTCCGTATATGACTCCGCCCCCTGCGGTGCCCGACGCGGGCTATAGCGACGACGACGACGACATCGTCCCAGAGGTGACCGAGGCAGAACTGAGAGCGGCGGTGCGCCGGATGGGCGCCAAGAACACCGCCCCAGGACCCGACGGCTTGCACGGCAAAGCATGGGTCCTGGCCTCAGAGGCTCTCGGGCCTCGATTAATCGGTCTCTACAGCGCATGCTTGGAGAGAGGCCAGTTCCCGCTGCTCTGGAAAGCGGGAAAACTGGTCCTCGTGCGGAAGACGGGGCGCCCTGCGGACTCTCCGTCCGCATACCGGCCCATAGTGCTGCTCGACGAGGTGGCGAAAGTGTTCGAAAGAATAATTTCTAATCGCCTCGTCGCGCACCTGACGGACATTGGGCCGGACCTCTCGGACGGCCAGTTCAGCTTCCGCAGAGGGCGCTCCACGGTGGACGCCATCATGCGCGTTAGGGACCGGACGACGGGGACTGCAGTGTCCAGGGGTAAGGTCGTAGTGGCGGTGTCTCTGGACATCGCCAACGCCTTCAACTCCCTGCGCTGGAGCTGCATCTTGGAGGCACTCCGATATCATCGGGTGCCTACCTACCTCCGTCGTGTAATCGAGGCTTACCTGACGGACAGGTCCGTCAGCTACCCCGGTCACCGGGGCGAGTGGAACCGGCGAGAGATGTCACGCGGTGTTCCACAGGGTTCGGTTCTGGGGCCGCTCCTGTGGAACATCGGTTATGACTGGGTGCTGCGCACCGACCTCCCGAACGGCGTTAGCACAATATGCTACGCCGACGACACGCTGGTGCTAGCGCACGGGAGGTCGCACCAGGCGGCGGCCGACTTAATGGCGACAGCGGTTGCGACAGTCGTTGAGAGAATCCGGCAGTTGGGACTCGAGGTGGCGCTCCACAAGTCCGAGGCCATGTGTTTTCATGGCCGCGGGAACGCGCCACCTCCGGGTGGGTCCCAAATAACGGCGGGAGGAGTCACCATCGGCGTCGAGACGACGATGAAGTACCTAGGACTCGTCCTCGACAGTCGGTGGAACTTCATAGAGCACTTTCGACGTTTGGCTCCAAAGTTGGAGAGGACGGGGGCTGCGTTTAAACGCATCCTCCCCAACCTCGGGGGCCAAACGCCTCCTGCCGGAGGTTATACGCCGGGGTCGTGCGGTCCATGGCCCTCTACGGCGCCCCTGTTTGGGCGCCAAACCTGTTGCGGCGTCCCGCTCGGACGCTGCTCATGGCACAGAGGGTCATGGCGATCCGAATGATCCGCGGATACCGCACGATCTCTGGGGAGTCGGCGAACCTCCTTGCCGGATTACCGCCGTGGGATCTGGAGGCAAAGGTGCTCGCGCGCGTGTACAGCATGCGCGCGGAGGCACGTCGCCGGGGCGAAACTCCGCTGCCGCGCCAGATAAGTGCGTGGCGGGATGAGCTCCGGCGCGATCTCATGGCGGAGTGGCAGCAACGACTGTCGCAACCGAGGGCTGGGCTCGCTGCCATCGCAGCGGTAAGTCCCCTCTTTGAGGAGTGGCTTGAGAGACGCTACGGCGTCCTCACCTACCGCCTGACGCAGGTCCTCACCGGACATGGAAGTTTCGGGAGGTACCTGTGTCTGATGGGGCGGGAGGAAACGCCCGGGTGTCATCACTGCGAGGACCGCCCTGAGGACACGGTGGAACACACGGTGGGAGAATGCCCTTCGTGGGCTGAGCACCGCCGTGTCCTCAGGGAAGTGATCGGCGATGGCGACCTCTCGCGTCCGGGCCTAGTGCAGGCCATGATGCGGAGCGAGGGGGATTGGGATGCCGTCTCCTCCTTTTGCGAAGCAGTCATGCTAGCTAAGGAGGAGGCGGGACGCGTGAGGCAGCGAAGCGCTGCCTCCTCGCAACCCAGCCATCGCGAAGGACACACCGGGCGTCGGGGATCGCGGGACGATCTCCGGCCACCGTAAGCGCGGGCCTGCGGACGGCGAGCATGGGTGGCTCCCCGTCCGACCAGAAACAGACCCGAGCGTACGGCGCGTCGCGTTCCGCGCGCGCCTCAAAGAGCCATCAGACCACCACAGATGGGGCCCAATAGGGCCGATGCCGATTCGGAGTCGCGGAGAACCTAACGGGTAACCGGGGCTCCGGCTCGACGTGCAGGAGAAGGAACGGGGTGGTTTTTAGTCAGTAAGAGTCTGACACTCCCTCCCGCCTCACCCAGGCGGGGGCAGTCATTCGATGATTTTCCCCCCTTAAAAAAAAAAAAAGACCCCTTGCCCGGCAGTCGCACTTGCGACCATTCGGCCAACGAGGTAGTCCCTCTATAATATATGATTTACAAATTCGAAACCCAGGCTGACTAGCAGTAGGTCATATCACAATATCTTATCTCCAGCATCAGTTAATATCTGCCCTCACGCTTCGCCTTCCTCATATTTTAATTTCATAATAATTGTATTTCGTAGGTAAAACAATTCGCTATGTTAATTTAAACTTTATGTAAATATTATTATGAGTTAAATGAGTTCGCTGCAGCGACGCCGTGTACGGTAACAAAGTTATCCAATTAGAGGCAACCCTGTTGTGGCTTGTAGGGTTGTCAACTTTGTAGTAACTGTGTGGTAAATAATTTGTAAGTAAATGTTTTGTGTTTACTTGCATCCTGGATGTCAAGTAAAGATTTAGTTTTTATTTGAAACCGAGACCTATTATTTACCTATCCTACACCTTATTTCGAAGAATTCATTACGTACAAACCAACTAAGAGACTTCCATATCCGTAAACACAAAATTTAATTCAATACCCAAGCACTGAAAAGCCACCCACTATTAAATCCACAATCCACTATAAAACTTTAGTTGGAAAAATAGCAACAGCCTATACACTGACTATTGTACAGGTTGTACAGGGTGTTTATACTTATGCGTTGACGTCTAGGCGCGTCGCCGGCGGACGTGGCAATTTGCGACACCTCCCCCCCGCGCTTCGCCACGCTACACCCCTCTACCCTCCCCTTACAATTCTATTATGTCCATGTTTAACGCTGAATTGTAGGCGTTTGGAATTATCCGGTGAAGATACTGTATTTGTACAGCGTTTTCACTATAAACGTGGATCTAGTTCTAGTTAGAAAAATGAGTGTAGAGGTATGATTGTTTCTTTGTGTAAAATACAGAAAGGAATTTTGTCTATTTATACTGTGTTATCATGATTCATTAAGTAATTAGAATTGTGTTAATTATACGCTAGCATTATAACAAATGTATAGACAAAGCACCAACTTGTAACTTAGATCCTCAACCACAAATTCATCTTCAAAAAAATTAGAAAGACTAAATAATCAAACGATGATTGTTCACAGGTAAAGAAAATGGCGGAACGGGTGGCCAAATGTCGCGAAGAAGTTGCGAAAAGTAGAGAAAAGTACCAATCGGCACTGGCAGAGATCACGGCATACAACCCTCGCTACATTGAAGATATGACCGGAGTCTTCGAGCGCTGCCAACAGATGGAGGCACAGAGGCTCAAATTCTTCAAAGACGTTCTCTTCAGCTTCCACAAGTGCCTCAATATCAGTCAAGAACCTTCGTGAGTATTTGTTGATTCATTTGTGGTTTTTTTTTGAGTCGTTACGCCCATTTTTACCAACGTCTAACTTTAAGGAACCTCTAAGCTAAGATAGGCGTCACTTTACGACATTTTATATGAGTTACCTATAAGTTATACCTAATAGCACAAATAAAAAGTTACTTTAGGTGCTTCTTTACGCTAAATAACTCTTAGTTAAGAGGTAGTTTAAGGGTTGGTGATGAAAACGGCCAAATCTTTCCAAGTAAATGCCAATTGGTTCACAAGAATTGACCATGATTTTGTAGGTATAAGTACTTATTTATTTATTTATTTCAATTAAATAGTATAACATTTCAGTCATAAAACCAAGGCGTTTTACAATATGTCTTTTCTGGCTAATTAACTCGTCGAGCACCGTCATTATAGACACAATTAAAGAACAATAGGTTGCGGTCACCGGTGACCGCTTGGTGTTTGACAGTTTAAACGGTAAATCTCTATATTAACTTGTTGTATACTATTTTTCAGTCCCTAAAAATACCAATTATTTTAAATTTTGAACGTTAATCCTAAAATATAACCTATACAATGTTCCCAACAAAATGTTCCAGATTACCCCAAATCTACGAAGAATTCCACCATACGATAAACAACGCAGACAGTCAGAAGGACCTGAAGTGGTGGGCCAACAACCATGGCATCAACATGGCAATGGCCTGGCCACAGTTCGAGGTAACATACATTGCTGCTCTCCTTATAGCCTGCATACAACCCTCTCCCACTCACTCCGCAATGCATACTTATCTTTGCGATAATTTCGAGTACTATATGCATCTAACGAGAATGCTTGTACGTTGAGCTGCATACAGTCTTTAGGTACGGGTTTCGTTGAACCATGGTGATCAGAATTCACTACTGGTGGCGCTAGCGTAGAATTGAGCCTACCTAGAGAATATGGTCAGTCTTTTAACGGGTAGAGATTCATTTCTATATTTAACTATACTATTGGACACCAAAAAATCCGTTGTATATGTCATGATCTGTATACAAATGAAATTAAACCTTCACTGAGTGTTTCTAAGATTGAAAGTTTTTTGGTAATCACCATGGCTCAATAAAAATCTGTAATATTTAGCCATAGATGTCTAAGGGCATTAGTCGTTTTAGTAAAAACTTCGCATGTCTAAGATAATTATCTATTCTAAACTATTCCTTTATTAGATTTAGGTAAACTTACAATACTTAGTTATTTCTGTTATGTTTAGAATTCTTCTTAGATTTTTTATGAGTAACTAAACAAATTGGTGGCTGCACATTGCCAAGAAGATTATATTGATGTTTCCTCTTTTCTATTATGTTGGTTCAAGGTTGTATTAGTTCAGGTTTAGAACTTCCTTTACGCCCTCAAAAATTGGTCCTTTGTCCCGAAATCGTTTGGTCCTTTCAGTGTGCGGTCACCACGCTTGTAGTTAGACCTTCAAACAATTCTCTTATCAAGGTTTGTTAATGCCAAACCAAAGGCAATATTTAATCAAGATAACAACATTTCAACACGACTGTTACCTCGCAAACCAACCGACAAATACTTAAAAATTCACAAAGAAATAAGAATGCTAACGGATTTCCTCCAACTTTGCAATATTTTCATATTTATTACCGACCTAGAATTAGACAGGGAAAAGTATTTTAAACGTTTCGGGTCAAGTGCAGACTAATTGCTTTAGTAATTTTGATTAATTCAAAGCAATCGCAATTATATTTGGTCACTGGAAGTTATTCACGGTATTTTATATTGCAATTAAACGTGAATTAGGTAACTGAGTAAATAATGATACGACATTGTGATGTACATTTTAGGTCAGTGCATACTTGACAGTAAGAACTCATACCAGAACATAAATGTAACAATATTAAAAGAAATATTAATAAAGGTCGATACGCCGGACTCGGATCCGATAAGTAACAAATACTTGGCGGAGGCGTCAGCGATATTCGCTCGCGTGCTTGCGACCGCCCGGCGACCGGTAGCGCGGCCTTCGACCGTGCCGTGGTCGCGCGCCGTCCGCCGTCTGCGACTCGCTCTGCCGACGTTCTGCTTCGGTGTGGATGAGCGAGCATCCAGCCGCGTCGCTCCCTCAGTCATCAGCAGCCAGTGCTATGGCAGCAGCCGTTTCTATAGCAACCCGCTGATGGTACGACCACGGTGTAGGTTCGGTGATTCACGCCAACTCTAGGCACAGACCTGTACCTTGATCGTTCCACTTCTGTCAAAGTATGGGTCTCATAATGTCTATTGTTAGCGTCACAATTAGCACGGGGTTATGAATAGGCGATGGACTGTGGATTTTGTGGGCAGGTGCTAAATATTAGGTCCTAAATGGCACGCTATTTGTATATGGGTTATTTGTATTTAAAATGATACCTAAGGCCGATTTGTAAATTAATAAATTATTATTATGTTTGTATATAAAGGTAAGTGTTTCACTTCGCAATTTACGCAACACTTATAATTAAATACAACGACTAGTTCCCACAAAATGCACTGTATATCGCCTGTCATAAGCCAACACTTGATACCGACAATCAATTAATCGGATTAAAATCAAATGATTTTGCAAAGCACCGAAGGGTTTGATGGTGACACACGAATATACACCGTGATGATTGCTGTTAAAGAACTATTTCCCCCATAGTTGATCACTGCACCATTCATGGGGCATCTACACTTGGTCGGCGCGCTATTGAATAACAACCTATTTATTTAGCGGCCAATCAGAAACATTTAGCACTGCAAAAAAGAGGCATCAATTTCAAAATTGTAACTCCGTCACTAAAATGTCGACCATTCGACTAAAAATACATTTAAGTGGCAGCAATCGACTAATCCAATATCCTAATATCGAAGTGTTTCGGATGATTAGGATGCTACTGCTGTTCCTAAGTTCCTATTTCACGAAATTAGGTCATGTGATTCGGATTTACGGGAATCTGTAATTATCGGTATGGATTCGATTTGAAAGGTTGCACTCATGTACACTCATCCACACTGAAGTACAGGTAGCAATAAAAAGCAATATGTTTTAGTAAAGCACGCAATGCCACTGGTATTGGAGACATCCACCATTTTGTGAGAATAAGGACCAGGTAATAATACAATTATGGTTGACAAAATTTGTTAAAATTGACAATTGGCAAGCATACATAGGGAAAAATGTATTTATGAACTTTTTATAATTAATAAACTTCAATAAGATTTTTATTGATATGATAAGACTAATAAAATTACGATTCTTATTCAAAACTATCTCAGTTTTAAATGTATAACAATTGGTTTAGCAGTTAAGCCATAAAATTTAGGCAAAGTTGAAATTAAATTTTTATTCTTTTTAAAAGCTACAATCGACATTTTTGCTTAAGGTTAATCCTTCGCCTCGAAGGACCGACAAAGTTTTTTAGTTAGTTTATTATTACTACCTAATAGCATGTGTCTATCTCTGTAGCCCCCTCAACTAGTGCAAGCTTCATAGTACCTTCTAACGAACACCGGCTTTGTATGGACGTGTCTATGTTTACTTTTTTTTTAATAATTACATTTTTTTGCATTCGAGCGATCAGACGTTGGGAAAATACAACATAAAAAAGTAGTATTTAAAGAAGAAAATGGTTATATTGATAGTGGCTATAAGTACATTATGAGTTCTCTACCAATTTCGACCTAAAGCAGGGATCTAAACTTAAGACGGCCGAAACATATCGAGCCGTAATTTTTGTTTTAAGATTTTTTAATTATTGTTTTCCTAACGTATGATCGTCTCCGCCGTGATCGCTTGTGACGTGTGTGTCGCTGAGCAGGAGTACACTGAGGAGTTCCGGGACATCGCGAAGGGCAAGTCCAAGGAGAGCCTGCCTACTGGGCCCATCACACTGCTCAACCAACGACCCGTCAGCGAAGATGTATGTTCAACCACCTTTAGTTAACAACGACAACAGCATATAAAGCTACCCTAAACTGCAAAATACATTTGCAACTTTATGCCTAAGGGGTAAGGTTGGAAATTGTTTTGTTAGTTTTGGGGTAGGTTCATGTGCTAGTGTCTGTATAGTGTGTAATGTCTACGTTAAAATTTTGTTATGTGATGTCCCAACCTATGAAATATCGAATGTTTTGTTCAATACGGTTTGATAATTCACAAATACTCAATATTATGTTTAATATGTTTTGTGAATTTTCAAAAATGTGTAGAGCAAAAATTGTTCCGTTTTGTAAGTTGGGACGCCATGTTATAACTTTTTGCGTTATGTTACACCCTCTATATCAGTTTGCGAACGTCTACGATGGTGGTGATACAATCATTGCGTGTTTCAGTGGTGATATGATACCACAATGAGTTTAGCTTTGTGAAAATTTAAATTTATGTGACAATTTCATATTGAGTGATTGCTGAAAAATTGGTATTATTCGTTTTGCCAATCCGTTAAATATTCAATTAATCTGAAATTTTGTCCTCCTAAAAGGACATTGTCAAAAAATCTATTTTTTCTCTTGTCATAAAAAGTACGCACCATCGCAGTCGTACGTACGATGACGTCACGCACGCGCCCGCTGCGTCACAGTGTTGTACGAATATCAACCGTACGATCTTAAACAATAGGATTCAAATGAGAATGAATCATATAAAGCCGGATTGGTAATTTCTGCTTTTTATTAGTAGCATGTTTAAAGTAGTTTGTTTTTTAAAGGGATGAGGTCATTCTCATTTTGATCTATTTTTTTTATATTTCTATGTATTTTTTTATATTTTTTGTTATATCGATGTTGCATGATGGATGTTCGCTTTACTCTACAATTTTATGCATATTGGCATGAATTAACAATTTAACAATCGTATATCAATCTATATTAGTTAATTATAATAGTATATTATGTATTTCTAAAAGAATATCTATAAGTAAATATTAAAATATTGATCTTTATAATAATACAGATATGAAATTATATATTTTTTTATAATATGAATGTCGAAGGACCAAATTATTAAACAGTAAAATAAAATAATACAATTTCATTTTATTTCGTAAGTAGTTTTGTTATTCCTATTATGCGGGAGACGTATTGAACATATTTTACGTGACAATTAAATACTTATTCTAATTTAAAGAATAAAAATAATTAGGTCTTTTGACACGAAATAATAAAATTATCAATAATAATTATGCTTTTATAAAAAAATGACATTATACCAACTTCAGGAACTGCCACCGATCAACAACACGAACAACAAAACGAGCAAGGCTGCCAACCACACGGACGCTGCGCCGGCGCAGACAACAGTCGTCAACAACACCGCCAGCGCTAACAACACTATTGATAAAAAGAGCATCAGTGCGCCTATTGCTGTTACGTAAGTATCTGATTTTATGATCATCACCCAGAATATACCTACACGTTGGGTTTAAGATACGATTTGCAAATAATCCCCAAGCTTGGTAGGATTGGCGATCGCTGTTACCAAAATCTCAAGTTTGTTAGGTCACCGAAAATTAAGGAGATGTTGTTATTCACGTCCCAGTCGCAGTGTTCTGAAATTGAAAGTGACGAATCCTTATTCCTTTATCCTTTTAATGTCCAAAAACTGAAGTATGCCAAACTATTTGACGAGGTAACCCGATTATTTTCGAGCTACACTAGAGACTCGTAGTCATGAGTAGCATTGCATGACAAACAACGAGTTACTTGTCGTTTAGATTCAAAACTATACTTAACCTAACTCCAATTCCATCCCCCTCCTTTCCTAGTATCGAACGTCTTGAAATATTCGCATGCGCGCCCGGCTGTGCGCGTGCGCTCGACGAGTCGTTCAGCGGCCATCTTGTGCGCCTGTCGATGAAACCTGACGTCGCTAACAGCTCACAATTCACTATCACAGATATGACCGACAACTTCTATGAGCCGTTAGATTTTATTCTGTTGTAGATATTATCTATTTCCCCCTTAAGTTAAGGAGTTCTTGTGTAGTCCTTGTAATTGATTGGAGCAGCTAATGTTGTGACAATAGACTATGAATCTTAAGAAAATAATATTGTGACGTAAATCGATGTCCCGTATTTTGAAATGTAACTAGTAGCTAAGATTGGATACATTATCCATAGATACAATAAATACAATTAATAAATACCTTTGCCCTATGTGTAGAAGTAGGTGCCGCTTTGTAGTTATTGTCTATACCCACGGGTTTAATGGTATTTAAAAGCCCTAGTTGTTTAGATTCAAATAATTTGATCTCTATAATATATTATCACCATCCAGTACTTTATATGGCCTAAAAAAATCTTTAAGATCACACAATTATTTACTATTATTTTTTAATTCCAGCAATGGTACAGCAGCAGCGCCTAAATCGAACAAGACATCGCCGGCTAAGGACAGCACTAAAGGACAGGAGAACCCGTTTGACGAGGACGAGTGGGACGAGGAGTCGGGCGGAGCGCTCACTGACACGGGCGAGCCGGGCGTACCGGTGCGAGCGTTGTACGACTACACCGGCGCGGAGAGCGACGAACTCAGCTTCAGACAAGGTGAGAGAACTATAGCATGGGTTTTAGTTTTAAAGGACGCATTCATGGTGTTTTTAGGCATTGTTAATTGAAAAATGGGAGGCATTATTCTAATTATAAGACTGTATTTTTGTGATGACATAAAACGGTGCGCTGTAGTCTGGGATCGAAGAATCGGATCGAACTTAGTAGCATGCTAGTGGACGAAAAGGGATTTATAATTATGCCTCAGGCCCAATTCCTTCATGAAGTAGGCAATGAATGGGGTGCTAATACCCATATTTCTCCTTAGAACGAAACGGTCAGTTAGTGCGATGTGCCGAGGGAGTGTCGCCGACGTCGCCCCGCCCCGCTCTCACAGCCGCCGCGGTAACATCCATGCATTACTTGCACCACGCCGCACCTAGCACTCCATTATATCAATACTCCGTAGTAATAAATAAAGCAATATAATAATAATAATTTGATTGTTTCAGGGGACTTATTCGAAAAATTAGAAGACGAAGATGAACAGGGCTGGTGCAAGGGTCGCAAGGACGGTCGAGTGGGCCTGTACCCGGCCAACTACGTGGAGCCAGTGGGCCACTAGCCCGCGCCGGCGCACGCACGGACTGTCAACTGCACTGTGGGCGGCGGCACTAGACGTGAACGAACGCGCTAACTTGTGGAAAATAATAAAAATATTTTCATGAATCTAGGAACAAATTGCACTCTATGCTTAGAACAAGCAGATGTTGGCCTTAGCAGAATTTAATGTTGTTTAAATAGTCGACTGATATTACTACTTAGCTGGCATGTCTCTACGTGCAGTGTATCGCTCCTGCTTCCCTCGTTTGTAAACGTACTGGTATCATTTAAGAAGTCTTAAATTTTACCAATACCCCATATTACAGCTTTGATAAGTATTATATGTACCATAAAACGTAAATATATAAAAATAGTTGTATATAAAACAGGCCCTTATGATAAAATTAATGTACCCTTAACTAAGCAGTATTAAGTACAGTTAGCGAATGTTTGTGGGGACAGTTAGTGGTGTTCATTCATGTGTACGGGCGCACAGTACAGATGTATGTTACGATACTATGTGAACGCGTGGCAGGTTATAAAATTGTTCCGTTTTATATTCACGAGTCACGATGTAGTCATTATAATAGTAACAGATGTTAAGTACATTCAGATGTAACGATGTGTTTACTTCTATACGAATAGCTATAGATATATTTACTTGACACCGTCACTCAACGCAGCACTCAGCTTTAATACGTCTTATGATATCATTCCACTCGACATCGAACCCCATACCCCATGGATCGAGCTGTTTTTGATATATTTAACAAGACGATTTTCTTACTGAAACATTTTCGACCTAAAATTTTTGTACGTTTCTATAAAAACCAAAATTCAAATCAACTTTTTAATGGTTTTGTTAAAAATGTAAGTAAAGACGGTGTTTGAATATTTTTGGATGGAACTCTTTGTAGGTACAATATGGAAACCAAAAATTGTTTATTTGTAACTGTAGTCACACTGCGCCGCATCCACTGTCAAGCGTCAGAGGTCGCGCAGTATACGCGCAGTATACGCGCAGTATACGCGCAGTATACGCGCAGTCCACGCACAGTACTCGCGCAGTATACGAGCCGTACCGGGCGACCGCGCGAGCGACTCAGAGGTGTATCGACTACTTGAATAGTGGGTAACTGTGTTGTGTATAACTAGCAATAACGTCTACTTAGATCAGTTGTATATAAAGTGTATAAAGGCAATGTCGACCTATGTAGGTGAAATCAAACGTTTGAACATATATCGGGTCCCAAATCGATTAGTAGACCGATATCGTAGCCGGTACATCTCTAATAATATCGATGAGGAATTTAGCTAAGCCAAAAAGTGTACGCCAATATAAATAATTAGATAACAAATGATACGTTTAGGCGGCAATGGGATTTATATTTTTGTGATATAATGGTACTGGACAGTGGTCGCCACTGCACGCTAGTTGTGTTTATGTACATACACGATTATAATATATCTCGTCGTGCTTGTAGAATATTTATTTCCCATTGTATATAATGTAAAATGCATTAATAATGTATGTAAGATAACGGAGGGCGCAGCCGGACTGAGCGAAGGCCTAATATTATGTAGCGCCGCGGTACTTGCAACCCGTGTTCACAGCTAGCGCCCTCTCGTTTAGGTTAAATAAACAGTAACGATTATTAATATATTACGAGAAATGTTTAATCTTTTCTTTTTCCCTTTTATACCTCGTTTTAAATATTGTTGTATTGTGTAATTATAGTGGGAGTCATTACGTTAGTCGAGGCTGAGTATCACTTACCTGTCAACAGTCGGTCGCGCTTAGTCTGTAGCTGTTTTGTTTTCGTTGTTATAGGTTCAGCGACCATTTGTGAGAAATTCTTTGTATTATATAATTATCAAAGAGGGTGGTTTTGGACCACATATGTTAATATATTATGAATATTGGTAAAATAAAATTGTTACATATGGTATTTGTGCGTTTTATTTGTGTATCAACACTTCATCATGAATTGGCCTTTAGATACCCAGTCCACATGTCTATATCATATTTGTTCCAAAGTACTTTATCTATATAGATAAATAAAATTAGAATGTATGTTTGTATTATCAAAATAACCACATAATATAAATATAAATACGATACACATACTATAATAACATTTTTAATATTTCTGTCTGTCTGTTTGTCCTGGCTAATCTCTACAATGGCTGGACCGATTTTGACGGGATTTTTATTGGTAGTTAGCTGATGTATGTACTAAGGAGTAACTATAAGCTACTTTTACTTTGAGAAATTGAAATAAAAAAGTTATTGTCAAAATTCATATTCGTTGAAGTCGCGAGCAACAGCTAGTAACATGATAAAATTAAAAAATTGGGTAGGAAGAATGACTTCGTAGTAGACGCTCTGAGCTGCTTGGAGAACCCACCCGTAGCGGGTGCTGAACTGGCTTTTTGAGGAAAGGACTCAAGTCCGCACTGCTGTCCTCGTACACGATGACTTCATGGTGTTCTGAAGCCCTGACACATCCTAAAAGGTCTGCCGTTTTCCGTTTCTCATAAGCTACGGCAGCGTCCCCGCGATTTTGGAATTTGTATCCTTCACTTCTGAACTTCTTCCCCTTCACTTCGGTCAACACCCTGCAAGCTTGTCCAAAATAAGTCAGAGTAGACGCTGGAAAATATTGCGATTGTTTTATTACGTGACCGCAACAGTCAACAGCTCCGAGCCAACAGTTGCATTTCTGGCAGTGCGTCATACGTTTTGCACACACTTGTTTTGGATGTGGTGCCATTCATTAGGAAAGCTAGGCCCGGTGAAATGGTGGAAACACACCAACAGCCAATGACCTCAAAAGCAAACTATTCGGTGCCCATTCTAGTAAACGGCTTGGGGGAGCGAGAGAGCTGCCTTCGTCTAATGATAGATGAAACTCTTAAGAATCACTTTGATACTTTCTCACACTCAGGCAGAAAAGGAATCCCTTAAGAATCAGGGATACGGATCAACTGTGAGATCACGCGTCCTCACAATACACAAGGGTCAGGGCCTTCGTGCGCGAAGGTGGTGGTTGTGAGTACAGCAACGAAGAAACATAAAATCCATGATAGGTAGCGTACCACACGCGGTAGTAGCAATATCGCGTCACATGCATGGATGTATCTATTACACAGATGCAGTGATGACGATGAAGTCCCAAAGTTCCCAACGATGACAGGTCTGTACTTGTCCACCATGGACATTTAACATGATTTTGGTGTTGTCCTTGTTCACTTTAAGGCCCACCAGGGTGCTTTCTCTTGAAACCAATCTCAATATCAATGCAATTTCAATCCAATAAAATTTCAATAATTATTCATTGTCAAAACTGTATCGTAGCTGTTAAAATAGCATTCAGATTGCGAAATATAAACTCAAAACCATTTAGTTTATTCAATATCCACGCAATACAGATGCGATGGGCGCTAGTGTTGCAAAACAAGAGTACGAAATTTCACAATACCAGTGACGATTGATCGTACCTCACTGAGCAATATCGAGATATACTATTTACGAGAGATGGAAAATGTGACGGGGATATTGAAAGGAGAGTGAAAGCGGGAAATAGTGTTAATGGTGCCTTACACTCTGTAATGTCGAGTAAAATAATATCCAGCAAAGCTCGACTTGCTGTAATGTAGTGAATCATGGGTGTGGCAGAAGAAGCATGAAAGCAAGATTAATGCTGTGGAAATGAAAGCCCTGAGAAGTATGTGTGGACTAAAATTGAGTGATCGAGTGAAAAATGGTGGTATTAGAGAAAAGCGTGGTGAAAAATGATGTAGTGACAAATACGAATGTTACGCTGGTTTGGCCATTTAGAAAGGATGGATGAAAGTAGAGTAACGAAAGAAGTACAGAGCGGATATGAATGGGGGTGTCGGTAGAGGCTGCCCTAGACGGACACATATAGTGACCAGATTGGCGATATTTTAAAGAAGGCCAAATTAAAAGTACCCTTAACCGACAAGCATGCATGAAAAGATTGATGACTGTTGATGAAGCGAAAGAGATATGTAGGAATCGGCGTTCCATAGTCTTTGCCTATCCCCATGGGAGACAGGTGTGACGTTATGTATGTATGTATTCACTGAGCATGGTGTTTAGGTGCTCCAGCGACTCCGCCATGATGACTTTGTCATCGGCGAAGCGGAGGTGTGTGATGTTGATATTGATGCCCAGTCCGCTTCAGTTCTACTTGAAAACGTCATCAAATGCGTTTGTTAACAGTTTCGAAGAAATCACGTTTACCTGTCTCACGGCTTTCTGCTACTGTATTTTTTTAACGTTGCCCCACACTAGGATTTTCTCCTGTGTTGCGTGCGTTTACAAACATACATTTTCACATACACATTACACGCAGACCTAGAACAACAACGCATGTCGCGCGGCAGCCAAAAAAGGCCGGTAACGCACTTGTAACGCCCCTGTGTCGCCGGTGCCCATTGGCGACGCCGATTGCTTACCATCAGGTGATCCATCTGCTCGTTTACCGGCTTATTCTAAAAAAAAGTCGGTTACCCAACGACCGCGCCAACTGTGCAGTCAATGATTCATTAGTTGAGATTGGTTCCGTACTCTTCCTGGAGTCGGATGCGCAAGCGAAAGCTTGCTTGAGTTTTGTATACTATGTGGAATGACCAATCCACCATTCCATGCGATTCCTTGGTGACTTTCCACATTTCGCGCCATGGCGCCTGTAAAGCAGACAAAAGCATTGAACTCGAAGATTTTGAGCTCAATCCTTCGAGTCAGTTACTGCGTCCACCAAAAAAGGTCACAATTGGGCGAAGGTAATCAAGGATTGGCTATTCTTGAAGCAATGCCCTCTTCACTACCTCCAGTTTCTAACACGATGCTCCCAAAGTAGGTTTTGTCGATGCATTTCGATGAGTGATTCTTCGCACTAGTTCTCACCTTCTTGGCATTTTGGGTGTTCATTTTCACTTCGTCACCGGGTCCTGGTTTAGCCACCTCCTGTAGCAGGTCAGCGACGATCAACGTAGTCCAAGTCCTCTAAGATATTGTATAACCCCCCAATCTATCACTCGGTGATAGGTAGCGTAATCCCATTTAGAACAACTAGGAAGAAAAGCAGAGACAAGCGGCAGCGCTGTCGGACACCAGTGCAGTGTGAGCTGCTACGTCATCAGAGATGAGACCATTAGGAGTCACTACAAGAATACTTCCTGTATAACTATAGTCCTCGATAAACAGACAATATTTGGTTCTTTCCTGATGTCCAGTAGACGGGAACCTCGTTTGTATAGCACCCATCTATCTATCTATGTCTTGTCAGTCTATCTATATCTGTGATTAGAATACTTAGTGTAGACATATTGCTAATTCTGTAGTCATTTAGCGAGTAAGGCTAAATTAGCCCTAAAGCTAGGCTAGGTGTGTTCAATATATCGAGGCAGTATTTCACACCGGTGCATCGTATGTTGTAAGGCGCAGGTCCGACTAAATAGATAGATACATCCGTCGAAATAGATGTAAATGGTTAATAGTTAATTATTATGTAATGTATACTTGTAGTAATAATTATAGATGTGGTTAATTGTAGTGGCTAACTAGGTTGTTTATAAATATCGATTAGACATATTGTAAAAAAAAATATGACAAGGGCATGGAACAAGAGTCCATGGAGAATTAATATGAATGACATTTAAGTTGGAAGTAAAATCAGATTAATTTCAACAGACATTTAATTTTCTAGCCCACTTGGAATTTTCGAGCCCCTTTAGATACACCCCTGTCAAATTTTTGAGAATCCATTTCAGCCTAACTCGGCGCAAGGTTATTTCCACCCCATCCGTCAATCGGCAAATATATTTTTACGGGGGTGTGACTATGGCTCGAAAATTTCATTATTCTTTAGCTAGGACGTCTAGTTTTCGAGATATTGCAGGATTTTCAAAATCCTAAGTCCTAAGCTATACTACCGTCGAAATTCATAGTAAAGTCGTTATAATAACGTTTACCCTACGTACGTAAAGATCTAGATATTATTAGGAGCTTAAAAAAAATCAGGGGAATGTGGAATTGGAAAGAAAAACACAAACAACAATTTTAAAAATCTCTTTATTTGATGGTACGCGAGTGCACTGCCACAGGGTTATCTCAGCCTACTGCCGTACATTGAAACAACGAAATAACAATACAATAAAACGATGAAAAATAATGACTACATGTGCTAATCCCAAACATAAAAATCAGTCATTTTTACATCACATAATTCGACAAATGAGTGCTAACTTGAACAATTATATAACATGTTTATATTGCACGTACAGCAATAGGCTTCATCTTGTCACGTCTTGTTGAAGCCAAGCAACTTCTACTATACTTTAGCGAGCTCAGAAGTAGTTTTAAACTTTTAACCCTTATAATATTGATTTTAAACTCCAGTTTTGTTCATTAACTTGTGTACCACTTCACAGTCGCCTCTATTCCAAAGCATATAGCAGTACTTCGTATGCAAAATAAGGCAAACAATATTGCTTTTAGCTCTGAAGCCATCGCTTATGAACAAATCACTTCACACTGTGCACTTTGTGCATATTTGGCACAATAATCTCTGCGCGAATAACAACTGGTCTTGTATACAACGACATATGCATTCAAGTTAAGTTAATCTCAAGGTTCCATCTTAATTTTTGAGTACTACACAGTTGTAAGACCAGTAAGCGCTCTCTCATAACCCACCAATCGTGATAATAAATGCAATTACAGAAACATAACGTTAATATTTACATGAGCTATGTATGTACATACACGGTGGCGCCCCCTACCTGATATGTGGAACAAAAAAATCGTGTACTTATTTACAAATCATACAAAAATGAGTATGTAACAAGTTTGTGGGGTTGGAACGAGATTCCCGAACGTTATATAATTATATAGACTTTACATTTATTAGAACTAAGTATAGCGTTCTATGGCTAGCTGTGTACGGTGTAATTATATTCCGTAGGTAGCTTCGTCGGTGTTGAGACAAAACCGTTTACAGATAAATTGATATTAAATTATAAATAAATATAATCTTGTCTTCGCATAAAGCGATTTGTATTAAAATCAAAATATGTGTCTTACCGTGTGCCATATACTTTCATTACAATCTTAAGTAGTAAGCTTTAATTGCTGACGGAACATTTTTGTAGGCAAATCCTCCACTAACGTCTGCCTACATTGACCTTGGCAGTGGAGGTATTAAATGCATACTACAAGGTTTAGAACAAAAAAAAAATTCAACCATTAATAAAATACTGCTCAGAAATCTAATTTTGATTATTCCAAAACGCAATGTCCCAACACAAAGCCGCCTCGTCATAAAAAAACATTACAAAAAAAACAATACAAATAACATCTAACGTAAACTAACAACATAACATTACACAAACTGGAATCGAACTCTTTACACAACAGTCATCGTTACATTATTTACAAACGAGAAACATACGACACTAATTCTTTATTATTAATAATAATTATTTTATTTTATTATATAAATACTTTTGATATCATTAAACTATGTATATTTTGGTGAATTGTTTTTGTGAGATTGTCATTATGAGATTGTAAAATACTTGTATTTGACTTTATTTCTACTTGGAATGAGTAACATGTTTTCAAGGTGCTCAAATAAGACGATTATGATTTGATATTAAACTTATCAAAAATGTCTTGTTCATTGCGTTTTCAACCGACCGCCGCTAAAAACAAAAAAGTTTCTACCTCTATAAAAGTCTAAATATATCGATTTTTATTTGGTACGTTTGACAATTATTCTAAAGACTATTGTTTCTATTTCCAGAGTATTTTTGTCATAAAGGGTTCATTGAAATCAGGTTATAATCTGATGAGTTCTTAAACAAATAGATGGATCTTTTAAAATGTTCTATACAATAACTACATCTATCCATTCTAATGCAATCCATTCGTTTATAACAGCTGTATCATTGTATCATTTTTATTCTCACAAAAACAATTCATAAAGTCAATATTAACACCGCATCGAGATCATACACATCCATTTTAACATTACCAAGCTTTCTGCCTACCCCCCGCGGGACAACACTATAAACTTCATAAATTAAATTAACTACTGTCAATGTTCAACGTTCCCGGCTGAACGCCTGGAATAATATTCATTTAAATCAACTTGTAATTAATATGAAAACAAAAAATAATAGTCTTGTAATAACATTTCTATCGAGTCTTAGATGTATTAAAACGATTTTTTCCAACAACCGATTCGTCTCGATATCGATAACTCTGAATCGAGTCGCGTCATTCGATTACTATCGATTAGTAATGCCGCCTTATCTATCGACAGATACTTCAGCTCGTGAGTCGTGAGCATGAACTCTCGATATACATCGATGTCTGAATACCGTGGTACAGCACTAGTGCTCACTGCAGACAGGCCTGTAGCTTCTCGATCCACTCCTGCGCAGCGGTCGCATCACTAGCGCAGAAGTTGTACGTACGTCTGCTTGTGCGTAACTGTAACAAAAGAGATTTATATATAGTTCAAGCCAGTAACAGTTTTTGTCGGCAGTTAAACTGCCGACAAAAACTGGCAAAGGCCAATCCTCCGTTAGCGTCGGACATCATTGTCCAACACGGCGTCCAATGTGTTAATAGCAACTGTCGAGCAAGCTTTCTTAAGTTCGATTCTTGAGCCAGAAAAATACACTTAGAAGCAAAGATACGGAGCCACTGCCGTTTTTTATTTTTTTCATTATATTGAAGCCTCTATAACCTAAAAAAACAAACATTTTAGAACAAAAAGATCTCATTTTAAATTTATCTAAATTGCCTTTCATACGACATACGTTTCAAATTAATAAAATATTCGTATCAGAAAATATTTATCACGAAATTAAAAAGAAAATATATACCCTATGGTTGACTGTTAGAGAATGCCACCCGGCATTAAGTCCGCCATCGTATGTTTGTTATACAGAAGTGTTAATAAATCAATAAAATAAATAAAAAATACGCTAGTGTAGTAGGCGTCCTCCGTTCCTCTGCTCCAGTGCATTATTCGATTTCTAAGACTGAAAATTCGTAACAGTATGCAGCATGGAAACCAGAATGGTACCAAGTATATGGCAATAGGCTCGACCACCTATTACGTGGCACCCATACATGAAATATTGGTTAAAGTGGATCTCACATTGCAAATGTTCATCGCTTTGAAGAATTAAAGTTGTAATATTATGTATGCAACTTACATCAAAGAAGGATCTATCATCACATTTTTTGGGCGGTCCCGGCGCGGGCGATGCCTGTGTCACTGTGATCACCTCGGCGAGATCTGAAACAAACATTTATTCAATCGAAAACTACAAAAATAGTTTTATTTAATACTAGCTGTGCCTGCGACTTCGTTCGCGTGGAATAGTGATTTATTGCGCAAACTCCGTAGGTGATAGCGTGATATTATGTAGCCTATATCAATATATGTTGTATACTGGACCCGTTAGTAATAACCATACAAAATTTAAAGTAAATTCATGCAGGACTTTTTGAGATCATCCCGGACACACATACAGACAAACAGACAGAAATTTTAAAAACCGTATTTTTGGCTTCAGTATCGACTGCAGATCACGTCCCAAGTATTCTTTTAAAAAATATTCAATGTACAATTTTGACTTTTCTACAATTTTATTATATGTATAGATACATATTGATTTCACTGGCTCTTGGCTATTACTACATTTGCGAGGGTAAGGGTCGATACGATTGTATTATAGTCTTCCTTTACTAGAACTTACCAATGAATCCTTTGCAATGCGAGTCTTCCATCGCATCATAGTACCTCAGCTGATGCTTGATGGAGTCCAGTACGAACCAACTGTAAATACAACAAATTATATTTGATTATACTTTATTCTATATACAGAGTTGTAGCCCAATATTTACTTAATTCAGTACTGAAAACAATCTGAGGCGGGATATGGACATAGTAAACAGGGTGTTATGTTTCTTATATCAGAAAAAGGAATTTCCGTCCAAGCGATAGACATGATCACTTGATCATCACTATGTCTGGTGGATTATTGCCCATTGGAAATTTCTATCATCATCGCGTTGTGTTTTCAGTCAGCTATTATCTTTGAACTTGTCTTCTTAAGGTCGCTATAAGTAAATATTAGCAGTTACCGTTGCTTCCACCCCTTGAGTAATGCGCCCCGTTTGTATAGATGTCCCTCGTGCGTCCGGTTCTCTGCCACGTTGGACGAGAACTGCTCGTAGTACTGCTGAGATGATGACTGGAGGGTCGACACTCCTGTAATAGAGATATATATTGTAGGGACTTTGATAGGCTTTGTCAAATTATACTAACGGATATTTCATCGGAAGTGTACAACTGAACGAGTGTATCGCTGAATCAATGGGAGCCACCGTATTTTTTGTCACCAGATAGCGCAAATGCAGCAAGAGGTTTTTTGCCAATCACGCCAGTCGTCAAATATTGAACGTACAATGGTATGAGACTTCCTATATGCCTATTGGGCGACAAACGAGAGGTACACACTTGCACCGTCTGGTGAACAACAAATACCCCTGTTTAGTAGTTAATACATCAAGGTGACTGGCAACCCTGGCTAGACACGATGGTAAGCAATCCACGCTGCCCATGAGGAGAGTTACTAGTGAGTCATCGGTTTGGAAGGGGTTTTGGGAGTCGGAGATGGAGGGGAAGATTAGGTCTCCGGTAACTTCACTCAACAGTTACACACAACGCTCTAGTTGTTTTACTTCAGTTTTATTGTGAGGTCGAGGTATTACTCCGGTTAGTCGGCCCATAGCATGGTTCGTTCACGTATGTAGTTCGGTGTATAGTAAATAGATTGATAGAGCGTACCTGCGGAGAGAGGCGCGCAGAGCGTGTCTGCGTCGGGCGGCGGCGGCGCCTTGTACTTGGTGCAGGGCGGGGCCCACGCCTCCGCGCAGCGCTCGTGGCACGACGCGCCGCAGTCCACGCAGCGCACCCCCGTCTGGGCGGAACACAATATTGTCACATACATAAAGCCAATCTAAAAGGGGATCAGTGAAACGTCGAATAACAAGATTGAAGGTACTGGAACACATTATAATTTCAGGCACGAAAGCATGCTTTAATTGAGCACTTGGCACTTAGTAGCATGTGTCGGATTGTTACTCAAAATTAGCATACTCATTTCGGGCTTACTTGCAACTTGACGTTTGATTTTTGAACCTTTTAAATGTTTTTATAATACCCTTTTAAATGCTCAAAACGATTGAACATGCTCAATAGAATGCCAATTAGCATGCCATTTTTGAGCATCTGTAACAGTATCTTTAATCTAAAATACACATAACTTTTTTTTAAACAGCACAAAGAAAGAAGTGGTGTATACCTTGAGCGGTCCCCACAGCAGGTCCTGGCAGTGGTCGCAGCGCGCGGGGGCGGCGGCGGAGGCCGGGGCCCAGCGGTGCGCGGGCGCGGGGGGCGCGGGGGGCGCGGCGGCCAGGCGGCCCCGCACCAGCACCTCCAGCGTGCCGCGCTTGTGGACCGCCAGCGTGGCGCGCCGGACCACGCCCGACGACATCGACGAGTTGCGCTACCAATACATTACAACACTGTTAGGCGCGGATTGTATACACGTGCACGTACCACTGTATTATGTAATGCAAACGCCGTCCTATTAAGTATAAAAAAAAACATTTCAAATGTATGAAAACTTAAAACTACAACTAACCTGTAACTCCAGAGTATTGGGCAGTTCTAGTTGGTCCCACCTAACTCTCCATTTCTGCGGCAGGTGTCCCAGCTCCAGCTCCAGCTGTCTGATCCTCTCCAGCAGGCCGGTGAACGAATCCGGCATGCTACGGGCTATGCTATCGTAGCTGGAAACGAAAATAATGTTTTATGTTTTATTCAAGATCATTCGCATAGGTCGCAGGTAGTTGTTATTATTTTACAATATATCGTTAGAAAACCGTCGTTTATAGGAAATACAATTGTAATTTTACAATCTATACTCATTAGACGTATTCGGCACTTAAATTATTGCGGAGTTGCGGGGAGCCAGTGGATGTATGTGGCGAGTTGTCGTTCGACGAGGAGGACTAAGGGGGAGGCCTTTGTCCAGCAGTGGACGTCTTCCGGCTGTTGATGATGATGATGATGATAGTAATAAATTGAATGATTCATTTACCATCTGATAGTCCTATATTGATAAAAACTGGGATATCAATTAGGTCACCCAGAATTATAATAAAAATCTGCTAAAATAATATTATTTGTCAAAATATGGATAAAAACAGTTTATCTACTAAATCCAATACAATTTAATAAACCAGAAAAAATGTGCACTAATACTCTAGACTCAAGACTTTTCGAAGATCAACAGACGTTAATTTATGAGATATGGTATTACAAATTCTGTCACACAATAATAAACCTTACAGCAATAACAACAAGACGTAATAACATACCCAGCAGTAACGACCCTCCGTTGTGGATGGCGTGCCTCAGGTTCTGCAGGCGCCAGGACCTCCAGGTCGTATGGAGCACCGTGAGACAGTTCCTCGCTCGTGTAGTACTGCCATACTTCCAGAGCACTTATTGACGATACTGGACGGAGAACCTGGAAAGATAATCGTCGAAAATTGAGTATTTTTATGATAGAGTTGTTGCGCAAGATCTTGCGCATTAATTTTGGTTATGCGCAAAACCTTGTGCAACTTTTGCGCAATGAGACATCGCATAATTTTTTTAATGAAAATACTTTATTCAGGCTAGACACACGTGGGTTTTAGAGAATCTATTATAATATTATGTTACTTAATATTATTGTAATTAATAGACAAAATTGCTTTAGACACATAAAAACTTTGGCTTCTAAGATTAACCCTAAGTTCTTGACAGCAAGTCAATAAATGAAGGTTAATCCTCCGCCTTCCAAGTTACCGATGACTCCCATAGCATAAAACGTGTAGAAATAATCTCATTCCTACTATACCAAAAAAAATATTTTTAATAATATTTCCCAAATATACTCACTGGATTATCCAAATCAGGCGTATACAAGAAGTTGTAGAAGATTGGTGACTTCTGATGGTGTCTGTCTATGTAGTCAAACAGTGAGTGTCCCAGTGTAGGGGCCCGAGGGCCGGACGACCCTCCCGCGCATTCCTCTTCTGATCCCGCACCTGCCTCGCCACCGGCCTCGTAAAGATATACCTGTAAGATGATTAATAGAATATTATTTACACCTTTTTAATAAAAATTCAATTCATTACTCCTTGGTTAAAAAGTCGTAGTTAAATTGAATTTAACAATAATAATAAAATGTGTAGTGCGTAGCAGCGCGACAGACGCCGCGTCGCGGGTCGCGGAATGCTGCCCATGTACATGACCTCCAGGATGGCTTGAAACTAGTCGAGGTCCTCGTCAAACAGTTATATGAATAAGCCGAAAAACATAATAATTAATTTAGTACGTCTCACGAAAGTTATAACTTAAAAATAGAATGGTATAATTAAAAAAAACCAGTATAAATCATTAATATCAAGTATTTGAAAATAAGTACAACATTCCCTATTTATTTTACTACATGATTTAACTGAAACTAATCCGATCGAATTACAAGTACACTGCAAAACTTATTTTTAATTCTTTACTAAGCGTTTGTTGCGCAAACATTTATCGTGATTGCGCAATCATGCGCAAACATTTTGCATTCAAAACAAGTACCTATCTATAACAACATATTATTTAAGTTTATTCTTACCATCCGATTAGTATCAGCTCGTTTATCATCAGCGGCAGTGATGCCAAGGTCTGCCCTCTGCGCCTCGCTGTCGAGCAGGAAGGACCGGAACCGACACGACACGCAGTGATACGCTACGAAGCGCAAGTAGTACTCGTTGAACTCAAACGCCAGGGGGAACTGTTTCTGCAGCTGTAAGTTAAATAAAAGTATACATTTTAGATTGCTATCATACAGAGGCTCTCAACTCAGTGAAAAAAGAAATATGTCGGCTCTTCCATACAATATGAACATTTGCATTGAACAAACCAAAATTAAGTTATATACTTTAAAAGCTTCAAAGAAAAAGAAATTCTTTATCAACAATCTCCAAAATTATTATTTTAATTAAACTATTCTTTGTATTTGAAATAATAAAAATAATCTTTTCTTTAATATTAATAATAAATTCACTATTTATATTATTTATTAATAATCCTATATCAATAGGATTATTAATTTTAAGACAAACTTTATTAACATGAATAAAGAAAAATAAAAAATAAAATAAATAAACAATATAATGTCAAAAATAATCACATGTTCTGTATTGAATATATGACGTACTTTATTATCGTATTGTTCTAACAAATTTTTAAGAAATAAGTATGCTAATTGCGCTAAATAAATATCAAGTCAAGACACACAATCTCGTACAAAATACATAGTAATATGACAATGTTTACAGTTTGATATAATTGTTGAAATTGACTACTCAATGCAAGCGTTGTTTAATAGTTTTACGTTGTGTCACTCCGGTAGAGCGAGAATGAACTTAATGTCACAATGTTAGTACCTGATGCACAGCATCCAAGAACATGAGGAATGTAGGCGTGAACCCCTGTTGTGGCGTGGCCCCAATATTGGACCTCTGCTGGAACTTATGTCCCAGCGCCAGCCACTCCTTCTCCACCAGGATACGGAAGCCTTCCAGTGTACGGTAGTACGGCTCCAGGCAGATCTGGGCTAGAGATGATATCTGGAACACAAAATATTAAGTCAGTTTTGAAACTGTACAAAAACAATGAAATAGGGAGAGTTTTTGACCTACATTGCTATTTTTATTTAATACATCCCATGCGTCAATTTTAAAAACAAATCACAAAAAAATATTGCGTGTAATCAAGATAAGAAAAATCCTGTTGCGTGAGATCAATAACACAATAAGAAAAGATGCGATCTATAGACAAACATGTTATTTCTTGAAAGGATAGACAAGCAAGAATAATTATCCATAGCACACTTATTTTTTACTTCTGATTTTACTCCATTGTAGTATTAGTTGTGTAAATAGTAAATCCTACTTAAATAACGTTATAACATTAGCTGACGTCTAGTAATGGACAGAAACGGCCTGATGATGACCCGAACTGACCTGTGCCGTGGCGTCCCACCCGTCCTCCAGCGACAGTAGCACGGAGGATCCCTGCAGGTCCAGCAGGTCTACTACTGCTCCAGACAGCTGGAACAACTGTCTCAGCTGCCATAGCCAGCCGGACTCTTCTATTAATCTAAATCAGGAAAAATAGGTGTCTTATTTTTCAATGTTTAGTAAATTAACTGAAAATACAGTAAACAGAGCGGTCACCGGTGACCGCTTGCGGCTATCCGCAAAGCCCTATAAAGGCTTTTCTCAAATAATTGATGTATTTGTAATTTATTTAATATGATTATTATATAAACTTCTTCAATAAAACTTTAGAGATATAATTCGACTTAAAGAATAATTTTATAGTTTTAGACATTGCTGTGCTGCGTATAGGTAACTGGTTCGACAATTCCCATGAGTTTTGAGTTGAAAGTTTGTATGAAAAGCCATGTCATGTAAACGCTGTTTTTGAAAGGCTAGGTTTACCTCTGACCAATCGACGTTAATGGAGGATTTGCTTTGAATAGCTTTGTATAGGCAGAGAAAGAGTAAAAGAACATACCTGAGGAAGCCGGGATGGTCTGGCGCGGGCGAGGCGGAGGGCACGGCGGCGCGCATGAGCTTCTTGAAGGCGTGCTTGGTGGCGCGCGCGTCGGGGTACTCGGCCGGCACCAGCTCGGCGCCCGCCGCGCCCGGCGCCGCGCCGCCCTTGTCGCACACCACGTACAGCGCCGCGCGCCGCGCGCCCGGCGCCTCGCCGCACACTGGCGCGACCACAAACAACATGTATTATATGCCATAAGCCGGCAAATGAGTATGGAAAGCAATCGGCGTCGCCCATGGACACCGGGAACACCAGAGGCGTTACAAGTGCGTTACCGGCCTTTTGGGGATTAAGAGTTTGAGGATCATTGGGGATTCAGGAATTGGGGAGATTGATCATTATACTCATCAACATGGTATGCGCGCCTGAAAACATGTTTTCAGCAACAACGCCTAAACCATCTCTTAATAAAAAATTATATAACATGATGAGGAGCTAAACTAATCCCTTACCAGTACGATTAGGTGCCACTTATAGGTTAATAACCTAACCCATTACATTTACCACTAGGTGTTATTTACGAGTAGGTAATTAATACCCAAAATATTACCACCTTTCTTAGTTTACGAGTTGCTTAATATTTAAGAAACATTAATGAAAACTGATTCTACCATCTTAGTTCAAAATCTTAAAGAAGAAAAAAAATCTTAGTTCAAGCACATAATAATAAATACCTAATTGTTAATTTTATAGATTTCAAATCAACAAGATAAAATTATAAAACTAAATCAACAAATCAATCCGCTTTTAACTTCTTTCGAATACTGTAAGTACCTCGTTTAAATTACAATGGTACTGAAACACAATCTATTACAATTAAGACGTAAAGTGAACATTTCTTTAGTTTATACTGACCAGAGTCAGCATCAGCTGTGGAGAGTCTCTGTCGTGGTGCGTAGAGGTCTAGATGCGAGGTCTGCCTCCTATCCTTGAGAGACCCCCAGCGACCGAAGTGTCGGGCCGAGCTCGCGCCGCCCTTGCCGCCGCTGTTGCGACCCAATACGCTGTTTATTCAATATGTTTGAATCATATTTGATACAATTGTGCGATCATTTATACTCGACTTTAGTTGGAAAAGGTAAAGATTTTGACAATTCTACATTGAATTAACTAAAAATCGCGGATTTCTCACGTGAATATACTGAGAAAAGCTCTACTAGTTTCGAACCCTGTGGTTCGAGGAGTTCTCTTTCACGAGCAGCGTGCGCGGTAGCGGCGATGTCGCGCAGCCTAAGTAACCCGCGATTTTTAGATAATTTAGTATGTCTCACGATAGTTATTATAAAAACAATTCTACATTGAATTGTCGAAAAAAAACATTAAAAAATCGTTTGAATTGTCTAAGCGATAAAGTCCACGTCCAAGAATGTTGAACAAAAGGCAGATGTTGTTACTTAGAAGTGATTAAAGCACTAAAATGTAAGTGATGTATTTATGTGTGCGTGTACTTGCAACACCGTAATGTATGAAGTGTAATGACGGGCCATGTCGCACGACAGATGTCCTCCGTGCCAATCTTATCTTATACTATTATATAAAGCGGAAGAGTTTGTTTTTTTATTTGTTTGTTTGAACGCGCTAATCTCCGTAACTACAAGTCTGATTTGAATAATTATTTTTGTGTTGGATAGCGCATTTATCGAGGATGGCTATAGGCTATAAAACATCACGCTACGACCAATAGGAGCTGAGCAGAGCGTGTGAAACTGCGCGGAAGTAGCTAGTGTGTGTATATTCTGCGTGTAAGTCTATAGTAGCTGGGTGCCACAGTCGTTGTTTCAAGAGACTATGTCCGCCTTATTTTCAACATGCTTGTTCACATGTATGTATTTTACATGATTTGTTTATCACTACAACTCAAGTTGTAGTCAGGCCAAAGTACCTTTTCCAAATGAAATAGAGTATTATAGTGAATGGATTCTATCGTTTTTATTAGTAAAAAGAAAACTGTAGGATTTATTATGAATTTTAATAATTGTTATAATATAATTATAAAAAATTAGCGATATATTTCTATACAAGCACTCACCCCAGTGTCCCGGCAGCTTTAGTCAGTAGCGGTGTATGTGTGGCCTCACGTTGGTCCTCACAGCACAGAAGTAACGAGTCGAGACTCAAACTCGAGTCCTCCAGGTCACCGCGCGACGCAGGCGTGCACGCAACTAGTGTCGCTAGGTACCGTTCCTGAAACCAAAATAATATAACATACATAACATTACGCCTTTAATCCCCGAAGGTGTAGACAGAGGTGAACATTACGGCACTAAATGCCACTGTACAATGTACCACCTGCTTCCCAGCAGTCAAACGAAACTTTAGGTTTAATTAATTAGGTATTTATGTGACTGGAAAGTCGCTCCTCCTTAGGTGAAGCATGCGGGAGTGTCACTCTTACTGAGTAAAAACCACCCTGTTGCTACTGCTGCTGAGCCGGGCCGCGGTAAATGACATTACTGTCAACCTCGGCTTCTAGACTCCGGAGTTCAAGGTATATTGTAGCGCAAAGTCTCTTGACCAAGATATTAATGAGCAAATAATGGTCGTTAAAGTTTTTTATTTGAGATTAGGCGAACATGATTTTAACGCCATCCTAGTGAATACAAAAACGTCAGCTTATAGGCGCAGTTAGGTACAGGTATGGTCTTGGATTTCATAATAACTATTGTGAGACATACTAAATTAACTTTTCAGTTCAGCCGGTAACTCATCTGAATATACTGAGAAAAGCTGTACTAGTTTCGAACCACAGAGGGGTTCTTCCTCATGACCAGCGTGCGCGGTCGCGGCGACGTCGTGCAGCCTCTGTGGCTTCTCAGTATATTCACGTGAGTAACCCGTGATTTTTAGTTAAGGTCCTGGGCCTTTAGCCAATCGCCACTTTAGCGCTTGTCTATAGAGTGTCAAAATTTACGTCAATCCCATATAATTTGGTTTTCTATATCTACATGTAGACAAGCGCTAAATGGCATTTGGCTGCAGCTGCTGGATTGTCTACTTGACACTACTCAATGCAATATCATCTTTAACAAATAAAATGATAGAATTACTTGCAAACATGTAATTTACCTGTTCTAAACTGGATGTAGTTTCCGTCCCACTCTGTGTGTTGCCCTGAGTTTGGTGACTTGCCTTCAACATTCCCATAACTCCTTTATGATGTGGGGCTGCAGATCTGGGAGAAAATGTCGACATTTTTTTTATAATTTTATATAAAAACGTATGAATAATGGCGTTTAGGATTCACTGAACATAAAATCCATACGCACAGAGGGTCTAGTACGAATTTGTTTAACGTAATCGAAACTTTACAGTTTTTAGTCCTCTGATTGTTTGGTCCACTGGAGTAGGCCAATCAAAGCACCGATCGTCATAAACGTTTCAATCACGATAAAACTAACTCATACTTTAGAATTTCTGAATCGGATTTTTTAACGTTTTATCACTATACTGTATAAAAAAGCAACATACCGGTCGAACGTATAACCTCCTCCTTTTTTGAAGTCGGTTAACAAAGTCACTTTCTCTGTCCATATGTTCCTTTGTATGCTTAAATCTTTAAAATTACGCAACGCGCAACGCAACCGCAATTGATGCGGTTTTTTTAATAGATAGAGTGATTCTTAAGGAAGGTTTATATGTATAATACATGCATAATATAATAGAGAAACACTGATAAATTTAGAGATTTCTAACGTGATGTCGTAAATCAGCACTTTTTTGCGCTTATATTGCAAACGCTGGCTGTACCATACGAAATGGACCAAAATAATCTACTACAGTATTGACCCAACAAAAAAGTCCGCGATATATGCGAAATATGCTTTTTACAGCATGTAATTTAAGTGAATATTTCCGAAGATATTACAAATTTAAAATGCAGGGACGTATTTATTGCGGCGTTGATGGCTGCGTTTCATCCAAGAGCACTTCATGACTTGCAACGATCGCACGCGTTTATCGGAGCTCTCTAGCGAGGAAAATATCAATATAAAACATGTTTGTATTGTCTAATGACAAAATAGCTGTGAACGTGGTGTATAAGGACATTTTGTAGTAGGTATTTTTACATAAGTATTGCACCCGTGCGACGCCGGGGCGGGTCCCTAGTATTTTATAAAAGAGAAGTTTATAGTATCTAGCAGAGTGTAGGAGTGTCAGTGCGGTACCTGGCCAGCAGGGCGTGTGTCCGCGGATGTCTCCAGGTGAGTACGGGCAGACGTCCCTGGCGGTAGCAGCGCGCCACGCGCCGCAGGGAGTCGTCGCCGAAGCTCTCCGGCACCGGGATCACGGCCGGGTAGCTGCGTACCATATGTACTTTATTCTAATGGCGCCTAAACACTTTCATTACTACTCAATGTTTAACAAAATATCTTTTATATATTTAATACATTATGTAGTTTATACTGAACTTAAACTTTTACATCCTACAATTGAGTACTTTCTTAAATCAAAAATAAATTATTTCGACTGTTCAATACAATAATATATTAAAAAATAATCACACTTTCATTAATATATTTTATTACCAACTTCATTAGTATTTTTCCAGCAAATCTTTAAGAAATAAGTATGCTGTTTGACGCTAAAATAACGTGACATTATAACTTTTCTACTATTTTTGACAGTTCCAAAGTATTAAATTTGACTAATTGGCAAATACCGTATTGAATATTGTCTACAACTATACATGTGGATAAAAAGTAAAAAATATTTTTACACAATATAATATTGAATAATATTTCTTACTACTTCACAGATGTGCTAGTAACATTAATGGCACAATTTCTATGGTCCAGTCGTCAATGAGTAAAATAACTAAAATTTTACTGTAGATTTGTTCATAAGAGATAGTATTTTTGAATATTCTCATATAAAATGTTTCAAAATTTAGTGTAGTAAGCAAAACATATTCTGACTCCCGCAGTAATTCACCGAGGGAATTAGATACTTTTACTCCTTTACTGAATTAATTCGTTGATATTCATGTCCCTAGGACGCGCCTTCAGTGTTCGGGGTGTTTTCATAGTTGTTTCTACTGTCGATCCTGGGTTACAAAATCATCATCAACATCAACAACAGCCTATAACTGGCCACTGCTGAGCAATGTCTGTTCTCACACTTTTCAAACTTAAAATTAGAAATGATAAGTCCAGGTTTGTTGTGCTATTAAAAATCAAGTAAAGTACAATGAGTACTAGCCTCCTGCACAGCGTGTAGACGGCGTTGGCGTGCGCGAGTCGGAAGGGCGCATGCGCGAGGCCGAGGCGCGCCCAGTCGCGCGCGTACCGGCGCTCGCGCAGCCGCTCCAGCGTGCGCGCCGCCGCCCGGCCCTCCGCGGCCTCGCACGCGCCCAGCTCCAGCTCCTCCACTGCGGGGCATCCACACATACACACCTACTTCCACCTGGACCACTGACGAGGAAGCCTTTGGCCACTTCACATTCCGACCGATTAAAATGATAATACACATGCACAAATAAACTTAATGCGTTAAATATGCACTATAAATATAAAAAAATTAACACTTTATGCCTTCATCATCACATCAGCCACACGACATCAAATAAACATAGGTCTCGCAAAAAAAAATCAGATTGACTTACATCTCTCCTTTCAACCAAAAATATCACAATCATTCAAATCAACAAAAGCCAACACCCAAAAAAACCAAATCGTGCAAAATGTGCAACTAAAAATACAGAGACTCACAGGAGAGCGTGTCGGCGGACAGTGACGACATGAGCGGCGGTGACGTCAGCGAGCGCGCGTCCGCCGACGGCAGCACGTACTTCTGGCGCTTCGACGGCTTCGGCTTCAGACCGGCGCGCCGCGCTGTCTTCAACAGGGTCTTCTTTGCGAAACCTCTGTTTTCGGGAAACGAATAGCTTGTTATTGTAACGAAGACGTAGCAAAATGACACATTACTACCTAAAAATTGTAATTAAAACATGTATCAATTATGTTTGTAATGTTAAGAATGGTTTCCTAAGATTATGTCGCAAGTTTCATGTAATAGGAGGTAAATTAGTTGCCATGTATCTATTTTAAAAATAAATCACAGAACTGGGCAGGGTCCAAGAACAAATTATTAGAGAACTTTATTTATTTCAACAATTCGTAGCCTGCATTTTAAAACGCCTCCAGTAGTCTAATAATACCGAAGCGTGGTGTCACGCCGGATTTCTGTGAGGCCATGGTATCACTCCAATCAATTGTGCCCTAGCATGGTTTTTTCGTGCGGTGACAGTGATGAAGGAGTGGTACTTGAGCGTGTGGTGCTTGGGCATGGCGTGGGGCGGGGGCGGCGCGGAGCGCGGCGCGAGCGCGAAGTGTAGCAGGACGTGGTCGGGGTGTCGCAGGCGCGCCACTTGCTTGCGGAACGACTCCACCGCCTCGCTGCTCACCTCCTCGTCCAGGGCCACCTGTACCCAGTACACAACATTCACTCAACATTTATTTCACTCGAGCTACATCTAGTATACTAGATCTTGAAAGTAAATTTATAACATATATTAAGCGCGAATTATGTAATCAAGCTTACTACACACTGACAGATTATCTTGAAGATAAGAATGCTTGGCAGCATGTTGGTTCGGCTCCACTGGACAATACTCAAATGTAGTCAGTAGTTAGATTCCAATAGTAGGTAATTTAATAATTTAATACTTTCATTCTAATGTAGACAATCTAGTTTCCTTACGGCATCGAGCATTTCTTTCTTTATTACTATTTTTATTACTATACTGCACTATTTTTATGGATTGTCAGTATACATATGTGAGCACCATGTTAGACTATAAGATTTTTTTATTTTAAGGTTTGTAATTAGTACCTATAATGCGTCAAGCGTGTCTTTGCATTGTTCTCATACATATATACGTACAGTATTGGAATATGTATCAGAGACATTGTAGAACATACTTCTTTAAAAAGACTAACGAATGGAGTTTCATGCTCGTTCTTCTCCATTTGAATCTACATTTTGGAATGAGCATCTAGCTTCACTGACGGACTGACTGACAGACTATTATTTATTCTGTACTTTGTTGACGTTTCAAAAGTACCAAATCATGGTTTTATTGAAATAAATGCTTTGACTACACTGCAATCAAAAAGATTTCTAAATGCCAAAAATTGATTCCATTTTAACCCATAACATAGGAAATCCAACAGTGTAGAAGTTTAATGAGAATAAAAATGCGAGCATGATTTCAAAAATTTATTCATACAATTGCTTTGTTAACTCAAAACTACACTTTTAAAAGTTACATAAAGTAAATGTCTGTAATTTCAGGCATTTATTTACCAACATAAAAACAATCTCAAGCAATTACTATTTATTTATTTTCAAACGTGATCGTCCTACTATAGGACAAAAGCCTCCCTGCCCTCCTTCTACTCCTCTCTACGTTAATAATACGCAATTACTAAGTATATTAAAGAGTATAATTTAATGAATATTTCACCTTGATCAATTGGAATGTTGCTGATCTAAGTTGCAGGCCCTCTTGTAGCGACTGTTCCAAGTGAGGCAGGTAGTGGGTTCGAACTTGTTTCTCTCGCGTCAACGAACATACAGGGAATGATCTCACCACCGTCTGCTCGCAAGCTGCAAGAATTACACTTTTTATTTAAAAAGAACAAATTAAGAAAGTTAAAAATTATAACTTTTATTTTTTAGCGCAATTGATATTGTTGTTAGCTTTTTGCGCACCGATTTTTTTATTAAGAGTCAACTTTTATTACAAACTAGCTACTTCCGAGCGGTTTCACACGCTCTGCTCAGCTCCTATTGGTCGTAGCGTGATGTTTTATAGCCTATGGCCTAATAGCCACCTGATGGCTATAGCCATCCTCGATAAATGCACTATCCAACACAAAAAGAATTATTCAAATCAGACTTGTAGTTACGGAGATTAGCGCGTTCAAACAAACAAAAAAACAATCTCTTCCGCTTTATATAATAGTAAGTATAAGATAAGATTTAAATATTATTATTTGACTACACTGAATTATGTACAGTGAGTTTGAAACCAACTCGTAAAATTTAATTTTCATAACTTATTCAATAATTTCTTATACAAAATATTTAAAAAACTTACCATAAGGATCAGTAGGTGTGCCTTTAAATATGAGTCTATAGTTAGTGAGGAATAGAGCGCCCTCTGCCGGCAGTAGCGTAGTGTTTCGACCATCACTGACTAAGTAGGCGCGTAACGCCGGAACTGTTACTGTCTCCCCAGGGACTAGCGCTGGGGCCACTATTCTAGGCTGCAAAAAATATATGTCAACATTGGCATCAACAGTCTCTTAGTGGCCTATGTGCCTCCTCTACATAATAGGAGCTTGCCATAATCTCAAGAGGTTTATCAACATTGCATGCATTATTCAATAAATAACAGGTTGCGCAATGTAAAGTAATCACTACATAGTATAAAACAAAGTCGCTACCCGCCGTCTCTCTGTCCCTATGTACGCTTAGATCTTTAAAACTATGCAACGGATTTTGATGCGGTTTTTTTAATAGATAGAGTGATTCGTAAGAAAGGTTTATATGTATAATATATGCGTATTGCACCCGTGCAAAGCCGAGGCGGGTCGCTAGTTTAATATAAAAGCAGAGATGTTTGAACAGTGTTTATAATTTTTCTTACTATCAAATTGGGTCAAAAGCAAAACTGACTAAAGTTCAATTTTTAAATAGTGATATTAATTTGATTGACAAGACTTGCTAGTGGCGCCAAAATCCAGAAAAAATATACCTTAAACTACTGTAATAAGGTCCACTTTACCTTTTGGACGGGTGGCAATCTTCTACTTTCTCTAGCAACTGCATCTAACGTCTCTAGATGCATATGCACGACTCCTGGTATCATCTGGTGTAAGCAGCGAACGTGCTCTGCTGTCACACCGCCCTCCGTACACACCTGACAAATAAGGTTAATAATATGGTAGTTGACAGGTAGTCAAATTCAATCCTTTTATTGAAATGTCAAAAACTATTCTTTTCTATGAATTTTGTATTGGATCGCATCTTATGACGTCATCATATTTCTGCGTCCAATAGCATACTTATTTCCTTATAATTAGCGAGAAAAAATCCAAAAGTTGGTAAACTGTCAAATCAATGGATGAGAGTATGATTATTTTTTAATTATTTATTGCATTGAAAAGTTGAAACAATTTATTTTAAACCTAGGAAACTAGCCAATTAAGGGCCCCAATATGGCTCGAAAATACTCGGACATTTTCGAAATATGAAGTGCTAAACCGTTAATGTTATTAGATAAAACTAAATTGACAAACTTGTTTACAAGATTTTGGGACTTGTAGTATTTTAAAAAAATAATTTTAGGTTTTTAGGGGTATCCCAATAATTTCATGTCTTACAACATATTTCATGTCTACGACTTCTAACGTACCTTATCAACAAATCGGGAGACCATTTTGATAACATTATTCCCAGCCTCGCCCGGGTCTGCTTCCTCGAACCCGGACTCCGCATCCACGCTGTCCGATTCAGCCACACTGTTAACACACAATTTCATCTTCAAGTAATATTGTCTTTTATTATTACATAATCGTGAATGGATTTTGTCCTAAGTACTAGCTATTAATAGCTAGTACTTGCGTAAAGATTAGTAATTATAAACAATGCAGACTTGTAGTTTTCTGTTTGTTATTCCACCACCTACACTTTGGCACAAGCATCTAACTAAACTGACGGACAAACTGCCGGTTATTATAGGTTAACGTTTTAATATTGCTTGTCTAAACATTATTATGTTTTCGACAACATTCTATGACCCGCGACACGGCAACTGTCGCGCTGCTGCTCATAAATATGAGCTTCCAGAATGGCTTGAAACTAGTCGAGTTCGTCAAACAATTACGTGAGTAAGCCGAAAACATGATAATTAATTTAGTATGTCTAACGAAAGTTTTAATATAAGCTTGTCTACTTGAAATAAAAGCTTTAGACTTGACATTGACATGATTAAACGATAAAAGCAAAAAATTACCTATTAGTAATACTATTGCTAGCCCTGTCGGCGTCGTCTCCCCTGACGTCAGCACGTCTACCGGCGCCCTCTAGCGGCAGTAATAAGTACACCATTCTGTTCGCGTAGTGTATCGCCTGACTATACAACGTCGACTCTTCGCTTGCTATTAATTCTCGTTGTTTTTCTGTGAATAAATAATAATAATGCTATTTACAAAATATGCCTTTTAAAAATAGACGTGGCACTATATTGAGTTCTCTCTTGGGTCATGGTTGCATACAGGGGCTTACTCTTGAATCCAATTGCGATCGATCGACATTGACATTGTGAAATTTCGTACTCTTGAGTTGCAAAACTAGCGCCTATTGCATCCGTATTGCGTGGATATTGAATGAACTAAATGGTAATGAGTTTGGTTTTATATTCCGCACTCTAAATGCTACTTTAACAGCTACGATAGGGGTTGTATAGTTTTGACATTGGATAATTATTGAGATTTTATTGGATTGAAATTGCATTGACATTGAGATTGGTTTCAAGAGTAAGCACCCCAGGACCGAAACAACAAATTGTTGTTCAGGGTCTGGGTGTGTTGTATGTCAATTTATATGTGTGTAAAAGCAACACAGTATAGTGGGGTGTGTGAACTGATTCAGTAGAATGTGGGGTAGTTCTTTAAAAAAAAATGTTGAATTTATACATATTATAAAAATATATCAAATTCCAATACCTGGTGCTAAACTTGGCCACAGCCTCATTTGTTCGGCTGCAATCTCCAACGCGCTCGGCTCCTGAGCTTTTAATAGCGATATGTATTCCTCGTCGTCTCTGGAATATGAGTCAAGACTGAAATCAAGATAATCAATTTACATATTTTTTTCTGTCACCAATCTGAAACATAACATAACATCACGCCTTTTATCCCCGTAGGAGTAGGCATACCTATGCCCTACCTATGGTACAATGTAACACCCACTTTTCACTAATTATGTTATGAGTCCCAATAGGGGGTGAGCCTATTGCCGTATACCGTGCACAATTCCTGATTCCGTGCTACTACTTTTTAAAAACCCAGTAATACTTTGCCCGACCCGGGATTCGAACCCGAGACCCCTTGCCCGGCAGTCGCGCTTGCGACCACTCAGCCAACGAGGCAGTCCAATTTTAAGTAGTACTTAAATATCGTACCGTCTCTGTCATTTTACAAACAATTAGAACAGAACAATTTCTGTCACTACAAAATCTTTATTTAAGCGCGATTTAATATTGAGTAGCCTTTTAGTATTTGGGCGTATGAGAACATCAGGAATTCATTTTGAGGGCCTAGTACGAGTGTGATTTACGTTTAGAGTAATCAAAATGAGACCGCGATCGGCGTTCTGATTGGTTGATTGATTGGATCCGGCTCGATAAACGAAAACGACGATACTACTTTACTTACTCATCATCATCATCAACAGCCTGTTCTCGTCCACTGCTGGACATAAGCCTCTCCAATGGCACGCCACTGAGCTCCGTCTTCAGCTCTACGCATCCAACCACTACCAGCCACTTTACGTATATCGTCACTCCACCTAGCTGGAGGGCGCCCTACACTACGTTTGCCTAGACGCGGTCTCCACTCCAGAACACGTCTACCCCAGCGGTCATCGGTTCTTCGACAAATGTGACCGGCCACTGCCATTTCAGCTTGCTAATCCTTTACTTACTTTACTTTATAATCTTACTTACTTACTTTACTTTACTTTGATACTAAAATAAAACAATGTCAAAGTTGTAACGTGACTGCGATGACTACAAATCTCCAATTTCTAAAAGAGCAGCATCACGCACTTTTGACTCCTCTGGTGTTATTGGTGTTCCTATCCATGTACAGCCATTGCTTTTGCTTACCAACAAATGACCCGTCTTCTCGTTTGACGACATATTCCATAAGGGTTTCTTACCTAGGGCTGGGCACTCGCTGATGGTGTGTGGGATTAGGTAGATATAAAGCCTTGATGTCCCTCTGCACGTCCTGGTAGAACGCCGCCTCCCAGAACTGCTGGCTTGTCCATACTTGATGTTCCTGTTTAAAAAGAACTTATCATAGAATTGAAAATATATAAAAAAAACATTAATTTTAACGGTGCTGGTTAAGTAAAATTAATAAAATTGTAATATCGTCAATTAATGAATTTATTAGTCTAGTTGTTTTTTTTTTGCAAATAGTGAGTTTGAGTTTGTAAGTGACCAAACATATAAGGAGCTGGAGATACTCATGAATGTTGCAATGCATCAAGCAACGAAACGAGACAAGTGGCGACATCTAGTATCTAGTGAGCAAAATCAAAGGTCACGATCCTCAGCAGTGAGAATCGACTAGGACGAAGAAGAAGTATTGCGAAACCAAATATGTACTTTTTATTGTTACTACCGTGAAAGATTGTATTTAACTAAAAGTAACTGTTTACTCAAGTAAATATACTGAGAAAAACTCTGGTAGGCTGCGCGACGTCACCGCGACCACGCACGATGCTCATGAAGAAGAGTCCCTTTGTGACACGAAACTAATAGAGCTTTTCTCAGTATATTTACGTGAGTAAAACATTATTTTTAGTTAAAATATATACGTGAGATTTACGTTTACTCCTTATTCTTATTTTAGTGCCGCGGATTTAATGGGTTGCCGAGGGTGTCCATCTCGAAGTAGGAACAGGGTGGTTTTAGTCAGTAAGACTCTGACACTCCCTCCCGTTTCACCCAGACGGGAGAAGTCATTCGATGATTCCCCCCCCCCCAAAACCTAATTTTAGTGATATATGTTTACCTGTATGCACATGTAAGCGTATTGTATGACTCCGGTGCACAGCTTCCTGCAGTACGCTGTGGCGAGAGGCAACATGGCCGCCGCGATGGTATGCTCGTCCAGCGCCGTCGCCGACTGCAGCGCGCAGTTCATTAGCCTGTAAAAAAGAGAATAGAGTTAGACATAATTTATTATTATTTATATGATTTTATCTTTTCTATAAGTAAACTATAAACTTAAATTCTAATTCTAATTAAATTTTCTTGTGTGACATAATAAAATGTCTGTGTCGTGTATTTTAATTTTCATACCGTGTCAACAACCCAATTGCGTCTACAGTAGGTATGTCTCAAGGTTCACCTACTATCACGAGAGACCAATAGCTGACGGAAACTTAAAATACTAGTTTTAATTTATGAACGGAATATACCTACGAAGGGACAAATAGGCATGACTATTTTTTATGGGCTTAGCCGGTAAGCGAGCAGATGGATCACCAGGGTGCTTACTCTTGAAACCAATCTCAATGTCAATGCAATTTCAATCCAATAAAATCTCAATAATTATTCAATGTCAAAACTATACAACACCAATCGTAGCTGTAAAAATAGCATTCAGAGTACGGAATATAAAACCAAACTCAATACCATTTATTTCCTTCAATATCCACGCAATGCGGATGCAATGGGCGCTAGTGTTGCAATTCAAGAGTACGAAAGTTCACAATACCAATGTCGACCAATCGGAATTGCATTCAAGAGTAAGCCCCCTGATGGTAAACAGTAGACGTCGCCCATGGACGCCTGGAACACCAGGGCGTTGCAAGTGCGTTACCGGCTTTTTGTGATTAGGAATTTGAGGATTGTTGGGGATCCAGGGATTGGGGAAGGGTGGGGGTGATTGGGCCTCTGGTAACCTCACTCACACGAAGAAACACAACGCAAGCGTTGTTTCACGTCGGTTTTCTGTAATGCCGTATCACTCCGGTCGAGCCGGCCCATTCGTGCCGAAGCATGGCTCTCCCACACTTATATTAAGTACACATTAAAGAACCAACGGTAACAACAAGCTAAATACCCATTTCATTTCCCTATATCATTACAAAAACACTTCAATACATAGTAATTACATGATTTCAATAACTAGAGAAGGTTACATTACAACAATGTCGAGAGCACATCACACAAGCATTGATTTGTATCATAAACACACACATGATCATCACGCTATCAGATACCATCATTATGGCTGCTCATCACGATATGTTTACATTTTAACATATAAATTGGGGGTAATGTGATGTGGGTATGATATTGTGTAGACATCATGTTGAAGACGTGTATGTTACTCGGGGTGGCCTGTGTCCTGTTGCAAGTTGCGGCTGACGATGATTTTGTAAGATTATTGTTTTGATTGTTTTAATTTGATCAAAAACATGCCTTTGACAGTTATGGCAGAAAATCTGGGAAGATTATTCAAATTCAAACTCATTTATTGTTTGTTACATGTTGTCAATAGATATTATAATAATAGTAGCATAGAAACATACCTATGCTACTATTATTATAAGGTGTACAAGAGTTTATGAATTCTTGGATTGTTCTACTTAAATATTTTAATCATTTTCGTTTACATTAGAAGTTAAATACTTCCATAAAAGTTATAAAGTCCTAATCCTAAGGTTCTTAAAGAATTAGGGATTTGGTAATAAATCCAAAATGAGATATTATAATATTCCCCTTTATCGTCTATTGATCACTAATGGAATTTCTTTTCTTTCAACGTTTATTTACGCTGTTTGGCCCCATGTTAGTATCTCGTTAAGATTTGTAAGAATAGATGACCTTTTTGTAACCGAAAGTGTTTAGAGATTAGACAAGAAGTAAATTAAACCCATACCACAATATTTTATTTATTTTTTCCAGGGTCCTGGAGTTTGGAAGGTCCAATTCATAGAGAAATGCGACCAACACCACCATAAGTTCATATTCGACATAAAACAGAAGAAAATCAATAGAACCCACGACGGATTCTATGGGGACCTTAAACTAGACGAGACTTTCGACGATACTTTTGGGGTAGGTTCAATTATTTCTTTGTATCAGACTTCAAAGAAAGATGGAGGTTTCTCAGTGTGACCTGTATGTAACTATGTATGTGCGCGATTATCCTGCTGGCTATTGGCTGAACCGATCTTGATGTTCTTTTCAGAAAAGTGCTTTTACAGTTTTAAATTTAAAAAAGGTAAAACGATGTTAGAAACATAGATCAAAAGTAATAAAGCAGTCAATCCAATGAATATGCGATCTGCTTTTTACATTTCATTATTGCCAACAGGTTACCATCAGGTGACCTGTTGGTAGGATATTTATAAAATACTAGCTTTTACCCGCGGCTTTGCTCGCGTCACAAAAGGATAAAAAGCCAATGTGACTTTTACCAATACATACAGCGCCATCTATACCAATACTTTTGTTTTCCCTCAAGAATATCAAATTTTTCCGGGATAAAAAGTACCCTATTATTTAATCCGGACTTCTAACTATACATCTGCAAAAATTTAAAGCAATCGGTTTAGTAGTTATGGCGTGAGAGCGGAACAAACAAACAAATTCACTTTCCGATTTATCTATACTAATATTATAAAGAGGAAAGATTTGTATTTTTGTATTTTTGTATGTTTGTAATGAATAAACTCAAAAACTACTGAACCGATTGCATTAATTTTTTCACCATTAGAAAGCTGCATTATTCAGAAGTAACATAGGCTATATAATATCACGCTAGGTCCTATAGTTGTGGAGCAGTAACCAAAAATGTTTTAAAAACGGGGGAAAAGTATCGTTTCTGAGGCCTTCCGTGGCGTGCGCTGAGCATATTAGTTAAAGTTATACAAAAATGGTCTATAGATGAATTGTTCATCTTAACATTATTTTTAAAAAAGTCCGCGAGAGCATATGTCTACCTTTTATAGTTTACCTATAACAATCGTTTTAATGAATGGTTCAATCCTTATAAAAGTTTGCTCTAGATAACTTTTGAATTGTTCAATCGGTTACCTTAAGACTATTAATTCATCCAAAAGATACCTATTAGGTAAGTACTTACCTACTATTTCAAAAATAATAAACTGAGAATAAATATAAATAAAACGTAAAACTATGTAAAAAATTGTAAGTCCCCCCGTACGAAGCCAGGACGGGCCGCTAGTAATATTATATTAGTAAGGATTCATTTCATTCATTTCCTATCCAGATCCGTGTAGATATATGCAAGCACGTAGACGGCGGGTGTAAGCAGTACCAGGTGTTGTCAGACGATTGCTTCATCAACTTCGTCAACAAATACGCCGAGGAAAACGCTAAGGTCGCCTTAACGTTCGCTGGTGTCTATCCTCCCGAGTTTCCAATACAATCGGTAAGATGTCGTTTATATCGATTAGAATTAAGTGAATCTCACCTAGGCTGATAGATTTTGTTTTTGTTACGGGATAAGTCGGTAAACGATCAGATGGGTCAACTGATGGTAAGCAATCGGCGCCACCTATGGACTCCTGAAGGGCCAGAAGGGTTAAAGTGCGTCACCGACATTTTGGGGATTAGGAATTTGAGTATTGTTGGTTATTGGGAGATTAGGGAGATGGGGAGAGAGGTAATTGTGCCTTTGGTAACCTCAGTATCGCGACAAAACACAACGCGACCGTTGTTTCACGTCGGCTTTCTGTAAGGCCGTGGTATCACTCCGCCCAATGGTGATAATGTGTTATTTTTATTAAACAGAATGATTACGAGATAAAGGACTTCGTATTCGACTACACGGAGCTTCCAAGCGACGGTTGGTACGGCTACTTCTGTGCCAAGGCCTTCGTGCTGAAGGGATCCGAAGAAGTCGGCTGCGTGGAGGTCCACGTTGAGTTTATGAAAATAGAAGAAGATGAGGATGAATAGACAATATTAGCTGTATATTTTTAATCGTAATTATTATAGGCTTGACAAAATTTTTGGTTTTGCGGTACATAAAATTGTTTGAAAATAAATTTTCGGAGAATGTACGTAATTAGATAAATACAGAATTATAAAAAATATGTTTGTAATAAACATTAATGAGTAGACAAATTACAAGTACAAGTCAAAAATGGAAATAAATACTGTATGATCAATAAAACTGTATTTAATAATTGGATCAATATAAAAATTAAATAGTTAATGAGGATTTTTTTACCTACACCATGAATTTAAAAGAAAAAAAAATATTTTTACATCAGGTAGGTATGTAAAAATGTGAATCACAATACAAGGTCTCAAGTTCGATCCGATTTGGAAGCTTAAATGTGTGTGAAACATTCATAGAATTATTAAAATGATCTGATGAATGATGATAAAAAATTATGCTCGTCGAGGGACAGGCGAGCAGCAGCAGCCCTTAATGTCTAATCAGTGAACACACTGCGAGCCACTAACCGCCTATCATGCTTGAATATAAAGGCCCTGAAATGGGAGAAACCTACACAACCCTTTAATAGGCACAATCATATCGGGGAAATCGTCCAATTGATGCTCCCGCCTGGGTGAGGCGGGATGGAGACTCTTGCTGACTAAAAACCACCCAGGTCCTTCTCCTGCACGTCGAGCCGGAGGCCCGGTTACCCGTTAGGTTCTCCGCGACTTTTTTATGGAATAGGAGGCAAACGAGCAGACGGATCACCTGATGGTAAGCGATCAGCGCCGCCCATGGACACCCGCTACACCAAAGGAGAGAAAAAATTGTACATTTGTATATTCCCAAAACTTAGACACATGTTTAAAATCTATAGAAAAACATTGCAAAACGGTTTTGAGAAAACAATACCTAAAATAAGTTATTTGCACCGATGTGCTAAACACTCTAGGAAGCACTAGCAAGTTAGCTACTAGTCTAACGAATGGTTCAAAAGTATGATTTATAAATTATTTAATTTATCAATAGCGTGAACAGAACAAAACATCAATCGTACTGTGTAATCAAAGGTTAAACGTCGACTAATGTTATTAATTCAGTTAGAGATACCCATCAAAATATGCGTGGAACATGTAAAGGGTTTCTGTATAAATGTATTTAAAGGCGAGCATATACTTCACTCGGGAGTTACAGGCGATGATCATGTTCAAGTTCATATTAGTTCTAACAGTGTGTGTGCCATTCGTGATTAGTATCTTACCTGGTCTTATGCTTGTAAGTTTTTTTAAATATATTTAGTACTAGCTTCTGCCTGCGACTTCGCTCGCGTTGCCGTTGGATAAAAAGTATCTATCCCTATTAGATGGGACTCATAATATTAATAGTGAAAAGTGAATGTTACATTGAGCAGTGGTATAATCTGCCTACCGCTTCGGGGATAAAAGGTGTGATGTTATGTTATGTTTCAAATTTCATTTCGATCCCTTCAACAGTTTTGACGTGTTTGAGTAAAAAAACATGCGCACAAAGAAGAAAGGCACTCTCAGTATCGCTCTATTTGAGAAAGGAGCATAAACTAAATTATATGCATTTTATAGATCGCATAGAGTAGTTGATTTTCCTGATTAAAGTTTTTTTTATTTGATGGGAATAGAGAAAAGACATAAAAATAAATATTTTGTTAAATCAGAAGTAAAAGTAGCAATAACTAAACGGACAACAGCCGCGTTGAAGATTAATCATTGCCATTTTTAGTAGAATAATATTTATTAGTAGAATACGAATATTGGCGGGATGGCTAAAAACTAACAATCGTTTTATAATATATTTGACTGCACGGTTGGTGCGGTGGCTGGGCAACTGGCTGCCGTGCAACGTGTCGCGGGTTCGATTCCCGCACGGGACAACACTTTGTGTGATCCACAAAGTGTTGTTTCGGGTCTGGGTGTCATTGTGTATGTGAACTTGTACGTTTGTAAACGCACCCACGACACAGGAGAAAATCATAGTGTGGGGCAACGTTTAAAAAAAAAATAACATACTGAACACATTTTCTTTTATAGTAATAGATATTGATGCAATTGCAATATTCCAATCTTAGCAAAAACTATATTCTTAAAAAGTACGACATAATTGTTAGTTTTTACAGTTTATACCTGGCAACATTATATGTACATTTCGCATTTATACTGCTGTCATCCTTTGATCTGTCACTGCTGTCACATTGACACTACACAGTCGTCACGCGTGTCCTTGTGATTCGTTTGGTGCCTGTTATTATTTACATCTTGTACGTTACCTACTCTACACGTTACATATCTATTTTTCGCCGCAAAGGAAAAGCTTTAGATTAATAGATACTACTTATTACATGTAAATATGTGCATTAGGTATATTCTAAATGAATTAATCTACTCAATATTAATATATAATCAAAGAAGCAATCATATCAATACACATTTCTCAACACATACCTAACCTAAAAGGTAAATCTTTAAAATTATTTCCTGTCAAAACCCCGTTACAAAAAAATATGCTACGATTACATTTTATGTTATTAGGCTTTAGATCTATCTGTTTTGGGTGTTTTCATTAATGACCGCGAAGTATAAAGGCGACACTCAAAGTACATGGGGTCTTGCCAATCTTCTTTACAAACTTTCATATTTATAATATTACTAGCCGACTCGGCGAACTTCGTACCACCCTGTAATCAAGAAATATCTCTTTTCTTCTTACTTAACAACCTTGTCCTAATAATATCAAATATAACAAAAAAATTTTATATACTAAATATAGAGTTATAGAAGGAGTAATCTATACTAATATTATAAAGCTGAAGAGTTTGTTTTATTGTTAGTTTGTTTGAACGCGCTAATCTCCGAAACTACTGGTCCGAATTGAAAAAATTCTTGGTGTGTTGGACAGTCCATTTATCGAGGAAGACTATAGGCTATAAAATATCACGCTACGATTAATAGGCGCCGAGCAGAGCGAGTGAAACCGCGTAAAAGTAGCTAGTACTACATATAGAGTTATAGAAGGAGTAAGATAGAATGAATTGTTTTTACACTTAATTTTTCATATTCTTTCTAATACCCTCCTCTGAAAGAGGTCTTTTATTTAAGAGTTGTCTAAGGGACTACACATTTGTCAAGAATAGTAGCACTCTCTTAATAAACTTGAACCCTTTTAAATTACGATATCCAACCCGCCTGTTAAGCGAGGATATTACTGCAAAACCTCTTATGTACCTCTAGAGGAGGTATTATTTAAGAAGAATGCACAGTCATACATTGGTCATATCCCGCATCGGAACAATTCTTTGAGTGTGATCTACAGTTTGTTGTATCCGGGTCTGGGTGTCATCTGTATGTGAACTTGAATGTTTGTAAACGCACCCACTACACAGGAGAAAATCCTAGTGTGGGGCAACGTATTTACAAAAAATCTTATGACCTTGTGATATGTCTCTTTTAATTTTCAAACTTCACAAGTCACGTAGAATCCTTGGTGCTAATATTGTTTTAATATTCCAGGGTCCAGGACGATGGCTAGTCCTGAACATTATGCCCTGCGACAATCCAGAACAGTACGACGTATTGTTCGACATCAGTCGGAAGAAAATCAACCGTACACATGATTGTTTCGACCTCGACATAAACTTGGATAGAGTCTTCAATCATAGCTATGGTGTTAGTACCATTTTTTTATTTTATTTATATTTTTAGGATTTTGTTTGACGCATGGCGTAAGTGAGTCCCATTTCTTGTAAATAAAGAAGGAGCAAAAGTTTATACTAACTATTGGGAACAGTAAAGTGCGGGTCGGTCGACATAGTAAGCGGTAACCGCTTATTGTCTACATCAACGACAGATTATGGCGGTGGAAAGTCGTCGTGAACTGAGGCTTTATAACGCTAATCTAATGGATCCATTATAAATAACAAATCTAGCGAAAAATTGGAATGAAAAGCGAAAAGACAGTCATTAATCAAAGTCTTTACAAAAAGAGTAAGCGCCATTTTTATGTTACAGCTCGTAATAGACGTTTTTCAAGAAGTAGACGGTGGCTTCAAGTACTATCAGACTATATCTGATGACAGCGCCTGCGCATTCCTGATGAGGCAGGCAGAGGAGAATGTCAAGAAGCTACTCACTTTGGCGAATGTCGATCCTCCTGACTGTCCTATAAGAGAGGTACCTTAATTTTCGATGTGAAGTATCTGGATAACCGAGCTTAGCTCGGTATCTTTAGGTCATCATTTTATTAGAATAGAAAAGATAAAAATCGAAAAAAATAGAACATAAAAGATAAAAATTGAAAAAAAAATAGAACACAAAAGATAAAATAGGAAACAGAAAAAATAAAACAAACAGGTATTGGATTAAATATGTTCTCACATAGTACATTAAATTACTTTCTGAAGTTGACTTTTTCTAAATATTTTTAAAAACATTTAATTTAACCGCTAAGTTGCACTCTCAACCTTAATTAAGATTGCTAGTTAGAAGTTACAGTGGCTGGATGTAGGCTATTTTTTTTATATAAACACGTTGTCACCACTCTAGGATTTTGTCCTGTGTCGTGGGTGCGATTACAAACACACACTTTCACGTACACATGATACCCAGACCCGAAACAACAATTTGTGGATCTCACAAAGAGTTCGTGCGGAAATTTAACCCGCTACACGTAACCAGTTCCTCAGCCACCGCGCCAACTGCTCAATATGGCTCGAAGAGCAGAAGTACGAACGGGGTAGTTTCTAGTCAGTAATACTCGGGCCACACTAACGTCAACATCAATGCCGATTATCGCGATGTTTACTACGATAATTATTGCGATAATTTTAACGCGATAAAGTGGGTGGCTACACTTGACATTTCATCGTGAATGCCCATCATGCCAAACGGCAATGTGAATGCCGTTGACAAATTATCGCGTTGACTCGTGGCTACACCTACGGTGAACGCGATACGCAATGGCATTTCTCGTTTGAGTGGCCCGGGCATAAGAGTCTGACACTCCCTCCCGCCCAACACTAGGCAGGAGAAGTCATTGGATGACATATATCCGTCAAAACAAAAAAAAATATGCTTGACTTACTTAACTTCTACATTTTCAGGGTTTACTCTCCATCAAGAACTACATATTTGATTATACAGAGCTTCCAAGGATGGGTGTCTACGGAACATATGAGGCTAACGCATACTGCGTGTTCCAAGATATTAGAATCGGTTGCGCTAAAGTCATTCTCAACTTTGACGAACGAAATGATGATGGAGACGATGATGATGACGACGACGATGATGATGACGATGATGATGATCACCGTATCTTTAAAATTTGAAAGAAAAGCGTTTATTTCTTTTCGATTTGTGTATACATGTAATAGCGACAAACTGATTTGTACTCTATGTGTAGACAATAAGCACTTGATTAGGTTTTTGTGGCAATTGACAGCATTAACGAGGCTCGAGGTCCTACGAAATGTTGTCAATTCTTTATCTGTGGTGCAAAATGTTTTTACTATGAAAACTGTACTATATAATAATGTATTGAGTTCAATAATTTCACCGAGTATTATTCAATAAATATCACGCAATCAACTATGTTTGTTTTCTTACATTAATGTACAAAGAATATTAAACTGTCAAACACCAAGCGGTCACCGGTGACCGGAACCTATTGTTCTATAATTGTGTCTACAAAACCGGTACTCGACGAGTTAAAACGAGGGAATCATGAAAGTCGTATAATGACGGTAGAATGCGCTTGGTCTTCGGGATCTACCGAGATTGGGCAGCAGCGCTCTCTGATAAACTTAAACTTTTAAAACTGCTATATCTTATCTACTTTATAGGTATATGTGTAGGCAGAGGTACACATTACGCTACTTAATGCACAATATAACACCAACTTTTCACTATTTATGTAATGGGTGAGCCTATTGCCATATTCCGGGCACAATCCCAGGCTCTGTACTAACACTGAGATTTTTTTTAAAACCCAGTAATATTTTGCCCGACCCGGGAATCAAACCCGAGATCCCTTGCCAGGCAGTCGCACTTGAGACCAATCGGCCATCGAGGCAGTCGAAGTCAATAAAGTTGAAAATCGAATAAACAAATTTGACAGAAAGGAGTAGGTAGATTGGTTTGCTGGCCACTGTACCGATGAGTACCTCTGAGGAAAAACAGCGTGCGATATTACGTGAATAACAACAAGTTATCAAACATCAAGATAATCTAGAATATTTTAAACACACAACTATTGCATATTGTTTACATCGTTTTCCGAGATATCATCAATATGGTCGCTTCACATGTAAAGTAGTGAGTATTTAAGGCTAAACAACAACAATGTCGCTTTAATCTGATCTAAACAACATGTTGTTGATATTGTATTCCGTGTTTACTTTCGGTATTTTGTTTACGACATGTTCTGGAGATGTTGAGTTGTTGGTAAGTGCCTAATTTTATTTTATTTTACTTGTTTCTATAGTTTGAAAATCCTCCAGGATTTTTTCAGGGTATCTGCTTAGATGGGCCATATGTTTGTAATGTCGGTTTACTAGTATAAAAAAGTATTATTCCTAAACTATGTGTAGTGCAATTGTAAAATTATTATTTACTAGCTTTTACCCGCAGCTTCGCTCGCGTCACAAAAGGATAAAAAGCCAATGTGGCATATACTAATACACACAGCGCCATCTATACCAATACTTTTGTTTTCCCTCGGGAATATCAATTTTTTCCCAGATAACAGTACCCTATTATTTAATCCGGACTTCTAACTATACATCTGCAAAAATTCAAAGCAATCGGTTTGTTAGTTACGGCGTGAAAACGGAACAAACCAACAAACTCACTTTCCAATTTATAATATTAGTAAGGATTATCGCGGTAATGGGACTAGCCCGCCACAACCTCCCGAAACCGCTGCAACTCCTGTAAGCCAGGATCTATAGTAGATACAACCATGAAAACACCGGAACACTGAAGTAGCGCACGTTCCAGGGACCTGAATAATTGTCTTGGATCTCGCAACGAAATAAATCCGACGATATCATCGCGTTAATGCACTGATTTAGTTTAGAAAATATCATTTTAACAAGGCTCTGTCTGTAAGTTTCCTTCGCTAGTCGTCACTGGTTTCCTGTACTAAGAAATGATTGCAATTATCTATCATAATAATACATGTAACTTTTTAAATAACTAGGGAAAAGGCCGTTGGCTGGTACTGACAATGATGGACTGCGAGGACGCGGACCAATACGACATCATACTGACGTCATCGCGGACCAAGATCAACAGGACTCACGACAGCTACAACTTACACATGAACCTTGATAGAGAAATCAATTCTTCGTATGGAGTAAGTACTAGTATTACTTTTATTGATTTTCTTTTTTTTTAGAAAATATCAACATTATTCTTGTTACATTATATCAGTTCTAATATTTGTAGGCAATTTAAATAGATTCAGTGCTCTATCAACGCTTTCCTTTTCTTTGTAAGTATACAATCAACGATGCAAAGCATTTTAAACGATCAAGTGGATTATTTTACGTATTTACATTAACAATGTGTTAAGATTCACTTTTCATGCTAATATTAAAACATGTTTTTTATGGTATAAGCCGGTAAACGAGCAGACGGATCACCTGATGGTAAGCAATCGGCGTCGCCCATGGACACCAGGAACACCAGAGGCGTTACAAGTGCGTTACCGGCCTTTTGGCATTAGGAATTTGAGAATTGTTTGGGATTCAGGGATTGGGGAAAGGCAGAGGGCGTAATTAGGCCTCCGGTAACCTCACTCACACGACATGAAACATGTTTCATGTCGGTATTCTGTGAGGCTGTGGTATCACTCTGGTCAAGGGGGCCCGTTGGTGCCGAAGCATGGCTCTCCCAAACTTAAGTGTATTTTATTAATTTATTTTATTTTAATTTTTAATATGTATATTTATATTATGTATGTAAATTAGTCGAAGTACTATGTATACGATTTCAGGTACAACTTATTATTTACAAGGAAATGGACGGCGGTTTCAAATATCACCAGACGATGGGGAGTGATAACTTCTGTGAGTACGTCAAAGAAAACACTGGCGAAAACTGGAGTAAGCTCCTCACCCTGGGTGGCTTTGACCCACCTGACTGTCCTATACCAACGGTGACTATACAGTACTATGCACTATTTATTACTTAAAAAATAACTAACTCCCCGATAAAAAGAAAAAGCAAAGATTTTTCAGGCGGCAAAGGAGCAAACGGATCACCTGATGGTAAGCAATCGGAGCCGCTCATAGACACCCGAAACACCCGAGGTGTTAAAAGTATGTTGCCGGTCTTTTGGGGATATATAGTGACTGGGGATGATTAAGCCTCTTACACAGTGAAACACTACTGAAGCGTTGGTTCACGCCGGATTTCTGTTTTTTTTTTTGTAAATACGTTGCCCCACTCTAGGATTTTCTCCTGTATCGTGGGTGCGTTTACAAACATACAAGTTCACACACACATGACACCCAGACCCGGAACAACAATTTGTGGATCACACAAAGTATTGTTCCGTGCGGGAATCGAACCCGCAGCGGTGGTATCGCTCTGGTCGCGTAGGCCCTTTGGTGCATAAGCCATAATAACTGTTTTACACAAATAAATACCACCAACCTCTATTTTTACTTTTTCAGGGGGAATTTAAAATCAACGAGTTTATAGTTGACTACCAGCAACTGGAAGAGACGGGTTTGTACGGCACGTTCGACGTGACACTTCACTTGCTGCACGAGGGACACAAGATCATATGTACCCGGTGGATGGTACGCTTCGAGAAGGAACGCGACGAGGATGACGACGATGACGATGATGATGATGATGATTAAAAATATATTCGTTGAAGTATTTTTGTGTATTTTTATTAATTAACTCGAGTTAACCTTTAACTACTGACGTGGGTGTCTCATAGACGGCGTGTTCACGAATATAAGAATTTTCCAAAAAAAACGTCCAAATAATAGTATTGTAGCTAAAATTGTAACATATTTTTTTAAGTTAAGCGAAATATTATATTTTAAGTTCATAGAATTTGAATCAAAAACCGCTGATTTCATTCGAAAATGTTTTTTTTACACTTCCTTAATAGAATTATATTGGACGAATCATAATACAATTAAATATTGTGCAAATCAGTAAATACAAGTAATCCATTTCGATTATTTGTTAAGGCGTTTGACGTACGTCACGTCACCGTTTATGGTATGAGTAAACCACGTTCAGGACTTGAAGGTTAACAAATGGACCAAAATGATCTGGTTTTTGTGTATTTTCTGGAAATGAGACCAGAGTTCCTTAAATTGTTACTTTTAGAAATATGACAGCCAAAAAGCACTGACATTTTTGTCTATTTAATGGTATAGGTACTAGACGAAATTGGAGAAAAATGGGAAGTAAAAACCAAACACAGAGCGAGTCAGCATTTTCTTTCTGCCTTGTGTATACTCATTGAGGCTCCCGGGAGACGATCTTGTTGTCACGAACTATTTGCGTTTTATTTCAATAAAGTTCATATTTGTTCGCTAGCTAGTTAGCTAATCAACATGAGGAGTTCGAAGTTACCTGACGACGAGCTCGAACTGGTGATGATGCAGTAGATGCTTGTTACTGGGCAGCCTGGCGGCCAGGTCCCGCACGAGCGCGGCGCGCGCGCCCGCGGCCCGCAGCGCGCGGACGACGCCCGGCAGAGACTTGCGCGCGTCCGCGTAGCGACACTCGAATATTGCGGCTATACACGACCGTAACACCTAGGAATAAACGTAGCCAGGTTTATATATTGGTTTATTCTAATAGGTGTTTTAGTCTCTGCCTACCCTATGGGAGACAAGCGTGAAGTTATGTATGTCTAAGTAGTATCTTGGACCTTCTTCAGAGTAGATCTCATTTAATGATTTTTCCCTTTAAAACAAGGTCATGTACAATACAACTAGTAAATGTAACATTATTTACCTAAAAACATAATATTATGTTAGTATGTTATCTCAGAAGACAATTGCTATCCTCTATTTAATGATATACAATATAAATAATATTACCTCGAGTCTCCTAGCAGAGTTGGTGAGCAGTAGATGTCCATAGTCTGCGGCCCCAGTAGGGGGCGCGCCCGGAGCTACGATACGGGACTGGACGGGCCGGAGAGCTGACAGTCTGTAATCACAAACAGATATTACATTATTTCACTAATTAACCTTGTCTTATGCTACATACTTGTAGAGCGTTAAGCTTATGATGCAGATACTTACATATTTGATAAAACCTTTATTATTTCAGACTCTTTTAGTGTTGCTCGCATACCATCACGTGATCCTCGTGCTCGATTGTACACGAAACTTATACAATTTTTTTTTATCACATAAAGTATATATTTAATTATTTATATCGTATGTATGTATGTATGTAGGCATATTGTACTAATGTGTAGGTATATAATTATAATTCTATTTATGTATTTATATCTCTGAAATATATTACTTTATCTTTCTTTGTTAAATAAAATGATTGCTTGTCTTTTGTACCTATTATTTACTCTTCTCTGCATCACCCAAAGATCAGACTGGTAGAAAATGCCAGCGGCATTAAGTCCACCTATTTGTACATTTTGTGCATGAAGCATATTCAATAAATAAAGCTGAACAGCTGGTTTGTTTGAACGCACTAATCTCAGGAAATACTAGTCCGATTTGAAAAATATTGTTTGCGTTAGATAGCCCATATATCGAGGAACGCTATTGGCTATAAAACATCACGCTACAATCTATAGGCACCGAGCAGGGCGGGTAAAACCGCGCAAAAGTACCTAGTTTATAAATATACGAAATGACGTACTTGGGATTGGCAGCACTCCTCTGCGCGACCTCCCTCATGACATCCCTGACCCGCGCCGCGTCCAGTGCGGGCAGTGGGGGCTGGTGGATGCGGGACGACGCGCCCTCTGGGGGACGGAGGATGCGCTGCTGGAACGCCTGGAAACCAATCAAAGCATTTATTATATACCATCCATAAGACGGAATTCGGCACTAAGTTACAAAGTTTGTTTACTTAAACGCGCTAATCTTGGGAACTATTGTTACGAATATAATAATAATTTTTGTGTTATATAGTTTATTATATTTGATAGTTATAACATCACTTATGATCAATGCGAGCTAAGCATTATATTTTGCAAATATGGGTAACAATTACAGGTGACATAAAAATACAGGTTCAGCCATATTTTACCATTTAAGCATGCAAATGAAATACATAGTAAAATGCACTGGATAATGTTTTACAAATGACGACAAACAACCTAATAAAAAAATAACAAACAACAAAAAAGAAGACTATAAATTAGGAACACAGTTTTCAATTCAAGTACTTACAAAAAAAAATCATTCTCATTTAGATACTCAGTCAAACTATAATATGCTTTAGCCACTAAAAAGCCTCGGAATCTTTTTTTAAATAAAGATAGCGGAAGCTCCTTCCAACTCTTAGGTATCCTATTATAAATAACTGGAGCCAAGCAGTAGACACTCTTGCGCATAAGTGCTGTCTTAGCTGGCTCTTTACATAGCAAACTATTATCGCGTCTGTTGCGGGGATTATTCTTTTACAAAAATCACTATTATCATGAAGGCACACAGCAACTAACCTGAGGATTCGGATTTTCATTGAGATGTAACTGCATGGCCAAGTCCTGTATGTGTTGCAACTCCAGCTCAGGGTTCAGAGATTCTAATCGAACTTGTTCTGGAAGATTTCTGTAAAAAATAAACGAAGTTTCATAGTTTTTCAATACACATTAAGTCGTCCACTATTGTACAATTTTAAGCTATCATTCAATTTAAGTGTGGGTGAGCCGTGCGTCAGCGGTCCGGCTCAACCGGAGTGATATACCACGGCCTCACAGAAAACCGACGTGAAACAACCAAAGCATTGTGTTTCGTCGGGTGAGTAGACCAACTGGAAGTTCAATCCTACCCATAACCAATCCCCAAATCCTTAACCGTCTCTTTTGGGGTTTGCAAGTGGATTGGAATGATGTGAGTGCCAATGGGCTGAACCGATTGCTTATCATCAGGTGATCCGTCTGCCCATTTATCGACCGTATCCCATAAAAAAACATTCATTCTTTTATTGAATTTGTCTTTTTATTCGCATTATCTGTTCGATCCCCAAGCGGTGACAGTTCTGCACTAACTCCATTATAGACCTTATTTCCGGTGAGAGACAGCAAGAGACTACTTTTATTTTATTTTATTTTTACATTTAGAAAACTTACAGCTAGAATTGACAATTATATACAACTATGATTAAAGTATGGCCAATTACAAGTTTTCGCATATATTTGCTAAGTATTTATAAAAAAAAAAATATCGTGGTCTACCGACAGTAGTTAGTAAATTACAACCTTCAGCCACTCACATTTTTTCCACTCAATATGTCAGTATAAGCAATAAGGAAAGAAAAATAATAATAAAAAGCGGTAACAACTACATTGATGACAATATGAACCAAGATAAAAAAAACAACAAATAAAAGAAACATTAACGAAATTTTTTTTTTTTATATATATGCTGTTAACCAAGGAAGCACAGGCAAACCAGAACCGATCCAACCGACTAGTTACGATGTGTGAAAAAGTGGTTTCACATCACCTACTTTACATCAGAACACTGGCGACTGCACCTATTGTGTCACTACGAAAACACTCGAGATAATTTCGTCCCACTGATGTTAAAGAGATCTATGTCAATCTCCCTACAAACTGCATTAAGCGTGTGACAAGCCCTAACCATAAATGAATTCTGCCGATAAATGCTCAGAGTGGCAGGAGTATGGAGAAGATCAGTGGCGTGCACACCATACATGCAAATAAGCACTGCATACCCATACCCTACAAAATTATGGTAAACCTACATAGTCAAATACATAGTGTTACTCATAAACACGACATGAATATTTACTGACATCATACAGAGATTTCGTAATTTTATTGATACTTAATTTAAAAAAACTGGTAACTAACGCCATCTATCGAAAAAATATTGAAGTACTACAACCACTTTCTACTTTTTTCGATTGGAGCATTGCGCCAGTGGCGCTGCCACCTCGCTATTGTGTGATGGTGGCGGAAGCATGTACTAATGCGTAGCCGGTACAATTTGCTTGTTTTCTCGTGCTGATGTTGGATTTTTTTTTTGTTAGGTTGGTAATTTCTATACAACTGCAAAAGCACTGCTTCTTCGTTATCCGACTAATTTAAGAAGTCAACAAAACGTAGCGTTTGTTGATTGAAAATAGATATATTAATTTTGGTCAACTTATTGTTTACGTTTTTTTGGCCATTTTGTTTTGGTTATGTTTTTATGTGCAAGTGAATAAATTGTAATGTAATGAATTAAAATTTAAATGAACTGTTAATTTACCGAAAATTATGTAAAATTATAGCTGTGAGCTCTGTGCTGGTGATTTGTGTTGTTCAATAAATTCAATATGAGTGCGTTGTCCTTATTGTCGTTCGAAGAAGAAACGAAAATATTTCCAAAGGCGATTTTGCGTGTGTCGTATGTCCGGGCTAGGCGTAACTCAAAAAAGGTAATATTACGATTTGCGATTATAGGTATAGTTTGTTAGCACTGGTTGGGTACCAATTTCATTGTTGTTTTTTAAAATCCAGTCATCTTGATCTCATTTTGTACGATTTTTCTATGCATTTAACTGTCAGTTTATACTGGTGTCGCATAGCTTGATGTGTAACCATGTGTACTTCGCCGCTCCAAAGTAGGTACCTAGTTAATAGATTTGTAAAATAGATACCTAGGTATCTATGTTGATCAACTTTATACACGGATAGTTTGAAAATAATTATGTACCTAATTTGTTTATACAAATTAATAAAATACTTACTAAACCTAATTACCTACTCAAAATTATGATGTTTCGGGAGTTTTATTTTCCGAGAATAATGTAATTTTTTTTTTAACTATTTGATACCTTCTGCCTACCCTAATTCAAATCTCTATGCACGCCCCTGGAGAAGATTATGCCTTCTCAACAATGCAGAAGGTACGCGCCGCAAGGTACGGTAAGGTTTTGTATGAACAAATTTTAGGTACGATATATTAACGTATTTTCATCTACTTTATGAAAATAAGTCGGGTTTTCGTTCCTGACGCTATAACTCCAGAACGCACGAACCGATTTCCACGGTTTTGGAAATTCGTTTGAAAGGTCTCGGGCTCCGTGAGGTTTATAGCAAAGAATGTTACATAAAACGAAGCCATCTGGTGGCGAAACGGAGTTCGCCGGGTTTGCTAGTTTATAATATAAGTAATATACTTACTGTACAAGCTCATCCCATATATCGGTGGCTCTCCAAGGCGGACCTCGTTCAGCCACCAGACCGTTGAAGAACATGGAGTCCAGCAGTCGCACTGCGAACTGACATTGCGACAGACCGCGGGCGCCCAGGAAACCCATCTTGTGGAACGTTAGGACGGGAGACGGGTGGATGCGGATTATTGTTAAGCAATGTCTGGAATAAACACAGAAAATTAGTTAAAAGTTTAAAAAATACAAGATAGAAAACACGTGAATATATTATTAATTTCTCTGTAATAACAAGATGCTTTTACATTATGGGTATGTTTCATTATTCATACAAGTAAGCAGAGATCTAATTTTCTAAGCATACATTTATGTTGATAAAATAGGAACTTAATACCACACAGTTCTCATGCTTAATGGCCTTTTAAGAAATACACTATTAGATACCATCAGAAGAAGTTCAATGGATTTTCGACTTTATTACAAAACTATTAAGCACACAATCTATTGACGTAGTAGCGTCACTGTATAGTTAAGGGTAGCTTGATTAATACTTCTCAATCAAACTAACGTACCTATATCCCTGCAGCAGTTTCGCCAAGGTCCTCATGAATACAGCCCTGATCTCCTTATCCAGCATATGTGGTGGGGACGAGGCTGGTGGTGGTGGGGCGAAGGCCGAGTCTGCGGACCGAAGCTCCGGCTGTAACACCAGCGCTAGGGCTTCCTGCAGTGACGAGAGCAGCTTGCCTTCTGGACGGGGAATGTTCACACCAGCCGGTATGTGGAGAGAGCCTACGTCTAAATCTGCTACTATAACGTCCAACTGGAATTTGAGAAAATGGCTATTTTATTACATGATTGCCTTGAATTTGTGTGCACAAATTTTCTAAACCTGAGTAAAATATTGTCTGATTTTGTCTTATTTCGGATGCCTGCATGATTGGATTATCAAATATACAGACGTGTTTTAATTTAAAAATCATACAATACGTTGTAAAGATGGTCTGGTCTGGTCACACAGACATTCAGCGATCTCTCTTAAGAAAAAAATACTTATAAGAAGAATATACGGATTGCACTCTTTTTTTCTGTACAAAAAAAAACTTACCAATTCCGAGACCTCCTCTTTTAAACTGGAATGGACTCCGATAAGAAACGGCGTCGGTGTGGCGAGTACTTCAGCTAGACCGGCTGGCAGCAGAGGTATGTAGACATGGGCGTATCTGAATGGGAACATCAACGCCGCCAGAGCTCTGCAAGCTGCCGCCAGTCGAGCTGCTGCCAAGGAGACCAGGAGGACTTTGTGCTCACTCATCACTGCACACCATAGTGTTACCGAGTTGTGTATACCTGGAATATTAAAGTGTGGATGTGAGGTTAACGCTGTTTGGCGGATTGTTTGAAATTGTTTTTAGTTATATCTGTGAAAGAGAGTCTTAATCCACGTGTTAAGTTATTAAACAACTACACGCACTTTTCAATCAAAAAGCCTAAACAAAAGTCTTGTTCTTAATACTCATCTTTTGATTTTCGAGATAAATTCAAAATCATACTAAAGTGCCCCCTACTGATTTTTATAGAGTACTTTTAACTAGCTGTTTCCATAGGTAATAGGTATGTTACATTTCTCCTACACATGTACTAATCAAAACTATCTTTTAACTACGTTAAGAAACCTAGTATCTTTAAAGTACTATAGACGCTACTTACCAAGCAACCTCAACAGCATATAAACAGCGGTGTGTGTAACTGGCATGGGCGGCGCGGCAGGAGGTTGTAGGGCCTGGCGGTCCCCAGCTCCGATGCTGAACCGCACCTGCGGCCCGCCAGGGTCCGGCACCAACACGCCGCCCACCAAGTTACCGACCAACGTCTCTAGAGGCACGCCCAAGTTCTCCACCCATACTGTGTAGATTATACCCAGGCAGTTCTGGAAAGTACAAATGTATAGGTCTAAATCGTGATACGTGGATGTTACATACTATAACGTGTACGTCTGCTTACTTACCCTTTGCAGAATAAAACACTAAATGGGTAAAAGCTTTTAATGAAAAATGCATAGCAAGCCACTCAGCGTGAAATATTACCTTTTAGCAGAACATCGAAGGATTCGAGAGAAACTTAGTTATGAAAAAGGCTTCGCAGATTCTGTCAATCAATTTTATGTGAAAGTATCTTCGCTTTACGAACTTATGAGTCATCATCACGTTGCCCCACACTACGATTTTCTCCTGTATCATTTGTACATACGTTTACAAACATACAAGATCACGTACACATGACACCCAGACCCGAAACAACAATTTGTGTATCTCACAAAGAGTTGCTCCGTGCGGGAACCCGCTACCCGTTGCGCAGCAGCCGGTTGCCCAGCCACCGCACCAACAGTGCAGGAAACCGACAACTCAATAAGAAGAATAATCTGTTTGACCCACAAATTGCTTTTACCCCTTGCATTGGAAGTACATGTTACCTTTTAAGTATGATGAAGTTTTATTGTGGCATATCGACGCAAAAAGCAGACGGATCGCCTGAATCAAGAAGTTTATGCTTACCCTGAAGGTATCGATGTAGTCCTGCCTCGATACGATGACGAGGCATTTGGGAGCGTACATGATGCTGTGGTGGGTGATATTCGGAACTGGACGCGTCGATTCTAATGATTCTTCGTCCTGGAAACAAACAGAAGGTACCATTTAAAAAAGCCTAAAGAATTCTCCTCAATGAACTTCGAGAAATGTGTGCCATGATGAGTAATATACAAGTTCTTGAAGAATCTGGTGGTAAGCTGTGATGCGGCCTACGATGGAGCACGTCGTCAATTATTTCGACTGAATAGACATAAGCAGTTCTGACCCTTTTTTAAATAAGAGAATAAACAATGTCCTTTACTAAACAGAACTTCTTCTTGAAAAAAAGACGGTTATATCGCCAAAATTCTGAGTTTCAGTTAAAATTGCCACCAATTGTGTGCCAATACTAATACAATAACAATATAAAGAAACATAGAAGCTAGACTATCCAGGATATGCAGAAAAAATACCTCCCAAAATACATGACGTATCTACAACTGCCTTATATCCATCACGGGACAAAATTGTCGCTAAGATGACATGCTATTACAGTCTAAAATGAGATTTTTTCGGCGCCCCACAAAGCCCCCCTCGAATCACGGTAGGGTGGCAGTAGACAGAATTTAATTTTACTGTATCATAGCCGTAGCTCGAATGTCATAAACAAGGAATATCGAACAAACATTCATGTTTTATTTAGTTAGTAGCTTGGAAATAGGTAATATACCTCTAATACTAATGGTTATGTTGATTGATGAAATAATTGACAGAAATGGGTTGCTCGCGCATGTACGCGTATACCAAAGCTAAGTACGAGAAGTAAGTATTATAAAAAAGTGTCGACTGGCGACTACCGCGCAAGGGGTCTCGGGTTCGATCCCCGGGTCGGGCAAAGTATTACTGGGTTTTAAAAAAAATCTCAGTAGTAGCACGGAGTCTGAAATTGTGCCCGGTAAATGGCAATAGGCTCACCCTCTATTACATGGGACTCATAACACAAATAGTGAAAAGTGGGTGTTACATTGTACAGTGGGATTAAGTGCCGTATGTACACCTCTGCCTACCACTTCGGGGATAAAAGGTATGATGTTGTGTTACAAAAACAGTGTTCATTTTCACTTTTAAAGCTAAAAACTTGGAGAAAATTAGACAAACAACCCGTTATTTACATGCTACACATCGTTAGAGAGATGATCCTTCCACGAGAAGGATTAACAGCTAATTCAACAATGACAGTATCACAAACCCGTATCTTAATTGCTATGCAAAATATTCACACATGAAGGTCGGCTGACTCGAGAGCTTATCGATAACACTCGAGTACAATCGAGAATCGATTATTCAACGGTAATCGGTTATCGGCTCATAGCGACAGCAGCGTGAACCGTTCGTACTGGCAATAACGAATGCATTTATTGTATGGTAGGTACTTTGAAAGCCTACTATTTGGAGAATTAATGATATACGGAATCATTACTATTAATTTTATTGTGTTCTTGTTATTTGTTTGCGTAGAAATTGTTATTCTATGAGTAATACAGCCCATTAGGTTATTCACGGAAGATAGGTAATAAATGTCCAACTCATAAGGTATGTCTGTCTCGCGCGCGCCTCAAAGAGCCATCAGACCACCACGGATGGAGTCCAATAGGGCTGATGCAGAGCCGCGTAGAACCTAAGGGGTTACCGGGGGGCTCCGATTCGAAGTGCAGGAGTAGGAACGGGGTGGTTTTTAGCCAGTAACAGTCTGATACTCCCTCCTGCCTCACCCAGGCGGGAGAAGTAATTCGATGATTTTCCCCCCTTAAAAAAAGGTACTCTGTCTACGGCCTATTTAGGAACAGGTTGAACACTAAAAATATCGATATTTACATTAGTCTCTAGGTCATATGAACATAATATGATATTTTTACTATGACTAATATAGCAGGTATTAAAATAAACGTAAGTAAAGTGGCACTAGTAAATTATTATTGACGTCATTTTTCTATCACCCTTTGTTTACCATTTCTAAAGGAATGTTTTACAATAATCGTATGTAAAGAACAATTAAACATCATAACTGGAAGTGTACCTTCAACAGAACACTTCACATTCAACCCTGACTGATGACATAATTTGAGCACATCAACAGCCTATAAATGCCCACTGCTGAGCAAAGCCTCTTCTCACACAGAGACGGTTTGATCATTATTCACCACGCTTGCTCAATGCAGGTTCGCGATTTCAAACTTATAATTGGAAATTAAAGTCCAGGTTTCCTCACCATGTTTTCCTTCACCGTTTGTCAGTGGTATCTAAATAATCTTAGAAAGTACATAATAATATATAATTTTTGTGAATTAAAAAAAATACTCGGAAGGAAACACCTTCATGCATGAGAAGACCACGACATTTTCACAATTTGAGCGCATGCTTCAATTTATTTCTGTCCTCTAAAGTTATTTGAAGTCCGCATAACATGGCTTCGTCTTCCGTTATATCCCCTATTCACCATATTATTATCATCTACAAAGACGTCCTGTGAACATAGAAGGCTCCCCCGATGACTTCCAGATAGTCTGATTGATAAATACTCTCCCATATTAATCCTAGTTAAATCAAGATGAATTCAACTACAAATTAGAGATGAATAGATTAACTTCATACAGAACATAAGTACGAATACATAGGCAGCATTTGTAGTTAGTTAATCACACGAGAGCTGTCGTTTCCGCCGGAGACGCGGAAGCGACGCAGCCGTAATATAGATGACTGATTCAGATACTACGACTTTTAGTCGTAGGAATTTGTACTGTTTACCTGTGTATGTATAAATTAATTATTGTTTTTATGTGAAGTAATTTACCATCATTACATGCCTTTGGTCATCTATTCAAAGGCCGATGGCACTATGCTATGCTGAATACAATGACTTTTCTTTTCTTTTGAGTAAAATTGTATTTAAATTTCTCTATGTACCTCTATACACAACACAATCGATACCTCTGATACGAGAATAGTATTTAGACTTGGCATTTTCCAGAAGAAGGAATAATGTATTTCCATTCCCTTCCTAAAACGCTAACAAACTGTTTTATTACCTCGTGTGTTCATGAGTTTTGAGACAAACTTTTTGCTTATAAAAATAAAATAAAAATTACTGGCTGCTGTATATTTCTTTTTCTAATTTTGAATTTGGAATGTTAACTTTTAATATCTATGATTTCGGATTATTTTATTTAAATTTTCTCGTAATGCAGGGAACAAAAGAATTACGTGCGACCGTCATTTCATTATTTAAGGTGGGAAGAAAACCTATGGACATTTTCCGAGAACTGAAAAGTTTTGGTGTGAGCCGTAACTTCGTGTATTACACTATTAAACGATACCAGGAGACAAGTTTTTTACATGATCGGCAAAGAAGTGGTCGTCCACGCTCTGTGAGGACGCCTGCGAGCGAACATTAAAATCATCCGAGAGCGACTTCGCCGAAATCCATGTCGCACTCAGTCAACAGAATACTGAAATATGATCTCAAGGTTAAGGCGTATAGCCGTAGAAAAGTACACTTTTTAAACGATCGCCTTCGTCAATTGCGACGCGAACGTTGTCCAATACTGCTTAGGAGACACGATGCGAGGAAGATACTCTTCACTGACGAGAAAATCTTTACCGTCGAAGAAAAGTTCAATCGACAAAACAATAAAGTGTATGCCAAATGTAGCAAGGATGTCCCACCTTAGCACGGAATGTCTCGCGTACTCATAATTCGGCTAGTGTCATGGTATGGTGGGGAGTTTCGTACGAAGGTGTCACTCAGCTTCATTTCTGCCAACAAGGCGTCAAGGTGAAAGCCAAAAATTATCAAAGTGACATTCTAGAGACTGTTGTGAAACCCCTGTCTAATACCCTATTCCATAACAAGTAGGTATTGGGTTTTCCAGCAAGTCTCGGCGCCATCCCATAAGGCTAAAACCACCCAAGCTTGGCAGAAGGAAAATGTGCCGGCCTTCATTGCGGCGAAGGAATGGCCCTCCTCCAGCCCCGACCTCAACCCGCTGGATTATTCTCTATGGACCGAATTAGAGCTCAGAGCCTGCCGAAAGTCCCACCCAAACTTGGAGTCACTTAAGCGAGCTCTTGTCCGAGAAGCGAAGCGAATTCCTCTGGAAAAGATTCGTGCCGCCATTGATGACTGGCCAAATCGTCTAAGGGCATGTATTAAAAACAGGGGTGGTCATTTTGAATAATAATTATATTTATTTTTTACTTACTATCTACTTAATGTTTGGTATTGTTTTTATAAATATAAGTTTATAATTTAAAAAGATATGCAACTTTTAATTTGTCTCAAAACTTATGAACACACGAGGTACATAAAATTGAACATTGACAAATGATCCATATGCAAACATTCGGTTCGTCGAGGCCCACACGTCATCAATTATTGGTAATACTAATGTACAATTATTTGAACACATGCCATCAACAAATATTAGCCACCGATCGTAAATGACGCTATTAATTCATAATAACGATAGTAAAATATGTATAAACAATGAGGAATTTATAAATCAATGTTCTGTTTATGTTAGAAAACGGGTTTAAAAAGTTCCCATTGTTAAGAAATAGTATTAGGTATATCATTAACACTTTAACAACCACGTTCAGTCATGGTTCACTGACTATGGGCACGGGAATGTAATAAAATAATTATCGTGCAATGGTCCTTCTCTACCTACGTAGGAGGATTTATCTTAATCTCCATCTATGTATGTACGTGGAAACACTCACGTGGTGCAATGTTTCCGTGTATATTGAGACCTGGCTCTTGTGATACAGGGATACCTAGTCCAAGAATAATGCCCTGAAGCGGTAATAAACGTTTTTATTATTATTTATTAAATAATCGCTGTTCATTTAAATTTAAGGTTCGGGAACACATTTATAAAAGTGGCAAACTCAAAACAGTGGTAATATGTAGTCTATGTATTGCATTTATTTATAAATGTATGTATTATATAGTAATTATATCATATTATATGTATGCATATTTGGGATATATATTTATTATATAATTCATTTTAAGTCCCTATACCCTTAGTTATGTATTATCGACTATCACAGTCATGTCTTCCCTCTTTAATATTCTATTACCTTAACTTCGTTATCTACTACTTCATACTTACTTTTTACAATTTTGCACCTACCGCTTAAACATTCTGCACCACCCAATGGTAGACTGTCAGATAATGCCTACGGCATTAAGTCCGCCAATTTCACTGTATGTGCAATAAAGTTTAATAAATAAATATATAGCAGGTAAGTTGGAGATCTCAGTTCAAAATATTGAGGTCTGGTATCAGAGAGCGTTGTTCTGTCTCACTGTCTTTGTAGGTACCAATTAATTATTTTATTTCATGGTAAAAATATTCTACTTGCAAAATTCAGAAGTTAAAGATTTTTCTTTATAGTTTGTATTTGGCAATGAACAGGACCATTTCTTTATTTTATATGGCTTTATTTTCCTTTGAATTGTGTTCTGACTTCTGACCCAGATTCGACTCCGGAACCATTGTTTATGTGAAACCAAGGAACTGTCCTATTTCAGGGGTACTGTATTTAGTGTTCCTTTCCTTTGATGAATTTCTTTTGTTAGGCATGAAGGAGAAAATTTCGAATGTCTTAAGTAAGTAATTTGTTTAAGTACATAGCCAAAGAAAATCAGTTGCTTAACGTATCCTTAAGGCTTTGACTGCCACTATTAAACTGGTGACGGCAAATCTTCCGCTAACGTCGGTCACCGAAGACCCCCATGGTGTTTAATGTGTTAAAGCATTAATATTATAATTAAATTATATAACTATAATAAGAACACGCAAATTACGACTTAGTGTAGGTAACGCTGCCCTATAGTTATGGTTAATAGCATACCACAATTACGAAGCAGAAAATGTCTCTAATATCCTTTAAAAAGAAGGTCAAAATGATCAAAATACAGAGATATGGACTAATACTAAACAGTGAAATCCATCACATTAAGATATCGAATCGCTCAAACGGTCAAACACATTTTAATTACAAATACAGTCGTGTCATGTTTCTTCAGAAAATCGGGAACACAGGTCCTTGCGTTAATAAATCGATCTTCAACTCTTTAAGCTTATAACACACAGTTCAAAATCAATCGCCTAGTCTAGCAACCTATCCGGCCAGCACAATTTTCAACTTTGTAAACTTTAAATACAGTTTGAAATGCAGTGAAGAGTTTCAATTACTTTGTGCAGTCAATTTTGAACTCTATCAATAAAAGATAAAGTTAAGATTTCGTTGTAAAGTTTACCAGTGAATGGGCTAGTCCCAGCAAGCGTTTCCTGCTATCAAAGTTTAGTTTATTTTTCTGGTTTCGCACGTAAACAGAGTTTTCTAGACAGGAACACAGTAGTATAGAATTAGTAGCAGAACAGTATAATGAAACTAAGTGGTCCTTGTTTTTATTAAACTGTATAATAACTGCCTCGTTGGCCGAGTAGTCGCAAGTGCAACTACCGGGTAAGGGGTCTCGGGTTCGATTCCCGGGTCGAGCAAAGTATTACCGGGGTTATAAATTCTCAGTAGTAGCACGGAGTTTGGAATTGTGCCTAGTATATAGTTACATAGATAGGACTCATATCATAAATAGTGAAAAGTGGGTGTTACATTGTACAGCGGCATTAAGTTCTGTAATATGCACATCTGCCTGCCCATTCGGGGATAAAAGGCGTGATGTTATGTTATATATAAAAATTTCAAGAAAAGAAGTATTTGGCCCGGCAGACAGACACTCCTATAGCACAATCTGCGAAATTCCATTGCTATTGGTCGAAAAGTGTATGTAAATGCTGATAAAGTATTTAAAAAAAAGTAAACGTATTAATGGATCAAACTGTCCAACACAGCGCGGTCACCGGTGACCGCAACCTATTGTTCTTTAATTATGCGGAGCGAGGGGGACTGGGATGCCGTCTCCTCCTTTTGCGAAGCAGGCATGCTAGCTAAGGAGGAGGCGGGACGCGTCAGGCAGCGAAGCGGTGCCTCCTCGCAACCCAGCCATCGCGAAGGACACACCGGGCGTCGGGGATCGCGGGACGATCTCCGGCCACCGAAAGCGAGGGCCTGCGGACGGCGAGCATGGGTGGCTCCCCGTCCGACCAGAAACAGATCCGAGCGTTCCGCGCGCGCCTCAAAGAGCCATCAGGCCACCACAGATGGGGCCCAATACGGCCGATGCCGATTCGGAGTGGCGGAGAACCTAACGAGTAACCGGGGCTCCGACTCGACGTGCAGGAGAAGGAACGGGGTGGTTTTTAGTCAGTAAAAGTCTGACACTCCCTCCCGCCTCACCCAGGCGGGAGCGGTCAATCGATGATTTCCCACCCTTAAAAAAAAAATTGTTCTTTAATTGTGTCTATAATGACGGTACTCAACGAGTTAATTAGTGTTTACAACTCATTATTTAAGCTTTAATGAAGTCAACTTCTAGATATGAGCAACGAGTATCATTCTCATTCATAACCCCACTAATATTATAAATGCTAAAGTTTATATGTCTGTTTGTTTGTTTCATCACTCCTTCATGTCAAAACGGCTAAAGGGATCGGGATGAAATTTGGACAACGGGTATATTATTATCTGAAATAACATAAAGGCTACTTCTTATCCGAAGGGAATGCGGGTGAAGCCGCTTACAGAAACTAGTCTTCCATACAACGGTCTACAACTAACGACACTAAAAAGTATTACTGCTTATACCTCTACTATAACCGAACCCGAAAAACCTATCACGCAATCCAACCTGCTCAACATTATGAGAACCTAGTAATGAGACTGTATAAAAAGACCGCAGAACAATAAACATTACGACTACGGTCTAGCCTAGACTAGCCTCCCATCGGGGAGTGACGACCCAATTATTTTAATACCTACATTGTGCCTGTCCCACAAATATCCAGCGGCCGTTCAATTAAATGGCGTATTTACGCTCAAACGCACATCTGTGGTAACACTGATGTACGCTTTGTAAAAAACGCCCTTATTGCGTGGGATTTAAGATCGTGAAGAGTTAGAATATAAGAATGATCTGTGATTGACCAGTGTTAGACAACAGTATCGATTGTCAAACTTCATTAGATAACAGTATCGATTGTCAAAGCATTTAAAGACGAAAGTCGTTTTGAATAGAAAATTCTGGCAAAGTTCTGGGTCAAAATCTAATTTAAAGAAGTATATGAGATCACAAACACATGTAGCGGTATAGTTTCTGCGTTCCACAGGACAGAAACGTCAGCAGTTTCTAATTTTTATATGGATGTAAAAGTTCCAAAATACGAAATCAAAGTAAATGACCTTAAATCCTTTAAACTATCATACTCCTAAATAAATCTACAAGATTAAAACGTAACGTAATATTACGTTCATAATACTTGGCTAATTATGTTCTTACAGCAGCGCGGCGCGGCATAGAGGGCCTCACCGAGATCCATTCAATTAAATCTATGGATAAAAACTAAGAGCGTATTACGACCGTCCGTAATTGGAGGCGGCATCCGCATTACCATTTGTAAATAGGAGTTTTATTAAATGATGCTGGTAATGCATCATTGGCATAATAAAGGCTTTTTTTGGGCGAACAATAGTGATCAGTCACATACCTATTGTTTTTTTTTATTTCTTTTCTTCTATTTTACCATGTTTATTTTAATCCATTTGGTAATATTTTCTATGGTATTGTGATAGCCTATAATAATATAATATTATGGTAACGATAGGAGTTATTCTGCCACTGATCAAAAAGTACTTACTAGTCAAAAAACAAATTCTTTAGACAGCTGTTCAATCAGCGTAACTTCAAAAGATGATACGCTATCATTTTTATGTAAGAAAACATTTATTTGCGAATCCCGGATGTGTCTACAATCATATTCGAATTGCATAACCATTTTTGACAATGAGTTTAACGTAATACTTCTCTTGGCCTTTCATACGTACTGACATTCTTTTTATAGCCTTAAAAAAGTTGTCAAAAAACTTTTACTCTTAACACTACTCATACAAAAGAAAGACAATTACATAAGCCCACACAGCTGTATAAGACAAGACTGTTTCCACAATAGGCAACATGACGACCTACCTTTACATACCGCATCCATCATCATAGATATGTAAGTACATCTCAGTCTGCACATTTGTCGAACAATTCCGTCTTAGGCGCAAGGTCGTTGACCTCATCTGCCGAACTACGCACATTTGTGCCACCCTCGGTACAGTAACGACGTAAGTTCTGACATGATAAATAAAAATAGCTAAGAATGATATTTATATGGTTGATGTATACTTGTAGACTTGTAGAGCAAAAATGGTATGTGCCACACTTAAATATATACAATAAATGATGATAACGACACAGTTCTGGTAATGTGTGCTTTTCTATGTGCAGGAGACTAGGGAATATATCTGGATTTGATCTAAATTCTATTATACTAAGTTTTCACCTAAGTCTGTGTCAATGGGAAGAGTAGTAATGCCTTGTTCTCACAGCTTCTCGCTTCTGTCCCAAAATCGAAGCGAATGAGAGAGTTACTAAATACTCGCTACTTGACTAAAATACTAGTATTTTAAAATACTAGCACTATGCTAGCATAGTGCGAACAAAGCATAAGCGACTGTTCTGAATACTAAGAGCTGTCACTATCAATGAAAGATGTCTTGCCCATAGCCCATAGTCTACTACTACTTTAATTTAAAGCTTTTAAGATAAATTTCTGCAACGACTGACCGTATTAAAATTAAATTCAGCAACACACAGAGAAATACTTCTTAGTCATCCCAAGAACCCTAGCTAAGCACTATAGATCTCATAATTCAAAAAACCCTACTATTACTAAAGCTCTTAAGTCTCTTTTGACTTGAAGGGCGCACAGATGCGTGGATGCGTATGTTTATCGCAATCCACCACCTTATAACACGCAAACGAGGCACATGTGTGTCTCCGCACCGGATGTGAACCAGAGAGAAATTGTTTGTGATCAAGTTACACTATGGAACACACAAACCTGCTGATATTATGTTATATAAAATTAACAAGGTATTGTTTTAATAGGCAAGTGCCTTCATTCATGACTAGCTTGACTTTAAGGGGGGAAAATTATCGACTGACTTCTCTTGCTTGGGTGAGGCGGGAGGGAGTGTCAGGCTTACTGACTAAAAACCACCCCGTTCCTACTCCTGCCCTTCGAGCCGGAGCCCCGGCAACCCGTTAAGTCTTCCGCGGCTCATCTAGATTGCCATAGGAGCTAATTTTCTAGTCACAGAGTTTATAGGTTTAAAACTACCAGTATTTAAAATTATCCTATGGACCCAGGTATGACCTAGAACTACACTGAGTGACGAACAACAGCATCTTTAAAATTTTAGATGATCTAATTACTATCTCGACGGTTAACCTCCTTCTAGGAGGCGCATAGATCAGCAATAAACTGTGATGAGCTGTTCATGATGATTCTAAATAACAATTGAAATCGATCTTCATTTCTAGACTTTGGCAAACCTACAAATGTCCATACCTAAGCAAAAATAAGCAAGTTACAATGGTTGGTCATCCTCGAAGCAATCACGTTAACCTTCCTCTAATGTAAATATTAAGTGTACCCTTATAATGTCCGAGAAGGAAATATATCTTTAAAATACCAATAATCCCTTTTTCTAAATTTTTGCATAAGTGTTAACCGTAATTCATACTTTAGCTAAGAGTTCAATAACCTTAATCTTTATTTACCTTAAGAATTAGTGGAAGGTCGCTAAGCGAAGGAAACCTTGAAAGAAATTGCATCACGTGTCTTATTTTGTAACATAAATACGTGACATTCATATTAACACTGCAGCTTTATCATTGGTCTAGGTACTTATTATAATGAAAATATTTGTCATTTTGTTACCAATATCTTCTAACCAAAGACTATTTCATCCAGTTCGTTTAATTTACCTTCTTACATCTTCGTCTTTGTCTTTCATCTTCGTTTAATTTATCAGATCTTAGGTAACTAAATTAGGAATAAACAGTTAAGATAATACTCTTCTTTTACTAGAAGATAAGCATCGTAATATCATGTGTATGGTCATAATAGAATTTGCATTAGTGTCCAGTAGATATGCCTCAACTAAGAGACCCTCCAAAACTTATCAGAAATCTTGAACTATCTCCTCCAAGAACTACTAAAGTTTCCTTAATACAAAACATTGCTGGAACACTTAACTCCTCAAACATTGCATGAACTATAATATTTACCCTCCCATCCATTAGGGAGTGAGCCCTTACTTCTGACAGATGAAGAGCAGAGCGCTTTGAACAATAACAGAAGGGGCATCAAGTGTGACGATGAGAAACATTCGTGTTATAATTTACTTTGACAACAATACAGATGAAAGTACCTATAGGAAGCAGTTTTTATAACGAAACGTGCAGCAAAAAGTTTAATTACAAATTGGTGCAAGATTCTTATCTAATGTTTTGGAGTTGTTCGCAATGGTTGAGCAAGCAACTGTTGATCCGATTTACGTTTTGTATCAGAGAAAGAAATTATAATGGGGAGATTTTATTTATTATTTCATCTTTCTGCCTCGCACAGCAGAACTGTGGAATGATCTGTCGTCGGCGGTATTTCCGAACCGATACGACCTTCAAACCTTCAAGAAAAGAGCATACTCCTTTCTAAAAGGCCGGCAATGCGCCTGTGACTCTTCTGGTGTTGCGGGTGTCCATGGGCGGCGCTGATCGCTTACCATCAGGTGATCCGTCTGCTCGCTTGCCTCCTATTCAATGAAAAAAAATCTTAAATCCCAATCACAAATCCCTAAACCCCAAAAGGCCGGCAAAGCAATTGTAAATCCCCTGGTGTTGCAAGTATCCATGGGTGGCACGAATTGCGTACCATCAGGTGACCCGTCTGCTCGTTTGCTGGCTTATAAAAAAACTGTCATTTACTTTACTCTTTACCTCAACAGATTTAGAAAAGTGCTTATAACTAGACGCAATATGTATGTGATGTTCTTGTAAGACATATCAAACAACAATCTCCTAGCCTCACTCTTACTTACGAAACTATAATAAAAGACCATTTTATCCGATTAGTAGACGTTCATACAACATTAACTTCACGATTCGCTGTCCGAATACATCGGATATGTATTTACGTCGAATATTTATGTAAATTGATGTCTGATTCGGTGGGGAGCGACGCGTATCTCCGGCCCTTGCGTGTGCAGACAGCCTATTGTCGTAGAACACGGAGTTACGGAAGACCATCCTGTCCTATTCCGAAATTAGGTATCGGACAAGTTGCTTTGTGCGGTTTGAAGGCCTATTATTCTCCAAAAGTGACCTATTTTTATTATAATGAAGGTTGTATTCTACGTCTACATTGCATTGTGTTCCAAATCTATAGAAATGGACAACTATCATCCAAACTAGTGAAAACCTAATTACAAACCAATTTAAAGACGCTTTGTTCCTTTCAGAAATCAAGAATACACTCTTAATACTCGTCAATTAAGCAGCCAGGGTTTTAATGAAAAAACAGTTAACCAAAACACAACATAATTTACATTCTCTCGTAGTCAAATAGGAATAGTTCCCTACGTGAGCTACAATTTGTCAGCTCATCACTCAAACGGATCACTTAAGGTTCGTACCATTTGGATCTCTGCCAATACTATAAAAGCCGAAAAAGGAATTACATAAACGGGTTGTTGCACTACAAAAATATTTTAGAAAATTGATTTATGTTTATCTATACCAGAAGTGTTTATATGTAGTCTGCATTTTCTTTTAGATATAGAGCTTTTTGGAGATTTATTAAGATCATCAAAGTTGATTCATGGATTGCAGTATTCTTTGTCGCTATAAAAATAGTATCTACTGTTATGCCTGTAAACCAGGATTTACAACAGTATGTCCAGAACAACACAAAAATTGGCTGACAAATATTGGCATTAAAAATAATGTAACTTAAATTCAGTACAAAGTCAACGTTGTGGCAGTGTGGTAATTCAGTATTGGTAGTAGCATTATACCATTCATGTCTTATATTAGATTACTTGATTTTTCTCCAGTTACGTGGACTAGTAACTAACCACAACATTGATTGCCATAGACAGAGCAGTAACAGTGCGGTACGAAATCCCAAATTATCTCGAAAACAACTCGAACTCCAAGCATTATCACCAAAACACAACAAATATATCGTAGCACTTGCTTCCAAACAATATCTAAAGTTGTAAACACAGGGTGCAGGTACCGCTTCCCCCTAACAAATAGTGCACGCACCTGCCTGCCTTGATTATCCCCTTCCGCCCTTTTGAGGCAGAAAGTAAAAAATTGTACTCGTAACGTCCCCTACGTGCATGCGTGCGTGACCGGTAATAAGAAACTGTGGCTCAAGTGGTGCGTTGTTGTGTCGTAGAGAAGGTGCAATAGGTTCATTCCTAACTATTATAATAATTTTTGCCATTGTTTCTAGGATATTTTATAATGTCTAGATGGCCGCTATTAAAACTTTGTCTTGTCTAATTTGATAAGTTAAGATTACAAAAAGAAAATTTTATAACATGGTTGATTGATATCGTCTCATATGATTTAAGTTTAGGTTATCTAAAAATCAAGTGAAAAGTAAGATAACGCTATGGTTTTTGGACGAAGAATTTTACAACTATCGAATTTATAGTCCGGGTTTACCTAAGTACACTTTTTAAACGATCGCCTTCGTCAATTGCGATGCGAACGTTGTCCAATACTGCTTAGGAGACACGATGCGAGGAAGATACTCTTCACCGACGAGAAAATCTTTACCGTCGAAGAAAAGTTCAATCGACAAAACAATAAAGTGTATGCCAAAAGTAGCAAGGATGTCCCACCTTCAGCACGGAATGTCTCGCGTATTCATCATACGGCTAGTGTTATGGTATGGTGGGGAGTTTCGTACGAAGGTGTCACTCCGCTTCATTTCTGCCAACAAGGCGTCAAGGTGAAAGCAAAAAATTATCAAAGTGACATTCTAGAGACTGTTGTGAAACCCCTGTCTAATACCCTATTCCATAACAAGTATTGGGTTTTCCAGCAAGACTCGGTGCCATCCCATGAGGCTAAAACCACCCAAGCTTGGCTGAAGGAAAATGTGCCGGCCTTCATTGCGGCGAACGAATGGCCCTCCTCCAGCCCCGACCTCAACCCGCTGGATTATTCTCTATGGACCGAATTAGAGCTCAGAGCCTGCCGAAAGTCCCACCCAAACTTGGAGTCACTTAAGCGAGCTCTTGTCCGAGAAGCGAAGCGAATTCCTCTGGAAAAGATTCGTGCCGCCATTGATAACTGGCCAAATCGTCTAAGGGCATGTATTAAAAACAGGGGTGGTCATTTTGAATAATAATAATTATATTTAATTTTTACTTACTATCTACTTAATGTTTGTTATTGTTTTTATAAATATAAGTTTATTATTTAAAAAGATATGCAACTTTTAATTTGTCTCAAAACTTATGAACACACGAGGTATTTTGGGGGTGATTTTATCAGAAATTCAACAACCTCAATATTACTTCTCCATCACCAAATTCTGTACAAAATTGAACTTCTGTTTATATTCTGCATATGCCGTTCAAGAAATTTTCTACTAGCGAGGTGCAACGAAATCCATTGTCGTCAGAAATGATAAGTATCAAAATGTACGATACAATTTGTTTTACTGCCTCGTTGGCCGAGTGGTCGCATGTGCGATTGCCGGGCAAGGGGTCTCGGGTTCGATTCCCGGGTCGGGCAAAATATTACTGGGTTTTTACAAAATTCTCAGTAGTAGCACGGAGTCTGGAATTGTGCCCGGTATATGGCAATAGGCTCACCCCCTATTACATGGGACTCATAACATAAATAGTGAAAAGTGGGTGTTACATTGTACAGTGGCATAATGTGCACCTCTGCCTACCCCTTCGGGGATAAAAGGCGTGATGTTATGATGATGATGACAATTTGTTGTATATGCAAATTTATGACAATGGAAAAAGCTTGCTATTTTTATTATGAAACATGTGATTTATAAGAGTGTTTCTAATAGAGTAACTATAGCATAAAATCGCTTTAGTTTAGGCTTTTTCAGAGGTTTCTATACCTTCGAGACAGAGACAGATACGTATTTTTTTTTTATTATAGCTCGCATGGGACATATTATATGAATTACTAACGACCCGCCCCGGTTTCGCACGGGTGCAATATGCATGTATTATACAAATAAACCTTTCTTAAGAATCACTCTATCTATTAAAGAAAACCACATCAAAATCCGTTGCGTAGTTTTACACAGGGACAGACAGACGGATAGCGACTTTGTTTTATAATATGTAGTAATGTTTACTGCTTTCTAACGAAGATGACGACAAAACATGACTAATTTCAAGCCACGCTAGGGACTCATAGTTAAGAGCAGCATTGCGCCATAGTATACTTTATACTATGATTACGCACTAAACAGAGGAAATGGTTTTTTTTTTAATACTTTATAGGTCGACGTTTTTACTTTATGTAACGCCCACTTTTCGTCATTGATCTTGCTACAATAACCTATTGACATATTGATATGAAACAGTAATAGGTCTACAGCATAAATACGTATGGCAGTTTTCAGCGCCTTTACCTTCATGGTCCAATAATTTTCAAGTGTTATTAATACCAGAGGAACGGTGAATGGTTTCCGCAGCGTCGTATTATTTATAGGTCATTTTTATGATCAGGGGCGGTCGGGTACGGAGAACTGAACCCGTTGCTGTAAATACATAACCTAATATAGTTAATAAGAACATACCAGTGGTAAACTGCTTGGTAGTTCATTGTTTATGGGGAGTAAGACAGCTAAATACCATTGAGACAGGTAATGGACTCATACGATGAAAACAAAGTGTAAATTAATTGAGCCATTTTTAGTTGATGCCCAACACTTTTTTATCCATGATCCAAAGAATTTCGGATCTTGACAACAATAATTTAAAACCTTTTAACCAATTAAAGGGGGAGAAGAACGGACGAAAATCTCCATTCCGCTTTTAACCTAATTTCATCTAACTTCCAAACTCTTGAAAACATTCGGAAATGAAGTCAAATGTTTTCCATCAAAACGTGACAAATATAAAGTTACCAACTTAACACTCAAAACAAAAAACTTCTCTCCGTTATTTTCTTAACTCGAATCCAAAGGTTGAGTCTTCCGCAAAAGACTTCATTTCGTTTCGACTCCAAACTTAGTTGCGTTTTGAATATTATTTTATTGGACCCCTTAAGTGAATCGACCAAAGTTTTTGAGTTTAAATAAGTTTACGATTGTGCACAAGTTTTTGCAAAACATGACGTTTAAAAAATAAGCTGAAGCTCAGTGGCGTGTTTTTGAAGAAGTCATTGCCTGGGCAAGTCGACAAATATGGGCTGATTTCTGATAACATTTATTGAAAGGCCTTTGTCGTCACATTGACGCCATGATGCGGGCTGATGATCAATTTTAAGTTAAAGCCAATTTAATAGAATCTGACGCTGGTCTAATAACAAAAGAACTTCCAGAAATCCACGTGCATTTAACAAAAAGAAATTCCAAGTCTCTCCAATATTTCTGAGAATGACAAAAACAAGCACATTACACAGAAGCATAAACCACAAACCACAATACATTGTGTTTCGTGTACAACTGAATGTCTCGAACCGAACTACCACTTAGCACGTACGTACAATCGATCATATCAAAGTTCAATAATAAACATTTATGAGCAAACGTATTCTGACATTTCTGGCTATATACGTTAATGATTGGGGGTCTGTTCCAACGAAAAACAGGGTACTTCATTGTCAAGAAATGGAACTCAGTCACGACATTTTGAGGAATAAACAAGAAACACGAATGAAAAGATAACAGACAAGAATTTATTGTAAGATAAAAAAGGAAAGTCAAGGTAAATTTGTTTGTCTGATACGATTTTTATGAATGCAAATGTAGAGATGGATATGATCTCAAGCAAAACAAGGTTTCAATAGAAATTGAGGGGTGACAAATTGATGGAGAAAATCTGTTGTCAGTTTCTTAACAATATCACATTGTTTTTTGGAGAAGGTTGGAATGATTCACTCCCCTTTTGTTATTTATCTATTTATGCGTAAAGGGATGGGGAATTACGCGAAAAAACAGAGTTTATTTAGAACATTGAGTTGAGCAAAATGTTCTAAATACACTAGAAACGTTTACCGTCTTATTACAAAACCCGATCTATTTTTAGTACCAGGATTAATACTAGGTTTAAACCATGACTAAATAAAACGTTATTATAAAACAAAGTTTATCACTAGTTCCGGAACTATCTATGGTACTAAAGTTAAACCGCCGAGACCCCTAGTTTAACTTCGGTACTAAAGTTATTTGAGGTTAGCTATCAAAAATATTTACGTGTATCTTCTATATTATTATAATTGTAAAATGGATATTGAACCGATTGATGTTATGGATTTAAAAGATTTGGAAGATTTGGACATGGTAGAGACGTCTCGGCGATCGTACAGACATCGCCATCGTGTAAATCCCTTTGACTTGAGTGACGAAGACTTTCGATATAAGTACAGTTGTTGTTCCATTTCCAGTCAGTCACAAAAAACAATAACATTTAAATAATAAAAAAGACTCAATATTTGTTTCGTGATTCGTGCTCTGCCGCCTTCTTATAAGTCGCTCCAATTCACGCTAGAGGTGTTAAAAAATATGACAACTTGGTTATAAAAAGCTCGTCAAAATACAAGTTGTGCTTGTTCACTATATTGTAACACAAACAAAAAATAAACAAAAAAATAAAACAAAAACAACAATTTATGATATAATTTTGTGTTGATACATAATTATTTAAGCATTTCAGGCGTTATTGTAATAACAATATTTAGACGAACGGAACGTTGCTTCAAGTGGATCCTGAGTGAACGAATGAAAGAATGCTATTTATGTTTATTATCTGTGGGACTAGGTATGGACTTTCTTTGGTACAAGGTGATCCCCGAATAGTCTTAGTTTTATAATTGGAACAAATTTTAGTCCTGGTACTAGCTTTAATACAGTAACAAACCTAGATCTTATAGTCCGGGTTTAAACCAGTACTAAGTCGAACTTTTGTAATAAGACGGTTAAAGTTTAAGTTAGACGAATTAAATCAATCAAGCTCATCAATATCAATTGGGTACTTGTCAACTAGTCAAATTCAATACATTTTTCGAACTGTCAAAAACGACAATTTTCTATGAATACTGTACGAGATTGTCACTCGACACTGGCAGTATAGTCGACAACACTGTTTTGGAGACTCGGTTGCCAAAGATAAAAAAAAAGTGTATGTGACGTCATGTTTTTTAAGCGTCAAACAGCGTTCTTATTTCGTAAAAAAATGCTGGAATAATGCTAAAATTAAGTTGGTCATAAAATTAATTAATGATACTATGATTATTTTTTAATATTTTATTGTATTGAACAGTCGAAATAATTTATTTTTGATTAAGGAAAGTACCCAATTCCCTAGCTAAAGCTTTATATGATTTCATAAGACATCCCGATATTTTTATAAGGAAATACATGATCAGCAGTCAAATGATTTTCAAATTCCTATCCTTCCTATGACAGATACAAAAGCAAATATGAAACGTTAACAGCATTTACAATTCATTGTTCAAATTACATTGCTTGAAGATTCCCATATTAACAGACAAGACATAACTAGACAATGATGACTCACCAGACCCTGCCTGATTGCCTGCTGACGACGAGAACGGGTCCCACAGATGTGATTACGACCACCTCAACTCTTATTTAAATCCTTATCTCAACAATACTAAGGTCCACAATGCATTACACGAATCAGAAGCAATTAGGGTTATCATTAAGCAAGATTATTGGCGAGAGGTTGTTTTGTGTTGTATGATTTTGTTTAGATTGCGTAAGATGGCACTTAAGTCTGTTTCGGAGATAACACTTTTTGTGTTGAAAACATTAAAGTTAATTGGTGCTGACGACTCACAATTCCAATTTACCTATCTCGGCAAAACGTGTACAGACTACCGATTAAGGATTTCGTTCCAATGTTTTCATTTAATGTCCGTGTAAGCACGTAACTTAATTAAACGGAGGGCAGCCCTATTCTTTAATTTAGTTTTTAGCCTGAATGCGTAAGTACTTATTAGGATTATGGACTTAACAGGAAATTAAAGTTATACGGATATTATCACAAATACTGGCATAAATGGAATAAACTTTAGCCTAGTAGTGTTTGCAAATAGATTTTAACTATTAAAAACTCCTTTCGAAGTACTTAAACACCATTGCCCAGTTCAAAGCATTCTACGAATAATAGCTACATGCCAATAAACAGACTGGCAATAAGTGCCCAACCCACATCCTCAAAATTGGAGCAATCTCAATACACCTGCTCATATACCTTTACATTCATACCAACCAGGTTACTATATAAATCAACTGCTCTATAATATCTGTATAAATCAATGCTCAACATTAAATTGGTTTTATGTAAATGCTTTTAAAATCGATTTCATTCAACACGATCGGATATTCGAAGCAAAGGTGTACATCAAAATACAGTATCATTATCAACATTATACACTTTTTAGGGGATCTGACAGTGTGAGTCTTTACGTAAAGGATACTCGAGTTTAAGTTTAATGGTATTAAAGTTTAGAATCGCAAAATTGCTGCTTTTTCTGCATTAAAGTACCAATACCATTAAAATTAAACTGTGCAGTATGTTTAGTTCTATTCTATCTATGAAAGAAAATGACAAAACTGTTTTAAATATTATATATTGAACTACTTCTAGAACCACGAGGAAACTGTGCATACAAAATATAGTGTAACTATTCATGATCGTATTTCCTATTATTATCTAGCAGCTTGTTAAGTACAAAACATAGTCAGGTCTTCAAAGGCCGTGTTCGGTTTACCGCAGCGCATCAAAGGTAATCCTATACCGCTGTACTGGCACAGGCGTTACGTAAGTACCTGGTGGATTTATACAAAAACCCCCATAAATGGAGGGATTTTCGCAGAGACAAGGATTACATTTTCTGGGAAAAAAGGGGTACTTTGCAGTTTTGCGAAGGTATTCACCAAGTCATATGAATATGTAGGTAGGCATGTGTTTTCCAGTGTCATCTCTTGCGTTATTATAATGTTATTTCAATGATAACTATGTCATAATCTATTTTTCCTTCCTCTATCTTATCGTATATACATCAAATATCCCCTAATTTTTTGAAGATTCATGATTTTCTTTAGAAAAAATTAAGGATAATGTAGACAGCAGTTTTAAATCACTATCGGTAGAGCTACTAACGACATAATGGACACTATGCCTTAAGCGTCCATTAAGTTACCATATCTCCATGGTAACATTTCTTAACACCATTCATTCAAGACCCGCCACGAACAAGTTCTAGTCTACTGAGTACTCCATAAACCACATTAAGCTGTAATTAGCCGTAGCACGAGCCACTAAAGCTGTCACTGTATAAATCACAGCTTCGAACAGTGCGCAACAAACGCCGGAAACTCGCCATAAAAACAAGCAGAGACGCATTCAAAGAAAGCAATGCTATAGAACGAGTGCACTCGTCAATCATGAGCGTATAAACATTTCAATTCGAACTGTGTTAAAAAAGTTATTACGTTTTTCTAGTTTTCGTAACGTTCGGTTGGGGATTTCGGGATCATTATTGAGCCATAAGAAACTTTTATCAGTCCTTATCCGACGCGATTTTTCTCCTCATTTGTTTATGGGCATTGCAAAAAATAACTCACATTTAGGGCATAGGGCATTCAAGTTCAAATCCTTTTTACACATTTTTCACTTTGTCTAACAAAATGTTATATTTTTATCTCGTACCGCATAATGTGCGGAGGGTGCTACATATTTTTCGGTCATGAGCAACATTCTAAATTGAGATTTATTTAGGCTAACCACTCAACATCGATTCGACCCTTTTATCTCATTCAGATCATGTGGTTGACAGAGTCTACTAAAAGCCTGTTAATTAATGCGATTTCTTACATTCATCGTCAAAGTAGAAATGGCTAAATTAAGATGTCACCAGTAAATATGTATTTAGCATTATTCCTTGTAGGAAATATTTTCAGTCCCATTCATGGCAATCTTGAAGACAAGATCTATACATCAGCTTACTAAAATTAAATAGTGGTGTGGTGTGACTAATTAACGAAACATATCCCAACTTGTGAATCTTAGGATCTCATTAAGCGTTCGTATTAAAAATATTAAAGAGAACCTATTAGACAATTTACGAGGAAATTCCAACTACACACTTAGCTGTCTAATCAACTAACCAGATAGTTGCCGTACCTTATACCATCGACATTCCTGGTAGGATCGTGATCAAGCTGTGTTTAGCTTGGAGTTTATTCGTTCCAAGAATATAAGCCAAGAAGCATACGGAATCTCGCAAATCGTAACCTTTGCTAATAACTAAACCAGTTTCTATAGTAGAGAAAATATTTAAATGGACGTCCAGGGGTTCCAAAAAATAAGCTGTGTATTCAAAAATGTTATAGCTTTCTTTTATAAAATTAAAGTAACATATTTGCAAAGCCTTGTCTATCTAGACAACGACATTACAATTATTTTTTTCCTGTTTTGAAGTCAATCATAGATTTAGGATGACTCCTACCTTTTAGGTGCCATACATTATCTAATAAGGGACTCACAAAGGAAATCACATATTGAATAGTTCCCGTTATTATATTTCCAGTAGTATCTGAACGGAAATGTCTAGCGTTGGCGTGGACCAATGTCACCCGGTCAGTCAGATACCACGATTAATGTGGGCACAAATTGTGTTATTGTCAATTATAGAAAGGGTACTCCCTAGTCCCTAGAACTACTATTCTAAATACTTAGTAGGACAAAAACACCCAAAAACAATAAAGGAGAATAAAAAAATCTAATTTATCATTAAAGAGAGATTAGTTAGAGTACTAGGTATGTTAGTTTCCAGGTCTCTTACCTCGTCTGCGGGCTTGGTGGGTGTGATGGCGACGGTCTCGTTGAAGCATAAGCAGGCGCAGTAATGACGGTTGGCGTCCACATCTGTCAGGACAGACACGTAGAACCGAGGCTCTGTCCGTTCTGTCGAGAGCGCCCATCCTTGCGGCTGGCAGAACTGGTGGAAAAAGACAAATAAATGATGAATTAGTTAGAGGAATTTCAGAACAAACGAACCAGATATTCGATTACAGCAGAGTTGACAGAGTTTCGAAATTCTCTGGATACTTATCTGATTAAAATATAGATATGTATGTACCGTGTACTGTCTACATGATGTCTACAGTTTCCATTGCCATCAAAAAGGACGAAATAGAATGTTTTTTTTTTACCTACATAAGATATGGGTACGTAACAAGTCAGAAAACTCTACAATATTCGATTGTTGTCCAAATTCATTTCATTCAATTCTTTATTCGAAGTCCCTGAGGCATTGGTACAAAGTGTACCAAGCAAATACAGTTGAAAAGGTCTCTTATTTATTTAAGTCTCAACATTCGATCGAAGTTAATAGAGATCCTTCGTTTCAATTACTCATGCGAACTTTGGTCATTCCACGACATTAAACTGGTATTATTGCTGGCCCTTCTCCGAATTGCTTGTCTTGAAGGATAATGCAGACGTGCGTACATTTTAATCAATACTGGTAGACGATGTTTAATTAATGGGTTAATGGTATTATTTAAATGGGTTCTCAGAAGTTTAAAGAACAGACCAGATTTTAGCTTAGATAGTTTAGATATAAACAGAACTTAGAAGCAAAGCAAAGATTTTGGAGCAAATAAAAAACAAAATACCCTCATCGTAACAAGAAAAATATCAGATGTTCCATTATCACACGAAAGTTACGAAAATGTCTTTAGATTTGGTCCCGTCAATAAATCTCTCATTCGAATAAAAAACTTCTGACACTATTCCTTTTGAACCTTTCTAGAATTCTCTTTCGCGAAATTCCGAATCTGAAAACGTTCGCCTTTTTACGCACATTCTACAGCTACTGAGATGCCAATAAAACGTGTTATTGGCGAAAAGGGCATTTCTACGTAAAAGCTTCAACAATTGAGATTGCCTAGTAACAGTTTCTTTGAGCCTTCTACGTCGTTAGCCTTCCACTTCCATTCGTCTGAGAAGTTGATCGTTTGTTACTTGAAATTGCTTGCAGTTAAAATCACCAATAGACCAGGAACATGAACGGTGGAGTTTATTACTTTTAGACTATGATATAAATAGGCGTTGTTAACCAGTTCTTAGAAAAAATTGTTCCGGAATTAGTGGCACTACTAAAGTCTCATGAAAGTCATGAAATGTCATCAACTTCATTATATCTTGGTATTGAATTTTGGTAAAGAAACCAAATCACTTCACCATTTATGTGCACAAAAGTGAAATTATTGAATTCATTAACAATATCCGATCAATCAGAGTCACACAAAGATTGTATGCACGTTGCTATCCAGAGGACACAGCGATGCGTTATTTAATAGTGTCTGTTATATAGCACGAACAGGAAAACAACGCTAATTGGTGTCAAAGGATTCACGGGCGCGTGAACATCCCAGTGTCGGGGACAATCTCAAATATCTCACGTGTCTCTAATTATGAGAAGACCTTCATCCCTTAAAGGACAAACAATTGTTTTATGAAATGGAAATAAATAAGGAACTGTTGCTATGAAGGTCAATCTCAAGTAAATAACTACTTATTTGAACGATTGAAAACGTACTTGACAGCTGGTACATCATAATGATAACATACTTAAAATGAAAATACGAGTTCATAATTAATATATGAAAGGAAAACACGAAAAATTCACTTTCCATGAATATCATCTCAATATGAATTCTACAATTTCCTATGGAAATTGCAAAAACCGATTCCGACGAAGATCGTTGTGATTTCTTACAAGAACGAATCCATATGAGAGAATATTTATTCATGGCAGCATCTCAGAAACAGTTATAGATCGTTTCCCCGTCTCATTCCAATTTTCCTTAATGTCAACAATTGATAGTTCCTATGTTTTAACAAGCATGTTTTGTTCGATAGGTCTGATATCCGAAGTTAATATAATCTGTTTCTGATCTGAAATTTCTATACTATAGATATGTCAGTTGTATTAACTAAAATCGCGGGTTACTCACGTGAATATACTGATAAAAGCTCTACGACATGCCGCGACCGCGCACGCTGCTCATGAGGAAGAACCCATATGTGGTTCGAAACTAGTACAGCTTTTTTCAGTAGGTATATTCACATGAGTAACCCGCGATTTTAGTAATTTAGTATGTCTCACGATAGTTATTATATTCTCTCATATGGATGTCAGTTGTATTTTTGATTTTGACAAATAATGTCAGTTGTATTTTTACTTCGGAAATCATTTACAGTATCTTAAGTATTATTTGTCCGTGGTGAAGTTAAAACGCAACGGAGGTGAGATTGTAAGACTAATTTCCAGATAGAGCAAAACAAACAATAATTCAATAATTCGCGGTTGTTAACCAACTATTACAATGAATCTAACAACTTTCGAAAAATCATCTACGCACCGCATTTGTAAACTAATCTATACGTGAGATGTTATATATAGTCTTATTGGAAAAGATAGACCATAACATTCGTAATATCGATATGAGTGACGACGGTTGTCAAATTACTCAACACTCTCTAACTATATGGTACCGGCACCCCTCTGCACAACTAACGCGTCGCGTAATTAACGACTTGTTGACAAACAATACACCGATATAATTGGAGTGTTACCGATATTACTAGTGAAGTGTTATTGCATTATCGACTATGATGGCACAATGTCGGTTATTTCTTGTTGGGTAATTGTCTTCACACTTTTTTTGGTGTCACGGGGTTTTTATTGATTGCAATTAGATTTCATTTAAATTAAGTTGATGTTTCATGTGCTTTTTGTAACAGAATGTGATATTTCAACGAAACAAGTGTATTTTTTGCAAATAAGACCCCAGATTTAAAAAAAAACGGATGAAGATGTTAAAATTATGGACATTGTAAAAGTCGACAAACATTAGATCTAGCATCCTTTTCCTTTACCTGTCCTGATCCTAAAGTTACCTACTTGCAATTGGGGTGTCAGCACCAATGAATGCACCATAAATATATTTTCTTTTCACATTCACAGGAATTAAAAAAACCACTTCATTAAATTATCAATTATTTTGTCCCTACTTCTAGTTAAAGTCAGAAAGCTCTTACTAAGATGGGACAGATGATTACTTACCCATCCTATACCGTCGTGGAAGGGTGTGTCGTCCCAGTTGATCTCGGGAAACCGTTGAAGGACAACGCCGCTGTTCAGACCGCCCCCTGAAACAATAAGCAAAGTATAAGGATACTGTATGTAGGTCGATATATCTGAAGGTTTTGAGATGCAGGGTCCAAATATTGAAATTATTTTGAGGTCTGGGGCACGTCCCAGACTCTGGGGCGTTTAGACGCAGATTTATTTATTTCAATTAAATAGTATAACATTACAGTCATAAAACCAAGGCGTTATACATTTCAAATAATTATAAAAGAAAAAAAAAACAAAACAGAACAGTCGTTAAATAAAACAAACAATAAGAATATGAAAACCTTATAAACTAACAAACTAACAGATGTAAAGGTTTAACAAATTCTGAGAGAATATTGGGATGATATAATTGCAAGTCCCGATTTGGTAACTCAATATTTGTAGTAACAGTTTCTAGGCCATGAACATAGTAGTGGTAAGGGCACAATGTTAGTAGCAAAACAAGTATGTATTAAGAAGATACGTACAGAAGAAAATAAGACGACATAGTTACTTTAAGTTTTAACAGACAGAACCACCTGTCAGGATATTTAAATATTTATCATAGCGAATAAAATTGCTTACAGCTCAAACTGGTTAACACCTACTAATACCGATTGACGTTAAATACTATCACCTACATGGAAAATATTGTATTTTCGCAACGATTGACCGAAACAATAGCCTATTATAGTTAACACAAAATTTTAATAAACCACAATTAAAACAATTCAAATACGTATTAAATACCTATGTGGTACTGTTTTTGATAATGCCTATGATATATGATGAAGAAAACAAAGGTACCGGTTGTTGGTGAATGGTGCCCTAAGAACAATGTAATCGTTGTTATATTTATGCAAACTAACGGTTCGACACGCGTATTGTGTACTGGGAGGCCGTGTGCTAGTGATGGGTATGTTTTATGAGAAATTTATCGACCTTTGGTTCTGTCATATTTAATAGAGAACTACTTAGCTTCCTAGAGTTAAAACCTAAAGTATGCATTGCAAGGACTAAGATAATCGTAAAGCATTTGACGAGACTATCAATAGGCTACCTTAGTCCAAAATCTGTGGAAATGGATAAAGGAGAGGGGGACTTCTGGGCCGAGCAGTTAACTACGTGAAATGTCTCAAAAAACCGTTATTTTTTTCTAAAGAAAATTACAAAATATGGTACTAGGATTCTACCCAGGAAGCGAGAAAACTTAAATTAATATAATAAGACTAAATAATCGATTAAATAAGCCCTAGTAATCGATTATATTAATAAATTGCTAAAATCTGGGAATATTTGGCTGGCCTTTTTTTGTTGTATTTGTTATTGTCAAGAGCGCTTGTTTGCTTGATTGCGCGTACGATGTTGCGGGTAGAAGCTAATAATATGTATATGAATATCAATTCATTAAGGTTGCGTGAAATCGATTTAATCGATTATAGTGTATTTTTTTTCTGACAATCCTTGTTGGAGGTTTGCGTTTGATTGACAATGACTGACAGATGTACTTGTTTGTTTACTTTCATTCTGAGTGCGCACATATTTTCCTTGTTTTATTATTTAAATCCACGACCTCAGTTTTGCATAATTTTATAATGGACTAATCGACGGATCTTGCTACTCTGAATTACCTGACTCTATATTTTGGACAATTGTTCCACCTATCGATTGGATATCGACGACATGGATCGCTGTATAAATTGTATGATTGCGATTGGTCGCAGTAATCTTATAGGGATAAAAGTCTTGGAGAATGACGGGATTTTAACAGTTATTCGTCAGTGGCGAAGTGAGTGATTCAAAAGTATTTCAGAAATTACACAAAAAGATCACAATGTTATACTATAACCTAACTATTATTATAATTGAGATAACTTGGTTTCTAGGAAGCCAAATTTCACTAAATTCTCAGTTAAGCCTTGATATTATATCCTCTTACATATAAGGCTAATTTAATTTAGTTAACACCTGGGCCCAGGAATCTATGGAGCCAATCCCTTCTCCTTTTTGGAGTTTCTGTCAAAAATCGATCTAGTTCGAGCCATTAATGTAACTTACTAATAATTTTATGGCGTCATAAATTTTACAATTAAGAAAGTTGTCGACACTACGCCTATCACAAAAACATCAAGATCGAATAGACAACAAACTCTAAATAGACATTTAGATAGTAAATACATAGTATTCAGAGTAATTGATCAAGCGCACCAAATCTGTTAAATATCCAGTCTATGCAAAAATTACTACCGTGCCGTGCACCACTAAGATGCTAATAGACGTGCAGAAGCCGATCACGGACAGAAAATGAGACATGCGCAGGAACTGCATGACCAAATGCTACAGCATAATCAGGAACGCCACGAAAAAGAAATGGCGCTATTGGAATTAAAAATCAAAGTTCAAGAAGCACAATTAAAAAGATTAGGTTAAAAAAAACTACAGTTATAATTTAGTTTGTACTTTTATTTTTATATTATGTTCTATTTTAGTTTTGTTTTGTAATATTGTTGTATTTCAAAAGCTTAATGATAATAAAAAAATAAAAGAAGCTTGTTTTTATTAGAACTATATTATTATCTGAAAATATTTGTATTATATTATATGATTATCAGCTAATCTGTCAAAATATGATGATATTAATTTTCCTCGAGTACTATCTTCGTAGTTTGTACCAGTTTCATGAACTATATCAATCTCCTCGTTAATATCTACTATATCAGGAGGTTGTTCCTCATTCATCTTGCGACATATGTTGTGCATAACAGCTGTTGCAACTATAATTGATTGCATATATTTCAAATTTACTCTCAATTTGGATCCAATTGCAGGGAATCTACGTTTCCAACAACCAAATGTTCTCTCAACCACATTTCTCGTCCTAATATGACTTTCATTATAGAGATGTTCTCCTGCTGTTGTAGGGTTTGCTAATGGAGTCAAAAGAAATGATCTTAAGGCATATCCTCTATCTCCTAATAGCCATATATATAACATCACGCCTTTTATCCCCGAAGGGGTAGGCAGAGGTGCACACAGAAGTAACACCCACTTTTCACTATTTATGTTATGAGTCCCATGTAAGAGGGGGTGAGCCTATTGCCATATACCGGGCACATTTCCAGACTCCGTGCTACTACTGAGAATTTTTTAAAAACCCAGTAATACTTTGCCCGACCCGGGAATCGAACCCGAGACCCCTTGCCCGGCAGTCGCACTCGCGACCACTCGGCCAACGAGGCAGTCCTAATAGCCATGTATCACCAAATTCCCCATCTTCCATTCTGCCTTTGATGTTGCTTGAATCAAAAATGTGACTATCGTGACTTCCTCCAGGCCATCTCGCAACAATATTCTTTATATAGCAGTTAGCATCAGCAACAACTTGGACGTTTAATGAAAATGCGTTTTTTCTATTACGATAATACTCTGCATTATTGCCTCCAGGTGATTGTATATAGACATGAGTACAATCAATAGCACCAACAATTTTTGGAAAGCGGCTAATGTTGTAAAAGCTGTTTACAGTGGCTTTTCTTTCATTTTCATTTCTTGGCATAAAGATAAAATATGGTCTTAGTTTAGCTAACTCCTTGCTCACAGTGTGAATAGCTCTACATACTGTAGATTTGTGTACTCCTTTTGAGTCCCCAACACATCTGAGAAATGATCCAGATGCATAAAACTGCAAAGCTAGCAAAATTTGATCCACAGGTGTAATTGCATTGTTTCTGGAAAAAGTGAACATCTACGTTATTATTTACTAAAATCCTAAAATAGGTAGGTACAAATTCTCACTTAATAAAACTTATGGATAAAGATTTATTTACCTCTTGGTCAAACGTCTGAGACGTGAATCTAATATATTTACAAGCACTTTAGCCAAATTTCTGGACACTCTGAAGCGTGCCCTGAAATCTATTTCCTCCCATAAAAAATAATCAGTTCGTGGCCGAAATCTTCTCCGTCTTTGTCGAACTACTTGTTCAAATATAAAATCGTCATCAGAAGAACTGTCATCACTAAATCTAAAAGAAACTGCTCTGATCCCATTTTACAGTGTTTTCACAAATTAATATTTTGTAAATAACTTAAAAACGTTCAGTACTGACTATGATTCTACTGTTGTCAAAATTTAAACCACCTCTATCAGGCCGGTTAAATTAACCGCCGTCAAACATGTAATTTGACTGCTCGTTAAATTAACCATTGCTTGAACAACGCGTTTTAAATTTGTCCGCCGGTTAATTTTACTTTAACCGTAACTTAACCCCAAAATTAACCTAACCGAGCTTCGAGCAACTGGACCTAAGTGTCATTCAGTAGATCACTGATTGTGTCGTCGGGACAATGAATGTGGGGCGTCCGTACTTGCAACACGCTTCTGCTCCTATCAATAGACCGCAAACACCATACACCATATTGGCATTCAATTTCCTTAAAACAAAGATGTTCTAATAAACAGTAAAAAGTGGTAAACAAACAAAAAGGACAAAACTTACTTTCTTTAGGAAAGAAAAGGACTTCTGTTACATTTTCGGATTTTTAATCTTGGGAAATTTAAGGGATTAATTCCTTCGCTGACAATGAAACGTCCCTGAGTAATGAAATAGAAATTGACTTCTATTATATGAAAGACCTCGTTACTATTCAAAATGGTTTTCAATTTGAACGAGTTATTGATCTATTTATACGAACTTTCAAATTTTTCCTTTAGGTAATTCTATGTGCGAAAGAAAAACTTGTTAACTAAAACCTGTTTATTATGCTGTACAAGCCATAAAGCCGCAGGAGAGAAAGTACTAGTACTATTGTACTGAAGAAGACTCAACTGGCACCTTTACATGCTAATCAGCGACATTAAACATGCCACGACTAAAATGAACTGAAACCTAAGATACTATTCATCCTAGATTATGAAAGAATGGTAAGTCGAAAGCTTAGCAAATTATAATAAGCTTTTAATCTTCCAATTAGAATGTAACAGGAAGTTATGAATATCAAATAATTTATTATATGAACCAATAAATTACTTTTTGGACCGACCTCCCACGAGTGCAATCAATTTAATTATACCAGGCACATAAATGGAAATAAACCCCCCGATGACCCTAAATCATACCCGGCCTATCACGCTTTTACCATCTTTAGGGAAACTACTTGAGCGACTTATCGTTCCTCGTTTACTGCCAGGTGGACCAAAATTCCACAACAATCAATTTGGTTTCACTGTAGGAAAGCCTACTGTCGACGCGGCTCTTTCTGTCCGATCCATGGTAAATTCGTCTGAACACAAGTATATAGTAGGCATTTTTCTGGACATTTCCGGTGCCTTTGATAACGCATGGTGGCCAATGTTACTCTTAAAACTGAAAGGTCGTGGCTGTTTTAGTAACATATATAAATTAATATACACTTATTTCCTTCACGGTTCCGTTAAACTGAAGCTTGGTCATTGTTCTCGATCGAAGTCGTTATCAATGGGATGTCCTCAGGGCTCCGTTATTGGCCCGTATTTGTGGAATTTAGGATTTGATTATTTGCTCGCGATTCCCCTTCCTTGTGGCTGTACTTTGACTGGATATGCGGATGATGGCCTTTTGCTAGTACAATCAAATACCCGCGCCGGACTGGAGTATTTGGCTAAAGACTGTCTCAGTAGGATCTCGCGATGGGGCGAACGAAATCGCTTGACTTTTGCACCCCATAAAACTTACCAGCTATTGCTTAAAGGAAATCTAAAGTCATGGCCGTCTATTAAATTTAACAATGCTTCCGTAAAACGAAAGGAGTCTGTTTGTTACCTCGGTCTAGTATTGGAAAAAAACTTTTCTTTCATTGAACATATTAAGGCTATTAGTCAGAAAGCCAAAAATAACTTCTATGCGCTGACGCGAATTTCCAAAGCCACCTGGGGTCTCTCTTTTCTTACGCTTAGGATCATATACGGAGCAAATTACCTAGGATGCGTGTGCTACGGGGCACCAGTCTGGGCTGATAGGGCCACAATAGGCGCGGTACGGCGAAAACTTCTCCAAGGCCAGCGTCTAGCCTTGATTTTCCTGTGTAAGGCCTATAGGACGGTTAGCACTGAGGCCCTACCTGTGCTCGCAGGCGTCCTTCCGGTAAATCTTGAGGTGCAACGACGTGCTGCTATGTACTACAGTGCGAGACCTAATTTGTCAGCAAGCTTTCTAGCACAACGTGATAGAAATAAAATTGATAGATTGTTTAAGCCAGTGACGGACGTTTGGGGCGAGCTTATAACCGAATGGCAGTGTAGATGGGCATCTTCTATTAAGGGCCGCAACCTGTATCAGTTCTTCCCATCCGTGCATGAGCGGCTGGAGAGGACATGGTTGGAGGTGGATCACTGTGTTGCCCAATTTCTTACTGGCCACGGCAACTTTAAAAGCAAATTGTTCTCATTTAAACTTATTGATTCATCATGGTGCCAATGTTCGACAGAGGAGTTGCGATACGAGCAGTCGGCCCATCACATACTCTGGGAGTGTGATCTCTGGCAATATGATGAACGTAACACTATGTTAAATAATTTAATTGTTTCGCCAGGTGTAGTTTATTATACGGACCTTGTGAAATCTAGAACGAATTTCCGTGCGTTTAGGCGTTTTTGCCATACCTATTATTGGAAGCAAGTATCACACATAGGACCCACTTAGTTTTTAGTCAAATTTCCGTGGTGCTTGGCGACTGGGCTTCACCCAGTTGTACAGTCTCTTCTTTGTGCCTTTAGGCTTAATTCATTCTGTCTCCTGCAGTAATTCACCGAGGGAAGTGAAAACCATAGTTTTTTCTTCTTCTCCTCTTATAATATCTTCTGATTCATTTCGTTGCGGGAACCAAGACAGTTACTCATGTCCCTGGGACGCGCCGGACTTCAGTGTTCCGGTGTTTTCATGGTTGTATCTACTGTAGATCCTGGCTTACAGGAGTTGCAGCGGTTTTGGGAGGTTGTGGCGGGCTTGTCCCATAAAAAAAAAATACCAGGCACATATTAGACAAATAGCCAAAACTATGAATGATTAGCAAAAGAGGAAATACAGCCAAATAGGTACAGCCAATTAAAAGAAAGATCCCTTAAAAATCCAGATTGGGTACAAAAAAAATTAGAACCAATTCACACAAAGGCCATTTCATTTTAATCTTTTTCAACAACATAACATAACATCACGCCTTTTATCCCCGAAAGGGTAGGCAGAGGTATACATTACGGCACTTAATGCCACTATACAATGTAAGAGCCACTTTTCACTAATTATATTATGAGTCCCATGTAATAGGGGGTGAGCCTATTGTCATATACCGGGCACAACTCCAGACTCCGTGCTACTACTGAGATTCTTTGAAAAAACCCAGTAATACTTTGCCCGACCCGGGAACCCAACCCGAGACCCCCTTGCCCGGCAGTCGCACTTGCGACCACTCGGCCAACGAGGCAGCCTTAACGAGGCAGTCGTAATCTTTTCCATTCTTCTTTAAATCCATCCAAAAATGTTCTAGATGACCATTTTTATAAAAAAGCTTGGCATAACAAGCGGTACTTCGGGGTATTATACGTTGACTAAATATAGACGAGTGGTCGTTAGTCCCAACCGTGTCAAGGACGGTCCCAAATGAGATCATCAATTTTAATTAGACAGCCTTCCTATAAAACTAGGGTCTGTGATATTCTGTTTGTTGTCTCTAAAAAGAATTTTGTTTGGATTATGTGGTTCAGATTAAAACACATTTTTAGGGGATATTTTCCTGTTCGCACACTGTCAAATCAGTTGATATAACTATGTCCATCTTGAAACAATCTTGAATGTGACTTTTCTATCTCCTTAGGAAAGCACGTATCCCGTAAAGCAAGCAAATAATAATTTATACGACTGTTTACACCAAAAAGTGGTAGTAAATCAGTAGGCCCAACTATTTCGTATTTCCGTAACGTTCCGAAATCGGAACACACTTCATTGAACGTGACTGCTTTCCACTCAACTAACTATCGGAAGCCAATTCATCGTTTCCGCACAAAAATATTCCTTGTTGTTAATATTAAAGTGCCATTTAGCGGCCCAATGAATAAAAGATTTGCAAGTTTCTGGCTTGCCCGTCCGTTGCTCGTAATTTGCATCATAAATAAACTTCATTGGGTGTTAAAACTTTTTGGAAGAAAAAAGGTTTTCGTAGGCCGTTCAAATAAAAACTTTCACAAGAAATGGGTCTCTATTATTTTTGACTAATAAGATGTCTATAATCCTTTGTACCTAAATTAACCAGAAACGGCGATTAGAATTAGAGGTAACTATTGATCAAACATTATCAAAAAACTGAAACAGTAATGAAAAAAAAGTATGGCAGCCTAATTTAGTATTCATTACAAGTTCTGGGATTCGAGGACATCGTGTAGAACGCCAGTCACGTCCCTGGCAGGCGGTTTTCAAATTATTTAACCATATTACTTACGTCAATATGAGTGGTTTTTCGTTTTTATAGACCAACCGAAAATGCGGTTACGCAATTGCATACGTTTAAAGTATGTATTATTATCTTGTAACTATTATAATTTGACACGATGTTGATCTACATAATATGAGACGGTGATAAACCGGTACAGTTAATGCGAACGCAGCTTAATTTGTATTCAAGAATAAATTAGAAATATTTTTGACAGTTGATACGACTAGAGGATTAAGATTGAATCTCGATCAGTTTTACTTGATTCTAGAATTAGAAAATGATTAATTTAGGATGACCGATTAGTTACCAACCCCACATTGTTTGACCATGACAAAGTACCTAGCAATCTTCCTTTTAGTGACTATATTTCGACAACAAAACTGTACGACTCACGATGAATAGAAATACATAAACCGAATTGTAAAGAGACTTAATAGCAGCGTAAAATACATCCATAAATAAAAATATGAATTCATTACAGTAAACAGCTCACAATTTTAATTAAAATGCACGCGTCTAGACGAATTTAAGCTAGCGTTGTTTTGTTGCATTACGTCATCTGGCAGTCACCGACCATAACCGTAACTGCAAATTGTGATGTCATTTTGTGTATAATGTATTGATTTGGCGTGTTAATGTTAGAACCATGCTGGTATTTGTGGTGTGTTTTTGTCATTCTGCCTCCTTACAGTCTACCACAGATATAACAAATGAAGTAGCCTACACTTCTACAGATCAAGCCGGGGTTGCGGCCGAGGCTAAGGCTAACGATATACGTTATGTACTTATGTTGGAACGAGTAAGAGTCTGTCACTCCCTCCTATCTCATCTAGGGAAGGAGGAGTTCATTTCACAATTTTCCATCCTTACAAAAAAGTCTTCAGATCAAGAAAACTACTATTAAGTTAGTTTTTGGCTAGAACAACTAACATTTCTTTCTCTTAGCCTTTAACCTGTGTCCGCATTCCTGTATCTTAATCCAAATGTGAGCATATTTTTCAATTGTCAAATGTCATCCATTCCCAATGGATAGTATGCTAAGACATAATACTATTAATATACCATTATTGACACTTCACACAAAACCGCCAGTTAACTTAAACCCTTTACAAGTATAATGCTAGGCTGCAATAGTGTATAGTTCAGACAAGCTGGTACCGGTACCAAAGCAAAAGTTCAAGGCACAACTACAAGTGCCGCAGGTGCGTACGCGACCCAAATATTACAGATTGCCGTTATTTGTAGACTCAAGTGTAATTATTTTACGAATTAGTTCTAATAATGCTATTTTGTTCAAGGGCATATTTAATGTCACGATAAGTTTTTGTAAACATCGCCTCACTGTGGAATAAGAAAATACTGTATTGGTGGGTGTACTGTGTAGTCGTACCTATAAGACTAGCTAACCTACGACGACGAATCATACAAACTCCAGATCCAAAGTTACTAACTGCTTATTTCGTTGCGTTAAATATCATAGTGTTTTACTGTTGACTCTATAGCACTACCGTCCAATAAAATATACGTTTTCAAGCCGCCGTTTCCTAACCAATCCATAATTCAACGGCTATCAGTTTCTTCACATCACCGGTACCATTTAGTGTCATACCACACGACGCAATTCGCGGGACCTCGGATTACAAATAACGATGTTTTTTTATCATTTTATCGCTCCACTGAACATTATGGCTCACTTGTACAAAGGCAAAGGACAAAAACGATGCCTGAGGCGTTCTTATCGCTTTATTGTGGTCGCTATAACAAACGAATTTAACGACCAAAAAGTAGATTTTGGCGCAAAAAGAGATTTTGAGTAAACGATCCCGTTTTATACTCTGTATAAAGTTTTAGGACCTGGAGAACGGTTGTGGAAACTGGGTTTACATTTTAAGGGAGATCTAGTTATATTTGTCAGACACGCAAAGCTTCACAGAAGTAGCATTAAGTTTTATACTGCCTGACCTATCGTCTCATTTTAGAAGCTCAAACTGCTAATCCAAAGCAATAAAAAGTTACGACTTAATCCCAAGCACTTGTGAAAGCTGGGAATGGAAATACATCCTAAGTGCAAATCAGGTATCGACAGAATATACAATATCATGTTTCAACATTGCATAACTGGAAGGCTAACGAGTCTCGAGGCGGTTGCTTAGAGGCCGCGAGCCGGTTTGACCTGATGTGGTGCACCATCTCTCTACTACGCAGTTGCAGGAGAAATTGATTTTGTAATTGGATTATTTTTGTAATCCGACTTTCAAAGACCGTATTCAATGTTTTCAGTCTTTATTTATCATCAAAATGCAAGAACAAAAACCATTTTTTAATACGGACGTTAATCTGTCATCTTTTTGTTTCATACGAAGCTGAACAAAATTAAAAACGAATCATTATTATATTGTTGTTACAAAATTCACACAGTAACAATAAAATTATTAGCAAAAACCTTGTGAGTCTTGTTTATAAACAATCTTATATGAGTTTAACTGTACTTACTAACTTTGTCTTCACTATGTGTTCGAGTGTTGTGCTATCGAACTCGTTGACTACAACACTGTCATCGTTTGTCTGTATAGGATCCCTAAACAAAATAATTTATTCACGTTCTTTAACAGATTAGAAAAATGTCTAGTTTATGTTTGTAAACTAAATCAGAAAAATATTGTAATTGCTGGTGACTTTAATATAGATGTTCTCAAAGACAACAATGTAACCCTTGATTTTGAGTGTCTGTTATTAAATCGTAATCTTAAGTTGGCACTACATGTTCCAACAAGATTGTCTAGGCAAACTTGTTTAGATAATTTTGCACACAATTTTAATAGACACTGTAAAACTGAAATTTTGGAATTTGGTCTGTCAGATCATACAGCCCAATTAATCAAAGCACCTATAAAAAAAATACCAATGTTAAAATGTTGGCGCTCAATTAAACGCGATTACAGCCTGTCTAACATAAAAAAATTTCAAATGTGTATTAAAAATCTATCTTTTTCACAAATCTACTTAACCGATGACCCAAACCTAGCTTATCAATATTTCTTTGAATATTTTAAACTATTTTATGACCTGTGCTTTCCAGAAACACATGTTTTAACTAAAATTGACATTAAACCTAAATGGGTGTCTCGCGGAATAAAAATTTGTAGTAAGAAGAAAAAAGATTTACTGTGGAAACACAGATTAAACCCTACAATTGTCAACAAATTAGGATACCAGACATACAGAAAACCGTTTAAAAAAATTATAACACTAACAAAACGTGCACAAAACAACCACAACATACTGACCTCAAATAATAAATGCAAAACAGCATGGCGCATCATAAACAAATCAAGACACAACATACCAAAACAATTGATTGAAAACATAAAAATTGATGATAAAAATGTTATTATTAACCCTGTAGAGATAGCGGAAGCTTTCAATAATAATTTCGTCGATAAAATCAAACCTATTCCAGACGCAGGAAAAAATGCCACTCGTTTTATTGAGAGTCGAGCAAGCTCTATGTTTCTTGCACCAAGCTCACCTCAACAGATAAGTGTAATTATTAAAAATTTGAAAAACACAAACAGTGTAGGGTATGATCAAGTCTCGACCAAAATAATAAAACATGTTAATGAATATATATCTCACCAGCTAAGCCACATTATTAACTTGTCCATATCAGCGGGAATATTCCCAAACGCGCTCAAATTATCGATTATAAAGCCTATTCAAAAAAGATAACAAGCAAATAATGGATAACTACAGGCCCATTGCTTTAATACCGATATTCGCAAAAAATTTTGAAAAATATTTATACAATAAAATCTATACCTATCTTGAAAGTAAACAAATATTATGCAATGAACAAAAAGGTTTTCGACAACATAAATCAGTCAATATAACAATATACGAATTTATAGAAAAAGTGTTATGTTATGTTGACAAAAGATCACCCGTCTGTGCTATCTATTGCGATATGACACAAGCATTCGACTACGTAGATAAAAATATACTAATGAACAAACTTGACGCTTATGGTATAAGAGGAAACATTTTAGACTTAATTGGATCCTATTTAACAAATCGACAACAAATGACATTTATAAGTAAAGTAAATTATAATACAAAAAAAGAAGAAACATACACCTCTACAAAGCGTTATGTGTCATACGGTGTTCCCCAAGGCACCGTAATGGGTCCACTATTATTTATTATTTATATTAACGACTTGCCAAATGCAACGAATCAACCTATGACATTATTTGGTGACGACAGTACTGTTACAATCGCATGTAAGGACATTCACCATTATAACTCTGACATTAATCACTCTTTGACATCTATAATCTCATGGTTGAATAATAATAATTTAAAAATAAATCTGACTAAAACAAATATTATGCATTTCGGACAAAGATCACAAAATTCACAGAATATTATTAACATTAGTTGACATATAATAATTACATTATAAAAGAAGTTAGTACGGCTCGTTTTCTTGGCCTAACTATTGACAGTAAATTGAACTGGAAAGAACATATAAACTCACTATGTAAAAAGATCAGTAGTCTCTCATACGCCATATAGAGGTATAAACTTGCTCCAACCATCCACCATAATGCATTACTGTGTGCATACCACGGGCTTGTTGAATCTGTCCTCAGGTATGGCATTATTTTTTTGGGTAATTCCACTGACAGAGACTTGGTATTTAAAATGCAAAAACGATGCATACGCGCTATGTTCGGTATTCAAAGTAAAGAAAGCTGTAAACCATTATTTATTAAGCATAGAATCCTCACGCTACCGTCACTGTATATACTCGAAACAGCTTTATTTGTTCACAATAACCTGCATTTATTTACTCACATACCCTCCCATAGTCAACGCCGCGACAACAGTAGACTTTGTGTCCGGCCTACTAAAACAGTTCTTTTACAGAAAAATGTAGTATGCAAAGCTCCAATAATTTATAATCACATACCGAACTCAATGAAAAAATTGAACGCCAATATTTTTAAAACAACTTTTAAAAGTACCCTGATTAAAAAATGTTATTATAGTGTAAATGAATTTCTTTGTGATGGATGTGTTTGAATGATTGAATGTAATGATATTTAAATTGTAACACTTAACCATAATATGTAATTATTCTATTCTGTTAGTTTCTTATGACTTATTTCTATTGATTTTATTATTTCATTGTTATTGACATTATTAGTGCATCTTGACATTTACTTATAGATTTATTGGAATATTAATTAATATTTGTACACCGGTCACGGTTAAGCATGTTGATACCAACAATACTGTACATCTACCTCTATAATAAACATTCATTTTTGCATGTATTATTGTAACCTACACATGTTTTGGCAAATAAAACTATCTTTATCTTTATCTTACATAAATATTTAACTTTCATAGATTTCAATGTCAAAACTAATAAACCGATTAATCGCTATCAATATCCGTAGCCTTCACAATCGCATGCAAATTCACGGCTAATTACGTCAATTATCGTTCATTCTAAGACTCTAACAATGCCTAACATTGTGTAATGAGTTAAGGAAACACTAAGCACTTAGTTATCGCTTTGAGGAAACATTTTTGTAAACAAACGCCTGTAACGGTCACGTGTAGTCTTTAAACTAGTACTAGTTTTGCGAAAATATCCGTTATTGCAATTGTATTAAGGGTTTTAATAACTATAACTCGTAACTTTTCCTGTAGAACTGATGTATTAGACTATGGATTATCCTCAGTATTATCCTTAGTTAATACAAGATATGCCGTAACAAGCATTACACCTTCGATCAACAATAACAACTAGATATCGGGTCGGCGCAAGAAAATCGTCTCGACAAATAAGAGCTCACTTGAGAAGTGAGCTCTTATTTTGTTTAGTATGCTCCAAACACGGCCAACGTATTCACGTCTCACGATGCCGCAGTGCGTAATTACAAGTTGCAAAAATAATAACCAAAAAAGCAGTATAACGGCTGGAGTGTCTTATTTTTGATAAGTACATAAACTATAAGTTATATTTTAAGCTTTTAAACTAGTAAATAATATCAAATTAGACAAAATTATCAATTATAAACCAACGCCACCAATGTTTGTGCGTGTGTTGGCGATACCTCGCCAACACGATCACAAACATTTGTTTAAATAGAACAGTGGATGCAGGGAGTCGATTTGTATTGTAAAATAAAATTGTATAGTAACCTGATTGGAAAAGAGTATCTAACCTATGGAGTTTATTGCTCGTTCTTCTTGTTCTTCTCTCGTACACCTTGGAATGCTTCATTTTTAAATTTATATTGTTGCCGTTCAAAAGTGCCTTCCTGGTCTAACTGAAATAAATGATTTTGACTTAGACTTAGACTTTTAATGATAAAGTAAATAAACATATCATACACAAAAACGTACCGCTAATAAAAATAAGTGATGTATACTAAGATCCCGAAATCTTAATTTTCATATTACAAAATTATTTTAGTGTCCAACGCGACTCCATACATACCTCCTGTAGCAAAATTCGAAATTTGAAGAAGCAAAACGAAACAAAACAAAACGATACATAGATCGCAAGACAATAATGGAAAAATTATCTTTATTTGTTCATGCTTAAGGTTGAATTCAAACTTGATATTGTATAACTTATGTCTTTTAATTTCTACATGACAGGAGTAAGAAAATACTTTTCTCGTCTTATGTGGCGAATGGTCGTAAGTATTAGATAATATTTTGACGATTTATGACTATATTATTAGATGCCATGGTTGTTATTAGGTTGAACTTAGAACTATTCTCGTCGAGTACCGTCATTATAGACACAATTATAGAACAATAGGTTGCGGTCACCGGTGACCGCTTGGTGATTGACAGTTTAAAACATTTTTCTCTGTTTGTTATTTTTTTACTATTATTATTCCCACGGACAGAACTGGAGCTTGATTTTGTACGTAACCCTTTATCTAGTTGCTATTATTGATTGAAGCATTACACAGTGAGAGCTACAGAACTGAGGCCTTAGTACGAGTTTGTTTTACATTTAAAGTATTCGGAACGAGTACGCGTTCGGCAATCTGATTGGCCGGCGCCAATAAACCAACCAATCAGAGCACCGAACGCGTACTCGTTACGATTACATGAAATGTAAAACAAACTCGTATTATGGCCTCTGATCTATTTAGAGGATGCGATATATAAGTTTGATGGTGGCTAGCGGAGTGCCCAAAAAGGTTCGTACTTCCTAGACTTTCATCTTAAAAGCTGAGAGCCTTTTGGAGGTTTCTCCTTGTTAGAAAAATGCACTAATGCCTAATAACTATACGATTTCTTCGCTTCGTAGTAAATAACTTTTCTAACGTCTCAATAATAATAAAAATGACAATAAAACCATATGCGTGTACGCCTTTAGCAATACAGCAAACGCAATCTAAACTAAAAGATTAATCAAACTAGATACTAATGTCACTCTTTATATACGTAATTATAATTTCACTTAATTTTACAGTACCTAATGTCTGATTGGGATTAAAATGATTTTAGGAAATTTTCTTTATTACTTATTGCTGTTTAGTACCTAAATGAGTGAATCGACTTATAAAATCCGTTAACAAATGGGGTGACTTACTAATTGGATTGACAAAAACAATATGAAGTGTTATATTGTTTTTGTCAAAAATTCATAATAGACAAAAGCATATTCAGGATCTGTACAATCGTGCCTTGAACTTTAAACACATGAAAAGTGAGGCATTACTCATTAACAAAACAACCAATGCTAACGACTATCTAGATAGTGGTCTTTTAGCTCTACGAGTCTAAAAGGTGTCATATTACAATATTGATAATGTCTAAATACTTATTTTTTATTATTATACAGTTTCTTTTTCAGTGTCTTGTAAATTTCTTAGTAATTGCACGGGGTTTGGAACCATGCCCAGTGTATGGGTATAAGCGTAAGCCTATACCTATGGTACATCCATGGGGTGACCCCATGGAACTCGATAACATCCTGATGGAAGTGAAAGTTGCCTACTTACCCTTTCAGAGATTAAATTGGTAGGTTTTTTTTTCTCACTACCAAATCGTCCCACACATTTCTCTTCGTAGACACAACAAAAAAATGAAAAAATAAAATAAAGTGATACACATAATTAAAATTCAGACGTAAGTGTAACAATAATTGGTTTCCAATGTTTAGCAATTAGTCACATGTCACAATAGGAGATGGAATTCAGAAGTTTAATACTCATTCAAGGGTACGTGTAAATTGAAGTTTTACAAGTCTAAGTCTGATGTTTCAATGAGTTTGGATATTTATGTAGTTTCAATGTTTTAGGAGTAGTTATTAAGTAGGCATTAGGGCGACAAACAGATAGCCCGATCACCGAGCTGATAGGCCTTTCGGGGATTTGAGAATTGCGTTTTATATCGGAAGATATCTAATAGTAGATATTTAAAAAAAGCTATGAAATTAAAGAACAGCAGATACCAAATTCCGGGACGAGCAATATCTGCGGCAAGACTTGAGATTATTTGCAAAAATAAAGTAACTGTAAAGTTGGCTTTCTGCACATTCAGTTGATATTCGCGTCTGACACGAGCAGCTGAAGCGTGCGAACGGTGACGCAATACTGATGTCAGACGTTATACATACACTAGGAAATGGGCAAAAAATGCACCATTGTTGAACTTGTTTATTTTGAAGGTTACGCGACGAACGTAGTTTGTTCCACGCGCACATTTTGAGTTTTACACGAGAGAGAGAACAGGGGTCATGTCGACCTGCGTAGGACTATTTCGAGTAAATATTTAAAACGAATTTAACTATTACTTAATGTATTTTTCATGGTAAAAGAACAAGGGGCAAACGAGCAGACGCGTGGTAAGCAATCAGCACCGCCTATGGAAAAATGTTAGATGAAGTTCTTTTAAAATACCTGTGAGACTATCACATCACATAAGTAGGTACTTTTAAGAGATCAAATCATACTATTACTATCATATAGACAGAAATATTGTAGTTACTAGGTACTCTAAATAAGCAAGTTGTGTTTACATAAATCCCTCCAATCACTAACTAAAATTCAGTCTAAAAGCTTAAAATAAAGCTGATCTATGAACATGGGTAAGCACATCAATGATGAAATATTCCTATTGTAAACACCAATTTCCCATTCTGTTCGAAGCTGAGTCAGACAATTGTGGTATAATCAGTTGATTCATTGCTAAAACAGGCTGGTAAAGGAATTCTGTACTGGTACGAGCGCACATAGTTTCGGTATTAAGTACCTCATCAATCACATTTAAGATCTACACCTGCTCGTAAAATTCGTAGCTGATGAAAGTTAAGAGGAAAATTATGAAGTACTGTACGTTGACGGAGGAAAGTTTGATACTGCCGAAGAAAATCTGAAAGGATATATGGCTATATATACCAATTTCACAATTCCAAACTCCTGAGAATTTTTCGAGAATACCGAAAAAGCAGACTTGCTACCATTCGATTAGCGAAGCAGTTAAAGTGTAAGTTAATCTGTTAAGGAAAAACTGTAATAGTAACTATACAAGTGACTAAAATGGCAACTACAGCTAATGCCTCTAATAAAAAAATGCCAAACATGATAATGTCGTTTATGTATAATGGGAAATAAGCAAACTAATGACACATGACGACTACACCAAATACAAAAATACGGGCAACATCACCTCTGATATTGCAAGTATTTTTAGTTTTCCAAAAAGATGAGTGTGATCACAGATGAGTGCCATTTCAGCGAAAACATTTGTCTCACATAAATATACACATACGCTGGCATTCGTACCTTACAAAATGGTGCAGACTATAAAGAGAGTATAGATATGATCTGACCTTTTTAAGCTAAACTCTTTAGACTATGTAAACTTTTTTTCCGCATGAAATCCAGAACGGTTCGCCTAAACAAACTATTTGTTAGAAGTTCTTGAACTTTTGCGAAACCTAGCTAAAATAATCACTACTGATTAATGACTTTACCAGATGTTTAACGAACTGAGTAGAATTTCAAGTATCTCTTAGAATATCCAATGTTTATTGCTGGTACCGCTAAACTATTCTTATCGCTTCTCTAACCGTTTCATATCGTTTCCACAAAACAATCGTTTAATCTCAAACTAGATCAATCCCGAGTTTGAACAGGAAATTATTTTAACAAAATGGGACACCAAATACATCAAAGGATACTGTTGAATAAGTAGTGTTTTTTTTTAATATAATAAGAGTATTTCGATCACTTTTTTTTTTTAAGGGGGGAAAATCATCGAATGACTGCTCCCGCCTGGGTGAGGCGGGAGGGAGTGTCAGACTCTTACTGACTAAAAACCACCCCGTTCCTTCTCCTGCACGTCGAGCCGGAGCCCCGGTTACCCGTTAGGTTCTCCGCGATTCCGAATCGGCATCGGCCCTATTGGGCCCCATCTGTGGTGGTCTGATGGCTCTTTGAGGCGCGCGCGAAACGCGACGCGCCGTACGCTCGGGTCTGTTTCTGGTCGGACGGGGAGCAACCCATGCTCGCCGTCCGCAGGCCCGCGCTTACGGTGGCCGGAGATCGTCCCGCGATCCCCGACGCCCGGTGTGTCCTTCGCGAGTATTTCGATCACTACATCGTCAGGGTCGTGGGGAGCCATTGGATGCTAGTTGTTATTCGACATAGAGGACCAAGCGAAAGGCCTTTCGTTTCAGAAGACGTCTTTCGGAATTTCGGCTGATGATACTGATCTTCCAAGTTTTGACTATCATGGGAACCAGGGAACAATAATTTCAATCTAATCGCCTATAGAGGTATAATCGCAGCATTTTAGGTCATTATTCTTTAGTAATTTTATTCATTAGTAATATAAAGGTTCTATGACGAAACTCATCATCTAAAAAGACCATTGTTACCGAAAATCGATACTATATTATAGTCTACAATTCAGAATAGCTAAACGAAGGCATTGACAATACGCCTACGATTATTATGGCTAGACAATGGGTCTGTGTTTAAACATAAATTATGTCTAGAAGGAAATTAAATTTGAAAAGAACAAGGCCAACTTGGTACTTAGCAAAATGATGTTTTATTTTTCTAGAACGATAGGTATCTAGATGTTTAGAAAACATACTTAGGGATTAGATTAATAGAAGTACCAGAGGCATTAATATCCATGGTATTTCTATTGTTTTCAGTAAAGTAATTAAACGTTATTCAGTTTAATAGATCTCGCTATGCGCGTGTTATTTTAGGTATATGTAAGATGCAGACAAAATATGATAGGTGACACGAAGATATAGGTATTTGTTATGGGATAAGCCAGTAAACGAGCAGACAGATCATCTGATGGTAAGCAATCTGCGCCGCCCATTGACAGCTGGATGGAACACCAGAGGCGTTACTAGTGCGTGTCTGTCCTTTTGGGAATTTGAGGATTTTGGGGGAGTCGGAGATTGGGGAGACTGAAGATGGGGGGTAATTGGGCCTCCACCTCACACACACGACGAAACACAACGCAAGCGTTTGCTTGTTGTTTATTGTTTGTATATTTATTTTTTTATTGTTTCACGTCAGTTTTTTGTGAGGCCGTGGTATCGCTCCGGTCGAGGCGACCCCTTCGTGCCGAAGCATGGCTCTTCTACACTTAGTTTAATTAGTTAACTAAAGTAACACTTAGGTATACTAAGTTATAGCATAAATCACTAATTAGCTTTAACCAATCCCAAATGAGATGTGTATTTTGTGTGTACCTACAATATACAGTTACAATACCGGCACGTGCCTGTTGCTCGCAAATACCTTGATAGGTATACACATAGAGTCGTTTAGGGCTATTCCCAAAATAGTACGCTAATGAACTTCGACCGTCAGTAATTGATGTGATTGACCTATTTCACGGCTGGCCTGCGCCCTGAAACATGTAATTATGTTAACTAAATATCGAATGAAGGTACTTCATTAGGTTGCTGGTAGCTGCCCATCTTGGCTCCCTCATTTCTATATAATTTGCTTAATTTTGAACGAAAACGATATTCGAATTCGAAGGAGATTAGCTTATTATGAAATATTATTAATCTTAAAGCCATTTATTGCAAAAAAAAGATGAATGGCATGAATAATCGCATTTTATCTCCGTGTTCGACGCTTATGATTAAATATTCAGGCCATGATCTTTAATGCAACTAATTTAATTATGATTAACTTATATTAACTATGCTTATGATTAACTAGCGATCCGCCCCGGCTTCACACGGGTGCATTATGCATGTATTACATTTAAACCTTCCTTAAGAAACACTCTACTTATTAAAATATAACCGCATTAAAATCCGTTGCGTAGTTTTAAAGATCTAAGCATACATAAGGACAGACAGATGGCGAATAGCGACTTTGTTTTATACTATGTAGTGATTATTCAGGCAATGATCTTTAATGCAACAATAATTTAAACAACCATCAGATTGAAAATTGTGTGTTAGAGATTGTTCGGCCAAGTTCATAATAAAATTATTAACATGTAAATTAGAGCGGGCTGCGGACGTCCATTCCGTCCTGCTGCTTCCTGTGGGGATTTCGTTGGGGAAACGCATTTTACCGTGTATGTATGTACATACTCATTGAGTCATTATATAATGCATTGTAATGTGTGAAGATGACTAAATTATTTAATTTAAATAGAGCTACTGAAATAAGCATTTCAGTTAGTAATAATCTAAATACATTATATGTATGTTTAATTTTATTCTTATAATATCATTCCATATTAGTGTTACTTCTGTGTGCACCTCTGCCTACCCCTTCGGGGATAAAAGGCGTGATGTTATGTTATGTAATATCATTCCATATTAATAATGTTATGTAAAATAGAGAAGGCAGGAAGAGTTTCTTTTGTGTTGGACTTTTTGGTGTGTAGTGGATATTCATCTGACCTCATTTCATGGTGCGTCCATGCCTGAAAATACACTAATCTAACTATCAAAAAGTTTGGGCTTAAAATTTGTAACAAGAAACTACATTATGTACCTACATACTAATGTATCATAACCTTTTTTCCTTTTTTCTGTACCTCTATATATATTTATATATACTTAACATCTATTACTTAACATCACGCTAGTTACCCATGGAAACCTTTGAGTACAGTCATTATAGACACAATTAAAGGACATTAGGTTGCGGTCACCGGTGTCCTCGCGGTGTTTGACAGTTTAATTACATGTGTGTCATAATAATAGGCAAATGTGGAGGAAGCCAAAGAAGAGTTACTGTAAGGATCTTCTATATACATAACATTGGCTTGGAGATTGGCGCATTGGCTGGGCATCCTTTCTTTTATTTGTTTTTTACCGACTTCATTTTATCTCTGGTAAGAATCGTTTTAGAGACCCATACATAATACATAGAATCATTTCTTTATTTCCAAAAATCATCGATCTTACGATCAAGTAACTAACACATCATGGATTAAACATTAGATAATATGTAATACCCATACGTAGGTATATCTACTTTGATATCATCAATATTATTGAATTTTGTTTAATATAAAACATGGGCGTTCGTGTTCGCCTGCCCTGTATTTATAATTTCCTTTGCTCAAGGCTTATAAATTTTATTTTCGCGCGAACTTTCCCTTTTATATTCTGAAGATAATTGAATTTTATCTCATAAAGTGGTACTGCGTATGTGAATACAAAAATACTTCAACAAAATGAGGTTTAAAGAAACCATTTAAAGAGATATTGAGTTAGTTGTGAGGTTAGGTGGAATATTCTGTCATCTAGTGCAGTCTGGTAAATATGTCATGAATACAATGCAGTTTTATAAATACATATATAATTATTTTTTTCATTTTTATCCTTATTTTCCATTCAAACCATAACTACCAACCATGTACTAAAATATCGATGACCATATTGTACGACGCTATTTTCATTCGAATAATTACAGCATTCCTTTTCACGCAAAGATTGAATGAGCATTGAATAAAAAATTACGTATGTTACGTAAAATTTTAATGAAATTCACCAGCCATTCAACAGTTTCTGTATAGGTAGCGGTTTAATATTGTAGAACATTCCGGAAACTTGCTTGCATATGCCAAACTCAAACAGTAGACTACAGTATGGAATGTTCATTAGTTAAGGCGAATTGTTAATGTTCTTATACCTCTTTATAAAATTCCGCGTCCACCATTGTAATGAGAGAACAATGAAAAATTACTATTATATGCTAATAATACGTAATACAACAACTTACTCTTCCAACAATACGTAAAAATGAAAATAAATCTGTAACTAGCGAAGTATGCAGTCGATAGCGAATATGTTGGGAGTTGGCACCATTTTTAACAAGAAATTGCAACGAGGGACACTTAAGAAGACAAATGTTAATTAATCAATGACTGTTTTATTATTGCATACAGTTCATAGGCACACCAAAAACATATCAAATCCGTGCTAAATGTATTTTTCCTTGATTTTGTCACCATTCAGCTTTTGAATTATTCAAGCGAACTGTTAGTAACTAGATAGTATTTACCTAATTCTACTATTCAGCTACTACTACTGAAGTAGTAGTCTTCAGCTATTCATTAGGCAGAAGAACACATAGGAAGCATTAACTAAAAAATCTTCTTTGCGGTGATATCTATGAGGAATCAAAACACAAAATAAATAGCGTTGGCTGACGTAACCACTATTTCTGGGCTTCGAGTATAGTATATCGCGGCAAACCTTTTCTAATCTAGACACATTAACAAATATCTGCATTCCCTTCATCATCATCAGCTTGTAACTGTTAACTGCTGAATGAAACTTAATCGTCTGCCATGGTGGATAGCCGATTTCGCAAGTCCAAATTTCAATTTGTCAACCATACAATTCAGAAACAATAAGCGAAAACTAAAACATCCTAATGTTAAAATAATTGTCACAAGTGGTCTGTGGTCTCTGAGTGAGTCGCGTCATAGACCAATAAATAAATCAATACAATGAGATCAGTTCTGACTATTTAACGTGTACGGCTCCAAGGCCAAATGAATTTGGTATCAATTTAGACGCGCGCACAAGAAATTTATTCACAGTAACTAATATTATTCTTGAATCTACAAGTTGTATAATATTGCTTTGACAAGCCATGTGAAGACAGCAGAATATAATAACAATTACATTAATTGTCACCACCCCTAGTCTGTTCGAGGGTGTCGTAAGAGGCACGACCGAAATTAATCTTACATTGATCGTGGATTAAAATCGGTTGCTGATTTCGGCTGTAAGGAGTAATCCCTTTGAGAGATTGGACATCAAGGCTTTCTGATTAACCTGAACCTTTTAAACTGCGGTCACCAACCCCCTTGTCGCTTGCCATCGCCAAAACCCTTTATGTAGCCATAGTCCCGAATTGTACTGTCACGGACTGCAGATGATATAATTTACAAGTTTCTAAGTACTCTTTTTAGCTCGACACTGGCAGTATACGTGACAACATTGTATTGGAAACTCGCTTGCCATTCAACAAAAAAAACTCTTTCTAGATTATTGCAACTACTAGTTAGTAGATCTAGATACAAAAATTCAAAGAATGCTAGGCAATTAATATTTGTATAGTGAAAAATGGGACAGTTAGTCTATTTTTTGTCGTCTGGCAATGTTCCGCCGTTAGAGCACTAGTTTTATTTTTGATAGTTTTTGGCTAGGATGTGTATAACTCGGAAACATTTTGACAGCACATACAGTTGGCACAGTGAGTGGGTTACCGTCTGCTGTTTAAAGAATCACATGTTCGTTTTTTTTTTTATGGGGTAGTGGACAAACGAGCTGTCGGATCTCCCGTAACTTCAATCACAAAAGTTAGGAGCAAAGTCCCGACATTGTAAACCAGCTCGCCCTAGTTGATTAGTTTCGGCATGCGGAACAACCAACTGCATATGAGTTTGTGTTCTTAAATAAAGACCTTGTAACTTGAAAACGGTTCATTAGAGGTAATGTTATTAAAAAAACAACGAGGCATCGCCGCTCCATGGTACTAACTCCCTAAATAATTAAAATGGATCCCCTAAGGAGTTTATTGTCCACAGAGAGTTAATTATCAAGGCCTCATGTTCGCGGTAGACGTTTATTTATACAAACAGGTGGATACGCCTCATTATTATAGTATCGGAATTTATGTCAATATTAGATGACTTAATAAAGTAACAGTATTTGTAATTCCGTTATTTATTAGGCGATTGGCTAGAGCCATTATTTTGTTTTGATAACATTCATTAATTTAGTGTGATATGGATATCCTTTGTAACTGTTAAAAAATAGATTTGAAAACTAGCGGTTGTTTCTGAGCTTCGAAATCATAATTTAATCAATAATAGAATAAAATATTCAGTATCAATCAACCTATACACTGGTAAAAATCGTACGCGAATTTGTTCAGGAGTTATCGAGTTTATCCAGTATGAAGCAGAACATATGAGTATATTCCAATCAACAGATAATTATTAAGCATAGAATAAAGTTAACATCTGCCAGTATTTAGTGTTTATAATGATAAAATCATAAAACGATTAGACGTAAAAAATTGGCATCATTTCAGACTATGTACCTATTTAATAAGAGGAGACGGAGGATATATTAGAATTTCATTTCTCTGGGTAGATTTTTTTACCCCTGTGTATTTCACCTTGAGTTACTAATTTTTATATCTTCATAATTCTACATTGCATACCCCAAACAAGGGAGTATGAAGTGGTCTATTAAATAAGCATATTGGTATGCACCACAGACTATAGTAGGTACCACAGATAACTATGCACTGTCAATGAACTTGAATGACTCATTTATAACATTACTATAGTTAATTGTCATAGGGGTCCAACACAGTTGATAGCTGCATTCATGTATCATTAAAAATGATAAAAAAAAGGTGATAGAGCAAGGAGATTGGTTTGGAGACTATAGACTAGACGAGGCCCAAGGCTCTAGAGCTATGGCCTAGGTGCTTATAAAAAAAAGATAAATCTTAGTATATTTGGATCCTAAATGATTTAGCATCATATACTAATGTTGATTAGCTGGTTGTGACATATCAGCATTATTTATGTAAAACTTCCTATGTTTATATGTATGTTTTTCCAAAAGCATCACATTCGGTCATTTCGGTCATTCCTACCTATGTATTATGCTAATTAGATTGGTAATTCCCAAGTAGGGAAAACAGATATGTATTTTTTTTTATATATTGACTAAGAAGTTGAAATACTGTATTTGAATATCTATTATTATTGTTGCTAATAAAAAAAATTCTAAGGGTAACAATTACAATATTACCTCGTGTGTTCATAAGTTTTGAGACAAACTTTTTGCTTATAAAAATAAAATAAAAATAAATGTATATTTCTTTTTCTAATTTTGAATTTGGAATGTTAACTTTTAATATCTATGATTTCGGATTATTTTATTTAAATTTTCTCGTAATGGAGGGAACAAAAGAATTACGTGCGACCGTCATTTCATTATTTAAGGTGGGAAGAAAACCTATGGACATTTTCCGAGAACTGAAAAGTTTTGGTGTGAGCCGTAACTTCGTGTATTACACTATTAAACGATACCAGGAGACAAGTTCTTTACATGATCGGCAAAGAAGTGGTCGTCCACGCTCTGTGACTTCGCCGAAATCCATGTCGCACTCAGAAGAAACTCGCTCTGCAGACCAATATTTCGCGCGTTTCAGTCAACAGAATACTGAAATATGATCTCAAGGTTAAGGCGTATAGCCGTAGAAAAGTACACTTTTTAAACGATCGCCTTTGTCAATTGCGACGCGAACGTTCTCCAATACTGCTTAGGAGACACGATGCGAGGAAGATACTCTTCACCGACGAGAAAATCTTTACCGTCGAAGAAAAGTTCAATCGACAAAACAATAAAGTGTATGCCAAAAGTAGCAAGGATGTCCCACCTTCAGCACGGAATGTCTCGCGTACTCATCATCCGGCTAGTGTCATGGTATGGTGGGGAGTTTCGTACGAAGGTGTCACTCAGCTTCATTTCTGCCAACAAGGCGTCAAGGTGAAAGCCAAAAATTATCAAAGTGACATTCTAGAGACTGTTGTGAAACCCCTGTCTAATACCCTATTCCATAACAAGTATTGGGTTTTCCAGCAAGACTCGGCGCGATCCCATAAGGCTAAAACCACCCAAGCTTGGCTGAAGGAAAATGTTGCCTTCATTGCGGCGAACGAATGGCCCTCCTCCAGCCCCGACCTCAACCCGCTGGATTATTCTCTATGGACAGAATTAGAGCTCAGAGCCTGCCGAAAGTCCCACCCAAACTTGGAGTCACTTATATCGTCTAAGGGGCATGTATTAAAAACAGGGGTGGTCATTTTGAATAATAATTATATTTAATTTTTACTTACTATCTACTTAATGTTTGTTATATAGTGATCTTTACCATCCAGCAAGAATTCAATTGGGTACTTGCCAACTAGTCAAATTCAATACTTTTTCCAAACTGTAAAAAACAATAGTTTCCTATGAATTTGATATGAGATTGTGTATTGTGACGTCACATTTTTTAGCATCAAACAGCATACTTATTTCTTTAAAAATTGCTGGAAAATATTAAAATTAAGTTGGTCATAAAATCAATGAAGTATTGAAAATGTGTCATTTTTTATATTTTATTGCATTGAACATTCGAAATAAATTACTTTTGATAAAGAAAAGTACTCAATTCTTTTGTTTCATTAAAGAGTGTTAATGAGGCACAGATTTCATTCAAAATTTCAAGTCTCCGAATCATAGAACCTTTTAAAACCAATTTGTTCATCATGAAAACTAAGAACTACTTTTCAACTGGTGTAGGTACAAAAATTCTAAATATTGTTCTCTCACGACTTTCAACATGTAGGTCATTGTTGATCTATGCAAAATTATGCAATTTATTTTTAAAAAAGCAATTTTATTTATGCATACACCTAATATTTTATCTGTGATTCACCAAAATGTAGAGAAAGTATGTCAACACTAAACACTGACTTTTTAATTTATTCAAATTGTACTAAAACTGTAATTACAAAACTTGTAACTTGTGTACAGATAGTAAAACATATATTTGCATTGTTTAGGCATTTGAAGATGTTTTATTTAATATTAAGTACTTATGTACAAATTACGGTTTCTTTATTATTCTGTGTTATAAAATTATATTGGAAACCACAATAAAAGTCTGATAAGAATTTAAACATTGCGTAACTTATTTTATTAGACTACAAGTTAACTTCCAATACAAATTCTTAATTGTTGTTTTGTTTTACAAAGATAAGCAAAGGTTAATTACGTATTCAGCCTTTTCCTGTTATACCTGATAGTTTTTCGCGCCACATAAGTCCGCATATCAATACGTGATTGGAATAATTAATTGTGTAGGTACAAAGTTTTAAGGTTTTTTACTTACTCTCCTTCTCGTGGTCGAAGCCCACAATAACGAAGTAGTCGACGAGCCTGGACATTGCACTCCTACGGCAACATTCCAGCACAAATACAACAAATACACTTTGTAATTGGATTACACGAATTTACACTCATTTTAAACACAAAGCTTCTCGATTACACATTTTTCCAGCACGTAACTGCTTAACGACAGATTCGTACACACAACGCGTAGGATTCGCACACCATACACTTCACGGAATGTAAACAACACTTTCATTTATCGCGAGCTGAAGAATTTTTAGCTTCAATTACGAGAAAGATTATAGATTGTCCAGACGAAGAGGTTATACAGTAGTCTTTACGGTATTACCGGTTTTTAACAAAACTTTATCGCAAATCACCTTATCTACTTTACAACACAAAGTTTAAGCGACAAATAACGTTCTAATTGGTATATTTTCTAATAAAAATATTAATAAACGTCATTACAACCGCAACCTACAGCTCGTCCGTCGGACATTTCTAAAAAAACTACTGTGACTTAAATTCTACCGTTACGAATTGCTATAGCTAGTTTTCAAATTCTACCAATTCTGTTAGTAAATTTTAACGTACGAGAAATTTAAGCGAGATGACGATTTTGTGCCAAAATCTCTGGATTGATGTAAGTTTTTGATAGAAATTACAAACAATTAAAGTAAAAATCAATCTTAATCTTAATTCACATGAGATCGTTCGTCGACCATTCCGTTCGTAGGTATATCTGTTGACGACACATGATTTGGTTTCTTCTATAATTGTGTCTGTAATGACGGTACTCGACGAGTTAAATATTTTTTTATTTTTCATATAAATTGTGTCAAAATATGTGTCACTATTATACTTAATATAATATAACGTTTAACGTTATATAAATGTAATATAACGTATAATATAAAGTTGTGGTGATATTATAGTGGTAATGATATCTTTACTATAGAATATAGGCCTTCCTCTGTCCTCAACGAGTTCGTCAGTTCACTAGTTTTACATGCCATTATCTCGCTGCAACCTCAGATTGGTATTTTTAAAGAGTCCAATCTATCTGAAAGAATCGTAACATAATATCCTAATTGTAAAACGTGCACGCACATGATAAACCTGAAGTGTGGTGTTACCGAGTCACATAGGAAAGCAATCAAAATCAAGGGTCTTACTCTTGAATCCAATTCTCATCGATCGACATTCGTATTGTGATATTTCGTACGATCTTGAGTTGCAACCCTTGCGCCCAATTTATGTGGATATTTAATGAACTAAATACTGTTGAGTTTAGCTTTTTATTCCGTACCCTGATTTTTTAACAACTACGATAGGGGTTGTATAATTTTGACATTGAATAATTATTGAGATTTTATAGGATGGAAATTGCATTGATATTGAGATTGGTTTCAATAGTAAGCACCCTGGTTGGGCGTTTGAAGCATCCTGTTTCAATCTGATTAAAGCATTCTTGGGTTTTAATTTTCTAATGATATAATTATTCAGATTTGTTAGCTGTCAGGGTTTATAAAAATCTACCAAACTGGTCACGTCGGCAATATTATGGCAATATTAATCGTTTTTCATATGTTATCTGTGCACTAAAAATAATGTACAGCTGCCTAAATAGAGAACTACGGAAGAACAATAACCCTTCTCGTTCTATCTTGTGCCAAGTTCATGCGATGACAGTTTTGCACAATATATAGTATATACTCTTTAATATATTCGGATTGTTAATACTGATAACGCAAACAATGTTTCAAAATATTATTGATGTTTAATTATTTCAAGAGATTATTAACCTTTTATCCGTAAATTTCCGTTTACCGCACTTTAAACAATGTCGGATGCCTCAAATCAGCAAATACCAGGTTTGAAACAGAAGAAAGTGTTTAAAATTATAGTGTTAGGTGATTCAGGTGTTGGCAAAACGTGTCTAACTTATCGGTTTTGCGAAGGACAATTTTTAGATAAATCTGAGGCCACGATCGGTGTTGATTTCAGAGAAAGAAATATAAAAATTGGTGGGGAAGATATAAAGGTAAATATTAGTAATATTTTATCGTATGCTTGACGTGCGAATTTTACTTTGCGCTCGTTATTAATTTAGTTCTGCTTCATACCGTTATTTTTAACCCGAACTTTAAAGCTTTACAGCACACTAATTTATCATGTTTCTTGCAATAGAACATAGCAGGAAAGTCCGATTAAACTTACATTGAATCGCAGATCATACAGTTTCGATTCTTAACCACGTCAGTCTGCTGGGGTCTAGGGGCATATGTTTCAATATTACTATTGAGTACAGGCTAGGCAAGTCTTACCCACAATCTCTCCTTATCTCGATATGTTATTTTTCTTCTTTTTAAATCATTTCTTATTTTCGCTGGTTTTACGACATACAAGGTAACCATAAGAAAGTTACTTTCTAGAAGTATTATCTATTAAAAGTAATAAGTTAGCAAAGCAATTCAATATTATAGATCAACAATCTTCAATTCAGACATCATTGAAATCAAATAAAGTTTGACAATACCCCAATAAAATTATTGAAACTTAAATATTAATTTAATGAAACTAGCAAGTGCTCAATAAATAAACATCTGGTACAAATATTAGATAAGTCTTTTACAGATAAAAATATGTTACATGTTATCTGTGTCACAGTTTCATTTCATACACTTTTGCTTCTACCTTCTATTGAATATTATCATAGTCAGTGAAATTGGATTAGATAAATCAGCAACCTCCACCTTTAATTTTTATGATACTACAGAAAAACAAAAGTAAACAAAGACTTCTGCTAAGTATGTTCTTGCCCGGTATATGGCAATAGGCTCACCCCCTATTACATGGAACTCATAACATAAATAGTGAAAAAATAGGTGTCACATTGTACAGTGGCTGTAAAACACCGAGCAGTCACTGGTGACCGCAACCTATTGTTCTATAATTGTGTCTATAATGACGGTACTCGACGAGTTAAGTGCTATGTGCACCACTGCCTACCCCGGGTATAAAAGGCGTGATGATGATGATACTTCTGCTGAATAATACAAATGTAAATAAAATAAAATAAACACATTTTACATGCTTCATACCTTCAGCTCACATCTTATAAACAATTTGCATAATTCCACCCAGCGTGTCTTCTCTTGCTATCTCTCCGATTCAATGATCTTGTTGACCAAGGATGTTTCCCCATATTTCTTATTCTGTGCCCATGGGGAAGGGGGTGCCTTCAGTAACTTTGTATATCGGTGCAATTTGAGACACAATAGAAAACAAATGAGTGTAACATAGATTGTGCTCCCACATACCTACCATAGGTACATTAGTTAGTTCAGAACATTTTGCTACACTGGTTCTGAGCCTATGAATTACATTGGTTAAGTTGTCAATAGCCTAGCTATGAGTATTCCCATAAAATAGAAAACAATTAATTGTTCAAGTACCTATGTTAAGAAACAATTTATCACATTATAGTTAAATTTTACTGTAATTTCAGCTCCAGCTATGGGACACGGCAGGACAGGAGCGGTTCCGCAAGTCCATGGTGCAGCATTACTACAGGAATGTACACGCTGTAGTCATTGTTTATGATGTCACCAAACCTGAGACTTTTCATGTGAGAAGTTTTATAATAATATTTGGAACATGAATTTGGTATGATTACCTAATTACCTAAAAGCAGTCTAACACACACCCACTTGTTCTGCTGACCACTTTAACAAATCAGATTGTATGTCGCCGCACTCTCGAGTGATGCACAAATTATTTTTCAGTATCTGAATGTATAGTGTATGTGAATGTGAAGAAAATCGTGGAAATAAACATTAGTTTATTTAAAGATTAATATTAATTAATCTTTATTTTATGTAATTCCAGTCAATAGCAAGTTGGATGCAAGAAGTGGAGTCCCACGGTCTAATGCGTGCTCCGAGAGTACTGGTGGGCAACAAGTGCGACTGTGGCACGCCTGAGTCCCGGCTAGCCACTACATACGCACAACGACTCGCCGACAAGTATGGAATGCCTGTAAGTTTGTCCCTTTCCTAAACATAATGTTGTATTTAACCAACTTCAAAAATTACGGAGGTTGTTATAAGTCAGGTACACATTGTTATAATATACAACTAGCGGCCCGTCCCGGCTTCGCACGGCTTTAGTAATTATAATTTTTTTGTTTTATTGTAAATCCTTTAGTCCATATGTCGGCAGATTATATTTATCTATATGGTGGACTAAAGGAATTTTTTTTGTTTATAAGAAAATAATACTTAGATAAAACGAAATTAAAGTTTAGGAGTGGGAGGTAGCTACGTCATTTTAGAGTATAAATCGTACTCAAAAGTGGCGTCATGAGATATTTTAAATTAATAATTTATTATATCTACGAAACTATTCGTTTCCGTAATAAAATAAAAAATACGTGTTTGATGCTTTTAAATAATCTACCAGACTGCCATTAAAATAAAAATTAGTCATCTACCCTATTATGTAAAAGTGTTCAACAATTCTCAAACACAAAATAGACGATATAGGAGTATTTTAGTCAGTTTACCGAGCTCTGTTCATTGAGACAATGAAACATTAAAAGCAATCTACCAGTATTATCTGTCAGTGATTCATTAAGGTTGTCTGGTGAACTTAGTTCAGACTAATTAGTCATTTTAATCAGATGGATATGTTAATTATATTGTAGAAAACATGTAATTCATTTGTGTATTTTTCATATAGTAAACAAATAACATATTTATTCCCCTTAAAAGGCGAACTGATTGTAAGGGGCAGGGCAAGTTTTCGCAAGTTGTTTTATCTGCGCCATGTAGGTGGCGGGAGTATCGCAAATTAGATTCAGCTGTTTTTCCGTAGGCCTTTTCTAAGATGTTTTTGTTATGTGGTTAGCCAATGCCTCTTGAATTTTTTGTAATATTTGTATTTTTTATTAAATTTCCAGTTATTTGAAACGTCAGCGCTACTGGACTCGGAGTGTGACAATGTGGAGTCAATATTTATGACGCTGGCACACAAACTATACTCCAAACAGCCGCTGAGAGTTGTCAGTGTTGAGGTAAGACGTATATCTTATGTCACAGAAACTACCACGATAATACTTTCTTCTTTATGACACAGGTTTATAAAGGATAACAAAAACTATGAATGAATAATGAAAGCTTGGTTCTTACCATGTAGTAACAATTTATTTTTTTTTAAAGGGGGATAATCATCGAATGACTGCTCCCGCGCCTGGGTGAGGCGGGAGGGAGTGTCAGACTCTTACTGACTAAAAACCACCCCGTTCCTTCTCCTGCACGTCGAGCCGGAGCCCCGGTTACCCGTTAGGTTCTCCGCGACTCCGAATCGGCATCGGCCCTATTGGGCCCCGTCTGTGTTGGTCTGATGACTCTTTGAGGCGCGCGCGGAACGCGACGCGCCGTACGCTCGGGATGTAGTATTAACAATAAGAGATAAAATCATACAAATATTATATGTATAAGTAAAAGTTTCTTTTTTTGGTTAATTGTCCGCCAATTACGTTGAAATTACTGAACGATTTTGATGAAATTTGGTATACACGCAGGGTATGGGCTGACTTAGGAGATAGGATATTTTTATCCCGATTTAATACTCTCTTGGGATAAAAAAAGAATACGCGGACAAAGCCGCGGGTAAAAGCTAGTATTCACTTATAATCTCAACGCCATCCTACTTACTTTACTTGAGCGTACGGCGAGTCGCGTTCCGCGCGCTCTTCAGAGCCATCAGACCACCACAGATGGGGCCCAATAAGGCTGATGCCGATACGAAGCCGCGGAGAACTTAACAGGTTGCCGGGGCTCAGGCTCGAAGTGCTGGAGTAGGAACGGGGTGGATTTTAGTCACGGAGAAGTCATTCGATGATTTTTCCTCCTTTAAAAATTCCACTAATGTCAATTTTAGTAACATCAATTTTTTTTTTCACACAATGAATTTATTGAAATCGTTTTACAGGGAGAACACGGTCCAGGCGTAGTAAATCTACAAAGGCAGAAGCGAGCGACGCGTTCCAACGACGGTTGTCTATGCAGCTAGACAAAACTCCCAGTAATAACTACGTAATGTACTATTCCGTCTCACATCCATGACCAATGATGCCACTCTAAAATATTACCCGTAGTATTGCCAGCGTTAAATAATATCTGTCATGTTGAAAGATTTTAAAGTTTAAAAAGACCTTTTGCTAATTTTTGAAGGGATTGGCAGATTACTGTAATATTTTTATTAATTTATATTACATAGATATATTATTAGTTAATTTCCTACATTGAAATCATTCCCAAATACTGTTAATTTTATTCAACTCAAGAAAACCTTCGTGGGTCGCAAGATTTTTATTTTACGGGTTAGTTGTTTATTTTTTTTACATAAACTTAACACAACATCAGGCTTTTTATCCCCGAAATGGTAGACAGAGGCTAACGGCTTTTTAAAACCCCAGTATTGTTTTTCCCGACCCGGGAAATGAACCCGAGACCTCTTGCCTTGGCAGTCGCACTTGCGACCACTCGGTCAAAGAAGCAGTTACTATTTTGTTTAAAAATAAATAATCCTTTTTTTTTAAAAAGAGCTCTGGGCTTTTGGCCCTTTATTTAATTCGACATTCCCTCTATCGAAAAAGCTCTCTAAAAACGTATTATATTCAGTGTGCACGATTAATTCCATTTTATTTAGTTTAGTACAAATATTTGTTTTAGTAATTGACTAGCTACTTCCGCGCGGTTTCACACGCTCTGCACAGCTCCTATTGGTCGTAGCGTGATGTTTTATAGCCTATAGCCATCCTTGATAAATGACCTATCCAACACAAAAAGAATTATTCAAATCAGACTTGTAGTTACGGAGATTAGCGCGTTCAAACAAACAAACAAAAAACAAACTCTTCCGCTTTATATCAATACATAGTATAAAACAAAGTCGCTTTCGCTGTATGTCCGTATGTATGCTTAGATCTTTAAAACTACGCACCGGATTTTGATGCGGTTTTTTTTAATAGATAGAGTGATTCTTAAGGAAGGTTTGTATGTATAATACATGCATATTGCACCCGTGCGAAGCCGGGGCGGGTCGCTAGTAATAGTATAAGATAAGATCCTAATGTGGCAGCCAGTCGTCTCTATTTTAGTTTCAAATATTTATTACACCGTTTTATTTCGACTCAAACAATCGGACTAGTCTAATGATGTAATACTATTGTTGACTGACATTGTTACTTATTTATTTCGTAAAAAAAATTACTACCGATCATTAGAAGAATACGAATGAAAAATATATACCTAATAATTAAACTCCAGTTCCATAAATGTAAGTTCTGTATCTAGTAACATTGAACAAGGTATTTAATAATATAACATTCAAACAAATAAGGACCTAATAAAAAGATGGCATCTATTTTTTCCTTTAAACTGTCAATCACCAAGCGGTCACCGGTGACCGCAACCTATTGTTCTATAATTGTGTCTACAAAACCGGTATTCGACGAGTTAAATACATTTAAACTGCAATTTTATTATACTACTCTGTCAAGAAAGTACCGGGAAACGATCAATATTACACAAAATGTCTGTTATTCATCCAAATTTATTTTATAACCTTCAAAGTTTAACCTTTAGAAACGATACACTTGCGCCAACGAATAATCCATTCATCAAAACATTTTTTAAACGCTGCTTCCGGAATTGAGTTCAGTTCTGGCCGCAAATTCTCCTTTAGCCTTCTATCGATTGAAAAAGGGTGCCACGAAGTGGTAATTTGAGTTTAGGAAAAAGAAAAAAATCAGCAGGAGCCATATCTTGTGAATATGGTGGTTGCTGGATGGTATTTGTTGAGTGTTTGGTCAAAAATTCGTTCACAATGATTGCCTTGTGCGAAGGCGCATTGTCGTGGTGCAAAATCCAAGAATTTTCCTTCCACAAATCTGGCCTTTTTTGTCGAATTTGCTCTCTTAAACGCCGCATAACGCTCAAATAATATTCTTTATTTACCGTTAGACCTTCCGGTGAGAATTCAGAGTGCACAACACCGCGATAGTCAAAGAAAACAGTCAACTTGACTTTGACTTTTGATCGACTTTGGCGTGGTTTTTTCGGTTTCGGTTCAGTTGGAAGGCGCCACTCCGAAGCTTGTTGACTAGTTTGCATGTCAAACTCGTAAACCCACGTCTCGTCACCAGTAACAATGCGTTTCATGAATGTTGGGTCCGAACTGACTCGTTCTAGCATGTCCTCAGCGACTTTCATGCGATTAAGTTTTTGGAGAAAATTCTGATCTGTTGGGACTAGCCGAGTAGCAACATGTTTCATACCCAAATTATTGATTAAAATGGTACGAATCGACTCGTGATATACAGAAAGTTCGGCGGCTATCTCTCTCAGAGTTGAATGGGGATTTTCAGTCACTATTTCGATGTTAACTTCAGTTGCAGACGTTGACGGCCTACCAGAGCGAGGCAAATCTTCCATCACATCTCGACCGCTTTGAACCACTCATAAGCACGAGTTTCTGATAAAGTCGATTCACCGTAAGCCTTCTGTAACATTTTCAGTGACTCCGAACACGAAATTCCATTGGCTGGCGATGCAAAATTTAAGACCAAAGAGTTTCTTTGGTCGATATTTTTGGCCAATATGAAATTCGCAATAGGTACACACTATTTATGATATTACTAAAACCAGCACTGTATTTAATATAAATAACAGATGCAACTCAAATTCCGCGCCAAAATGGAAAACAGTTGTGCCAATCTAACAACTACAAAAATAACACATAAAAATTTGAATTTGGAACCATAAACAAATCATCCATTCCCGATACTTTTTTGACTGAATGTATATCCAAGCATTTTTTCGCATTTAAATTATATTTGTCGCATCTTAAACAATATACGGTTGTGTTGTATTCATTTAAATGTATCATTTCATTAATTTGGCTCACGTAAACTATTCGAGAAAATAAGTGTGGAACTGTATCGCATACTCAGTACATCTTACAATAGTTATTGACAAAAAAATATTTAGTACTTCATTAATCCACATTAACAAATGATTGTGCCAAAATAGTAACTTATTGCAATAAAATATTTAAGAATTAAACTTATATGGGGTAAAGTCATGTTCTAAGTTTATTTAAATATTAAACATTTATTATTAATAGATTATTTACCAGTATTGTATCTTCCATATTTTGTCGTCTAAATAAATATTCAATATTTTTATCTGTATATTATTAAAATTACTTATTTATTAAATATCGCAAATATTTTTAGGACACTTTTAAGGCCAGGTTACTCCAAATTAATTTATTTTGTGTTTAATGTGCTAAAAGACTTAGTTCGTAAAAGAAAACTTAAAATGACTATTTAAAGAGATCATCAAAAAATTCGAACGCACCGATGTCAATAGGAATAGTACCCAGAATATTTTTGATGCTCTCTGTAAATAGTCCTTTTTAGTTTTCTCTAATTTATTTTTTCCCATTAGTTTTAAAATCTACGTTGTACATGTTTTTTTTCCTTTCCTTATATTGTAAATACCTAACTAATAAAAATCTATATTACGAAAAAAAAACACACACTTCGTACCTAATAATAAAAGTCGTTATGTTGCAATATTCCATATTTGATTTTAGTATTAATTTATTAAAATTTATAAACATTGATATAAAATATCTTCTATGTTTTTTCGACCGAATTTAACATAATTATAATTCTCACTTAATAATAGCCTGGCCTTAACATTTCCAAATTAAGCATGTCTTACAAGTTAATGCGTTTTTTTATACATAAATAATGTAAAAATTAAATGAACAATGTATTTCAGGCCTTATGGATAACGGCGAAGATCTGTTCAAATGTGAGAATATGCCAAAATAACGTTAAGTAAAAGAATTTTAATGTTTGTGTGAAACAATGATATAATTGTGTAATATTTAATTTATTTTTGTATAAGTGTAGCTCTGTAAGTATTAGACAGAAACTTGAAATCATTGAGATATTAAATAAATCGTTTTATGTTGTTATTTGGAGTTTTATTTTACACTAGCTACGCAGTAACCCCCGCTGCTCGTTTCCTTTCTGTCATAGCGTGATGTTTTATAGCCTACTTCCTCGATAAGTGCACTATCTAACAAAAAATAATTATTCAAACCGGATTAGTAGGTAAAACCGGAGATAAGTTAAAGAGGGTTGAAACAAAGAAATGTCAGATTTATATATAATAAAAAAGTATAATATATACGATTAGGTAAATGACCTATTCTTTGATATCCTCGAAGAAGATCACAAAGGTGCTCTTAAGGTGAATGCCTAGATAGACCTCGCCATACATTTTTCAGGTGTAGAAATCTCCGTAAATAAATAGTTTCTGCAGAATAAAAGCAACATAATGAGACTTTTTAATGTATTATGGTCGCGTACAACCCAAATTTTATATAAAAAACAGTATTTCTAAGAGAATTAGACCGAATAAAAAACGAAAATATCTTTACATGTGTGAGTGACCTGAATCGCACCATCTGATAGAAATTTATAGAACTACCGAGAAATTTGGTTGCTGTCGTGTTAAGAGTTTGCAATTCGTAAACATTCATAATAGATGGCGCTGTTCGAAAATTCAAACAAGCGCCAAGGTTACTATTACTACCGAATGACGCGTGAATGCGACTTTGAGATCGTGCGCTGTTGCCATTCCGTCTATGATGTCTTGAACAACTTGCGAATAGTTTCCAGAAAAATGTGTCTCTAGCAAGTTAGCGTCGGGCGCGCGGGTTTGCCCGAGGAAATAACATTTTATGATTTTTAAAAAAAAATTATCATGGAATGAGAAATAATTATTTATTTTATTTATTTATTTATAAGCACATGTATAATTTTACAGCACAAGCCAAAACATTATAGGTACAGTTAAACAAAAAAAAATGTTACTTATTTAATGGTTTACATAAAGTGAAAAAATTATCTCTACGATCTGCCGATCGGTACGGTGAGAACTTGCGTCAACCGATCGGTCAGGACGCCGTGACGTCTCTCCAGCTACTCCTCAAAGAGGGATCTTACCGCAGACCGTCTTCCTTGATCATCTTTAAAAATCTTTGTAATGTATGTAAGTAGATACTGATAACACATTTTCTGATACGCTTAGCTACTAATCCATTGGTTTGGGTTAAATAAAATCAGAGAATAGAATTTGATGTATAAGTAAGTTATTTATAACTAATCACTAATCAGCGAAGCTACCTACACAATAGTGAAACGTAGGCACCACGTAAATTTATTGATTAAATCATAATTATTTCATGTGAAACTAGCAAGATTAGTCTACACACAGACAAACCACTTTGATTTTTCTTAATTGCTTATTTTACTAGTAATATTAGCACACACAAAGTGCGTCAAGCAGGGTTACCAACTTTATTTTTGGGAGATCGTACCATACATTTTAAAAGCTCGTACTTTGCTAAGAATTCATTGCTGCATTTGCATTTGCATTGAAATTTCAATGAGATAAATGGTAAACAAATGTGGTGTTACTATAACATCAACGCAAAATTTAACATCTTCGTATAATATTTAAGAATCTGGACACCAATTTAGCAACGAAACTTTACTACGAAGTTTTTTTACTAAAAAAAGGAGCCCCCTTTCTTTAATAAAAAAACGGAAGAGACTTTGTCATGAAATCCAGACGAAACAATAAACACCAGTATGATTAGAACTTAAACGGGATGTTTTAACATGTTTATTATTATTTAAAAAAAACTTATATTAATAAACACCAGTACGTATAACAACAAGACATATACTTGTATTATATTTTTTGTTTATTGACGCTTCTTACACAAATTTTCTTGATTATGAAAGATTCAAAATTATAAGACGTTTTATTTCTCACTAAAGAACGTAAGAAATTTTTTTAGCATAGTTTTATAGTATTTAGTATAATTTTGACAATTTTAATAGCAGTTTTGTAGATTTTGTATTAGTTGGCAACACTGAGCTTAACTGACTCTTGACTGCACTTGACAGCTTGCTTGATGGTTGTGTTTTTTCTGGATAATACCAATTTCTTGCTGTTGTTTTTAATTATTCTTTTTGGTTACAGATTGAATTGCAACTGAACTGCCTAAGATGAACCCGACTAATAAACCTGCGTATATACGACATAAGTATTCAGGGCCGCGAAAATCACGGAAAAAGGTGCAAGCTGCATTCAAAAGACATCATGAAAGTTCTTCTAGTGATTTATAGTGAGTAAATCAGATTCCCATAAGATTTACGTGAGTGGAGTTTATTTGATACTCATTAGTTCATGTTCTAGTCTTCGTTTACCGCCATTTTTCCTTTACTATGAAAAAAAAAGAAAAGATCGTTATGGTTCTATGCTCGATAAGGTTAGTTACAAATAGTAATATGTATTGAGCAAGTTTTAGTAAATTGCAGCCGGGTGGAAGCATGGCGTAACAAGAAACAGAAGATAGTGGAAAGAACCGTGGACTGCTCTGTTGTAATTAGGTACCTACAGATCTATCAATATTCTTCTGCCTCTCAACATTGTGTACCTATTTCATTTATTTATCTTTTATTTCAGTTCACATACAACTCAAGATCATCAGCTGTCCAACCTTTCGATAGCTGACGATACGCCCAAAACCTATTCGCGTGGTATACCAGAAATTCGATACGAAGCCATAGCCTGCAGCTCTAGCTCCAATACAGTTGAATCTGTTACAGAGCAAGCAAAGACTGTGGATTTTGATTGGCCACAACCCGATTCAGAGACTGAAGCTTATCAACTAACTGTGGAAAGAACATCAAGTGACAACTTATCAGGTTTGGAAGGGTACCGTATTGTTGATTTGAAACATGTGATCCAATGGGCATTTCAAATGGAAAACCACCGACAGTCTTGTGAGTCATCTCAAATAGAGTATATTAGTGAACAATGGAAAGGATTTCACAGTTTATTAACATTTAAATGTAGCATATGTAATAAAATATGGCAGCAAAGCACAGAGAAGAAACAGAAAATTAACACGGCATTTGTATGGGCAACTGTGACTGCTGGAAGTTATTACACTCAGGCAGCACACATCACAAGTCTAATGGATATACCAACAATGACCGGACAAACGTTCCGTTTAATAGAAAAACAATTAGGCAATGTATGGCATGAACATTTGGCCGAAGAAATAAAGAAAGCTGGTGAGCAAGAAAGGTCTATTGCTATTGATAAAGGAAATGTTTCTTCAGATGGTATTCCATACATTACTTACTGTATATGTAGATGGCGGATGGTTGAAAAGGTCATATGGTCACAACTTTGATTCGTCATCTGGAATGGTAAGTTCCAACTTGATACCATATTTTTGAGTTCATTACATTACTACGCGTTTGCATGTTTGTAGTGATAAAATTTATGTTTGACAATACGAAATTACAACATATTCAATGTTCAGTGTTTTGATTTATAATGTGTTACAATATTTGAACTAAGAACTTTAATTTTAGGCCTGCATTATTGGAAAGGAAACCAAGAAATGTCTTTATCTTGGTGTCAGGAACAAATATTGTTATACATGCCAGTATTATGAGCAAACAGGTTCAGGTGCTAAGAGTCATGGCTGCTGCAAAAACTTTACTGGGCCATCTACTGCAATGGAATCTGATATTATTGTTGAAGGATTTCAACAGAGTGAGAATATGCATAATCTTCGGTACCTAAGTTTTATAGGAGATGGCGATTCTTCAGTGTTTGCTAATTTGAAAGAAAAGGTGTCTTATGGAAACCAAATAAAGAAAATTGAATGCAAGAATCATGTTATAAAAAACTACACGAGTGCACTTTACAAGGTAAACAACCACTTCTTAGAGTTATAAATAATGATTTTACACTAACTTTTACTTACGGCTCTGCACGTGTTAAACATAACATAACATAACATCACGCCTTTTGTCCCCGAAGGGGTAGGCAGAGGTGCACACAGAAGTAACAACCACTTTTCACTATTTATGTTATGAGTCCCATGTAATAGGGGGTGAGCCTATTGCCATATACCGGGCACATTTCCAGACTCCGTGCTACTACTGAGGATTTTTTAAAAACCCAGTAATACTTTGCCCGACCCGGGAATCGAACCCGAGACCCCTTGCCCGGCAGTCGCACTTACGACCACTCGGCCAACGAGGCAGTCTGCACGTGTTAAAATGTATAGTAAATCTATGTGTTATAAAATATCTTTGTGCCTAATTTCATCCATATCCGTTTAGTCATTTTTCTGTACATATTTCATATATACATATTTCATAAATTTTTCACTTACAGTAGGATTTCAACCGAATTCCAAAAAGGAGGCGGTTATTAATTCAACTGTATTTTTTGTTTGTCCACCGAACTCAATTTTGAAAACCAGTGGGCAATCACGAATTGCCCACTGGTTTTTTTATTTGAAAGAGTATACATCTGAAGTGGTCAAATAAGGATTTGATAATGGAATCCCAGATTTTTTGTTGTATTTGTTTTAGAAGTCAGATATTATTTTCAAAAAGATTTTTATCTTCCTATGTTTTAATATTTTTTTAAAGATTTTAGGTAATACGAAGCTCCCTTTGTATGGACGAAATATTTTGAAGCCTAATTTGATGAAATTGACACTGGTAGCGAGAAAGATTATTGTTCACAACAGCAATGAGTCAGGTTCAATGGCTGATGATTTAAGGAATAGTCCACTTCATGTAATTGGACAGCATGAAAAATGTAAGGAATATTACTGTTCAGTGAAGCAATTACCACCTGACGAGAATAAACAGCAAGACAACCAAGTAGAAATCCTAAGAAATACAGCACCAGAGGTCTGGGCTCTTATTTATGCTGCAAATGAAAGAATCGCTTTGAAAGCCAGGCGGTTGTCTAACGAAACGACAAATGTTGCAGAAAATTTAGCTTTACTTAGCAGCTAGCCCTGATGGTAAAATTCATCAATAATAAAAATATACAAATAACTAGTTTTTGCCTGTGTTGCGTGAATTTTATAAATGTGGTTCAGTAGCGTAGGACTAAAAACTTTTCTTTTTTACAGGTATTATAGAAGCAGAAAATACTATAGTAGAAATAAAATGTTTTCCCTCCTTGGGAAGGAAATCTCAAAATATTCGAGAAGCATCAGAAAATAGAAATTTTCCTATTCATTTGGAAAATGATGTTTTAGTTATGAACAAAGAGCATAATTATTATTATCAAGTAAGTATCAAATATCATATATTTCTTGGTATTTATGTATAAAAATAATTTAGTTCTTGGATTGTTTCTTTTTAACAGCTATTATTATTTTGATTCTAGGTCCAGGGTCAATTGCGAATTACCAAAATGAATAAATGTTACTTCATTTGCTTTATATCTGTCACCCAACCATTGACTGTCATAGAAGTTAACCGGGATGAGGAATTTATCAGTGCTATGATGCCTAAGTTGGTGACATATTTTAAAACATGTGTACTGCCGGAAATTATTTTGAGAAGAGTTGAGAAAAATGCTAAATGTCTAGACATCAAGTAATTGAAAGGTATAAAAATATAAGTCTTACTCATTTCCTAACTTATTCTGCAGGTCTCTGAGGTGTAGCTTTAGTAAGAATAATCTAACAAAACTGTAAATTCATTTGTTGCAGCGAAAACTACGTCTTCCAGCATTTGATTCAGATTGCACGGAAATTACATAAATGGAAGTAAAAAGTGACAAGCAGAAGACTGATATGGCGCGGTGGCGGCGGCGGCGGCGGCGACTGCAAAAAGTAGCGCGTAGAAAAGAAGACTTTTTTTATAATATTTTTAAGTATCTTTGTATGGTGGTACGAGTCTATGGTTCGAATCCAAGCCGACACTTTGCTTTGTGTAAATTATTTCAGCACCACAGTTCAGAGGAGGCCTGAGTCTCAGCAGTGGGAACATTATAGAATAATTAATAAGCTATTTTTGCACGTAGCGATGTATAGTTTGTTATTTTGTTAGTCCATAAGATTTTATTGTGTAGTTAATTTAGGTACCAGCCTAACAATTCAATTGTAAAACATTTTATATTTATTTCATATTTCATATTTATTGAAGTTCAAAATTGTATAATAAATAGGTATTCTTGAAAGATAAATAAATGTTATGGTTAGCTAGCAACCACTTGTGTGTTGTTATGTAAGATTCTTACAATCTTACGTATGATGTTATTGATATTGTAATGTACATACATAATTCTTTCTAATACTAAATTCAAAATCATAATTGTAAATATCTAAATATTTAAAAAATTATGTTATATTCTGCCTCGTTGCCGAGTGGTCGCAAGTGCAGTCGCAAGGGGCCTCGCCGGGGCCGGCAAGGGGTCTCGGGTTCGAATCCCGGGTCAGGCAAAGTATTACTGGGTTTTTAAAAATTCTCAGTAGTAGCACGGAGTCCGGAATTGTGCCCGGTATATGGCAATAGGCTCACCCCCTATTACATGGGACTCATAACATAAATACTGAAAAGTGGGTGTTACGTTGTACAGTGGCATAATGTGCACTTCTGCCTACCCCTTCGGGGATAAAAGGCGTGATGTTATATTCGTGTGGTGGTATGACTCGATGGTTTGAATCCAAATGGAAACTATCTAAGTTAATGTAGTGAGAGTAAATAAAACGATTATTTTTATGAAAATATTAACCCTGTTTTACTAAATAAATCTTATTAATTTATAGTAAGGTACAATAAAAAGCTTTACAATGGAATAAATAGTCTTTCATTTATTTATTTAGTAAAGTCGCTATTTATACATTACAATTTAGGTTCATTCACATATCAACAACTTATTAGGTATAGGGTATATTACTACCTTACTACTACTACTACTACCTGTACGTACTGTAGTAGGGGATATATGTACAGTGTACCTTTATTACCTAAAATAATTTATATGAATAATTTGCTAAGTTGAAAAGATATCGAGTCTAGAAATAAAAGTATACTTAGACCAATTATTATACTAATAAGAAATAGATAGGGACATAATTTCAAGTATTTAAATTAATATTTTTATAGTATAACGACATCTAGTGGTGTCGAAAGTTACTACTATTTACTTTGCATGTGTGTGTAAAAAGTAAAGTCAAGCGGCAAAATCTTTATTTTGTAGTAATCTTTGTATGAGACCAGATAACAAGCACAATGACTATCTGAAAAAATCAACTTAATGCCCTAGGTGTCGCGAACAATAGTGTTATCTATTAAAGATTTCTAACTTAGCCGTAAAAATTGAAAATGTTCCAAATTGTGGATGTTACGCCATCTAGCGACAAAATGGCATTTGAGATCATCATCCATCCACCTTAAGCAATGTAACATTAACTCTTCACCAGTACTCGAAGAACCGTCATTTTTAAAAACAATAGTTCAATTATAAGGTGTTTGTCTTGAAAGTCCCGGAATTTCACCGCACAGTTCCTGTCCCGTTTCGAGAGATTTCCTTTCCAGTGCCAGGGTCTAAAAGACCCGTTGAAAAATTTCAATAAGTATTATGTCTCCTAGCCATCTTGGAATCTTAGAAATGGAGGACCTGTGTCCACACCGTCCCTCGCATCCACACAGCCTCTATACTTATTATACTCTTTGACACAGATTCTCCGTTTCAATTTATTTATTTATTTCAATTAAATAGTATAACATTACAGTCATAAAACCAAGGCGTTATATATTTCAAATAATGGTAAATAAATAATACATTATGATAGTTCAACAGGTTGATCAAATTTAACGGCTAATACATCCGGAGTACGGAGTAGGGCTGTAAACATTGTGAAAGCAATTAAAAGGATTGTCCTACTAATATTATAAACGCGAAAGTTTGTATCTTTATTTAATTTTAATTTATTTTTATTACAGAAAACTCAACAGCTTATTAAGTAAATGCTACATCTATAATAATGACAAGGCATGGAAACTTAAGCCAGTAACAGAGTTTTTCAGCATGCGTTAGGTAAAAGTAGGAGAGTGAGCAATATAAAATAAAATTAAACAATCAAGGAAATTTTTATATAAAGCAATAATTAAGAAAAATAATTATGTTATAAGAGTCACGCACTAGTGAGTATTTGTATAAGCGACTTACGAAAGGATACCTTTGACAAATTCAATATCCACCACACTCTCAAACTTCTCTGTGTAAATGCGAGGTAGTCGAGTCATAACAGCATTTTTCCCATAATTCGTACGATGTGAGGGTATACTAAGCAAGTGAGTATGTCTTGTTCTAGACCTGTGCGTGCAGAATTCAACGCATGACAAGATATCACTGCTGTCTATCCCACCCCGCAGGATATCATACAGAAGGAGCATGTCCAACATCTGCCGTCTGTCATCAAGTGGCAATAAGTGGTAATGTTTACAATCCGTCAGATAAGATGCGTGGCGTTTATGGCTTTTAATATTTAAAAATTTTATAAACCGTCTCTGAAGATTCTCCAAACGAGATATATGAATATTATATAGAGGAGACTAGACAGGACTGCAATATTCTAATGTGCTGCGGACATAAGCAAGATACACAATCTTGAGACTATGAAGGTTTCTGAATGGTTTACATGTGCGCATTACAAATCCAAGATTACGAGAGGCTTTACCAACTGTACTATAGATGTGTTCAGAAAATAGCAATCTAGAATCCAGCAACACACCAAGATCTCTAACGACACCTACTCTTTCTATAGCTATGTTGGCAAATTTATAACCATACTTTATGGGGTTTATGCGACGGGTGAAACTAATAGATTGACATTTCGATATATTCATCTTCATTTGATTGTAACTCCTACTTATGATATTTTTGCCTGTATAAAGGATTTCTTATAGGTAAAGAGACCTTGTGGCTGCTCTTATTTCGAATTAGACATAACATAACTTAACATCGCGCCTTTGTATCCCAGAACGGGTAGGCAGAGGTGCACGTTACGGTACTTAATGCCACTGTACAATGTAACACCCACTTTTCACATGTAATAGAGGGTGCCCCTATTGCCATATACCGGGCATATTTCCTGACTACAGATACTTTGCCCGACCCGGGATTCGAACCCAAGACTCCTTACCCGATAGTCGGACTTGCGATCACTCTGCCAATGAGGCAGCAGTATTTCGATTAAACGCTAAAATGCTTGACTGTACCGAAATATTTTCGTTTAGATAAATAATCCTACATGGTTGAACTAGCATACCTATATAGAATACCTTATTAATTGAGATACTTACAAAAAATGCTGATAAACGGATGCCTCGGCATTGAAAGGTGAAGAATATGACTAATACAACCTTGGGGTCGGGGTCTGGATATAATACCCGGGTCGTGGCTTTATGCACGCTGCGATTTAACTGGTAGGTACAGTTAAAACTGCACGGTTAAATCATAAGGTGCGTGTGTAGCCTGCATTAGAAATCATACATCACAGTTAGTTCACCAAACCGAGGTCCATACTGTGCGGATTGTTTTTAAGATTAGTAAAACAAAATGTAAAAATGAAATTGTACTGTGCAAATTGCACGACTGTAAAAAAATAATTCTAACTGTCTACAGTACTAGTAGTGTTCTGTGGAAAGTAGGTACTTATGGAAATCGATCACTAATTTCGCCACTATATTCAACGACTCCGTGGCGCAACGGTAGCGCGTCTGACTCCAGATCAGAAGGTTGCGTGTTCAAATCACGTCGGGGTCAAACTGTTCTTTTTGTGATATTTTCCTTTTTGTTTTTATTATACGTTTTCATTTTCAAACTAAAATATTTTTTTTGTTATTTTTTTCTATTGAATGACGTTAGTGGTTTACATTTTTAATGAATACCTCTATACAAGTCGTTGGCTGTGAAAAGGTCAATTCATTTAATGAGATAGGTGGCCCAATAGGTACCAATTGTCAAATCAAAGTACAAGGTAGATGTAACTATAAATTGCCAAAAAAGAGAAAAAGAAGTACTTACCTACACACTGTAGCAGTGCTATATATTTAAATCTTTTGCTTCATAGCGTAAACTGCATAGCCTAAGTTAACTAACTAACCTAACTTAACCGACCCGGGAATCGAACCCGAGGTTTCCTTCAATGTAGATGGGGTAGAAAGATTTGATATGAATCCACTGACAAACGGTGAAGAAAAACGTCATGAGCGAACCTGAACTTATAATTTTAAATTATTATTTTAATTGCTAATCTGAATGGAGCAAGCGTGGTGCTAACGTTTAAAACTGTGTGCTCATGATGTGGGTAACATTTTATTAAAATTTCTCTTTCCAGCATTCATGGCGCTTACTCTTGAAATCGAATGTCAATGCTATTTTAATCGAATAAAATCTCAATAATTATTCAATGTCCACACACTCGAAGGGTAGGAGTAGGAACGGGGTGGTTTTTGGTCAGTAAGACTGACACTTCCTCTCGCCGCCCTCAGACCGTTGCAAGGGTTTGACTGTCAACTGTGCATATCCTTGCACTCTTACCGATGCGCCTTCCAGGGTTCCAAGTAATAAAAACAACAAAAAAATTCTTCTGATGGACTTATATTAATTTAAGAGGACATAGTATTAAGGTACAACAAGGTTGTAACTAGCGATATAAGTTTATATTATTTAAATTATATTGTAATCAATTAGTGAGTTCACTTAACGACATGACATTAAAAAAATGTTGAAATAGAAGTCCGTTTTTAAATCTAATCGCAAAAATTAACAAAGGTGTTATATTTTAAGTAAATGGTGAATAATATCAGAATTTTAACACTAATATAGGTTAGTAACTTCCTAAAATATATACGCCCAAATACTGTAAAGTTACTCAATTTTAAATTGTACTTAAATATTGTGCCGTCTCTGTCATTTTACAAAGAATTTGTAAAGACAGAATTATGCTTAAGCGCGACTTCAAATTGAGTAGCATTTGAGTATTTGGACAATAGCTGCTTTATTGATAGGTAATTGATTTCGTATGTCATTGCCCAGGGCTGTCCAAACAAAGGCCCGCAGCTTGTTTTCATATGGCCCGCGACATAAATTTTAATCTCAACATCTTCATCTTATGTGCAGCAACAATAATAAAATTCAGTGTATGATTTGTATATAAGTTTTATCTCTGAGTAAAGAATACAATGTTAAACGTCATTATACAACTGAAAACATTTTTCTGGCCCTCCAGCTTTTGTCAGAAATTAAATTAGCCCTCGAGGGTATATAGTTTGAACAGCCCTGCCATTACCTAAAGAAATGTAACACACTTTTATTATAACAAAACTTCTTTGGCATAACTCAAGCAGACCTTTGTCAATTTGTAACACCATCTTTAACCAAGTACTCGTACCTATATGAAGATTAGATGTATGGACAAAATTCATATTTTTCTAGAAATCTTTTTTAAAATACTAATTATATAGTTATAGTCGCGATATTTAATGTCCAATTAGAGAATAATATTTAAAACAATAAAATATATAATATCTAATTATTTTATCATCATATAACGTAATTTATTATATCTTACAGAATCTCTCATCCAATCTATGTCAATATTTTTATGCCTCTTTATAGCTACTCCATAAGGTCTAATTTGCAATACGTCTCGCAACTAAAAACCTTTGACTACTATTTATTTAAAATTTTACTTTAATTTTACTAGCATACAGTTGATTTTCGTTTAAGCCACTGTCATGTCAGGTATTTTGTTCCTGTACTATTGTAATACTAATTTGCTAAATAGATAAATGTATCAACTTTAATACATTTACTATACACTCTAATCTATTAATTTAAAGTCGTAAATTAGTCTAGCAAACGAGTTAACTTGTTAAACCAAAAAAGTTCCTAACTATCGAACATGACATCAAGCTCAGAATTTAAAAAATAATAGTGGTCTATCTATGAAGTTACTATTTAACTAAAATTGTGTGACTGTAAAAATCTTCTTGAATAATCTCAAAGCTACAGCAACACAGAAAATAACTTAAAATTAAAATACACGCAAGAACACGTAAAATAAAAACAATATAAGATTTGTGTCAAGTATTTTAGATCTTTAATTAATAACACACCATAATTGTTAGTATTACAAAACACAATTTAAAAAGAAAATCACAGTAATTACACGAAGTGCTGCCATCTAGATATAAAACACTTCCGCCCAATATTAGAGAAAAAATAGGGCTTGAAGAATTGTGTACCAATCCCAATCAAGAATTTATTTTATAACAAATTAATGTTGAATTAACTAATCTATAATTTCATATACTACTAACTGACCCGCAAACTTCGTATATTCGTCAAACATTTTTTTCACACCTTCCTGCCCTGGACTGCCACTTGAAAAATGGATCCCACTATTTTCAAGTTTTACCAAGACTAACGAACTGGAATTCATTTAATATACCGATTATTATTTTCCGACTGAATCAAATATCATCGGAATCGATTCAGTAGGTACTTAAGTAGTCTTTATTGTGAGATCGTAACAGAAGCCTTAGTACGAGTTTCATTTACGTTTAAAGTATTCGAAACGAGTTCGGCACTCTGATTGGCCGGCGCCAATGAAGCAACCAATCGCAGCGCCGAACGCGTACTCGTTACGATTACTTTAAACGTAAACAAATTCGTAATAAGGCCTCAGACTGTTAAGATCTACTACGTTATTTCCTGAATCTAGATATAGTATAACTACTATCGTTGTACTGAATTTTACACAAATACAACCTATTTGAGTGGAATTCAGTGGTTTAAAAAATAGAGAGTTCCAGAATGTTATGATTGCTAATGTATGAGTAGAAACTAATATTTGTAGAGAAGTTTAAATGGGATAATCCGGTAGACGAGCTGACGTATCGCCTGATGGCGCCGCCCATGGACACCCGAACACCAAAGGTGTTATGAGTGCGTTGGCCGGTCTTTTGGGGGGGATAACAATTTGTGGATTATTGAGAGGGAAGAGTTGAATTGGGCCTCCGGTAACGACGACGAAACACAACGCTTCGGTTGTTATACTCGGAATTTTAATTCGATTCCAGATTTGACAATTTCAGTGTTGCAACATTATGACAAGTACTAAATAGTGACGTTGCGAAATTATTCGATATGGAAATGCAATATTTCTGGATCGATTCTTCTTGTTTATAATTTTACTCTTGTAAACTAAGTATGTCAGGAAATTAAATATTTCTGAACCGATAATTTAGTTTTGACGATTATATAACGATCTGAGACTTTTCTTTTATAATTGTGTGTGAAATAAATAAAATAATGTAAACATGAAGGAACATGACAAATAAAACAGATGTATTATGGTAATAAGTTATTTTATAAATTGTCGCCGTCATCGCTATCGCTATCCTGTCACTTTCTGTAACATTTATTATAAAACACACACTGATTGTTTATCGATTTTTGTGTTCATCCCTACACTATTATACAACTACTATTATCTAATGATACAACATATAATAGTGTTCACAAAATGACAGTAGCTATTGTCAAATCTGGAATCTAAATAAAATTCTAACTATAGTTTCACGTCAGGTTCCTGTAAGGCCGTGGTATGAGTCCGGTCGAGCCGACCCATTCGCACCGACGCACGATGCCAACTGACTGACTTACGACTAAGATAGTAAAATTAGTTTATACAACATTAATTATATTAAAAAATCATAATTGATTGGTAATAAGTTGCCATTCCGACAAATATTACATCGCATCGTGACAATAACTGAAACGCAACTAAATATTTTAATCTACGTAACATCGTTTAGTACATTGGCAAGTTGGTTGCGCAGCGTGGCATTAAAATATCTAAGTAATATAGCTTTTATTTGGCTAAAACAGTAATTATAATTCTAAATGCCGAAATTAATACGAAAATCTATGGACTGATTTTGGTTTAAACATCCAAAATCGATCTCCATTCTTCGTTTAAAAAATGTTATTAATTTCGGCTGTAAGTATACACGTTGTAACTATAGATGTGAAACCTTGCGAATGTTATTTCCAACGTAATGTGGGGCGAGCCTATGAATATTTAATATTATGTAAAAGGAAAATTGCACGTACCATTCAAGTTGTTGCAACCAGTGCGTCAATTTAAATAAAAAAATCTTCTTGAATTTTCATTATATAAATTATTATTCGTAATATTCGGTTTACTCTAATAAATTATAGAAGAAAAGCTTTACTAGTAACCGGATATGGTTCCCGATGTGGTTTGAAACTAGTAGAGCGTGTCTCGATTACTTCCCGTAAGTAAAGTGTACATCTCAATCAACTCTCCCGATAGTTATTATAACAAAATGTATGTTTGTTTAGAAAAGACACTTGCAAGGTGCGTGTCAGAAACGTTGTATACTAATTCATTCCCTCAAAATCGTCGTTTTCACGAATTTTCATAGAAAATGGCGATAGAATAATATGTTGAGTGGTTGACGGCGTTGATGTATCACAAGTTCTGCCAGGCGGTCGTCGCGAGTATGTTGGTGTCGAGGGACCGCGCGATCCTCTCGTGCAGGCCGTGCGATAGCCACAGCATGCGCACCTCGGAGTAACGAGTCGGGCACAGTTGTAAAGGATTGCCGCGTCGCAGTCCCTGTGGGAAATATTGTTCATTGTTATTTATATTAGTCAATTAGTCTAATGACGTGTAAGAATAAACTATATAGAATGTTATGTTGACATATACATACTCCTTGAGCTTTCATTACTGGTAACATTTGTAAAAGTATATAATAAAAGTATATCGACTGCACGGTTGGCGCGGTGGTTGGGCAACTGACTGCCGCGCAACGTGTTCGATTCCCGCGCGGAACAACTCTTTGTGTGATCCACAGATCGTTGTTCTGGGTCTGGGTGTCATGTGTATGTGAACTTGTATGTTTGTAAACGCACCCACGATACAGGAGAAAATCCTAGTGTGGGGCAACGTTTTTTTTTAAAGAAAAGAAAAAGATTAAAGATATGTTTTAGGTATTCTTATGATTGAGAGAACATTTTATTTGATGCCTATTGGGTAGGTAGAGATAGCGGAACGCCAAATGAAACGAAACCATTTGTATACACTCACCAATCTCTATATGCTCGTAGATTGAGGATATGTTATAGGCTAGATAAATATAGGAACACTAGCGGATACCACGAAATAAATAAGAACCTTTTCCTAACAATAACAAACACAACAAAGATTTAACGAAATCAGTTCAGGTGCTCTTGGGATTCCCGCTTAGCAACACATTCAGCGATTAATTGTTATATGTATATAATTATAGAAGATGTGGACAGACCTGGTCAGTCTCCCCGTAGGAGTCCAGATAGGGCGCCGGCATCTTGGCCCCGCGGGCGGGCGCGGCCAGCAGTAGCAGCTCGCAGTCGCGCACGCGCAGGAAGACGCCGGCGCCGCCGCCGCAGCGCGAGCAGTGCGCCACCACCGCGCCCACACGCTGCAACTCGCCGAAGCGATTCCACTGCAAGGGACGCCATTCCTTCACAACTCGTTTCATCATTTTATACAAGGTGTCGTTTTAAAGTCACGTCAATTTCTAGGAAGTAACTCGGCTATCGATTCTGAGTCCGAATCAATAAAAAAAATTGTAGGTAAATATTTTTAAATATTCTCTAAATTACGAAAATCCGTAAGTGCAAACTACACGCCGCCGTCTTGTAACTAGTTCTATTACGCGGCTTAACACACACAAACTCAAACACGTAATTGATATTATTCCTAATTCCATAAAACTCCAATAAGAAACATTGCTGTCGCTTATTCTGAAACACTGTCGAACTTAAACGATTTATTATAGCCGTATTTATAACTATTGGACCGAAACTTTCTTTTACATTAAACCTTTATGACTTCTGTGACATGCCCCCGAAAAATGCCACGGTTTCAAAACTACACCTTGTATATGTAATGAGGTCGTGATAGCCCGGAGGTTTAAGACGCTCGCTTCTCATGCATGAGGGTGCGGGTCCGAAACCTACCAACGGCAAGTACCAATGTGACTTTTTCCGAGTTACATGTACTAGTATGTCTCACGACAATAGTTATCACCACCCCTACCCCTTTGTAGGTCTAGTCTAGAGGTCTACACATAAACATTTGACAGAAGCAATAGTGCTAAACTAGTTGAATCTGCGGTTTCCCACCCGTGTATGATATGGTACGCCTCGTCGTTGATGTTGATTTCAAATTACAAACATAAAAAATAAAGGACTATCCGTATCCTCTCCTCTTTTCACGTCCATTTAAAGACGAACGACGCTTCTTTCATTTAGTTCTAAAGAGATTAATTATTATATAAATACATTCCAAGTATAATGTGTAACATATAAAAAGCAAGAGTCCACAAACCTTCCGTATATCATCCTGGCAGCAGTAGCTCTGTGAGCACAGTATCTGTCCACAGACGAGGCACATAGTCGGCTTCTTGCTGTCTTCGCGGTCGGAGTTAGGGCACGAGAACTCTGATACTAAGTTCATTAGCTCAGAGAAGTCTTCGGGCAACGAAATCAAACTGAAAATTGAACATATCTCGTTGAAATAAAGTCTGACCATAGTAAGTTGTATGCATCGTTCTAATGTAATGTAAAAGTATTGGACTAGCACACAGACAAAACAGACATTGAAGAATACTACTTACTTAGGAGGCTCCTTAGGTTCAACGACGACACAAGCAGGAATCTCTCCACTAAACCATTCCGTGGACATTAAAATCCAATTTGAGATCTTCTTCTTGGCTGTAGGCGTATCCACCAGCTCTTTGTAGGTACTCGGCATGTCCAGGTACCCACACATAACCTCCCAAGTATCTCCCCCTACTACAGTCAACTCTTCAGGCGCGCTGATGTCACTCAAGAAGTGATAGAATAAACAACAGCAGCGCAAGAACGTATGACACTGGTCTTTGATCAAATGCCAGACTTCTGTAGGGTTCAAATTGTCTTCTAGAACTCCATTCCGTAACTCCTTCATGAAAGGTAGAAGATTCTCTAAGTCTGCGTCTTTGAATTCCTCCTGGCCTTCCATGGGCTGGCTCTTGCAAGTAGAGACGTCGGTAACGAGTAGTGCCCTGGCTAGCGTGGCTCTGAAGCATTGTCGTGTGAACGCCTTGGCGAGGTTGGTCGGTCTGGCTGGTCCACCGACTTTGCAGAAGAGACACGGTGCGGATAGAACTAGGGAGACTAGAGTACTGAACGGTTCGTGCGTAAGGGGAGAACTGCGTTCTAGAGTGTTTAGGGAGCTGAGTGCGTGGTGGGAGAGGTGTTTGGGTGGCTCCCAGACTGCAGGTAAAGCGGCTGACATTCTGATCAGCGCCTGTAAAGTTTCCCTGTATCTGGCTGGTAGGTCGCCCAGTAACGGCCTGTTCTCGGCTTGTAAAACCGCATTAGTGCTCATTATAGTGTACGATGTCGACCTGTAGAGGGCAGCACTTGCAGCCAGGCCACCATAGTCTGAGACTGGAATTTTCTGTGAAGAAATTGACAAGCTTATTAGCATTATTTCTATTTACTGATAATAACTTTGACAACTTAGAAATACTCACTTCAACAAAACTTAGAATCAACCCTCTACAATTATCTCTGTACGGATGAATTTCAACTAAAAAGTGGTCTAAGAACTCCTCTTTTAGAAGATTTTCAGAGTGAGTAGAGATATATATCTCTGTGTTGTCGGCTAGCTCGTCCTCCGCCATGTCAGCGGACGTAGGTCCGACGCTCCTTGCTCGGGCGCGGCAGAGCCTGTCATCGCAGTATTCAGTACAAATATGAACAATTCTGGAGGTGATTTCATGTTTCAGTTTGAGGATCAAGTTAACTGATTCGATATACAACTCTTCACTCAGTGGTGGTACGGGTTTTGTCGGCACGGGCGGGGCAGGGAGTATAGGTAGTGCAGCATTGCAGAGGCGTTCGCATAAAGGACATAAGTATTCGTTCCTTTCCACGTCAAACGCGGCTGGTTGCCGGCCGCGATATGGTCTGAGAAAAAGAGTAACATTGTTAAACTTTTTACATTGTTGAAAATACAAGGTTTAAATATTTGCTGTCCCTACAAATTCTTAAAATCGGGTTTCAGGAAAGCGAAACCTTGAATAACATGTCACTAAAGGTTTACTATAATGAAATACTTAGCGCTGGAGACATGCGATCTCAAAGAACCATTTATTTTAATTCCTCATTAAATGTATGCTGCTACGTAATAACTTATCATTTATTTTTATTTTGAGATACATATTTATTTTTTACGTATATTTTGACTCTGTTTCAACCTAACTTAACAAAACCATTAGTTATTTACTTATTTAGATTTAAAAGACACCACGACATCGACGAGACGCATTCGGCGCTCTGATTGGGCGGCTGGAATGAATCAATGAATCAAAGTGCCGAACGCGTTCGAAACTTTATTCTTAACAAAAACCTACAATGTCACTTACTTGAGAACAACAATAAGAAATTAAATTTACATACAGTTCATTATCATCAATCAGGTATAGACTACATAATTATAAACAAGTAAAATCGCCCATCTAATGCTATCACCCCATAAGTGATTGATTTGGAACTACATATATATTGGCTAAGTTGGGTTTTAAATGCACTAAAAGAGTATAGTTTTCGTATACCAACATGACGGTATTACAAATTACGGTATTCTATTGTAAAGTTGGACAACTTTAAAATCAAAACTCAGGTTTTTTTGCCATAGCTGGTTCTAATTTTCGGTAAGTCAAGTTACGAATGCGACGGTAGTGGGCGGGTACCTCCTGTGCTCCTTGTCCTGCACGTTGTCGATGTAGTTGGTGAAGCAGTCGGCGTGCAGCAGGTGTCCGCAGCTGGAGACGTGCGTCTGCAGGCCGAGGCCGGGCGGCAGCCAGGCGTGGCGCCCGGGGCCGGGGCCCGCGCCGGGCACGGCGCCCCGCGGGCCGCGCGCCATGCGGTTCAGTACCGTCGAGTCCTGCACGTACGCCACCAGCACCACTGGGGGGCCTTTCAGCTGTACGCGCGCCTACGAATTAATGGAATTATTCATTGTCAACCACCGCGAGGACCGCAACCTGTTCTTTAATTGTGTCTATAATGACGGTACTCAACGAGTTAATAACAAACGCCACTCAATTTTAAATCTAGCTTTATACTTCTATCACTACAAATCTTTATAAATAAAAATGAAACCCGTTTCCCGTTGTCACGCCATAACTTGAGAACGGCTAGACCGATTTGGCTAATTTTTTGTTGTGTTTGTTATAGTCAAGAGAAGGTTCCTATGACAGAAAAAAGTCCAGAAAATCCTACGGGAATGGGAGAAATGTGATTGCGCGTACGAAGTCGCAAGCAGAAGCTATTTCTTTATAAAATGACGTAAAGGAAATGACATGATATTGAAGCACAACCTAAAATTAAATAACTTTTCAGTATTCGTTAGTTAATAATCCACATTTCTTATAATCACGCTTATTATTTTAGTATAAGTAGACAAAGGTATAATTGACATAAAAAAATTATGACTGAAAATTTCGCACTATTATTGAAAAAAAAACCGCCCCGGGTATCAGCATACACAACCACTGAAATAGCTAAGGAATCCTTCTCAAACAACATTAATTATGAATGATCTGTATTATATTACAGTTACCTCTTCCTGGCACATAATACAAGTACGCGTAGGCTCGGGTACGCCGCCCCCCCAGACACCCAGCGCCGCGCCTCGGTATAACGGACGCAACTCTTGCTCCTCCGCCGTCACCTGGGACAACGTCACATATTGTTATTACCAATTAATCAATTATACATCAATACAGTCCACAGTTGGACTAAGATTACTATAAAAGAGAGGTTTGTAAATACCTACGCTTGGCAGGCGAATTCAATTTGAAATCGATGCACACTGCATAAAAAACGAAATAAAACATTCTGAAGTTCTAAGCTCAAATTCGAATTAAGATACATTAAAAAAAAGATATAAAAATTAGATGTATATAAAAAAAACGTCCAAAAAGAGAAGTTTGACCCCGACGTGATTTGAACACGCAACCTTCTGATCTGGAGTCAGACGCGCTACCGTTGCGCCACGGAGTCGCTGAATGCTAAACCGAAATAGGCAAACGTGTCAAGCAATGGGCAAAAATTCTTTACAAATTATATGCTTGACTGCAAAATACTAGCACAACTCTCGTTACATTTAAAAATTATATTTAAAAATTACAAAATGTATGATAAGTAAAAAATAGAATTAAAACAACTAATAAGTAAAAATAGCATTAACCTTCTTAAACTTAAATTCAATACTTGTTACTGATAAAACTGTGCTTTATTTACATCATTAAAAAGTCGAAATTATTATTTTTGACTAACCTAATAAATTATAGTATAAATAAATTACCTCAGTCGTAGTCTCTTCGAAAAGTGTCGCGTTCTTGGATATGAAGTTGTTCATTTGTGTTTGCATCTGTGCCATTAGCTTAGCACGTCGCTCCGCAGCTAACTTCGCGCGACGTGACTTTTCAGCTTCTAAAATAGGAACAAAAGGGTTTCTTTATATCCCCCGACTAATGTGTGATAGTAAGTTTTATGTTTGATAGCCCTTTACCCTTGATCTGCAATGTTGCTCATCAGTGGCGTAGCGTGTCTTGGGGGGGGGGGGCGTATAAAAAATTGTTTAGGGGCCCTTTAACGATAAACATTTTTCACAACAGATTTTTTTCACATAAAATACTTATAATTTGTGTGAAAACCGAAATTCTTTTTTTCTTAACTTTCTCTAAACCTTCGAACGCATGCTTTACGCGGGAAAAATCGTTTATTTTGACTTTTGCGATTACTGAAATAGAATAAAAATTGGGAAGTTTTTATTAATTTTTGCTTAGGCACGTTGGGGGCCCCTGTAGTCCGGGGGCCCCGTATAATTGATACGGCAGATACGGCGCAAGCTACGCCCCTGTTGCTCATTAATATTATGAGCCCTAGCATGGCTGAAACTAGTTAGCTCGTCAAACACTTGTGCTAGTATGCCGTTAAACATAATTTTACTTTATGGAAGTTTTGCAACACGTATTTTGGATATGACCCTCGTTACTTTCTTAGTTTATAGACAGTTTTGTCTATAATATATAGACAGACAGATAGACAGAGTGATATTATAATTAGTGTAAGATAGTACACATACCGGCAGTCTCGGTGTTAGTAGGTTTCTCCTCCTGGTCCGTTTCCATGTTCTCGCCGTCACCGATATGCTCATCGTTCTGTCCAAGCAGAGATCTGTGCAACAATATTGTAATATTTGAGATTAAACTTGAAAAACCATTGAACATTGGCAGGCGGCGGTATGTCAAAGTATAGAGGGTTTGTGTGTGTACATAACTCAATCATATCAAAACGGGTGTATTATGTAAATATGTAATAAGTATAGGTCGCTGACCGTATCTTCTGGTACACCCAGCGCGCGAGCTCGCGGTGCGCCTCGAGGCGCGGGCTGGCGGCGAGCTGCTGCAGCAGCGCGACGAGGCCGGTGCGGGCCGCGCCCTCCGCGAACTGGACGAACTCGTAGTGCCCACTCTCCTCGTCACGCAACGCGTAGCCTATCAGGTGCAACGCCTGCAAATATACAAATATACATTTTACTCTTTAATACACATTTGGATAGCCAAACAACTAGAAAAACAGGGTCATTTCAACATAAAAAATAGACCTTACCTTATGCACTTGTGTCTCGGAGAAGGTCCTGGCCCTAAGGTCTAAGGCCCGTTCGAAGACAGTTTTCAGTACATGGTGCACCGCATCACATTGTAGCAAATTGGCTATTAGACGGAATGGAGGCGCCAGTTTCGGGAGCATTGGAGGGGGGCAACATTCTGGAAGACCTGGAACGAAATATTTATCATAAATACCAAACATTCATCAACATCGCAGTCTGCCCCACTATAAGTTTCTCTTTACATGTTATTTCTACTAGATAGCTACTAATTAAATTACAATAGCAAGAACAAGTGTATTACGGGGGTGCCAATGTTATTACATTTTTTTCACATATTTTGGACGACCGCCACTGCAAAACCCACCGTATGCGCCGCAGCTGACTTTCATTACGCTTTAAAATACAATTCTCTAAAAATTTTTACAAATTATCAACCGAAAGGAAATTGGTCGTGAAAATCTGTTACTAGGATTATAGAATTTGTATATGATATACAAATAAATGACATTTTTTTTTTATTTATCTTATTCCCAGCAATATCCTTACAGACTAATCCAAATCGATATTGAGGTTTCTTATTCTAACTTACAAACTAGATTTTTAACTAACCTACTAAGCTAACCATAACAAATGCTAAGAAGTGCTACTTTAGTGAATTATGATGATGAAGTAACAAACCTGCAGCCTTCCTCCTGTTCCTCTGTTCCTCCTCACTCCTGGACAGTTCCTCCCTGGTATAGTGGTAGAAGAATGTGTCATACTCGTCGTACAGGTGCGGCTTTAGTTTGTAAACGCCGCGGTTATTCCCACTAGTGGGCTTGATGAAATCTGCTACTTTGTGGATGACAGCTTCTAAACCAGTTTCATGGAGCTGATCTTCTGGGAGACATCTGGAAATATATCATCATGACAGCCTACTGCAGAACAATTGGCCTCCTTTACAAAAGAGATTTTGCTATGTCTACGCTTGGTAGACCGGTTGGAGATCACAATTTGACAGGTTCAGGTTTACCAACGAGTGCTACTCCATGATTTCTGTCTTGCATGTCGTATTCGTCTATTGTAACACACGCAGGAAGAGGAGTGGTGCCAAAATGTATTCCACTCTGCTAATGAAATTAATAGCAATAAACAACATAACATTACGCCTTTTATTCCCGAAGGGGTAGGCAGAGGTTTTCTGCCATGACGGCACTTAATGCCACTGTACAATATAATACTCACTTTTCACTATTTATGTTATGAGTCTAATGTAATAGGGGGTGAGCCTATTGCCATATACCGGGCACAATTCCAGACTCCGTGGTACTACAGAGATTTTTTTTTAAAACCCAGTATTACTTTGTTAATGGCAATAAAATAATAATTATTTTGTTATTTGAAAGAAGTGAAGATACCTGTTGAGTTCTGAATGTGGCATGGGCTTGATACATAACATTTGTATGATTTCCTTCATGGTGCGGTCTTCGTTGGTCACCTCGCCCACACCGGGGACGTAGCGGGCCCCGTAAACTAGAAAAATAATCATTATGTAAGTTTTTCTTATTTGAAACAACGTTTGCGTTATGGAGACGCGTAAGTGAGGTTACCTCCACTATTCCCAACCCCCAAATGGTCAGCAACGCTCTTGTAACTTTTTCAGTGTTGCGAATGTCCTTCGGTGACGCCATTTGCTTACCATCATCAGGCGATCCGTCAGCTTTTCGGTGACGCCATTTGCTTACCATCATCAGGCGATCCGTCAGCTTTGTCGCCCTATGCCACAAACAATGTGTGACTTATAACTATTAGCCCCCCCGTGGCTCGAAATTAGTCGATAGTTAGAACCTTGTGAAACATACATATATGAACATATAGTATAAATCAAAATTTAATTATAAGAGAGTATTTTTTTTGTGGCACTTACTGGTGATGAGAAGTCCCAGAAACTCTTCAACCATGGGTATAGACTGTCTGACGGAGTCATCCCCCAAAGTGCGCTCAAAGTCGGGCTTTGCCCAGTCCAGTAATTTGAACTTATTCAACGCGTGAATTATGAACTCGTTGCTCTCTATTAGAGAGGCTCCGACCTGTAATATAATACAACTTCTATTACTATAGGTACTTCATTCCAAGGCACTTTACATTCGTGTGTGACGTCGACCCATGAATTGGCGCCGTAAATAACGCAGATGATCCGTGCGCGATGTGTTTTTTTTTAAACGTTGCCCCACGCTAGAATGTTCTCCTGTGTTGTGGGTGCGTTTACAAACATACAAGTTCACATACAGATGACACCCAGACCCGGAACAACTATCTGTGGATCACACAAAGAATTGTTCCGTGCGGGAATCGAACCCGCGACATGCTGCGCGACAGCCAGTTGCCCAACCACTGCGCCAACGGTGCAGTCCATGTGTGTTTCCACACTCACAAAGCTCCACAGTCTTATTCGCAGCTGTAATGGACGACGATGTGATTTTTGCAGCTGCTATGTCAGTAGGTACTTGCCATTGTGTATTATAATTACCGTTGTGTTAAATATAAGAAGCATATGAAATCGGCTCGGCTTGAAGACATTTAATGGGGGCCAGTTCTAGATCATTCTAGATGTAATATTCATATTTAAACGACAATAACAATAAAACGAGTGCTGCGAGTGTGGGTGCGTTCACCTTTGTCGCGAGCTAGACAACCGACACTGATCGGGGAACATCTACACTCGAGTTCCGCAGTTGTCGCGGGGCTCCCGGTCGGTGGAGCCAGCCGGCTTTACTAATATTTATAATAAATGCGAAAGTTATAGAGGGGGAGGTACAGTGATATTTTTATAGGACATTTGTCGTGTATGAATTATATTTGTAGCTATAGAATAAAGTCCGACAGTCACTAAAATGAGGGTCTGTCGCGGGCTCGCGGCGCACCCGTTGCAGTCACGAATTTACAGCAGGTGGAAGTCACCAAAAATAGTTTGACTTTAAGTCCTTATACATTGTGTTAATGTTTATAAAAAAAATCTTTAGATAAGAACTAATATGCCATAGTTTTATGAAATCTTCGGACCGTACCTGTAGCATGACTATATCTCTGTCGAGCATCTCCGCGCGACATTTGACGTTCTGGTAGAAATAGAGTTGATTGATGAGAGCGAATCCATTCCTTCGCCACATACCTGCGTGCACCTGTCCTATCATCGCCATCGTCTGCAGGATTGGCTCTGGAAGAAAAAGGCATATTTTAAGTCATCTTTTTTACAAGATCTGTGTATAATTTATTTATTTTTTGAGGTAAGCCGTTAACGAACATTCGGATCAACTGATGGTAAGCAATCGGCGTCGCCCATGGACACTTGAAACACCAGGGGTTACTGGTCTTTTGGGAATTTGAGGATCGTAGGGGATTCGGGAATTAGGGACCCTGGGGAGGGGGAGTAACTGAGCCTCCCGTAATCTAACTCACACGACGTTAGTTTTCTGTGAGGCGGTGGTATCGAAATGTTTATGTACGCACCTATTTCTACGATACTGCATTCGTAAAGATCTATTGATCATCACTACATGATATCAAACAAAGTTGCTTTCCTCTGTTTGTCCCTATTACGCAACGGGTTTTGATGCGGTTTTCTTTCTCTAAATGAATAGTGATGTGAGTGAAAGAGAGAGAGAGAGAGAGAGAGAGAGAGAGAGAGAAGAGTGATTCAAGAAGAAGCTTTATAATCTTTTACTATATATTCTATAAAGCTGCAGCTTTGTTTGTTTCAACGCGTTTATCTCAGGAACTACCAGTCCGATTTGAAAAAATATTGATTTGAAATAATTTTGTGTTGGATAGTCCATTTATCAAGGCAGGCTGTAGGCTATAAAACATCACGCTACGATTAATAGGAGCAGAGCAGTACAGGTGAAACCGCGCCACAGCAAGTAGTTACGAATAATAATAATGTATAATATTGGCGGGTAGCTAGTACATAATTAAGCATGTTTACTTACCAATGAGTTCAACAGGCGTGGGTTTAGGTTTATCCTGTCGGTCGAACTCTTTACTGTGGTAGGACAGGCCATGGTCATGCAACAGTAGATGTAAGCCCGCGATGTAACGAGACAGTGGCCGGTGGATGGACACAGGCTTAGTAGATACGTCGTATGGGATCACTGACGCGCTCTGGTTGCCTAGTTCTGTAACAAAAAGGAATTTTTAATTAAACAATATTATTGTCCGTCAGTGAAGCTAGAATGATGATCGCTCCTAATTGAGTACTTGTCAATTAGTCAAATTCAATACTTTTTCGTACTGTCAAAAACGATAGTTTCTATGAATTTTGTACGAGATTGTGTATTGTGACGTCACGTTTTTTTAGCGTCCAACATCATACTTATTTCTTAAATAAATGCTGGAAAATTCTAAAATGAAGTTAGTCATGAAATCAAATAATGATAGCGTGATTATTTTTTAATATTTTAATGTATTCAACAGTCGAAATAATTTATTTTTGATTACGAAAAGTACCCGATTGATTATTAAACAAAAGAGAAAGAAATGAGGGCTAACGTTCTTTTGTTCACTTGATGACGCTAACGTAGGATGGATATTTTGTCCAATCACAGCGGCTGTCAAATAGTGAACGTCGGATGGTGTAACACTGGCTAATTCCCTATTGGACGAAGAAAGAGAAGTTCACACCAGCGTCATACGGTGAGCAAAAATACGGTAGGCCCCATTGTATCGTTACCCTTTCCAACAAGCATTGCTTTCCCTCATAGAGTGTCTTGTATACTGAACTACTGACCATAGTAAACCTTGGGTGACGGAGTGTAAGTCTCGCTGAATTTCCTCAGTGCCATGCGGAAGAGGGCGGTGGCCAGAGTCTTCTCTGCTGCGCACCATTCCAGTGACAGCGTGATGCTGTGGGCTAGTTTGACATGCAAATTGAAGGCAGACTCCCATTCGGGCTCGTACTCCATATGCTGCCCGACCTAAAGATATAAAAGAGAAAAAATTGAATATTATAATTATTGTTTTGAAATTACATTACCACGTTAACCGCCCCGTAGGTCACCGGTGACCTACGTCGGCAGTAAAAGAACTGTAGACTAAATTTTATTTAAATGTCCGTCCGGTAGATTATTTCAAAACATTAGACACGTATTTTTTTCTTTTCTTACAAAATTAAATACTTTCGACGATATATTAATCTGAAATATCGTGTGACTCGCACTCCTAAATTTAACTTCATTTTATCTAGGTATTGTAACTTTATACGAGAAAATAATTCATTATCTAACTGACGGACTAATTACATTTTTTATTTTCATACCCTGTCATCCCTAATGCGTAGATATTATTAGTAACTGAATTTTAGCTCAAATGCGACTTTGCGCCCGCCAGTACAAAATTGACCCATACTAGGCAGAACCCGAGGCTTCATGTTCAATTAGTCAGACATAGTAATGAATTAATCTCTATCTTAAAATAATACTTAGACATGTCTTTATTTTCCCAAATTCAACTGATACCAAAAATGTTTGTAACTAACCTGTCTAACGACAGAATCCATGCCCTGCATCATGACGAGCAAGTTCAGTAAGAGAGACATGCCATGCATGAATCCCTTGCGAAGGTCATCGTCGAAGGAGGTGGGTACCGAACTGAGGAGGTATTTCACATCGTACAGGATGAACTGCGCTCGCTTAAAAGCCACAGGAATGTTTGACCTGTCAAATTCTAATCGACCCTGTAAGAAAATAACATAATATTAGAACGTCACAAGTTTATAACCTATTGAGGTAGACAGAGATGCATATTTTCAATGTACAATGAGTACCTAGTTATTCTTTCACCAGTTATGAAGTTCCATGTTATATACTCTATTGTAAGATGAAGGATATGTAGGATACTCTATTATTGCTTAAAATACTCAAACATGATAGAGTAGCTGAGTAGCCCCATGTGGAAATAGAACCCTACCCCTAGCTACGTAGGTCACTACAAAAGTTTTGTCGTACTCCGTGAAATATTTTTTTTTTTCGAAGTATTCTCCATTGGCACTTAGGCAGGTCTTCATACGTGCAAACCACGTATCAAAGATGTCGCTCCAGAATCCTTCCTGCACACTGCTGCATATCTCCTCAAAAGCACCTAAAAGTTGGTCATCATTAGTAAACTTGCGGTCTTTTAGTTGCTTTTTTACATACGGGAACAGGCCAAAATCACACGGTGCTAAGTCTGGGCTATAAGGAGGGTGTCCCAGTAATTTGATCCCAGTTTGACTCAGATAGTCCACAGTTTTGCCGGCTCGATGCGCGGGAGCGATATCATGATGCAAGAACCAAGTGTCGCGTCTTGAGTTTGGACGTTCATTTTTCAAAGATTCTAAAACTTGAGGTAAACATTTTTCATTGTACCAGGCAGCTGTCACAGTCTTCTGTTTATCAAGCACAATTATTGATAAAATACCTCTTCTGGAGAAAAATACGGCTACCATTCTTTTTTTGACTGACCGGGACATTTTAACGGACGTCGGAGGATCTTCGTCTTCAAACACCCACACTTTACTCTGGGATTTAGTTGGAACGTCGAAATAATACAGCCAGGTTTCGTCACCAGTGATAATTGAATTCACATAGTTAGATTTGCCGTCATTGAATTTTTTTAACATTTCTTTACAAATTTAATGTGGTACCCAAAGTGAACAAAGCTTTCGTACTCCTAAGTTTTCATGAAGAATTCGATGAATAGTTGGTGCACTTACAATTGAGTGTTTCCTCGATCTGACGGTATGTTACATGGCGATCTCCTTCAATCAGTTTTCGCACAGCCACAATATTCTTATCAGTGGTTGCGTCAATCGGCCTGCCCGGTCTTGAATCGTCTTCTAAATTAAAATTGCCACGATTGAATTGTAAAAACCATCTTTCTATGGTCCTAAGGGATGGACAATTATCACCCAACACACCACTTATTTCTTCGAAGCATTGTTGTTTTGATAATCCACGCTTAAAGTTATACAAAATTATCACCCGAACGTCACGACGATTTAAATCTGACATATTCAATTGTTTAAAAATTCACTAAAAAAATACTAAGCTAGTTACTCCAACGAAACTTATGCAAATTATGTTGACATTAGTTGATGTATTAGAATCTACCCTCAGTTGAATTATAACTATTAACTATTTGTCACACGACAAAACTTTTGTAGTGACCTACGTACTTGTCGCGGAGAACCTAACGGGTAACCGGGGCTCCGGCTCGACGTGCAGGAGAAGGAACGGGGTGGTTTTTAGTTAGTAAGAGTCTGACACTCCCTCCTGCCTCACCCAGGGAGCAGTCATTCGATGATTTTCCCCCCTTAAAAAAACCCCTAACTTGATCGATAGTTATACTGGGGACTACTCGTACATCAATAACAATAACAAATGATTGCAACTAATATTCCATGACAAAAATCTCTTTTCACAAAAAGCTCATATTAAGTACTATAGAACTTACAGTTTGTTGATTACAGCGTCGATTACACTCGCTTATGAAGGTGTTCATAACGACGAACAAAGCGTCGTGCTTCGCGATTAGATGGTGCGCCAGAGTCGGTGTCGTGTACAGTTGTACCGACAAAGAAGATATCGAGAACGAATGGTCATGATCGTCCTTGATAAAATCTTTGAGTATTGATCCTGGAAGATAAAAAGTATAAAGATTAATTTAAGATTAATATCGAGTCTGTGGGTGCGCTTGAATCACGGCAGAGGGCGCGCTCAACCCGCAGACTCGAGTACCCAGTAGCAGCGCGACAGTCGCCGCGTCGGGGATCGCGAAATGTTGCTCATGAACATAAGCCTCTAGAAAGGCTTGAAACTAGTCGAGTTCCTCGTCAAATTATGACGTGAGTAAGCCGAAAACATAATAATTTATTTAGTTTGTGTCACGAAAGTTACAATACAAATTAATTATGAGAGCCTTCAATAACAACTCTGTCAGACTATAAGCCTCCTCTAATGATGTGACGTTGATAAATGTACTGTTACACACGCTAATTTCAAGCACGGAAGCATGCTTCAATTGAGCACTTGTCAGTTGTCACTTATGGCCGGAATACTGAAACGCTACTCAATTTTAAGTCGTGCTCAAATATCGTGCCATCTCTGTCATTTTACAAAGAATTTGTAGAGATAGAACTATACTTAAGCACGACTTAAAATTGAGTAGCGTTTCAGTATTCCGACATTAGTAGCATGTGTCGGAATGTTGCTCAAAATTAGCATGCTCATTTTAGCATGTGCATTTATGATGTGTTGATACACGTGCTATATAATGAGCTAAGGTTAGTACCTTAACTCATTTTATAGCACGTGCACATCAGTATGTACCTTAATGGAAACGTACTCCATTGCAAGCCGCATCATCGCTTATCATCACGCCACAGTGGCTAAACACCCGAACCATTTCCAATATAAAAACAAAAGCATCTACATGGCTTGGGTTAGATATCGCAGTCGAGCAAAATAGACGAATAGTTTCAATCCTGCTGATGCTGATTTTTATTATATTTTAATTGTGTCAATATCATTTCAATAAAGCGCTAAGTAGTAATTGGCGCTTTTTAGTAATAGTCATTACAAACACAATTTATGGCTAAATAAAAAAATATTAAACTTAATAATATAATAATAATAAACATGAAGAACATTGAATAACGTGGCAACCCAGACCTCAAACAAAAAAATAAATAAAACAGAGTGAGTAACAGAACGAAAAGGAATGAACATGAACATCATTCATTCAATGTCATTCAAAGTGACGGATAGACTGTGAGTTTCACAAAAACGCTGTTAGTTGTCAGTTCAGTTTGTTTTTATACATTGTCGGTAAGCCGAAGGAGTCGGGAGAAATTATTATAAACTTTTTGAATTATTTTGTCATTATTGTTAAAAATGAGTCAAAAACGCAGTCGCTCAGATAGCTGTGACGAAAAAGAAAACGTAAGCAATTCAATAATTATTATTATTGATAGTTGTGTCCGCGTGGTATTTTTTTTTTGTTTTGTTATATTTTACCAACTGAATTCGTTATTTATAATATCTTCATTGTTTTTGCAATTATTTCGCGGAGTTCTCAAAGAGGACAATAAGCTCTTTGAGCACAATAAGTAATTTCAATAAATTAACAAATATTTAATAAAAATGAAGGTAGGCTATCTCCACACAAGTCACATTTTTATCAATTCAATCGTTTGATGACCGTCTTCGTAAATGTTGCTGTTCAAATCTGAATGACAATTTATATTATAGATATATTATAAAATGGATTTTAAATGTGGATAAAATTGGGGTACAATACTTTTACACGTTATCAACAAAAGAAGGGCTTAGAAAATTATGTAAATCAATAACAACTATGACTAACACCTTTGGCAATACATAATAAAATCATTTATCTTATTTGTTTAAAAATCGTTATGCATCAAAAGCACATGGGTGGACCTAACACCGCAGGTATTTTTTACCAGTCTAACCCTTGGGCGGGTGCGCGGGTGCAATGAGCAAAGAATTTAACAATTGAAAAGCAAAGAATTTAACTATTGTCAAGAGAATAGTACAACACAAAGATATTTCAAAGAAAAAATAATCACCACGCTTGCTTTTTGCATCTAGGCGGATTGGTAGTACAAAGAATGAAATAGGTTATTTCCCGGCGGTAAAAGTTAACTCAGAATAAATCACTAAAAGAATAAACTATACTTCCGAGGAAGTCCACAAACAGTAAGAGACAAATATTTATGTTGTTATTTGTTGATTACAGGACAACGGTGACTACAATGCAAGTATGTCCAAACTTGATCACAAGGAGGCTAAGGAACTACAAAGACGGAATGAAATGGCTAAAGAAGAGCGTAGGTTAGAGCGCGAAATACACAGAATGGCAATCAAATTGCAAATTCTAAAACGGAAACTTGAACGTGAAACTGAAGAATACAAAAAAGAGTGTGACGATATATTAAACAATAATTAATTATTAAAAGTATTATTAAGTTGAATTAATGATTTTTATTTTTTCTGTAATACCTGTGCGGTGTGCTCGTACGGTAGTAACCGTAGTAACCGTAGAAAGGCGTGAATTTACGTTGTGTTATATAGATAACACAACGTAAATTCACGCCTTTTATCCCCGAAGGCAGAGGTGCACATTACGGCACTTAATTCCACTGTACAATTTAACACTCACTTTTCACATGTAATAGGGAGTGAGTCTATTGTCATATACCGGGCACATTTCCAGACTACTGAGATTTTGTTTAAAACCCAGTAATACTTTACCCGACCCGGGAATCGAACCCGAGACCCCTTGCCCGGCAGTCGTCCTTGCCACCACTCGGCCAATGAGGCAGTCATAGTTACCGTTCCGTAATAATAATAGCAACATCTAGCTACGGTACGTTACTATTATTATTATTAATAATAAGGAGGCTACTGGAGGGCTTATGTTCAGCAGTTGAATGAAGTCTTCAGGGTTATATGATGATTAATTAAATACTAACCTCGATAGCCCTTAGGGAGCGGCTTAAAGAACTCACCATAATTCTTAGTGAATAATATGGCCATAGCTTTCTTCGTGGAGTAGTCCATCAGGGTTGTGGCGATAAGAAGCCGGTGCCAGGCGGTGCGGGCAGCCTTCCACATGCGCGAGTCATTCTGCATGACCCCACAAGCGACCCCGCCGCCGCCTCCCACCGACGTGCTAGCCCCCCAGACCTCTTCACCAAGCGCCACTTGGCTAACGGCCAGTCGAAGACTTGGTTCTTGAGTTACGAAGTTTTGTAACCTTGGTTTTTGGAATAAGACAACTGTGTTAAGTCGCTGATGAGTATGTTTAGGTAAGCATTACAATAAAACGCAGGATGTTCATCCTCAAGGTGGACAGACAACCTAATAAAGGTCGCAGGGCGCTATCGGCTCCATCTAAATCAGCTGGAAGCTCAATCCCCATCCCCAAATCCCCGAAAACTTGTATCTGTTGTAGTGTTGCCGCTGTCTATGAGCGGCGGCGATTGCTTATTACCAGGTGATCGATTACTGATTTGTCTCCTTATTCCGTAAAAAATTAAGTAAAACTCACCAATTCAGCAGCTTCATGGCGAAGGTCTGATGCGCGATGACGTGGGCGTGCATGACGAGCACCTTGAGGCTGGGTCCATGGCGCGACGTGAACCTTTCGAACATCGCCGTACAGCTGAGCACATATCTCAACATCACCCCACACCAGTTCCAGACCAGGGACCAGGGGATTTATGACAGTGACAACTGACAGTACACTGACAGCGCGGGAAATTTGACGTTTACGTCATATCATATCTTTTGTCGTGTAGATTTTACCATTTTTATATAATTACGAGAAAATAAGTATGCTACATGTTGTTACAAGTTAGGATATACTTTATCGTAAATCTTTCAAGCTATCTTTTCGCTATAAGCAGCGCAAATATTGAAAATTGTTAGAGGTATTTTTCTCAAGCCCTAATAAGAGTCGTATAGAGATTATAATTATTAACACCATTATAAAGTTAAGAAAGGCTTTTTTACAGAATTCCCACGCTGTCACGTACGAAATGATGATGAAGGGGAAAATGTAAATATAATGCGATAGATATAGACCAGCCATTTCACAATGACGTTCCATTACGAATTGAATTACAATTCTATAAGGTCCAGATTAATTTAAGCAAAAGTGTTAGTAAGGAATGTTGTCATAAGGAAGAAAGACGTAATCGCATAATTCCAATACAGAATAAAAAAAACATCAATTATGAAATTACTGAATGATTATGAGAGACAACGCCTCAATACTGAAAGGCTACTCAATTCTAAGTTGTACTTAAATATCGTGCCATTGCTCATTCTACAAACGATTTTTAGTGACAGCACATACATAAGCGCGACTTAAAATGTGTAACATTTGAGTATTTGGACATAAGAAACAAGAAACATTGATTTTAACTTTTTTTTATTCGGCTATAAAATATGTAACAAGTCTCCAGTAGACTTATTGAGTAAATTGGCCAAAAAACATAATATGTTATTATTATATCCCTTCAATTTTGTGTCATAAAGTCAAAAATTATTTCAATTAGATTAAGAAAAAATTATTTAATGTCAGTCTGTCAGTCAGTCCTCTACTCTAGTGAAGCTATTTGCTCATACCAAGGTGTAGACTTCTATGGAGAAAAACGCGCAAGAAACTATGATGTTTCTATGGAGAGTACTCTTTTTCAATCAGGTTTACAACACAATTCTCTAGTTACGTAATTTCGTTGGTAGAATTGTGTGAGATCAATGTAACAACAATATCCAGTCAAAGAGATCGAAAAATAAATGGGATGTGTTAAATTATGCATTAGACACGTCTTTTTTCCTTACAAGAGTAGGGTAATGAAGATAATAATAATTATTATTAAAACGCTATCAGAAATTAGGTAGATATTAGTACAAAGCGTAAAGTATTAATTCGCCTCCGCACATCTATAGCTATAGGCCCAGTTCATAAATAGACACCGATATTAAATGAATATAAGATATAGGAAATCGTTATAAAAGGAAGCCATAATTAGTATTATTACTGAATAAAGGTGAGTGAAAATTAATGTGTAAAAAAGAAACTTATTGTTTTTATAATAATTATCGTAAGATTAAATTAACTAAAAATCGCGGGTTACTCGCGTGAACATACTAAGAAAAGCTCTCCTAATATCGAACCACAGAGGGGATTAATCCTCATGAGCAGCGTGCTCGATCGCGGCGATGCATGTCACGCAGCCTACTGATGAGGAAGAACCTCTCGGGGTGGTTCGAAATAGTAGTTTTTTCAGTATGCTCACGTGAGTAACCGGCGGTTTTTAGTTCAACCTATTGTTGTTGTACAATGGGTAACAGGTATAATTTAAAGAGCCCAGAACCAAGTATCTAGCAGAAAATTTGAGATTTCAATTAAAATGTAAGAAAAAAATAACGAGACTTTTCAAATAGTTACAAATGTAAGAATCAAAAACCAAGTAAACAACGATATAAAATGATATTTATAAAAAAAAAACATTGAAATATTCAAAAGGGGATATACTTCTTTCCGTTATAAAATCATAAAAAAAAAATTATAAGTTTCTTTTGTAAGTAATTTTGTAAGAAATAAAAGGCTATTTTATTGAATTTTATTATGTATTATACTTTTTATTGCTAGATAGCTTTTTCCCAGGTTATATATCTCCACCAGTTTAGCATAATAATATATTACCTCTATATATGCTACACGTTGTACAAACGAAACATAATAAAGAAAAATCTAAACTAAAGTAAGCAAAACAAAAAAGTACTTAGCGAGACAGGCCTACACAGATGTATGAAATCGAATCTACGTACGAACTAACATTGAACTATATTACACACTGAACTGCTTTATAATAACAAATAATACCAAATTGTATACTAATAGTGTTGATAAAAAGCAAAGAATGCTCATAACAAAGCGACGTCGTTGCGCAACGCGGCATGCAACATGAATGCAGCAACAAATTGCAGTCAGTGTTACTATCAATATTAACCTTTTGACCGTCACGGTCGGGTATAGACGACAAACAAAAGCCGTGTTATACCGTCACCGTTTGCAATACCCGACCAGAAAACGTCAATTTATATTTGAAGAAATAGAAAATTGTTGAAAAAAAAAACAAATCCTCCGCTAAAGTCGGTCACCTACTATGACGTTTAATCTGTTAAAGTACTGTTTGTCGTCTATAGCCGACAGTGACGGTTAAAAGGTTAAATATAAATGACTTACTTTAGACTCTCGTTACGCAACGCCGGTAGCATGTTAATAATCATTGCTTCTACTATTAGTTCGTCTATATTTGCCCCCGGAGGGGCGACGGGGTGGTATTCATAAAGCGACAAAGCTACACTGAATAATTTGAAAAAAGAAAACAATACGCTTCCGTTAGTTTTTGCAAATTATTATACTTTTGTCTGCACACAGAGTGACTTAATTGTTCCTGAAATATAATCTCGTGTGGTTATAGAGCCCGTTTCCATACTCCACAAATTGTACAGGAGTGATAACGAGTAGCCTTCATCAATATGAATGGAATGTCATTTATGTATCTCATACGGACGTCATATCTATCATTAGACTTCCATTTCAAGAGATGGATTCTTTGAGAACAGGGTAACTTATCATATTTTATTAGTATTTATTTATTTGATTTGGAGCAGTAAATAAATTAGGTACCTGGTACATTTTTACTCGACTACAGGAAGTACAACTGTAGGAAGAGTATTGTTTTTATTAAAGGTTTTCATTTATAATATCGTCTATTTTTTTTAATTATTACAAGAATTTAAATAATAACCCGTGTTTATGTCCATCTCTTTGTTTAACCAATCCTTATAAAGAAACCTCATAAGAAATTATGCTTCAGTAACAAGCGAGTCACCCTGTATAGTCGAGTTGAAATAAAAATGATAAAATAAAAAACAAAAGTGCGTATAATTTTCACTTTTCGAAAGAAAAATCGTTCCAAATCTTTGTAAAAAATGATAAAAAAATATGGCCAATGATGAAATTAAAAATAAACAAAACACCGTGTATGTGAAACTGAACGTGGTTTTAGTGAAAAGCGTTAGTAAATAAAATTTTGTTATAAAAAAAAATTACGAAAATATCTCAACAATTGTATATTTGACAAAATGGTTTTGCAAATTCATTTGTAAAGTGACTTGATTGATTCATAAAATTAATCTTATAATGAAAATTTCTCGTTTATAAAACAGTTCTCGTTTAAATTATTTTTTTGAAGGACCAGCCAAACATTCGTTCTATAAATATATGTTATATTATATTCAGTAATCATGTATATCACGAGTAAATTCAATAAAAAGTAAAAAAGCCTCGTTACGTCATAACTTGGTTCAAAATAGTAACGTCATGAGTCATTTCGTAATATGTATTTGTTTTGTTAACCTGTCAGATGAACGTTAATTTATACTTCCGAGGGTTTTAAAAACACCTAATTTATCAATTTGTATTATCAATTAAACACTATTAATATACATAGAATTACTTTAAAATATTAGAAAAAGTTTGACTGATCCTTAATAAATATTTATTTGTAATAGAAAATTAGTTATCATAAAGTCCAACACTTACATTTCGATATCGGTCTTCAGTTTGTCGCAGACTTGGAACGAGTTGCATTTGACCAGCGCTCGACCTTCGCGGTCAATCAAACTAACTAGTTCCAAGGACTCTCTTTGGCTACATTTCGTTACTCTTACTAGAGTCGTTATGACCTGGAAAAAAGAAAGTACTTTTATAATTTTGGACTGCTTCTTTGGCCGAGTGGTCGCAAAAGCGACTACCGGGCGAGGGGTCTCGGGTTCGATTCTAGGGTCGGGTAAAGTATTACTGGATTTTAAGAAAAAATCTCAGTAGTAGCACAGAGTCTGGAATTGTGCCCGGTATATGGCAATAGGCTCACCCCCTATTACATGGGACTCGTAACAAAAATAGTGAAAAGTGGGTGTTACACTGTACAGTGGCATAATGTGCGCCTCTGCCTACCCCTTTGAGGATAAAAGGCGTGATGATATGATGATATTACTTTTATAATCTTATTAATAGTATAATTGCGAAATTTTATGTGTATGTTTGTTATTCAAACATGACAAAACGGAGAACGGAACGATATGTAATTTGGAACAGAGATAGCCTGCGACCCCTTCTTTCTCTTTCAAGCGTTGCCCCACGTTGGGATGTATTCTGTGTAGTGGGTGAGTTTATAAACATACAACTTGACATGCACACAACACCCAGACCCGAAATAACAATTTGTGGATCACACACACAAACAGTTGCTCCGTGCGGGGATCGAATTCGCTACACGTTGCGCGGCACCCGGTTGTGTGTAAAACAATATTTTATTTTTTAAATATATTTTTTTCCACTGAAAACAATAATAATTATCACTACATAGTATAAAACAAAGTCGCTATGCGCCGTCCCTATGTATGCTTAGATCTTTAGAACTACGCAACGGAATTTGATGCGGTTTTTTTTAATAGATAGAGTGATTCTTAAGGAAGGTCTATATGTTATGTCATGCATATTGTACCCGTCTGAAGCCGATGCGGGTCGCTAGTTAAAATACAATAAATAAAACGCTAAAACTTTTACGCACTTGACTTTAAAAATAAAAAGATATAAACTATCATACTTGCAAATGGGACAAAATGGGACGGCGGCCTTTCTAGTGTTAAGGGGTTGCCGCAAACTCTTGGCAAGCGAGTGTTTGAGATTGTAATTTAAAAGTTTTTTAAATTATATCATGATCTGGGTGTCAAGTAGCATGTGAAACTTTGTAAACGTATTGCCACGGGGCAACGTATATCAAGAAAATAATAATAAGACAAAGTCATAAAATGTATGAACATACCTGATCAAACGTATGTGTCTCGTCGTTATAGAGGACTGTGCAGTAACAGTCTGGTTGGTCGAGGATCTGTAGGAGGTCGCGCTCCGCGTCTTTCAGCCTGCAAGGTGTTAACGTACTATTCTTTGTATTATAAGCAGTCTTTTTATTTAACCGAAGCTTACGTTTCTTTAAGTTTTCGTTAAAAATATATTACTAATTTTTTATTTTTGTTCCCCGCTATGTATGGTGAGCTAGTGAACAAGAAAGCCACTTTACATAAACGATAATTTCATTGTACTTTCGACTATATATTAAAGCAATAAAGTTGACAACCTAATAAAGAAATTAGACAAAAAGAAGAAGGAAGGTTGACTGCTTGAAATGGGTTGCTGGCGTCTGTACTGGGATTTTCTTTATAAACTAGAGTTGTCACAAGTGTGTATTGCCAACCTTTGAGGGGACAATAGGGGGACATTCTGTGAGTAATGGTAACATTTACCTGAGATCATTGGGCAGTCCGGGCGCATGGTCGTGTGTCAGCAGTCGCAGACAGTATGAGAGGGTGACCGACGCCACTATCTTCATACGTTCCACTACATCTGGTTTAATGGTAGCCTCTTCCTGCTTGTCGTCTTCAGACGCCTGAGAGACAAAATTAAATCAATCGAAGCGTAATTTTTTTCACTAGTCTTTCTGAAAGACACATAGAAGTGACTAACATAAAGGAGTCTCGTTGTTGATGGGAATAACTTTCGCCACTGATAGGTTATTTCTTACTTTAATAAAGTACTTCTTATTCATACTCCTAAACACAATACAATCACACGTGGTCTATTGTTTTTAATAAATTTTATTCAAGCATCATTGCCGATGGTCAAAAAACGGAACACGTCTTTCTCTCAAAAAAAAAATTTAAGGCTAACACTAATTGAGATGTTGATGATGAAAGTTGCTAACACTTATTGAGATGAGTATTAAAACTAGGAGAGAATATTGATGACATTAGTACTACAACATAATTATGTGAGTGCATGAAGTTCACAACGAAAACGAATATGATTTTTTTTTTTAAGGGGGGAAAATCATCGAATGACTTCTCCCGCCTGGGTGAGGCGGGAGGGAGTGTCAGACTCTTACTAACTAAAAACCACCCCGTTCCTTCTCCTGCACGTCGAGTCGGAGCCCCGGTTACCCGTTAGGTTCTCCGCGACAAACGAATATGATTAGAAGTTTACTTACCGCGTGTAACTCGCAGAAGGGATCTCTCTTCCAAGCCTCGGTGTCGCCACAGTCGCAGCAGCCCCCGCCGCTGGACTGCCCCATCTTATACTTGTGGTGCCGGTGCGCAGACACCTTGAAACACTCGACGCATAAAACGCAAGTGTTGTCCATACCTGAGGAAATACAAACAATAACTAAACACCTGAAAAACTATAAGGCCCAATTCTACCATACCCAAATCCCTAACCCCTAAAACGCAATTATATTACAACGACTCTAATGGTACGGGTCACCATGGGCGGGACCGATTGCTTACATTAGGTCTCATTATCATTATCAGGTGATCAATCTCCTCGTTTGCCGTCTTATATTATTAAAAAAGCACGAGTTAAATTAATGTCTGCTTGTTAATTTATAAGCATAATTGAAAAAGGTTTTATTTGAAAAAAATAACGATGCAGTTTTTCTTGCTCGTTAAATCTCCGAAGAATACCAAGAAGAATGCTAAAGAACTTCTAGCACTATCGGATCGGTCATACAGTCGATGAGGCAGAAGCTAGTCGGAACATTACATGCAGTTACATTTTGGGACTTAAGGTCAATGTTGCTAGCCCAAAATAGAGGCCTACTTTGTATTCCTCTTTGCTCTAACTTAACAGCAACATTAGAAAATTCTTAAAACTTTCATATAATCGGATACTGACCACATTCCCTACAGCTGTACGCTGGATCACCCTGCTTGAACACTCGCCCACAGAGGATCGACCGTCGTGGTAACGGCGGCTGCGATCCATCACTGTTGCCCCACACAAACTGCTCCAGGGGCTGGATAAGCAGATCAGCTGCTAGGTCTTCGTCGAAAGAATAGTCTGCAATAATAGGGTAGCATGGTTCGTTAATTTTGTAGGTAGGGCCTTGAATGGCCTGGCTCCGTCTAGAAGTTCCATTTTGTTACCAACATGAAGTTATTAAAGTATAATGTTTCTAATTTCAGCTGGTCAGTGTGATTTCCAATGTTATATGGTACAGTCAACCGCACAACGGTAAAAAAACATATAACACATAAAAAATTTTCCAATTTACATTTTCTTCATTAAATTAAAAATAAGATCGGCGTTTATAAACAAATGTTTCAACGATATGGGTCGACTATACATTTGAAGCATTAGCTTCATAAATTCAGCGAGAGCATTGACCCCGGGCCGTGCATAATAATATCTAGTCTGAATTCGACACATTCCTCGAATAGAGAGAACTAACAGATTTTGTATGCGTACATTACCCCAACCGATTACCTCGTCGCGTCGATTTAATGATCGCGCGTCTATTCTGTACCTCTACCATGAGTTTAAAGCAATAGTATTTGTCAATACTCGATAGCGACGACGGCGTACCACAGGGAAGCGTCCTCGGACCGCTTTTATTCCTTTTGTATATTAATGACTTGCCTAATATTATCGATAAAAAATGTGTCCTCTTTGCTGATGATATATCTGTTGTGGTGTCCGACACAGGAAAAGTAAAAGTAAAACCTTACGAGCAGGAAATAAATGAGACTTTGGAGGCCATTATACACTGGCTTCAGGACAATGATTTGGAAATTAATGTCTCCAAAACTAAATATGTTCAGTTTGCTAATTATAAGCGTAAACCACCCAGGCTAAATATCAGTTATTCAGGTCAATCGGTCTCTAAAGATAACAATATTAAATTCTTGGGTATTATACTAGACGAAAACTGTAATTGGAAACTACACGTAGAAAATGTCTGCAAGAAACTAAATAAATTTGTTTATGCACTTAGGCAACTACGCAAAACGACAAATGAAAGCTCAGCGCTATTGGCGTATCACGGTTATGTGAACTCTGTGTTAAGGTATGGCCTGTTGTTGTGGGGCAATTCATGTGATATAGACAGAGCATTCATAGTTCAGAAAAAATGCATTAGGGCTATATGTGGAGTAGGACCATTAGAGACATGCAAACCACTTTTCATAAAGCTGAGCGTTATGACTTTGGGATCTCTGTATATTTTTGAGATTGGTATGTTCGTAAGAAATTATAACTTGTTTAATAGAGTGAATGAAGATAGTAAGCATTTACAACGAGATGCATCCAAACTAAAAATGGATAATTGTCGCAGTACTCTTTATGGCAAGAATTGTGCAATAATGGCAATTAGAGTATATAATAAAATAACTCGATCTATTAGAGAACTACCTTTGCGTCAATTTAGAATTAAGTTGAAAGCATGGCTAATTGAAAAATGTTTTTACAGTATTAAAGACTTCATTGACTATGGAATTGTAGAACGAAATAGATTTTAATATTAGGACATGTAATTTTACAGACATAATGTATTTTGCCTTGACATGTATTTAAAATATTAATTTGACATTTTGGAATCATTATTTTGACATTACGTAATAATTAATCAATGAAATTGGATTTATATTCTATATTATATAAAGTGCCTACTATAAACAAACATTTGCATGCCTGGAAAAGGTGGAATACACTGTACTGTTGAAAATTAGACTAAGATCCATTGTATCACATGTTCCTGCGAATAAATTTCTATTTCTATTAATTTTCATGGTAAATTTTAGTTTCCCAAGTGACCGCTACAGGCACTGTAAAATTTGCCAAACAACAATTCACGTGGTCGCTATGGAGTACCGAGAAAATAGATATTGGTAATACTTTAAACTCTTGGTATAAGCCCGGTGTACTGCGCGGTGATGTGGTAGAATCCCTATTTCATGGCATTTATAACTGGCAAGTAATAGCGTCACGTTTAACATGTGAAGTGCACTTCTAGCTATTTCTAAAACATGGGTGTTCCGTTCACAGTACTTCGGTACAAAAAATGTTGCAATGTATATTCAATTTGTTTATTTGGTACACAGCAGTGTGTAAGGTAAACGATAGCTGGAATGTCGGTGGGACGTGAGCTAGAATCGTTCAAGTGAATTATTGCAACATTCAGGTACAAGAATGCATAGACTTCGTACGTCGAGTATAATCTAATATTTAAAACATGAAACTTGATAAATAGAAGTGCACTTTGTACATAAAAAGAAAAAGGTACTTTTTCGATCTTCAGACTCGAAAGTTCAACATCCGATCGCTTCTATTCATTTATGTTAAATTTTAATTTACGTATTAAACTTACGTACGTATGTACGGGTATTGAAGTGCCTATTTATAGACCTTCCTACCTGTACTACTTTCCTTTTTAGGTCAGTGACCGGTCGCTGACCGCATTTGGGTAACAAGGTGAGCATGAAACAAACTACCTTTTTAAGAGTCACATACAGCAGAAGCGCATAAGGAAAACAGTCATTATAAGATAATTTATTAACGTTCAACTTTACATACATAATTTTCGCTGTGATTACGTACGTATTTTAATTATTTCCTCTAACCTTCCCCAAGAATTTGTTTAAATAATTATTCGAGACAAGTAAAATATTGTTAAAAGAAATGACAATAACATGCAATAATAATAATCTTAATTTCAAAAGTCACGTCTCTTAAAAAAATTAAAATAGGTGCAACACCGACGATGCATAGAAACATAATGTTAGTCATAACACTCCAGTATCGATTTTAAGGTAGTTACTCATTAGTAATGAACAAAGCCGGAAGCTCCATATTGCATGCAAGGAAGGCATGCAACTAATGGCTGCGGACAACCCTTTGACATTTACAGCACGCTAGGGAAAGTTAGCTAGGTTCACATCGATCTACGCAAGACCAGTTTATCATGTCTTGCTTTGTATAATCTTTCCGCCTATTCGAAGGTCAGTTTATATAAGTTATGCATAGCTTGATAAGCAGCAGAGTGAGTTACTAGCTTGCTAGAATATAATGAGTACGGAATGGCTAAACCTAAGTCATAGAAACGAAAGTGATTTTTATCATTACCATCAACTGCTCATTAGTGTCCATTGCTTAACAATGGGCGTCCTCGACCTATAAGGGTTTGGACCACGTCTGGTAGCCGGATTAGGTTACAATCTTACTTAAAAAACGATGTATGGACGTTTGTCGCAAACTTTTTACGCAAAAACTACTGGGCGGATTTCAATAAAATTCAGCACAGGAATAGCTTATAGTCTGGAATAACTCAGGCTTTTTTTAACTCAATAACGTGTGGGCGAAACCGCTGGCAGTGAAGCAAGTTTTTAGAATAAGCAAATACTTAAATAAAACAAGGATGAATGATTTGCGTATCAAATATTTATCTGATTTGATAAACCTCTTCATTCTGAAAGGTTTTCTATGTAATCTGTTTTTGTCAATCTCGAGTTGACAGACTTGATTGTTTGTTATTGCTTACATTAATAATTTTTTATGGGCCGATTTTTCAAACATCCGTTAAGCTGTACAATAAAATTGACAGCTGACACTTTTTAGTATGGGAGAATAGTCAAATATTAAGCGTTATTCCTCAGTTAAAATTTACCTGAGCATTGAAAAATTGGCCCTAAGAGCTGATTTTTCAATCATCAGTTAACTGTGGAATAAAATTGACATTTGACAGTTTTTAGTATGGAAGCATTGTCAAGTTATTCCTCAGTTAGAATTTATCTGGCGTTGGAAAAATCGGCCCTAAGGATAATAATTTCAGATCCGACACACAGATTTTGTTATTACCTCTCGATAAGGTGACGATTATACTTTTATTTTGGCGATTAGACATGCCTTATTTTTGTAGCTTGATATATAAAAGGTCAAATCAAATCACTTTAATGCATCTATAGTGTGTACAGGTTGGTGTAATTTTTTTTGACATAATGTGTTCTTATATTAACATTATCAATATTAAATGTTGTTAATAATATTAGAATTTAATTATCAACAACATTATGCCAGGAAAAAGCTGCCTTGAATTGTAATTATTAAAATGGACAATCAAAAACCGCAGAGCATTATCCAGTCTGATCATTATATTTTCCGCAAGTTCGGATAAAATAACATTGTTTACTCGAGTCGAAATTGTCGACTCATGTACCTCTAAACATGTTCGTAGAAATAAATGTCCGGACATGAACGGGATGTGTTCTAGAATTATCTATCTGTTGTTTCTGTGACAATGCTTTTATTTAGCTCATTTTTATTTAATTTTACTTCTATATCTCTGACTATATCATCATCGTCCATTTCTGTCCACAGCTGGACGTAGGACTCTACAACACCAGGTGTCGTTTTTTTAATATGTCGTTCAGTTATACTTTATTCCTGTTACTTGTAGATGCACGTAAGCCACTGCTCCTTACGAACACATTATGGGTTTCGGCCCTCAAAAATGGACAGGAATAGAAAATTGATTTTTTTCGTCTCACATCATTATTGTTTTTGTAGTCTCAGTAACTAATGACTAAAGTTCAATCCTAATCACTATCTTATTAAAATATTGACTTGCTAATGCAAATTAATGCCCCTAATGACTTCAAAGTCATTGTGCTTAGTTGATTACAGTTTAATGTCCACAGTGTAGTTCAAAAATCAGAATTAAAATTTTATACATACATAGACACGCATGACTGTCTCCCATTGGGGTAAGCAGAGACAAATAATCAATGAATCTAGAGAAAGAATAAGAAAAAACAATACATAATTTGAAAAACTCACCTAAACAAGTCGTGTTAGGTTGTGGAGAGTATATACTGGGGACATTGACTCTCCAGTGGTCCAGGAAGTGCGCTGGTGCCAGTACACCTTCCTCCATCTTCGACCTCCATAGCTCCACCACAGCCTCACCTCGGCTAGGCAACGCGAACCTGTCACACATTGTCACTAAGTCACTGCTGCACTACAAGCTAACTCAAATTTGAAGGCTAAGTATCATTGTTATTAGCACGCGAACTTCAGTTTTGTCAACCACTTAATTACAAAATATATTAGGAAACTCAGTCAATTTATCACAAAATCATACTTCAAAACCGCGTTTTCTTCCTTCATCCATATTCTTGGCATTTAAACTCTTTTAATTAACCACTAAATAAAAAAAAGTTCGAATTTTAAATATAAAAACGCAGCGACCATTCGCCACGGTTGTAAACAGCGTACTGGCCAACTGGCCACTAATATCTGGCACAACGCCACTATGAAAACCATTCTATATATAAAAAATCTAAACAAGAATAAATATCAAGAACAAATAAAAACAATACAAATTTTAACCTGCAATGTGACATTTATTTGTACGTTTATAAAGTTCAAAGTTGCTTGTCCTTGTGCCCTGTGAATTGAACAGTATTGTCGCGTGAATCATTTTGCCAACGTCCGTGATGCATTCTCATTACCGGTCGATACAATTTGAAAGGTAATGATTGATTTTATTATTTATTGAACCATTTAGTCGTTACCATGCCAAAGCACCTAAGTAATTAAGTACCTAATGAAATTATTTAATGGTGCTACGATTCACTCATTTTAATTTAGATTTTTTGAAGTCGGTCACGATGGGAAAAATTAGTTTGACGTCATGAGAAAAAGAGTAGTACCTATAACAATTTTTTAAATAAACTTATAATTATAAACGATTCTTTCATAAATTACGTTTAAAAAAGTGACATAAACACCCTCTCTTTTGGAAATATCTCCTCAGTGTAATAAACACTTCTGAAAATCGGTTCAGCCAATCGCGAGACAATCGCGCACAAACATACACACATACAGGTCAAACTGAGAACCTTCCTCTTTTTTGAAGTCGGTTAACAAAGGAAATGTGTCGTATATTCGGATATAAGATAAATATAAGAACTGTATGAAGCATAATGTTATTTTAATACCTACGTAAAATGTACTGCTAATGTAAATCGAGGAAATTCTGATGAATACGATGAGACCAGTTCCCAATAGTATTTGTTTTTAGAATAAAAAAATGCTTGTTAAATAACTTAATAACAGTAGGAACCCGCGAAACTGGATGTTATCATATCTAGTAGTACATAGTCAGTTGAAGGAATTATAACAAAATCAGTCGGGTAACAACACATATACGTAACCTTAGCATCGCGGGATTATACTTAGAATCATTTAGAATCGATGTTTCGAACGATTTGAACGTCTAATTTGATAATTTCCAATTAATTTTGCTGTGACGTCATTATTTTGCGCGTTAACTGGCAAGATATTCTCATGAAATAATGTCATAATTATCAGCCTGTGATACTCTACTGGGGGACTACGGAGCTCCTTTATATTTGTAAAAACGTACAAACTAAGATTACAAACCAATCACTTGATAATAATAATAGCATTTTATTTTTCAAAGCGAAAAAGCCTTTCGAAAATAGCCGCCAATGGAACCAGACCACCCACCTAACACGTGGGACCGTTCTCAATTGTAGAGGCAAATAGAAACTATTTGCCTCTACAATTGAGAACGGATTTAAAAATAAGTCACAACAATTTTATATCTAAACCTTCTGCAATAAACAAGCCTCTAACCAGGCTGACTGGCGCAGTCAAAAATAAAAGTACTAAAAATACTTTCAACGAAAACATCAAATTCAGTTCAGCAGTTTCTGAGATTGCTTCTCATATGCGAACCCACACTGTTTATTTATAATAATGAGTGGACGTCGCTAGCTATATTTCATTGCGTTATAATTAAATTACAAGCCCCAGGGTAACACATAGGTATTTCGTATACCTACAGTCACATGTTTAGGTATTGTGTTATTTTCCTTATTTTATTAATATAATAATATGCATATTTGAATGTTTCCTACAAAAACAATACAAGAAAAATGCTTATTTTCCTTTAAAATAAGTACCTCATTATCATCAACAGCCTATAAATGCCCACTGCTGAGCAAAGCCTTCTCACACGGAGAAGGTTTGAGCATTAATCACCATGCTTGCTCAATGAGGGTTGGCGATGTCAAACTTATAATTAGAAATTAAAAGCCCAGCCTTACGATGTTTTCCTTCACCGTTTGTCAGTGGTGTCTAGATAATCTTAGAAAGAACATATAACTCGGAAAAAGTCACATTGGTACTTGCCGTTGGTAGGAACCGGCATCCTCATACATGAGAAGCCACTTCCGGGCTATTGTGACTACAGAGGCCTTAGTACAAGTTTGTTTCACGTTTAAAGTAATCGAAACGAGTATGTGTTCGGCGCTCTGATTGGCCGGCTCCAATGAACTAAGGCCTCTGCTTAAGTACGTGTTCTTTAAGTAAAAAGGCAAAAAATGATTTATGTATTATGAAAATAATCATGAAATATGTGTTAACACACATAGGTACAAACCATGTAGTTTTGGATGGCCAAAAGCCCTCAATAAACATTATTTTTCTAATATTAGAAATATGATTTTACGTGTGTCACGTTCACGTTGCAATGCAATTACGCAATGGTGCCCACATCTGGCGAACTGACTGACTAGTGCGAGTATTTTCACCTATTGTATCACGTTAACATTAAAAGAGATTCGTATTCGTCCAAGTTTTGTTCATTTTTTGGAAGGACCTCTTATAGTTCCGTACGCTAAGGCTGTTGACTACTACTCCTCCTCTTTTGTAAGGTGTAAACAAAATCAACCTAAAAACTAAATGACAGCATCAGTGAGGGCACAATCTGTGGGGTTTGAACCTCGGATCATTTCGGTTGGGAGAAAGGGCAGTGCAGTTACATGGCAATGGGACAGACTGGGTATATAAGGTATATTATAGTAATATTACTATGGCGTCCCATGTCGATTCCAGTAGCGCCTGAGAACAGGCGTTGTCGTATGAAGAAGAAAAATGTACGTGAGCTGGTCGTAAGCGAGTAGCTTCGTTTAGATCTAGACGCACTTTAATGCCCATATTATACTAGTCACATTCCAAAACGAATTAAAATCTAATGTTTGTTATTAATATTCATAGACTCATTAAAAACATCACTTATGCCTTACGTAACCACACATTACCGTTCTTAGGAAACATACAGAACTAACTTTGTTCTAGACCGATTATTATCTGCCAATTATTAGAATCAGGAAATGCTAGGCTAATATTCTGTAACTTTCAATTCGAAAGATCCAAGTGATCTCGATCGCGGTGAGACATGTCATTGGTTGTGAAAATAATCTCGACCAATGATGTGCGAGAATGCGATCGAGTTCACTTCGACAGTTCGAATGTCACAGTTACAGAATAGTCTACCTGATGGGTTTACGGAACTGGCAATTAACACCCAGAGATAGTCCACTGCTGAACAATGGTCCTCTACATAAAAGGGATTTACTATAGCATCCATCATAGGTTAATAGGTTCAGTTCTATCAGGGTGCTTAATCTTGAAACCAATCTCAGTGTCAATGCAATTGTAATCCAATGAAAACTCAATAATTACACAATGTCAAAACTAAACAACCCCTATCGCAGCTGTTAAAATAGCATTCAGAGTACGGAATATAAAGCCAAACTCAATAAATATCCATGCAATACGGATGCAATGGGCGCTATTGTTGAAATTCAAGAATACGAAATTTTACAATATCAATGTCGAATTGTCGATTGATCGGAATTGGATTCAAAAGTAAATCCACAGATAGCGCTGATGCCCGTCTTTGAATCATTACAAATTTTTTCTCTTATAAATACTTTACATAACTATAATAAAACTCAAAGACCACATATTCGAAGTAAACACATTACCCCAATTCTTTGAAAGTCGGATAAAATACGAGGCGGGAATCGAACTACTTAACGAGAGTCGGACGCATTAGAGAAAGGGGACAAATATATTTATGTTCGAGGAAAATAACTTGTATACACACAGCCTAGATTCTGAAAAATAAAAGTGATAAATACGACCTGAAGGCTAGATAGATATAACAAATTATATATGTCGGAATCGGAATGTTTTTAAAAAGTTGCGTAGTTCTCAGTTTTATTTCTAGGCTTGATTCCTAAGCAGAAAATCCCTAAGGGTCTGAATTTCTATTAGCACAAAGGTTTCTAGTGCGACATAATATAGGTAAATCTACCTGATCATTCCATATCCTCATTCTACCTAGAGACTCGAGTCTCTGTGAATACGACCTGCAGAACAATAATATGAACTAACTCGGAACTCAGAAAATTATAGCTAATGCTTAATCCAATCTCCGAAACATATAAATATGAGCTTCTTTCAAAAATAAACCTGCTAGCAGACCGTGGAGATTGCGGCAAACTCTTATGTATGCCCTCAGAAGACCAACAGAAGACAAAGGCCGATTTTTCCTACACCAGATAAATTTTTAACTGAGGAATAACTTTGAACATTTGACAATTCTTCCATACTAAAAACTGCCAAATGTCAATTTTATTCAACAGATATAAACTGATGATTGAACAGTCGGCCCTAAGTATCATATCATGTCGCGGAGAACCTAACGGGTTACCGGGGCTCCGGCTCGACGTGCAGGAGAAGGAACGGGGTGGTTTTTAGTCAGTAAGAGTCTGACACTCCCTCCCGCCTCACCCAGATGGGAGCAGTCATTCGATGATTTTCCCCCTTTAAAAAAAAGTATCATATTATGGGCTGCTGATGTGATGATCAATCAATAAAAGTACGTCGTCTTTCCTGATCTTATACTTATGACACATGCAATGTAATTGTACATGCAGTGTAATTGTAAATAACAACTAACGACTTATCCAAATGTCAATGACCTTCGTTTGATAATAAAATAGCAGTATTTCGAGAAAATTTCAATTTTCCCCATTTCCACACAACATTCGATCGAATATTCTGGAAATATGTCTAGCCGTACACGCAGACATCGCGTGTTTACTTTTTTTAAATAAGAATTTCGTTGGCATGTGTACTGAACACTTACTTTAGTTTAATTGTTTACTTCATTACATTATGTAACGCTGAACGCTTTGTTACATTATGTTCTTAAAGAGAATGGCTCGTTTTATACATATGTTTTTAGTTTCTTTTGAGAAATTGTTAAGACATGAATATGAGATTAATATCTGTTAGTAATGACTTACGTTACGACTTAAAATATAGAACTTTATGAGTTTTATGGATCCAGAAAAAATAAACTTATTGTTATAATAAATGGTTTTTCATTATTTCTGTTGAAGATTAATTTTAAGAAACTAGCTTGAGAACACAGATATAATAAAGAATTTTTTAATATTTCTGTGCTTGAGAACCTCCATCTAGTTTTTTTTTAAATTACGCCTCGAAATCTTCATTACCATAATTTTGGAAAATTATACACACTACGACAATGCCACAATAAAGCGTGTATTAACCTTTCGTGTGTCTAAAACATGGATCCACGTGAGACAATGTATTTTCTATTGTGTCTCATATCGATGCATTCAAAAGGTAAATAACGAGTTTATGTGAAAATTACGTTTAAAAATCGACCGCTAGCCGACGTAGTTTTTCCGGATCGTCCTAATAAGTTTGCGGCGATAAACACCATATGCAGGTGTAACCTTACGAGAACAAAGCTATGAAGTCATGTCATGACGTAGCTATGTGACCATCTATATAAAGAACGAACACACGCAAGGTAATAATAAATATGAGTCAGTGCTTCACACAATCGGTATCAGCAAATAGTAGACAACCTCGCGCCTAGATGACCAACAAATCATGTATCGCTCGAATCTAGATCATTAACCAGAAAAACTCGGTCACTCAACTTTATCAATCAACTTCTAACTCTATTACTATAAGGTAAGGTTGATAATTGTATGGGGTAGTGAGATAGCATTTGGCATTTTGCCAGGTAGCCTCTTCAACGTCACTACCTGTTCTAAAAGACCTTGGGCGCGACACTGAACTCATTCAACGAAGGTTGCTTTTCATGCCGTCCGCGAAGGTGTTTGAGGGTAAAAAGAAAATAGAATCCGTCAAGTCAGCTAGTACTAAAATAATATCGTATGATGATAATAATAATAGCATGTAAGTAATATTCCTTTTAGTCACTTGAAACAGATAACTACATTCAAAGAGGGCTATTACTAAAACTCAGTAAAAAGTAATAATCCCCATAAAATGATCTGTGTTGAAACACCAACTCGAAAATTCATACTCGATCAGTAGTACTATCGGAAAATTTCTTAACAAGGCAGTCATGCCATGAACGTCATAAAATGCAATTCGAAGTGTGTGAACACCACAAAGTTATTGCATAGCCACGTTGTCACCTATAGTTTGGAAAATAGGATTTCATTATCGGACTTTACACGCTCTCTCGCGGTTCTATAAAGCGGTTACCATTAAAGCGCGTAATGGACACAGATGCGTTATCGTGCAACCCAAGGTGATTGTAGTAAAACATTTCCCCACTTTCAGTTAGTTACGTAAATTTTCGAGGAAATAAACGACATTGTATGATTGAGAAGGTTTTAAAATAGAAAATCTTCTTCAATCATGAAAGTCAGACTCACAAGTGTACTCTTTAGGCTGCGGATAAAGCGCATTACGTTACTCGTAAACGTTACCATGGTTCAAAGCATGCGTTGAAACAGGGTGTGAATCTGGACTCCCTTATGTCTGCCCTGAATCCCACCTTACACGTGTACTTTCTGTTCCCTTACTCATATATTATAACGAGTCTAGGCATAGAGAAATAACCAGAAACAGTATAGATTCACAACCAACGATTTTATATTAGCCAGATTAGGACAATAGGCAAAATAGAATTGACAGCGACTTGAAACAAAATGCTGATTGCAACACACCCTTTCTCGCTGGGTCAATTAAATAACGGTAAAGCACAATACTCCTTGATGGCACGTGTACACTTGTCTGCAAGGAATTTAATAAATATACGGAAGAAGGGAAATATGCCTTTTACACCAGAACATAGAGGTTGCTTTTAATTACATTGCGGAAATAAGATTGTGAGTTACAAATGGAGTGAATAAGGTGGCCTATATGGCTCTGCTTTGTAAAAGGGCTTATAAATTGATGCCTTCTAATGCAGAGCACGTATGACTGTGAAAGGGTTACTAATAGAGGTAGAAGACAGGAGTCGATCGCATTCGCGTCTCAGTCACTTCAGGAAGTTAACTAAAATAATATTTCTAAAATCGTAGATTAATGATGGATTGCGTTTTTGTAATACTTATAATTGGAAGCAAGTATAGCTCACACATAGGACGCATTTAGTTTTTAGTCAGATTTTCCGTGATCTCTTTTTGTGCATTTAGGCTCAAATTAATTCTGTCTCCTGCAGTAATTCACCGAGGGAAGTTGAAATTGTCAATGTTTTTTTTTCTACTCATATAATATCTTCCGATTCATTTCATTGCGGGAACCAAGTCAGTTATTCATGACCCTGGGATGCGCCGGACTACAGTGTTCCGGTGTTTTCATGGTTGTATCTACTGTAGATCCTGGCTTTAAAAGAGATGCAGAGGTTTTGGGAAATTGTGGCGGGCTTGTTAATTAAAAAAAAAGACTGAGTCCAAACGAAAATGAATTATATAATATCGGTGCAAAGTCTGTATTATCGTAAGCGCACATATGCCACAAGATAAGCAAATGGATGTGGGTCAACCAACGTAACGAGGTTCAATACTTACAGCATAGATAAAAAATAAAACATTGTGACGTCACTGCATACTCTAAACTCTTGCATTATCTGTGCTGCACAATATGGAGGAAAAATGGTAACATTTTAATGTCACCTATATTTTTCCTTGTGGTATTTTTATTAACATATGTTTATTGCTAATAGGGCTTTGAAATTTGGTTGCCAATAGAAAACTGTTTCAGGCAATTCCTCCGCTAACGTCGGTCACCGATGACCCCCATGGCGTTTAACGTGTTTATTACATTTTGAAACCTGTATTTTATTATCTAACAGCAATTTAAAATTACGGTCCTGTGGTTTTCCTTGTTTATAGATATATATAGGTACCTACTTGTTATAATAGGTAATTTACTGGTAGTAATATAACATCTACTACATTCTACTGCATAAATTAATGTAAAGGAAATCTTTCTTATGTAGAGAAAACGTTGGTGATGATGTTGATACTATCACATACGAACACTTATTAACCGATTTCAAAAGAAAAAAGAAAGGTGGTAGTTATCAGTTTGACTTGTATGTATGTTTGTACGCAATTATCTTGAACTGAACCGATTTTGATTAATTTATCAGAAAAGTCCATTACCTTCAGGAGAAGGTTTTATTTGTATATTAATTGGTCAACTTCAAAAAAGGGAGCGTTGAAGTCGGATTCTTAAACATATTTTTATAAAATAATAATTATTAATGTTTTAAATTGAATGCAGTCAATTAACACATGTAACAAATTCAACTTGCATAATTATGAATTGTTAATCTGATGCAATTATAAAAATTATGTTACTATGTACCCAGATATAAATGTTACAATACTTACGTAACTCCGTAATTGATCATATTTTTGATTATTTTACGTCCGCCTTTTATTTAACTATTTATCTTCATTTCGATGACTTTGACAATCACAATCGAATGATAAAAGTCATTAACATAGATATAGTACCTATTTCGATTTTATCGTTATTTATTGCACACTATAAAATTAGTGTTATCGATTTCAAGTGGATTATACAAAACAGCAGAGCGGAATTGCATGGAAGCAAGGAAGTCCTTTCTAACTTAACCCCTTGGTGCTTGAACTTGTTTCGTCTGCCTGATAACGTCTAACTAAAAGTCTCACCCTACTGAATTTTATAAAAACAGGCAACAATTCCCACATATCAATAAAAGAAATATACGTCTACACAACGGAAACAGATAAAAACTTGAAACTAACCTAAAAAACTATTTTATTTTACAAAATAATGCTGCCATTTTTTCATCACGTAAGTACCAAAGCCACCAAGACTCGTCGAGTACGGTCATTATAGACACAATTATAGAACAATAGGTTGCGGTCACCGGTGACCGCTTGGTGTTTGACAGTTTAATGTATAAGATCCACTCATATTACGAATTCTTTATGGTCGACTTAACAAAGTCACGTAAACACTGGCACAAAAACTAAACAAGGATAATCGATTATTGTTTTGGACGAAATAGTGCATTGTATGAAATAAAAAACTTTTAAAAGAATTACCGGTCTTCCGTGGCCATCAAGGCAGAATCAGCACCATGCCCCTTATTGTAACAGAGGGACACCAAACGGAGATACGTCCTCGATATCTTATGTACCCAAACAAACCCCGAACTTGAATCATTACTTACACTGTACTCTTTTAAGTCCATATTAACACTGGATATTTCCCTCTTAGGTTCATTTAAGAATCTTCCTAAATAATAAAGCTGTAAGGTCTAAATACAGTAAGTCTTACGTCCTTCAATAAGTCGAAGTGCTCCAGTAAGTTCCATAATACCTAAGGCAGTTCTAAAGTCTAAAATGGCTTGTCTTGTAAATGAGTCTTCTTTCTCAGTAAGTTACTTACAAAATGAAATTCCCCTTCCTTTTCAAAAGAAGCAATTTTGACATAAAATAATCAAAGATCCAGATATCTCACACCATCGCGGGCCTCCGGCATAAAGCAGGAGTAGGAATGGAATGGTTTTAGTCAGTAAGAGTCTGACACTCTCTCTCGCCTTACCCAAGGTAGGTAGGACAAGTGACAAGTCATTGGATGATTTCCCCCCCTCAAAAAACAAAAGATATCTTAGACCCTCGTAACTTGTTAAGTGTCAAATAAGTCTTCCAGCAATTTCTACCAGTCCAGTTTTTGTCTAGCTCAAAGTTTAATTCCTGTATTCCAGTCACATTTCCAATCAGTTTCAAGTTAATCAGTTTCACGACAAATATGTCAGTATTTTAAAATCAGTCTTTGGTAAGTCCCAGTATATCTACGATAACTACGGTAACTAATAGATACCTAAATGACCTAACAATTTTGTGTCCAATCCCACAACGCGTAAGTCACTGTGTCACTTAATAATCTTAATTATCATGAGTATGTGTAACCACTAGCACAAAAGAACCAGATTTCTATAAACTAGACCCAATCTGACAATGAGTCACAAATACACAAAAATCTTGCAAAAAAACACGACCAAAATAAACCAATGTCAACGAACACAAAGATAGGTTAAGACTAAACACTATCACACACAATAAAATGCGCGGACAAAAAAGTTAAAAAAAAAACGTAAACAAAATACCAACGAAGGCTGCGTTTATCAGAATCAGGAAACGTAGGAAATCTGAAACTATCTTATCGCGATAGTAATCACGTAAAATCATTATCATTATCATTTAAGTTTCTGTGACAATGTCCTCGAAAGGAACCGATACAAACGTGGTCGATTATTCAAATATTCAAGGTTAGATTAAAGAAATATTTCGTCGTTCGCAAATTATATCGATATACTTGGCGAAATAGCAATTCGGTTTTGAATAACATTATGTAATCAGATGGTTTCTGCTAACATTACCAGAAAACAAACTATTTTGTATTAGCGTTCAGTTGTGTTTTTATAATAACAATTTTAGTTAATTTAGCGTTCCGTTGTGTTCTATTCAGTTATATTAAGCTTATTTCTCCATTAGTTTAATAAAATCTAGCCTCAGTAAGTAGGCAAGGACAAGAAGATATAGAAGTTATTGTCATTATAAAGATGCACAATTTTTAAACTGCCAAACACCAAGCGGTCACCGGTGACCGCAACCTGTTGTTCTGTGATTGTGTCTATAATGACGGTACTCGACGAGTTAATTGTGTCTATATTGACGGTGCTCGACGAGTTTATAAGAGATAATAATTCAAATGTCACAATCCACGTCAAACATCTGCGATCGTGAGACCCCCATCCATGTACTTATCGAGGTTGAATGTATTTATTTCATAACACCTTATCTTTATACAATCTAAGCTATAACGAGCATTTATTTCTAAATGAATTAGAATTAATACAGTGCGATTACGTCAAAAAGTGACCTCTTGAGAATTTTGTCATCATAAATCACGAGATCCTGTTCATCATTTTACAGTCCGTGTCCGTCCACGCCTGGGTTGTGAGTTGTGACTGCTGTGAGCCTCCTGTACATGATAGTATGAATTTGCCCTTATCTTATTATGTATTCGCTAGAAGAGTAGGGACTAGTGACAAATATATTCTCCTCTTTCTTTACCACGGGACTTATACGGTACGTTAATAAAAATAGACTTAGCTTCCCAGTAATTTCAGTGGCCACCAACTGTGCATCCGGTGTCAACCAAAATGACACTAACAGACATTTTATAAACTGTCGCGTGAAAGGTGATCAAATGTATATGTTCGAACTAGCTAAGCTAATTTAAACAGTTCGATCAAAATATTTTGGGGCAAAATGAACTGAATAGTGGGCGTTTGCAACCCCTAACCCCACCTAAAAACCTATATGTTTAGTCGGGTTAATAGCATCAACTCTAAGATCGTGTTAATATTATAGAAATAACAAAATACTTGATCAAAGATGAGTGAAAATCGAATGCTCTGATTAGGCTAGTTGGAAAACGTCTACATGAATAAATTATAGTTTAAAGGTCTTCAAAACAGTAATTACCTCTTCATAAAATCGGTAAGCAAATAAACCAACGCCTACAATACTTCTAAATCAAAGACACCCACAGTATGCTAAGCGTTCATTACTACGTATAACAAATCAAACCTGTCTGTATGTATATTTGTGGATTCTAACGTCAACGTATCAGTATGTAGGTACCTGCTATTTGTTGATACAACAGGGGTGTTTGAACTGCGGCAACGGCTTAATCCGCGTCCCATTTAGACGCTTTGATAGTGTGCCAGGACCCGGTTTAATTACTTATGATATTTTATCAGGTACTTTTATTCGTAAGTGGCGTCATTTTTTGGGAACTACAGCTAGAGACGATTTATTTATACAGAAATGTACAGTTGTAAAAGTGAGAGTCTATTTCAAAACACAGTAATCAGTACGCAATCAATACAAGAAATGAAAACAAATAAATGATATGCTGATGACGTCAACCAAAACCTTTCTGTTGTGTTGGGTACCCATTAACATCTGTGCTAATCAGGGACATATAGTACAAACAATTAATCGATTTAATAATTAAAAATATTCTTTGATAAATATTAAAACGTCTATTTAAAACTGTGTATTTTAGATTTAGAAGTCATGTATTGTCCTTATAAAATTCAGAATCTAGTACAAGCGATGCATACTAATATCTAATAATAATGCGCTTGCGCAGAATGAATTGGCAAACACCTGGTGCACCGAAAGTTTGGCTTTACGTAGACTTGCGGAAGTTGAGCTGATCTCATTTGTTCCACACGAAATATAAACTCACCATTGTTTAACGAAGGAAACAGATTATCCTCTTTCAATGGTATCAATTTGGCCTTGATGACGAATTAATTACGTAAAGTACAGCCCGCGCCAAACTTTGTGACCGCCTTGAATATAGTCGCGAGTCCGAACTTGCGCATGGTACAGTCGAGAGAACAATACGTAATCAACCAAACAATTTTCGTTTTCTAACATTTTTAGTATCCATTATATTATGTCAATTTATTTTTATTTGCTAATACCTGATTTTGTGTTCTGCGCTATGCAATGTGCCTAGGTTCGGGACGGCCACAAAGTTTGGCGCGAGCTGTAGTTAGTCAGGTTTTGTACGTTTACCGTACCGTACCTCTACTTTTGTCAGAAGAGCAGCGAATTTCTCAGGCTATTTTCAATACCATATCTTCTCTTATAATTTCTCTGTGTGGATAAATACGAAACGTGGAAATTTGCCAAAGAAGTAGAGTAACCGACGAAGTTTTTTTTATACTTGATAGAGTGACGTTTGTTCACCATCTCGCCTGGTGGTAAGCGATGTAGTTCTTAAATTATTACATAGTAAAGGTCAGGCCAGAAGTCGTAGCGTAGGTAGACGAATCGAAAAAAATATCCGAGTCGCGGGCAGCCTATACAATATAAAATGTAAGTCAGAACTTACATTTCATCAACATCAACTCAGAGGTTGACGTTCGATATGAAGGACTAAGGGGAAGACCTGTCTTCCACTCGTCAGCGAGACGTCGTGACGCGTATACGTATAGCTAAATCGCTTACTTGTTTACGGCTTGCAAAGGGTATTTATTGCCTACAGTTTCGAAAGTGATGTCGGAAGTTAGTAGTGATGATGGTGATAAAAGTGACTCTGAAATACTTAATAATATTGAACATGAGTTGCAACAAATGCAAGAAAAACAACAACTGATTCGGGATGCGGGTAGTGAAGTAGAAAACATCAATAATAAATCGAATGGAGGGAAAAGACTAAGAGAAATAAGCGAAGAGAGCAGTGAAAAGGTTTTATGATGGTAACAAGGAAAAGTAGAAAACCAAAAAGGTTAGTAAGAAGTGATTCATTGATCGATGAAAAGTCTGACAAAATTATGGAACATGAGGGTACTTTTGAAAAAAAAATTTAAGTTTGTTTATCTTCTGTTGAGATATTACCTAAACAATGGCTTTGGATAAAATGCTTAGAGATGAAAGCATTATCAATATAATTGGAATTAACTATAAAAACCCATATAAAAAATTTATACACTTCAGCGATAAACAGCAGGCAGAAAACCTTATAAATTGTCAAAAAATTATACAACTTGGAATACAAGCTCAACTGACTAGTGAACGTATATTTTCGTATGGAATTGTTAAAGGCGTCGATCTAGACATGTCCGAAAAAGAACTTTTGGAGTCTTTGAGTAGTTCATCCGATGTTTTATCAGTTAAGAGACTTAAACGGATGGATTTTGAAGGCAATTGGATAAATAGTGAAACTATTCGAATATGTTTCAAAAGTCGCTCACGCCCTTTGTATGTGTATGCATTCGGATGTAGATTCCCCGTAGAACGTTATACATTTCCAGTAAATCAATGTTCGAACTGTTGGAAATTCGGCCATATTAAGAAATGTTGTCCTAACAAAAATACAATTTGCCCTAAATGTAGCAAACACCATACAAATTGTGAAACACAATCGTTTTCATGCCCTAATTGTAAAGCCCTCATATGGCTCTAGACAAATCTTGTATAGTATATTTAAGAGAAAGAAAAATTCGCCTAATCATGGGTGAAAAAGATCTACCTTACAAAGAAGCTTTTGTGTTGTTTCGTAACTCGGAAAAAGAGTTACGTTATCAAAATGAAGAAAATGCAAATCATATGTCCACGAAACAAACTACTCAGATCTATGACCATATAACGAACCCTGACCAATATGAAGCACCTTCAACTCGAAATATTACATACGCTGATGTTGTGATTGATGCTTTGTCTACAAACCAAGAAATCAGCCAAAATAAGATCATAGCAACAGACAAGGGAAAAATGGAGATAACATGCGAAAGGGGAAAAAGAAACAGAAGAACAAAGATTGTGATTTTGTAACTATGGAAATTGACAATGATGCGACCGAAGGCGAACAAGGACTTAGGGAAGATGAATCAGAAAATAATATGAGAGACAGAGTTGAAAGAAAAAGGAGATTTCAGCATATTACACAAAAATTTGAAGACGTTAATCTTTGTGAGAAAAGTAACTTTTTGGATAAAATCATTATATTGATAAAAATTATTTATGAGGAATTTAAATCTTACTTTGTTAATATGTTTTGTAGTCACGGAATGTTGAGGAAATAAATAAATTTTTTTGATGGATAATAGTAATAAAAACGTATCAATTAATATATTACAGTGGAATGCACAGAGTATAAAACCAAAACTATCTAGCTTCGAGCCGTTGCTAGTTCAAGAGAAAATACACATAGCTATAGTGAGTGAGACGTGGTTGGACACGGAATCTGAATTGTACATTAGTGGTTATAGTGTGTATAGGCGAGACAGAGATGATTTGTATGGTGGCGTAGCAATTTTTGTTCACAAGTCGTTACAATCTGAGGCGCACACTATTACTTTAAATAATCCCGGTATAGAAGCAATTCGTGTTAAGATTCATAATTGTAACAGCTTAGAGAATATTATAGGCATATATTGTCCTCCCGCCGTACGTACTCAACAAGGTGATTGGGACAACTTATTTTGTATCGCTTCCAAAAAAACATTAATAGCGGGTGATTTCATCGGTCACCACAGCAATTGGTCTTATAAAACTGACCAAAGAGGGAACCAGTTGTTAGATTCGTCACTAGAATATGGTTTTACCTATTTGAACAATGGAGATCACACTAGAATTAAGCTGGTCGGAGGCGTTGTGCAGAGAAGCTCTCCTGACATTACCTTTACGTCTACCGATTTAGCTATTAAATTTAAATGGCAAGTTTTTAACGAAAATCTAGGTTTTGACCACCTTTTTCTAAAAATGCGTTTAAATTATGTACAGCAGTTCCCTCTTATTGAAAATCGCAATTTTAAGAAAGCCAATTGGCAGGCGTATGCGGACGATCTCCAAACGTGTTTCTCTAATTGTTATTTCGATAATAGTAACATACAGGATATGTATAACCACCTAGAAAACCATATTAACATTTCGTGCAGCAAGAATATACCAAAGATTAGAGTATGTAATAAACCGTTAAAGATTTTTATGCCAAAAAAATACTGGAAACCTGTTTTATCTCAAGCAGTGGCTTTTAGAAGATTAGCCCTTAAAAATTTCAGGAAAAACCCAACCCCAGATAACCTTACAAAGTTAGAACAGAAAAGTGAAGAAGCTCGAGTACTAATTACACAAAACCGTTCTCAAAATTACAAAAACTTTTGTTCTAGTATTAATGAGTATAAATCAGCGTCGGAAATCTGGAACAATATGAGATGGCAAAAAAATCATCGTAAACCTACATGTTACGTACCAGTAAGTAAAAGTGAAGATCTATTGAATAATCTCTCACCTGACATGGCTCCGAACAAACCTCATAATATTATATCTAAGAATGAGTTATTAGAAATACCATTTAAAATGTGCGAATTAACAAAGTGTTTAAAGAAAAAAGATACTGCGCCAGGTAGTGATAAGATAACATATTCTATGATTTATCATTTACCCTATGCAGGTAAGGTCTTTTTACTCAATTTATTTAATGCTATTTTTGCAACGGGCACAATTCCAGATCAATGGCGAAATGTATTAATTATTCCTATTCCAAAGGCATCCTCCGATAATAATAACTCGGATATTAAACTTAGACCTATGTCACTGATGTCGTGTTTGTGTAAAATTTTCCATAATATGATATTAAAAAGAATGGAATGGCATGTAGAAAGGAACTTAATTTTGTCTCGCAATACCACTGGGTTCCGTAGGGGGCATTCATGCTTAGATAACTTAACTAGACTAATAACATACATTCAAATTGGATTTACGAAGAAATTATCGACATTGGCTTGTTTTTTGGATCTAGAAAACGCATATAATAACGTACTTACAGAGAAATTAATAAAAAAATTGGACGAACTAAATTTTGGCTTTCGTATTTGTAATTATGTGTCATCATTTTTGAGTGCGCGATGTTTATCTATTAGTAGGGACAGATTTGTAAATGAGATCACTAGCTCCAGGTGGACTAGTATGGGCCTGGCGCAGGGGGATCCTATCTCCCCGTTACTATTTAATTTAGCCACGTATGATATAATATGTTCAATTGATGAAGATCTTGATGTCAAAGTATCTCAATATGCAGATGACCTAGTTTTCTTCATGAGTCATAAATCGATAAACACTTGTAAAGATAACTTGGAAATAGTATTAGAATCAGTGATAGATAAGCTGAAATATATTGGTCTTGAGATCTCATCAAGCAAGTCTAAAATATGCATATTTAGTCGGAAACGAACGGAACGAAAATATTAATTTACTAATTAAGGGTAAACATATACCGGCTGTAAAAGTGATCAAATATTTAGGCGTGTGGCTGGATAAGTCATTACTGTGGAGTAGGCATATAAATAAAACCGTGCAGAAAACTTCAAGAAATTTGAATTTACTTAAAATTTTAACGGGTCCGTCGTGGGGCGTGCACCCCAAACATCTGCGGAATTTATACATATCGCTGATAAGAAGTAGGATTGATTACGGATCATTTATTTACGACTGTAGTGCAAAATCTAACCTAGTTAAATTGGATAGAATACAAAACCAGGCCCTTAGAATTATTGGTGGTTATATTAAAACTACTCCCATACATGTTATGGAGGCCGAATTGGCTATACACCCGTTACAGATTAGAAGACTATATCTCGCCTATAAATACTACACTAAATGTATGTCATGGACTCATAATATCACAACGAAGTTAATACAGGATTTAACGTCATTAGAACAAAACCGGTATTGGTGGAACAAAAAACTGCCGGTACTTTGTGCAGTCTACAAACAATGTAAATTATATGATATCCATTCTTCTAATCCATTGGACATGTTTTCGTTGGCGACTTGGACGACATTTATAGACGATAAAGAGTTTATAGAATGTAATTTAGATAGTGTTAAGAAAAGTAAAAGAAGCATAGAACCATCAAATATTCGTTTCGAGGTTGTCAAAGAATTAATTGAAAAATATAACGGTTAGCAAAAAATGTTTACGGATGGTTCTAAGAACAATATTGGCCAGGGTGCTGCATATTATGATATAAGTCGCAAAATAGCTCATAAGTTAAAAATTATTAATTGTAATGCATCGATTATGACGTTGGAGCTCATTGCAGTTCTGGAAGCAATGAATAATATTAACAATACGAATTCTAATAATAAAATAGTAATACTGACTGATAGTAGAAGTGCTTTACAGCATTTGGCTCGTTGCGCCTCTGGTTTCAGAGGTGCATCGCTAGTTTATGCAATATTAAAGCAAATATATAATATGAAAAACCAGGGTCTGGTTCTAAAGCTGCAATGGGTTCCATCTCATATTGGTCTAAGCGGTAATGAGGAAGCTGACAGGTTGGCAAAATTAGCAATTACAGATGGGATTGTGTACAATGTAAAATTACTTTATAGTGAATACCTCTCTGCAGCAAAAATGAAATGTAAAAATTTATTTTGCGAATATTTTGATGAAAGGAGCAAAGAAAAAGGAATCTGATACAATACAATACAAAGGTTCAATCCACAAATACCATGGTTCATGGATACTAAAATATCTAGAAACATGATAGTAATAGCAAATAGATTACGTTCAGGACATTATCCATCAAAAAAATTTGCCTTTTTGATGAAAAAGCAAGATTCCCCAAATTGTGAAATATGTGGCATTATTGATGATGTTCAACACATGATAGTAGAATGTAGCAAATATGGTGCAGGCCGAGAATCACTGATGCGTGAATTTAAATTGAATGCGTTAGATATTGGTTGTTTTTCATCTATTCTAGCGAATCCCACTTCGTCTGCAGCCATTGCCATATATAAGATCTTCATGCATCAGTGATACTTTGATCAATTTAGTTAATTAAGTATGTTAGATGTAAGAAAATATGTCCTAACGGGGCTGACATGTTCCTATACCAAAAACTCCCTAAAACCATAGATAATAAAAAAAAGACCTGTCTTCAGCAGTGAACATCTTTCGGTTGATGATGATCTTTTCTAAAGCTCAATTGTCAAAAACAGCTGCTAGCATTAGGATGTAAGGATAATATAGCAGACACTATCTTGTATAAGATCAATTCAAACACTTCCAATTGAGACTTAACCTCTTGTCTGTCGATATATGAGACACAATAGAAAACACATTGTCTCGCATAGATCCGCATTCCGACAGACAAGAGGTTAAACAAAGGAACACATCCAGTCATCCACTCACCCACTTAAAAGGTCCTATACAAATTGCAGAAGAAACTTCGAACAAAATCAAGCAAACAAGCGCCAGCACAAGTCACAAATCGAGCAAAAAAATAAGCAACGGTCACTGATTAGGAGGCAATAATGGAGTACTATAATTACCATCGCTTAAACAACCACATTTCAGGACATAACTTATATCAAATTTATAACTGACAACTGTCAGTGTCAACCACCAACACAGGCCTTAAACAGACTGATGTGTTCGTTAAAGGTAAATCTCAAACAGCTATTATTAAAAAAATAGCGTAAGGCACTTTTTATTATACATACAAACAAGTTTAGCAACAACCATATTGTTACTTATTTAGAATTTCAAATGGCTAATTGTCAAGTCTTTGAATACTACCATTATTTAGTTTTAATGTTTGGTTAATAAGAATTAAAATTATATTGGTCTCTCGGAATAGCTTCGTTGCGGCCGCCAAGACATTAAATGATTAAACCCAAAGTATTGATGTATACGAATTACGAACAAACTGCCTGTTGCGAGATGGTGGCCAAACGTCAACCTATGAAGTACCCATAAAAAATGAATTCTTTTTGTCTAAATAGGACAATGTTAGGGTACTGTTACAAATGCTAATTACAAGCACGAAAGTATACTTAAATCGAGCATTTGTTACTTAGTAGCATGTGTGTCGGAAAAATTAGCATACTCATTTCAGGTTTGTTTGTAAATCGACAGGCATTGGATTTTTGGACATTGATAAACATGCTCCTATTGAGCATGTCTAACTGTACCTTTACAAACACAGGAATACTGATCTGGAATGAGAATAGTTAGCGGGACAATGGAAATGTTGCCATCCCGCCCCGAATTTATTACTATACAAATCTTAGTTAACATTAACGCGATCGAATAGATGAAATTTCGCATTAGGTACCCAGGTTGGCAAGCCAATATTTGTTGCCTAATTTATCATCCATCAGGCATTTAATGTCAAGCCTCAATGCGGAAAATAGGTACCGGTTTAAAGCGCCTCTTTACCTACTCTTTGTTCAGATAAATACCGACCACTACCACAATATAACGTATATTGTGGTTATTGGTGTATTTAATTTAAGTATTTCCTCAATATAGGTATCAAAATATCGGTCTAATTAAATTGGACTAATGTTCTCAAAATAAAAACCCGACGAAGTTATCCGATGTTACTATTTAAAACATAAGTAACAAAGAAAAAAATAGTTGTGTCAAGCAAAACTGCTGATCAGATTCTTAAGGGATTTTAATGTCAGTCAATTCATTGTCAAGAGACTTATTTCCATGCAATTTATACTTGGCATAATATGACTTGTTAATCAATTTACAAAAGATAAAGAAGAATTTTCGACTTTCAGAAAGTATAAAGGATTAATTATATTCTTTACATTCTTGGTTTAAAGGTTTTAATGGCTCACCTGTCAGCCGGAATCATGTCGGAAGCATCATCCTCCATAGATTCATCGCCAACCTCCACCTCCAACTGGACAGGGGGCGGGGAGGTCATGACCGATCTCCAACACACTGAAACATATAGAAGGATAAGTTGGTGCCAATGTTTGATTTACTTTTATTTCTCATTTATACCAATATTATAAAGGTTTTTTGTTTGAATGGAAATTTGTGGGTAGACACAGTAAAAACACCTATTTCAGCTCGCACTGAGCTGAAATTCAATAGTAAATTTTATATAGTTTTATGTCAGGAACCCCTCTTTATTTGCTAATAATTATTATCCAGTCTCTCCTCTTCAAAACAAGCTAAGTGTTAACATGACAGACAGTAGTTACGAGCATATGAAGGCCCTATTCACTACAAGGATGGCTGCTTCTGAGGAAAAGCTTCAGAAACTGTCAGCTCAGTCACCTACACCTGATTTGGCCTTGCTACATGAAGACTTTACTGAATTTAAGCAATTTATGTTGCAAGCACTGGCTAACTTCAAGTCGCAGAGTGAACTACTGGCGCATGGACTCAACAGGCACGAGACTGCTTTGCGGCGCAAGGTACTCCTGGTTCACGGTATCCCCGAGCGGATAGATGAGTAGTTACCAATGTTACGTAGTTTCAAGACCAAATAAAGTTGGCCAAGCTTGGTAAAGGAAATATCCATGTTTGCCATAGACTAGGTTCTTCTGGCCGCGGTTCGAGGCCAATCCTTGTGGGTTTTTATATGACAGAGCACTGTCACCTTGTCTGGGATAACAAGAAGTCTTTAAAAGGCACTGGTATCACAATCTCTGAGTTCCTGACCATGTCTGCCGCAAGCACTTCGGAATATCCAATTGCTGGTCAGTGGAGGGGAAAATTGTAATTGTTGCACCTGATAAGACGCGACACAAAATGCGGCTGACTGCATGTCGCAGCTGCAAGAACTGGTTGTCACACCCTTTAAAGGCACTCCAGAACCAGCTGCTGACCTAAATCAATATACCTGTCCGCATGACTGCTGAACCAGAGGCTAAGGTCCAGAGGAAGGTGCGTCCCGTAAGTCGTCGATAAGAGCACAATTTATAAGCAGTACATCACACTTCTGTTGCGGTAGTTATACCATTGGACTTTGCTCTCGGTCACGGTATTAATTTAAGACTTTTTCTCACTTTACACAATTCAATTTTGTCACTTCGCCGGTAATATAATAATATTGGTAATAGTTTCGCCGGTATGTTGACATTTTATTTTCAATTTAAAATCTGTCAATCCTTACTAATATTATAAATCGGAAAGTGAGTTTGTTTGTTTGTTCCGCTTTCACGCCATAACTGCTAAGCCGATTGCTTTGAATTTTTGAAGATGTATAGTTAGAAGTCCGGATTAAATTAAATAATAGGGTACTTTTTATCCCGGAAAAATTTGATATTCCCGAGGAAAAACAAAAGTATTGGTATAGATGGCGCTGTGTGTATTGGTATATGTCACATTGGCTTTTTATCCTTTAGTGACGCGAGCGAAGCCGCGGGTATAAGCTAGTAACAAATATGTCAGATGTGTCAAATTGTGTCATTGAAATGTCAATGTCGTGCGTTTAGTTACTACATACAATTACTGATAATGTATTAGTTTTACAAGCATCTTCGTATTATTTTCTTTTCTATCTCATTAGCTTGAACCATCTTATGAGATGTTGGTAGGTTGGGGAGGTAGTTTTGTATATAGGCAAAACTACCTCCCCAAGTTAAACGGTACCTTAATTTTATTCTTATTATTTTTTTCATAATCTATCGTATTATCATTTTATACAGGGTGTCCCAAAACTCAACGATAATCTGAGACCGGATGAAAAGCTAAGTTATACCAGTACTGGGAAAAATAATAAAAAAATCCATATCACTCAGTTCAGCGATAATAGATTTTTTTTTTCAAAGTTGAAATCGACGCCCTTGGTCGCGTTTTCAAGTCCTGTGATCTCACCAATGTCACAATTTCGCAGTGATTTTTTTAATTTTGTGATCTTCATTAAATATGCTGTTAATCGCAACTACAAATTAATGCAAAAACATCGTTAATTTAATAAAATAAGTTTTAGTGAGTAATCGTTCAAAAATATATTGTTAGTTAACTTTGACACTTCATATTGAAAAAAAAAATGTACTAAACTACCCTTGGCAAGTTATTTCAAAAGATGGCGCATTTAATCAAGATTTTAAAATGGTGTAACACTTGCTACTTTTCTTGCCTTTAAAAAAATATTTCTTATTTTTTTTTCAAATTGAGCGCATTTCAAAAATAATAATTGATACTTTTTGTATTAACATATCGGAGTCTCGAGTAATGAACAAAAGTGATAGAATGAGATAGATAGTGACGCTGACAGTCTGTCTCACTCTAGAATGAGACAGATTGACATTCGACTTTTAGGATGAGCGAGACGGATAGTGACGCTTGAGGGGTCGTTCGTTCACAACATTTAGTACGCATCGTTTCTTCGTCTAAAACGAATCTCTCGTATCCGTACTGACGACTTTGGCTTTTGTTACTTTGGACTTGATACTGCATTCGTACTGACGACATTGGCTTTGCTTTTCTGGACTTTGTGCTGTGAAAATAGTGTGTGAACAACATCATAGTGTGTGATCTGACACAACAGCAGCAGAAGAATATGCAAATATGCATCTTATCTACGGTGAATGCTGTTGTAATGCCTCTGCCGCAGCCAGATTGTATCGCGAGAGATAACCAAATGAGCAGCGTCACCCAGATTATCGTGTATTTCAAAATGTGCATGCGTCATACTCGGACGATTGCCCAGTGTTCGTACGTCCGGTGGAAGACCGCAAAGAGACTACGACGACATAGTTTTGAATGAAATTCAAAATGACCCCAGCACTTCAGTTCGCGCGATTGAAATAGCAACGGGAGTACCGAAAAGTAACGCTCATCGAATTTTAAAACGATACAAATTACATCCTTATCATGTGCAACGCGTCCAGAGTTTGTTACCACGAGATTACGCACCTAGAATTGATTTCTGCAGGACAATGTTAGCAAAATATCGTGAATATCCGGAATTCCTAAATAAAATTTTATGGACCGACGAATCAACATTTAAAAGAGACGGGTATTTAAACTTACACAACCTTCATGAATGGCACGTCGAAAATCCGCATTTAATGCGTGAAGACCGATCCCAATACCAATTCAAATTAAACATTTGGACTGGAATTTTAAACGGACGAATAATTGGACCATGTGAGCTAACTCAAAATTTTGATGGCGCCACCTATTTGCATTTTCTTCAAAACGATTTGTCAAATTTGTTAGAAGACGTACCGCTTAGTATCTACAGAGCAATGTGGTTTCAGCAAGATGGTTGTCCCGCGCACTATGCTCGGGCTGAAAGAGATTATTTGAACGAAGAATATCCTGACAGATGGATCGGACGCAGTGGTTCAATTTTATGGCCTCCTCGTTCCCCTGATCTAAATCCAGTTGATTTTTTTTTACTGGGGATGCATAAAAGAAAAAGTCTATTCGAAACCTATACAAAATCTATCAGAACTTCGCCAGAAAATTGATGCAGCGTCAGAAGAAATAAATGCAACGAATTTTGCACGACTGGTGAAAAGGTCTTTTGTAAGGCGTTGCAGAGCCTGTATTCGTGCCGGAGGAAGACAATTCGAACATTTACTTTAGTTTTAGGGGGGCGAAGTTGCTCGCGTCCGTAGGAGTTACCACCTTATCCTAAGGCCCACCCTACACGTGTCCCCCGGGTGGTGGTAAACGAGCGGCTAAATAACGCCGGGTCTTAGGCGGCGGTTAATTAACCTGACATAGCTATCCTAACAAGATAGCCTTTGTGGAAGATAGGAAATGATCTTCACAACCCGCAAATCCGTCATTCTAGTGACGGAATCGGGGGCATTGACTTCATTGTCCGTGCCAAGAGGTAGACAGCCTCTATAAAAACTTACCCTAATTCTAAGGTGGGATACGCGCCGACAGAATGCATGGCTTATAGGGAGTTAAGTCACAAGCGCCAACCTCGACGGACCCGGCAAACGTCGTTGTATACAGCCTTCTTAAGGGAATAGGCGTCACCCCTTAAGTGACCACATATTTCGACCTGACTCGTGGGAACAACATGAATGATAATATTAAAAACAAAATTAACCCCAACACTATGGTACAACAAACATTCCATAAAAGCATGTTTATAAGGAATCGGTGTAACAGTATGTCCGCCATAGAAACACTGGAGCAACCAAATCTACAAAACTTAACCCAAAATCAAAAAGAAAACTACACTAAAGCCACGCCTGGAACACAAGGAGACTTAATCGTGAAACAGAATCAAAATCTAAATCAAGACTGGCAACAAGACAAAGTACCTGAAATAAGAAAACGGAAAAGAAACGAAAATAGTCCAACAAGTAATGATATAATTAAACCTGCAAGTAAACGAACAACTTACTCTATCTCTACACAAAATCAGTTCGAAATTCTTAGCGATGATGATAATGTGTCGGACAAGAAACCGAAAGAGTTCATCCCAAAACCAGAACCTATTTTTGTTACTGGCATTGTCAACATAGTGCCCCTCAAAGCTCTCCTAAACAGCGTAATCGAACATGAAAAATACACATTAACTACCCTAAAATCCGGTCACATCATTAAATTAATGCCAACTGACATTGAAGCATACAAAGTTATAAGAAACAACCTTATGGAAAATAACATCAATCATTATACTTATAAACTTAAGAGCGAGCGAGCATATAAAGTGGTTATAAGAGGCCTCCACTCTAGTGAAGATACTTCCTTTGTAAAAGAAGAACTAAGGGCAAATGGACACGAAGTTAGGCAAATAGTAAATGTATTACATCGCACAACCAAAGAAAAACTCCCAATGTACTTCTTAGACTTGGAACCAAGGTCCAACAATAAAGACATCTTCAATCTTAAACATATTGGTCAAGTGAAAGTCACGATCGAAGCACCTTACAGGAAGAAGGAAGTAATACAATGTAAGAGATGCCAGAGATTTGGACACTCAAAAAAATCAATGTTTTCGACCATTTAGATGCGTAAAATGTGGGAAATAATCATCCAACTACTACATGTACTAAAACTCCGGAGACAGAACCTACATGTGTTAACTGCCATGGCAAACATCCGGCAAGCTATAAGGGATGTTCAAAATACAGAGAATACAAAGAAAAGATACTTAAAATCAAATCTAAATCCAACAACATACAGGTCAAGAATACAAAAGAACCAGATCAAACAAATATACACAACATGAATGAAACTTTCAAAACAACCTTACTCAAGAGAAGTTATTCAGATACGCTAAAAGGTAAAAATGGAAACCATAATAACAACACCCCATACATTCCTAATGAATCAGGACATATAGCCAGCCTATTGGACACCATGTTCAATAAATTTATGAAAAACATGATGGACAGCATGATGGACCAGATGATCTAACTTATTACACAGATAGTAACCCAGAGGGCCTAAATATCCGGTTGATTACCTGGAATGCCAACGGACTAACTGATAGGAGGCAAGAGCTTGAACTGTTTATAAATACTGAAAACATTGATATTGCTCTACCTGAGGTAATATCTGAAACGAGATTTACACGTCAATCATACATTAAAATAAAAAACTACAGCATATATAGGACTGAACATCCATCTGGAAACTCGCATGGAGGGACAGCCGTTATAGTCAAAAGTAGTATAAAACACCAAATCCTTGAACCATATAAAACTGATAAAATACAAGCAACCTTTATTTGTATTCAGCTTAAATCGGAATTGACTACTGTGTCTGCTGTGTACTGTCCACCAAGACATGTAATATCCTCTGATGATTTCAAGATGTTTTTCAGCCAATTAGCACATGTTTCATCTGTGGAGGAGACTGGAACTCCAAACATACTAATTGGGGTTCAAGGCTTATCAATCCTAGAGGAAGACAACTATATAGAAGTACACTAGATCTAAAACTGGAATGGATATCCCACAGTCAACCTACATACTGGCCCACAGACCAAAACAAGATACCTGACCTATTAGACTTCTATATAACAAAAAATATTGGCAGAGGTTACATAAAAATAGAAGCGTGTGATGACCTATCTTCAGATCACAAGATTATTCTTTCACAATTCACAAGGTATCATATCATAAATCATAAAACTAACTGGAAACAATTTCAAAAAATGGTCAGTGAAACATTAGATCTAAAAATTAAGCTAAAATCGCCAGAGGACCTAGAAATAAGCATTCAAAAATTCAATACAGCTATTCTTATTGCCGCCTGTATAACTACACCTACACAAAAAAACCCTAAATTAAAACTGAAAAACTACCCCAAACTAATAAGAGACAAAGTCCAAGAACGGCGAAAATTGAGGAAAGAATGGCAACAAACAAGGTATCCTTCAGATAAAACCAAGTTTAATAAAATTACAAAAGAAATAAAGATACTTATCAAAGATCTGGAGAATCACACAGTGCAGAGTAAATTGGCCCACTTAACTCCCCATAAAGACACCAAGTATTCACTTTGGTGCGCAACAAAGAAATTGAAACGACCGGATGTCCATGTTCCACCATTAAGGAAATAGGACAGGGACTGGGCTAGATCCGATCTAGAAAAAGCAACAGTATTTGCTGAATATCTTCAGAGTGTCTTCAAACCATTCCCCAGTAATAAACCAGAAACTGATAAAGAAATTATAACCTACTTAAAACTCCTTACCAGCTTTGTGCACCTATTAAACCAGTAAGTCCTAAAGAGATAGATAAGATGATTATGGCTCTGAAATCTGGAAAAGCCCCTGGATATGACCTTATAGACTCCACACTGATGAAAAACCTGCCGAGAAAAGGAATAATCTACTTAGTAAACATTTTTAATGCCTGCCTGAGGCTCTCATATTATCCAAGCCAGTGGAAGATTGCTCAAGTTGTTATGATCCCTAAACCTGGCAAACCTGTAGAGGAAGTGTCATCATACCGACCAATTAGTCTACTCCCTCTTCTCAGTAAAATCTTTGAAAGGATTATCATCAATCGTCTCATTCCACACCTAGATAGAGTACTTCCAGAACATCAATTTGGTTTTCGACATAGCCATGGTACCGTCGAGCAAGTACACAGATTGGCAGATACTATCGGTCATACAATTGAAACCAAGCAATATTGTTCGGCTGCATTCTTGGATATTAGTCAGGCCTTTGACAAGGTCTGGCAAGAGGGTCTACTGTACAAAATCAAGAAGTCTCTGCCACACTCCTTTTTTCCAATACTTGAGAGTTACCTAAGCAAAAGATGTTATGAAGTCAAATTCAACGGTGAGACATCAGAATTGTACGAAATACAATCAGGAGTCCCACAGGGCAGCATACTAGGGCCTGTTTTGTATCTTCTGTTTACTGCAGATATACCCACTCACGCACATACCACCATGGCCACCTATGCGGATGACACTGCAATTCTGGCAGTGGATAAGGATCCTGATATCGCTTCGGAAACCCTGCAAAATCACCTTAATGAAGTTGAAACATGGCTGAAACAATGGAGAATAAAGGCTAACCAAACCAAGTCAGTCCATGTCACTTTTACCTTAAGAAAAGGAAACTGCCCTCCTGTTCTACTTAATGGCGAACAAATACCGCAAGACGAAACTGCTAAATATCTTGGCATGCATCTCGACAGAAGATTAACTTGGAGGAAACACATCTGGACCAAAAGAAAACAGCTCGACACAACTCTTCGAAATATGTACTGGTTGATCGGTAAAAACTCAAAACTATCGAATGAAAGCAAAATGGCAGTATACAAGGCTGTCCTGAAACCGATCTGGGCATACGGTATTGAGCTCTGGGGAATAGCAAGTACCAGCAATATAGAAATTCTGGAAAGGTTTCAAATGAAGGCTTGGACAATATACCCAAAAGCATTAGCAAATACATTTTACAAGACCTAAGGCTAAAAACTGTTAGAGAAGAAATTTCTCAGAGAGGCTCAAACTATCAGAAAAAGCTAACTAAGCATGTCAATGCCCTTGCTTCTACCTCTATCGGGATCTGGAAGTATCCAATTTGCAAGACTGAAGAGGAGCAGTGTACCTAACCTCATAGACCGATTCAACAGCCAGTAGGAAGGGAAATTCATTGGATACTTTTCTTCAATGCAATATGCCACACTCAGACAATGAGTCAGCCAAGAAAGCGGCTAAATGTTTTATAAACAGATTGCTGTGTTGCCGGGATATAAAATAGAAAAAAAAAATTACTTTAGTTTAAGGAGAATAATGAAATAAAAAGTTTTATGATGGTTCGTTCATTGTTTTTTTTAAATTATAATTACCTATTATGTTATTTCCAATAAAAATTGGTTATTAACTGACTCAATTACCTCTTTACTAAAAATAATAATTTTATTTCAGACCAGAAACAAAAAATAACAAATTTTAGTAACAAAAATTCCTAATGTTGAGTTGTTGAGCTCAATTTGAAAAAAATAAGAAATAAAATTTATAAAGGCAAGAAAAGTGGCAAGTGTTGCACCATTTTAAAATCTTGATTAAATGCGCCATCTTTTGAAATAACTTGCCAAGGGTAGTGTAGTACATTTTTTTTTCAATATGAAGTGTCAAAGTTAACTAACAATATTTTTGTGAACGATTACTCACTAAAACTTAACTTATTTTATTAAATTAACGATGTTTTTGCATTAATTTGTAATTGCGATTAACAGCATATTTAATAAAGATCACAAAATTAAAAAAATCACTGCGTAATTGTGACATTGGTGATCACAGGACTTGAAAACGCGACCAAGGGTGTCGAATTTCAACTTTTTATTTAAATTGTCTATTATCACTGAACTGAGTGATATGGATTTTTATTTTTCCCATAACTGGTATAACTTGGCTTTTCATCCGGTCTCAGATTATCGTTGAGTTTTGGGACACCCTGTATATTATAGACTATTTATTATTTTTGTACTTTAATGGATAACTATGCTGATCTTAATGACAATTTTATATTAAAAAAACTTTGAATGAAATATATTACCAAAAAAAATTTGATAAACATTGAGATAAAACTTATGATACCCATAAAACATAAATATATCATACAACAAACTGGATATCTGATATGTTCATCCCAGTATGTATCATAAATAATGGATTATATTATAGGTCAGAGAGTGCAGTCAACGACCTAATGTCCAAACAGGCAATGTCATAGAACAGGTTCATAATCAGCATAGTATTTGATAATAACACACCAGTTTTTAATAATAACTAGCTTTTGTCAGCAGCTTTGCCCACATTCCAGTGGGATAAAAAGAAGCACATGGCGCACATAGTCCCTTGAAACAACGACACCTGGCTACTTTAGACTTACACACTGACAACACACACATTGACACAATGGACATCTGTCGCGTGACATGTCATTCGTACATTACAGTGTTGCAAGTTAATTAACATTGTACCTGAATTTGGGTTAACATTTTGTAGAGAAATACATTTTAAATGATTATTTTATGTTTGATAGATTTTCCGCTGTGGCTAGGACTGATATTTTTAAATGCCAAGATACAACGGTCCTATTACCTCTAATAAGTCAAATTGTTTATAAAAATGTATGTTTCATTTTTATTGTGCATTATTGTTTATCTATAAAAATCATCATTTTTTAAGAATAAACAAATTGTGTACCTTTACTATATTTGCGCAAATCACGGGTGGTGCTAAACGAGCGAAAACGCCGAGTCTCTGGCGGCGGTAAATGAACCAGACCAATCCAGACCTAACCCGTCTGTTCAGTGTAGGTAGGAAATGACCTCCACAAACCGTAACCCTGTGGTCATGTTTCATAGGAATGGTGGCCTCGGCTTTACCGCCCAGTCCATGAGGAAGAAATCCTCTTTAATAAATCACCCCTAATCCTACAATGGGAAACGCGTTAATAGGATGCATGGCTGGTGGGTTGATCAGTCGCTAGCGCCAACTATAACGCACCTGGCGAACGTTATAGTATGTAGCCTTCACTGCCGGAATGGGAGTAACCCGGTAGTGCGACCTTTAAATCTGCCTTACTCGTGGGAACATCATGGAACCCTCTACTTTTAACAAAAATAAACTTAAACTAACGCAGCAAATTTTTCACCCTGGTCTATTTAACTCGTCGAGTACCGGTTTTGTAGACACAATTATAGAACAATAGGTTGCGGTCACCGGTGACCGCTTGGTGTTTGACAGTTTAATAGGCCGAGATCGCAATCTCTATCTGACTGCAGTCAAAACATTTGTGACGAAAACAATGCCGACGCTCTAGTGGAAAATCGTGGCCATCAAAATACTGATAACTCACTGTGGGTAAAAGTTCAAAACCGAAAACGTCAAAGAAACAGCCCTGAAGCTGACAGAAGCCTAAAGCAATCGAAACCTAACACATACTGGCTAAGCCAGCCCGTATCGACTTCAAACACTTTCTCTGTCCTCGATAGTGAACAAGAGAAAGTAGAAAATCAGCCCCTAACAACAGAAAAATTGCCAAAGCCTCCACCACTAACCTAACCTAACCTAACATATACTGGCTAAGCCAGCCCGTATCGACTTCAAACACTTTCTCTGTCCTCGATAGTGAACAAGAGAAAGTAGAAAATCAGCCCCTAACAACAGAAAAATTGCCAAAGCCTCCACCACTGTTTATTGATAAAGTCACAAATATCCGCCCTTTAACTAAATTGCTCAATGACACTGTACCAGATCTTTATGAAATTAAAGTCCTACCGAAGGACCAGGTCAAAATTCAACCCAAAACAAGCGACGCTTACCGCACAATCGTCAAGGAGCTGGATGCTAAGGGAACAGAATACTTCACCTACAAACCTAAAGAAGACAGGGGATTCAAAGTGATCCTCAAAAATATGCACCCATCAACGGATGTTGAAGAAATCAGAGAAGCTCTAGCCAGCCTTGGACACGTCGCCAAAAACATTTGGAATATTAAACAAGCAATAACCAAGATTCCATTACATTAAAAAAAAGTTTGTGGTTGAACTTCAGTCAAGCTCAAACAACAGGGAAATCTACAACATTAAGTCCCTTCTGCATTGCCGTGTAAAGATGGAGCCCCCAAGATCAAAGCGTACAATACCTCAATGTGCGAACTGCCTAGCCTACGGGCACACGAAGTCCTATTGCCGTCGAAACCCAAGATGCATAAAATGTGCGGGTACTCACCTATCTTCTGCGTGCTCGCGCAAGGAACGGTCTGACGACGTTAGATGTGCCTTATGTGGCGGAAATCATCCTGCAAATTATAAAGGTTGTTCTGTCTATAAAGATCTACAGAAACAGAAATATCCCTCCCTACGTACAAAAGGAGCCACACCAAATCCGGTAGTTACTGATATGAATTTCGTACCAAACAAACTGCCAAGCAAACACTACGCTGATGCTGTTCGCAATGGTTCTAAACAGAAGGCTACACACCCATCTGAACCACGGGAAACGAACGAACAAAACCAATCCCAACCAGAAAAATCCATCCCGGTTGACTCCAACAAATCAGCCCCTGAAAAAGGTTGTGAGAACATCACTGACATAAAGGAATTAATTGAAATGTTTAAGCAAATGACAAACATGACAAACCTTCTAATAAGTCTAATGACTGAATTAAGGTCTCAGTCACCTTCTCGGGGGCTCGAGCAGGATTTTGTCAAGGCGGGAAGCAGACGGCCCACCCTGCCCCCCCGCTTCTGAGTCCACTCAAGCCTCTAACCCTGGCTTTATGGAATGCTAATGGGCTGGCTAACCACACACAGGAAATAATTGTTTTTTTGCACACACATAATGTTGATTTCATGTTGATATCGGAAACACACTTCACCGAAAAAAGTCACTTTAAAATTCCGAAGTATAAAATGTATCACACAAATCACCCAGATGGCACCGCACACGGGGGATCCGCTATACTTGTAAAAGAAAATATCAAGCACTATGGTAACAATTCTCACCGCAGAGAGGAAATCCAAGCCACCATCATCACCATAGAAAGCTCTAATGGCCCAATACAAATATCTGCTCTTAACACTCCCCCTAAGCATAAATTGAAATCTGATCAATATACGTCATTCTTTGGCAAACTTGGCAGCAAATTCATTGCAGGAGGGGATTATAACGCCAAACATACCGACTGGGGCTCAAGACTTATCACCACAAAGGGTCGAGAACTCATGCAAACCATCCAAAAGTTAAATCTAGGCTACACATCTACTGGGTGCCCAACATACTAGCCTTCTGATCCAAAAAAGAAACCAGACCTGGTAGACTTTTTTATTACCAAAGGTCTTTCTAGTTTGGCGTTGCTTTGCCACCCTACTTATGACCTATCCTCGGACCACACAGCTATTATAGCGAAGCTACAAAATGACCTTGTGGAAGTTGTCAGACCCTGCAAACTGCACTCAAGGAACACCAATTGGGAACTTTTTAGAGAAATTATAGAAAATTCACTTAACGAACGCGTTCCTCTCAAATCAGACGAGGACATTACAGCAGCAGTAGAGATCTTTAACCAATGCGTTCAATCGGCTGCTTGGGATGCCACTCCGCTCAGACGAGCTGTGATTACGATTCCCTTGTATCCGCAGATCGTTACGGATATAATACAAAGAAAACGACGCGCAAGGAAACTGTGGCAACAAACTCGACACTCTAGTGACAAGAAAATACTTAACCATCTAACCAAGCAAGTGAAAAATATCCTCTTGATGATAAAAAACAAAAACCTGGAAGATCGTCTGTCTAAAATGGATGCACCATCTGCTACTGATTACTCGCTTTGGAAAGTGACCAAATCTCTGAAAGGACCAATTGAGTTCCAATCACCTTTGCGACGGGATGACGGCTCTTGGGCTAAAAGCGACACAGACAAATCCACACTATTTGCAGAACACTTGTCTAGAGTGTTTATTCCAAATCCAAGCTCGGGTTCAACAAAAGTGAGTGAAGTAATGGAGGCTCTTTCAGCACCGTACCAACTTGCACCCCCAATCAAAAAATTCACTAAAAAAGAGGTTACATCTATAATCAGAAAACTCAACCTGAATAAAGCGCCTGGTTATGACCTTGTTACATCTAAGGTGATGAAAGAACTCCCTCACAAAGCAATAACCCTATTAACAGCTATTTATAACTCAATCTTAAGATATGAATACATCCCTGCTCAATGGAAAGTAGCAGAAATTATTGTCATTCCAAAACCTGGGAAGGATCCGGAAAATGTATCATCATATCGACCGATAAGTCTCCTGCCTGTTGCCTCAAAAATAATGGAAATTCTTATCTTAAAACGACTAACTCCAGAGCTTGAGAAAGCCAAATTAATCCCTACTCATCAGTTTGGCTTTCGCAAAGCTCATGGGACAATTGAACAGGTACATCGTTTGGTTGAAAAGATAAACCATGCCTTTGAAAACCAGAAATACTGTTCAGCGGCATTCTTAGACATATCGCAAGCCTTCGATCGTGTGTGGCACGAGGGACTCTTATTTAAAATCCTACAAGCCTTACCAGTCAACATCTATCTCATCATCAAATCATACCTCCAACAACGACACTTCTATGTAAAACATGGAGAAGCCAGAAGTAATCTTTATAAAATCCAAGCAGGTGTTCCTCAGGGCAGCGTAATGGGTCCTATCTTATACCTAATATATACTTTTGACCTACCAACTTCCGACGAGGTCCTCGTAGGGACATTCGCTGATGATACTGCTCTTATTGCTGCAAACGACTGTCCCGTGGCAGCGTCCGACATGCTGCAAAAAAGCCTTAATGACATTTCGGCCTGGTTAAAGGATTGGAGAATAAAAGCTAATGAATCCAAATCTGTACACGTAACTTTCACTCTCAGACATGCATCATGTCCCCCAGTTGTTTTCAATGGCATAACAATTCCTCAGCTGGACGACGTGCGATACTTGAGAATATACTTGGACAAACGATTAACTTGGAAGAAGCATATATTCACTAAAAGGAAAGCTCTAAGTACACAACTTCGAAATCTCTACGGGCTCATGGCACGAAAGTCAAACCTGTCACTAAGCAACAAACTTCTCCTCTACAAAGCTATATTAAAACCAATATGGTCATATGGAGCAGAACTCTGGGGAACGGCAGCCAACTCAAACTTGGACATTTTACAACGCTTCCAATCAAAAATGCTTCGAATGATTGCAAATGCCCCATGGTATATAAGTAATACCCAATTACACCGAGACTTAAAAATAAGACCAGTGAAGGAGGAAGTCATAAACAAACTGAAGTCGTATTCTCGTCGCATAAGGAGTCACCCCAACGAGCTTGCTAGTGAGCTTATGAAGTGTGCTAGCACCTTTAAGCGCATCAAAAGGAGAGCTCCACAGGACCTTCAACACAGGCTCTCCACAGGAGAGCTTCAAGTAAATAAAGTAAATTCACAGGGTGCTAGCATATCTATGGGTGTACCTAAGGGCTCGATACTAGGTCCATTCTTATTTTTAGCGTACATAAATGACTTGCCCCATTTATTTAAAAATGAACCGCAGATGGTATTATTTGATGATGACACTTCATTAGTTTTTAAAATTAATAGACGCACAAATAGTTATGACGACGTAAATAATGCCCTAATGCAAGTTCAAAATTGGTTTACATTAAATAACTTAGTACTAAACAATAAAAAGACAAAATGTATTAGATTTGTTTTGCCAAATGTTAAAAGCAACGAAGGTGACATATTATTGAATGGTGAGAAATTAGAGTTCGTAAAAGAGACAACTTTCCTGGGAATTACTGTAGACGACAAATTGCAATGGGGTCCTCACATTACATCATTAGCGGGACGATTGAGCTCTGCAGCTTATGCTGTCTGGAAGATACGACAGTTAACTGACATTGACACGGCAAGACTGGTGTATTTCAGTTACTTTCATAGCATTATGTCGTATGGCATTTTGCTGTGGGGACACAGCAAAATGCCACACGGGGCTGCTGACATTGAATCTATTTTTATCTTACAAAAGCGCGCCGTCAGAGCTATCTACAATCTAGGTCGTCGCGAATCTCTCAGAGAAAGGTTTAAGGAGATCAACATTATGATCGTTCCATGTCAATTTATCTATGAAAACATCATGTATGTTAGGAAAAACCTACAGTTATTTGGTAAAGTGTCTGACAGACACCACTATCAAACTAGACATGGGAATAGATTAAGTCAGCCAATTTCGAGATTAGCGAATGTAAGTAAATCGTTCATGGGATTCTGTGTTAAATGTTATAATAAGATACCAGGCGTTATACAACAACTAAATGAATCCAAATTTAAATTATGTATAAAGAAAACTTTATGTAGACAAGCATATTACAAACTTAATGAATATATAGAGGATAAAAATGCTTGGATGCAGGCTAGTCCGGCTCCACAGGATAACTAAAAACACTGTTGTTTTAATGAAATCGTAAATAATACAGCCATATTGCTAAATTGTATATTTTTTTAACTTATATAACCAATGTAAATGTGAGAGCCCTGTAATTAACTTAATATTAAATTAGATTAGTGGAATTCATTTGTGTCAGCTTGGAGTTGTCATGCTCTCTCAAAGGTCTCATTGGCGGTGGCGCGTGCAGTGGATCGCTCGATTCCCTCCAATATAGTTGAGTTGGGCGGTGCTGGTGTACGTGTCATGTTCGTGAACGGGCGCCGTCAACTGGGACTGGTCAGCTCCAGACTGTATTATTGTTCTTAAGGTTATTTTCTTTCTTGATCACTTTGACTGGATTTTGGTGTTACATTGTTCTCGCACAATCCAAACAGCAAAACTATGTAACTAGTAAATTGTATTGTTAACCTGATTGAAAAAGAGTAACCTATGGAGTTTCTTGCTCGTTCTTCTCCATAGGAATCTACACCTTGGAATGAGCAAATAGCTTCACTTTTAATATTAATTTTATTTTGACGTTCAAAAGTGCCATTCTGGCCTAATTGAAATATATGATTTTGACTTTGACTTTGACTTTGACCTACTCCTGTCTCAGCAAAACCATCCAACTTGAGGGATGCAATAATTGAAGACGGGTACACCACTGGGCGTTCTCCGTACATGTCACAATACATGAACCTCTTAACCACCAGTTAAATGCCCAACTGGGCAGATTGCAGGGAAATAAGGAGATTAAAAAAAAAAAAAAAATCATAATATAACAATGCAAACTACCTTCCTTAAGTTTGAAATTCATGCCATGGTTGAATGAGTTGAATTAAACCTTCTTAAATACCTATAATCATAGTAAAAAAATAAAAGTCAATAGAATCTCAAAACTATTTAAACATTCTCAATATTTTAGTAATTTGTTTAATAGTTTATTGAAATAATTTTGTTAAACTCATTGGAAAAATTCAGGTAATTTTCTTATGTGTGTTAACATCGTAATCCATTACATGTGCACATATAATTAATAATCACTGGCATTTTTGTGCTTCAATCATTTTTAAGTGACATTAAGTCCGTCTTTTTTTCAACATCCTTGTATTAGTAAAATAATGAAATTTAAAACTGTATGACAAGGGTATTGTATTTGTGACTGCAGCGCAGAGATTAAACTCTGAAATATATGTTTAAAACATAATTATGATTTATTTAACTGAAAAAAGCAAATACAACTGTAGTAGTGTTGCCTAGTTTTCATTTTAAAAAATATTTTCGTAACTTTGTCTTTACTTTAGTGATTAGTGAAAATATGATTTCAGGTAAACTTAAAAATAATTATTTATTTATTTAAACACTGTACATAATGTAGGTACTCTAAAACAAGTAATGGCATTCTGTCCCAGTCAACCTTATTCCTTATTCATATCTACATGACATTCAACAGTCTCATGTTACTTTTTTTCGTATTACGTTATAAAATCTGATGAAGTAAGTAAACAATTGTAAAATGTTATGCAACAACCTGACTTTGTTCCATTTTAGATGTAAGAAAATTATTAAAATATATACCTTAATACCTAATATTGGAATTGAAAAGAAACTTTTAATCATAAATAACAATATTTAATCTAATTCCTTCATTTTAAAAAAGGAAAACTGGAAACTTTTATGAAGAAAATATACTAGGTCCTATATGCACCTTCATATGCGCAATCCTACCCTTGCTATTACCGTAGAATTTTCGAACATCCTTGCATAAGAGTATTCTGTGTCCTGGTTCTAAGCTACCTTCTCCAGTTTTCAGCTAAATTGATATAGCCATTCATGAGTTACAAATAATGTAACTTTCTTATAATATACACTACCATCCAAAAGTTTGGAATCACCTCTATTTTTGATCTGAGGTGAATATTAGTTGTAATTATCTTCAAATTTATTTTACTAAAAATTTAATAATTATTACTAACTTAGGATTAAATAATTATAATATTTCACGTAAATTACAATAAAATAACACAAAGATAATATTTACAATTAACATTGACAGGACAGTAGTGTCAGAACTCGGGTATAATGATATTGAATGAATACCAATGAATTTTTGTGATACATATCAATTTAGTCTGACCTAGAAAAATTGTGGGTTTTGTATTCATTATTCTGATTTTAAGGACTAACTTTTAAAAATACCATTAAAACATTTTAGGATTTTTTTAAAATAACAGGATGATGTTTATATATTTCATATACTATATATCAAACTTTTTTTTACTTTCACATAGCTATAATACCTAATAATATCATTTTAATAATTAGAACCTAGATAGAATTAACTATGGAACGCTGCAACAAGACTGCTAATATAAAATTAAAACTAAATATTACTAAATTAAATATAATTATACAACTTAAGATTAAAATTAATTATAGGAAAAATAAACTATTTATAAGGCATCGAAAAACTCGTCCGCATCGACGTCAGTGGGGAAAGTACCCAGAATAAATATCAAATAATTTGATATTTATTATGAATATCAGGTATTTAATAATACTAGGCATGCATGTAATCAGTAAAACAGAAATTACTAAAATCACATCCAAGACTTAATTAGGCACAAAACCACAAACTGCAATTTGTTTAGTAATTTAAAGAGGAGGATAACACATAATTAACTTATTTTGTATCTTATTATGCCATATTAATTCATCTTCATAACCTTTTTCACACAAAAATAGACAATGACTTTAGTGCAATTAAAAAAAGGTAAAGACCATTTTGTTGGCTGCCTGAAATCAATGACTCTGCATAAAATTAATTTGTTGTTCAAATAAAAAAAAATATTTTTTTTTTCATTTAAATTTGCTTTATAATATGTATATCGCTGTGAGAAAATGTTAATTATAGGCAGAAAATTATATGACATTAAAATTTTTGCTCCCTTGTTTTTCTTTATGAAGACAAAGAAAAAAGCAAATGGCTGATCTTTGTTTAGGAAGTAGTCTGTAAAAGTAGAAATCATTCTAAATAATACTTAGTTATGCCTTATCGGTTGCCACGAAAGAAGAAAAAAAATAGTCATGCTTTGACTCCTTGAGTCTGATAAAAATGCAATCTTTAACTATATTCTAAAGACATGTGGTTCAGTATTTCAAGAATAATAATGACAAAGCAGATTCTATTTATGGACTATTTAATAATAAGATACAGAATAGAAAATAATAGGTATCAATAGGTATTGAGAATTAGAAGATGTGTAATAAAATAAAAACTATATTACCAAAGTAGTAAATTTTCATCAACCACAAGATATTAAATGTATGATAAAAATAATCAATGAAAGTAAGTGACTTTGTTAGGCCACACAGAATGTAAGTATATAATAATACCAAGCCACCACTAGAACATAGCTCAGCAAAGCAGCCATTATAAAAATGCTTTTTTATAACACATGTATTTATCAATACAGACCATTGTCTGCAAGATTTTCGTAAATATTTACATTTGTTCGCCCAGAACAATGGAAAATGCGCAGATTTGCGCAACCACTGGAACATCGACCCAACCTCAAAACTGAAGATACAGGTTCATACGATAAAAAAAATTAACCAATCTCTCGATGCGTCGCAACTAAATTAAAGCAGCCACAACAAAAGAAAAGAATCATTATTACCTTTACTTTTCCAAAATGTGTTAAATCATGCAACTGTCGCTGGCACTGCCGAGAAGTACACAATAACACACCAATTGTTCAAAATTCAGACAACACCAGCAGTTCACAAATGCACTTTCATCACAAAATCACTGTAGACAAAATTTCATGACCATTGGCGCTACTCCAACCAATCCAAGAAAATTTTTGACATTTCCATCACAGTCCGATGAACATACATCGATGAAATTACGAAACTCAATTAATCACTATATTACAAATAAATCTAATTAATTAGCTGCAGTTGAATAGAAAATAGAATTCAGGCTTTTTAAACAATAAAAATAAAAATGCGAAACTATCCACGGACGCCCAAGCGACCGATCCGACATCCGATTGTGCTAGTGAAGTAACGCAAAAGTCACGGACAACTAACGATAAATAGAATGAACCGGTATTTTACCAGAAATTCAAAAATATCGGTTTTTGAAAGAGAGTCCTTCTGTTTTAATTTTTTGATTTAAAATCGAAACTAGAATTACAGAAATCATTTTGTTTATGTATTAGAAATATAACATTAAACCGCCGCATACCTAGCCATATGATAGACATAAATGGATAATTAAATGTGTTTATTTCGGAAATAACTGTTACTTATTATATTTTATAAAATATAATTGATTTTGATTGAACTGCGGGCGAGTGGCCAAGCGTGAAAGAAAAAGTTCAACTATTTGTAATTAAAAACGAATACTAAAACAGTGCGGTAAATAATTTATGAAAAAAAATATCTTTTTTACACTTTTACAAATACGAGAATAATTCGATTTTTGTAAAGTTTTGCTTCTTTGACTTTTTACTGGATTCGTATGCATTCAAGGCAAATATTTTCGTGACATGCATGACTTTGTAAGGTGCCTTGGGGTAATATCGGACGGATTTTCGAATAGTTGCAAGGATGTTGCAAAAACTTTTTTTTCTGAATATTGGTATACAGCACATTGATGAAAAATAGTGGAATCACTAATGATTAAACACAGTGTATTTTAAAATTTATTTTGTTTATAAACACTCAATACTTTTTGCTTTGTAAGCCTGTAAAATCTGGACAAATTTTTTGTGAATGCAATGACGATTTGGCTATCAAGGGGTAAGTTCGGACAACAATTTAAAACTAGTCCTATGGCTAGGAGCACAAGGTGTATGAAAAGAATGTATCCGATCTTTCCTGTTCTTTAACATGACATCAAAAAAATGTACTACTACAGACATAGATGTACCAAATTATTATTTTTTTTGTGTGTGTAATTTGTCCGATCTTACCCCAAATGCCAAATTTAAAAGACATTAGGATTCTCAAAGTTTGGTTTTACCCACAAGCATAGTACCAAAAAGGAAAAGTAAGCGAATATTTAAAAGCGTTAAATAAAACTGAAATACTGTGTGCGGTTGGTAGAGAAATGAAAGGAATCGGAATATTCAAATATTAAAACGAATTAATAGTAGTATAAAATATTATATTGTGATAATATGAAATATAGAAATCACTAACAAGGAATGAACAAAATTATAATACTATATGTAATTAAAATTCTTCAATAGAAAAAAAGGAATACAAACAAAACAATTATACTTATCAAAGAATTGACAGTTCTCGTAGACATTTCAGGTTAATTGAGTTAAACATAAATCTTTATTACATTGAAACGTCTATGATTTTTGTTTTCTAGATCAACGATCTAGAAAACAAAAATCAAAACAATAACCAAAATCTCTATCAAAATACATATTTTTGGTTTTTAGTAGTAGTTACTAAGTGTGGATGTAGGTATGCCGTACATTTTTGAAGCGGCTGCTTAGGAGAGCTCCTTATTACTTATCTGCATGACCAATTGCAGCGCTTCTTTTGTATAACGGGCCCGCGAAGAGGTTCTAGAGTATTTACGTGGCATCTGCAAATGAATTGTTGTTATAAGTAGTGGATTTTAAGCGCCATAATAAAACGATTACGAACACATTAAGTAGGTATTTAAAGTGATCTGTAATAAAAGTTTGAAAATCACTGGCAATTTAGAAACGAGTTTAGACCGGATGTTTTTGTCCGATCTTTACTCGTGATGGGTAACACCGGATTTCAGCCTACAGATGTAGTAGCCGTATCTGGATGAGTTTTATCATGTTATCACTGCTTAAAACTTAGAATTTAGGCAAAACAAATCCAAAATAAGCTATACTTTTGCTAAAATGTGTAAATACAAATGCAGGTGAAAGACCGGATAAACAAATATTTTATAAAACTTACATTGTTTTCTTTAACAGCGCGTAGTACACGTCAGAGTAGCCGGAGCGACTAGCGATCACTGCGGGGCGGGGTGAAACATAATGACGTGGCGGGCAATGTGGCTAACATTAAAAAATATAGCCAAATAAGTTCACGTATAATAAGTCTACGTTCTTACCCCAGCGCCGATCTTACCCCAACACACCTTACGTATTTGACACTGAATTCAAGCTTACTTTTTACCTCTTTCTACTTATTTAAAAAAAAATGTTCTTATATCACATTATTGTTTCCGAGTATTGGTGATATTGACTTTTTTTTAAGTGGAAAATCATCGAATGACTGCTCCCGCCTGGGTGCGGCGGGAGGGAGTGTCAGACTCTTACTGACTAAAAACCACCCCGTTCCTTCTCCTGCTCGTCGAGCCGCAGCCCTGGTTACGCGTTAGTTTCTCCGCGACTCCGAATCGGCATAGGCCCTGTTGGGCCCCATTTGTGGTGGTCTGATGGCTCTATGAGGCGCGCGCGGAACGCGAAGCACCGTACGCTCGGGTCTGGTTCTGGTCGGACGGGGGGTCACCCATGCTCGCAGGCCCGCGCTTCGCAGGCCCGCAGATTCACAGGCCGGAGATCGTCCCGCGATCCCCGACGCTCGGTGTGTCCTTCGCGATGGCTGGGTTGCGAGGACGCAGCGCTTCGCTGCCTCACGCGTCCCGCCTCCTCCTTAGCTAGCATAACTGCTTCGCAAAAGAAGGAGACGGCATCATTTTTTATTTCATTTGTACATTATTTCAAGACTTATTCAAGCACAACTGCATTCTGTTGATTGATTTACTCACGCGATTGTGCAATGAACTCCCGCCGCGGTCTTCCTAGTGGGCTACAACATGGGGTTCTTCAAGAGGGCAGCGAATAGGTTTCTCAAGGGTCGGCAAAGCGCATGTAATGCCTCAAAAGTTGCAAGCGCACATAGGCTACGGTAAACCCCACTTCGCCACAGACGTAGCGAGCGTAAAAAAAATTGAGCGAGTTTTTTCTTGCCACTTGCCATTTAACACATGCAAAAACTGTGCATTATTATTCCTACACTTTATCACCGTAGGAGCAAACCTAATTAATGTGAATGTCTAAACAACCTATACCTGTCTCATTATGCCCTCCCCAAAAGCATAAATGTTTCATTTGATGGATTTAGGCTAAGGACTCACGAAGTGATTTTCACTCGCGCCTTTGTAGAATACAGATTCTACCGGCACAAAACTTCAGTCTTGTGAGTTTCAAGAATAAATCTCCATTCCGCCACCACGGCGGATACGCGTAGAGTTGTAGTGTACCAGGTTGCCACAGATACGATACTAGCTACCACAATTATTCCAAACCTTATGGGTCAAGCTGTACATAATAAAAACAATTGCAATAACGAAAACATTTTAATAACTACATACATACATAACTTCACGCCTGTCTCCCATGGGGGTAGGCAGAGACTAAGGAACACCAATTACTACGATTCTTACATACCTTTTTCGCTTCATTAACAGTCATCAATCTTTTCATGCATGCTCGTCGGTTAAGGGTACTTTTAATTTGGCCCTTCTTTAATAACTATTTATAATATTTAACAGAGACAAATATTTTAACATACTACAAATAAAAATAATTAAATTAACTTATTAATATTATTATCAATCTTCCGATTTTGGCGTAGAAAAACCTAATGGTGGATATTTATTTAAAAGATCAACCATTGACGACGGATAAAAAGCCATGAATTTGAATCTGTCGCCCATTTTCGTTGGTTCTACAAGCATTTCGTAAGATTTTTTAATTTTTTCTCTGTCTTCATCTGATTTTGCATTATCCATAAGAACCTGAAAATAGTTATTATTCATTACACTATACTTTTGGTTAATAGTTCTTTGGGTTAGTTATAGTCATAATTAATGACTTCTCACCTTCAGTCTTACTTGGGCTTGACATCTCTCAAGGAAGTCTTTCTGTTTGACAGGTCCCATAACCAGAGCAAAATTCTCAGTTGATGGGGTCTTTGAAGCAGCAATTCTTAATTGAAAGAAATCCACATCAGCTGTTAAGTCACATTTTCCAGGATTTTCCAAAGGATTCACCACTTGGTGCTTGTGGAAGGCCTAAAAATAACATACATTTCTATTTAAAATATTCTCTTATTTCAAACTACAATTTCAAGAAGTTTATGATAGTTTTCTACCCTAAAAGTATCACCCTTTTCTCCTTCATGTCCATAATCAGCAATGAGAGCTATTCCGCCATATTTGTCTACTCTGGTGGCCAGCTGCCTTGCAATGCCGAGACTCCGGGCACTGATCTCCAGCTCTGTTCTATCTCCAGAGTCTATAGGAGGTTTTATTAATGACTTGCATGATACTGTTTCTTCAGCTGTTATTCTGTAGTAAAGCTTCTCCTGACCATCAAGATCTATTAAGAGTTCTCGCCATCCATCATTTGTTTTCTAAAAGCAGTAATTTTATAACAAAATTGGTGTCAAAAAGATTTTTCATATTGAGAAATTTAATTCCTTACTTCAAACTTGTGTATGGGCATTACATCAAAGAACTCATGAGCAATATACCAAGAAAAATTATTTGGTATTTTCTTCAGGTCATTGTACCAGTATACTTTGATACCACTGATAGTTTCACCCTGGAAACAAACAAAAATACATCATAATACACTTTGTTATTAAGTATAATTTTATTTGTACCATTTCCATGAATTTTGTACTTCGTAGTTGTGTGGCTTTTCAATGCTGACTTCTCTGTGTGATACACATAATTTATTTGCTTGTACCAACTGCATGGTTGATGATATTTCCACAAGATGAATACTTAAGTCTTTAGGTTTGTATCCAAGACGGTTAACTACCTGAAACAGTTTCACCAATTATATCAAAAGATATTCTCTCTAATCCTTAAAATATGACAATTTCAGATAATTTTTTTACGCTTACCCTTAAAACATCTATTAGCAAAGTTGCATTGCCTGGCCCTAGTTCAACAATTTGAAGTGGCTTACTAGTACCCAGTTTTTGAGTTTCAGAGAAGAACCAAACACCCAGTATCTCACCAAATAGTTGACTTATTTCTGGCGATGTTATAAAGTCGCCACCCTGCCCAATAACCTCTTTTTTCATGTAATATCCTTCGGTAGGATTTGTAATAATAATATGCATGTATTCAGCCACCGTAATTGGTCCATTAAGTCTAATTTTTTCCTTTATTATATCCATTATGCTAGGAGCGGTACCCGGGGCAGGCATTTTCAAAGTCTTTGGGTCCGGACGTTTAACAATTTTGAAACTGTTACCTCTGGTTATTGTTTGTTGTATCAGTAATTTATTGCACATACTAAAAATATGTCGAGAATTCATTTTGTAGAATATAAAATTGAAATTCAATACCTATTTACGGAAAGAGGTTATTTGTTTTGACATCCCCTATACTTATTAAACTCTTTGGTTTTGACAGTTTGACAACTATTGAAGTAAGGTAAGTAATGAGATGACCAAAGAGTTACAATATTTGACGTTTTACATTTTTTTTAAACAACCGGACATTTTGAGGTAGACCAGGAGAATACATACCATAGATGTATAATAGGGGATCTGAAATATGAACATGTGATTTGAAACGAAAAGGACCTCAAAAATTACGGATCTCCGATCTCCACTCACAATAGTGTTGTACCTAAGTCGACGTAATTTAGGCAATTCAATATAAATATAAAATAATAACTTATCATTTAGTTCAATTCGAAACTAAGAAATAAAATAATTGCTAAAAGAGTACAACTGATAGTAAAGCATTCACATAATCATAATCTCACTAATATTACCATTGAAACCTTCGTTCAACGATAGCATTCTAAAACACGTACTTTATTAATAAATGTCAAACGTTTTGCTGATTATACATTCAGTCAAAAAAGTATGGGGAATGGATGATTTGTTTATAGTTCCAAATTCAAATTGTTGTTTTTTTTTGTAGATGTTAGATTGGTACAACTGTTTTCTATTTTTGCGCGGAGTTTGAGTTGCACCTGTTATATATATTAAATACAATGCTAGTAAACGCGACGTTAGCTCTTGTCGATGTGATAAAATAAAAATGCGAGTGGACTGTATAAAATGTAATGAATTGAATAAGAACGGAATAACAAGATGTAGATATGAAATTAGCAACAAGTAAAAAAAAATGCGTAAGCGCAGCCGTGCGTCTAAGCATGCAACAGCTGACTGGCGCGACGCGGGGCGCGGGCTCGGCTGTAGACTGGCCGGCGAGCCGTAGCCCCCCCGCGTCCCTCGTTCACTGCCGCTGGCGCGCGGGCGCGCCCGGCGATGTTGAGACAGGTGCCTCAACAGCTAGTTTTAGTAATATCATAATGATATAATTTAATCATAATAATGTTAAGTTTATTAATGCAAGAACTGAATTATATTTTATATGAAATGAGTAAGGCAAAACATATATAACTACATACTATATCATAATGTATATTGCGAATTTCATAATGGACAAAAATATCGCAAAAGTGAAGGAAATAGTGACTGAAAATCCTCATTCAACTCTGAGAGAGATAGCCGCCGAACTTTCTGTATCTCACGAGTCGATCCGTACGTTTTTAACTAATAATTTGGGTATGAAATATGTTGCTGCTCGGCTAGTCTCGAAAGATCTGAATTTTCACCAAAAACTCAATCGAATAAAAGTCGCCGAGAACATGCTAGAACGAGTCAGTTCAGACCCAACATTTATGAAACGCATTATTACTGGTGACGAGACGTGGGTTTACGAGTTTGACATGCAAACTAGTCAACAAGCTTCGGAGTGGCGCCTTCCAACTGAACCGAAACCGAAAAAACCACACCAAAGTCGATCAAAAAATCAAAGTCAAGTTGACTGTTTTCTTTGACTATTGCGGTGTTGTTTACTTTGAATTCTTACCGGAAGATCTAACGGTAAATAAAGAATATTATTTGAGCGTTATGCGGCGTTTAAGAGAGCAAATTGGACGAAAAAGGCCAGTTTTGTGGAAAGAAAATTCTTGGATGTTGCACCACGACAATGTGCCTTCGCACAAGGCTACCTATCATTGTGAACGAATTTTTGACCAAACACTCAACAAATACCATCCAGCAACCACCATATTCACCAGATAATGGCTCCTGCTGACTTTTTTCTTTTCCCTAAACTAAGGCGGCCAACCGTCCCGTATTCGGCGGGACCGTCCCGTAATGCTAGATGTAATCCAGCTTCGAAATAATTTATAAAATAGTCCCGTAAAACGTTAGATGCGTCCTGCAAGTCCCGCATACCCATTTCTTTTTTTTTCATTTCATACTACACGACACCAACACACACGCACTAAAAACAGCGCGAATAGATGAAGATCGGAAAAATCATCACTACAAGTGAAAACACTACGTGCTCTGCTTGTACTTCAATTTAATATGGCAAGTTGCGAAGATTTTCATGACATACCTACACAATAAGAATCCTGAACTTGTTAAAAAGTGTCATTCTAGAGATAAATACGATTTTATTTACACTTTTTGTAGATATACAACGGCGGACTTAATGCCTAGTGGCATTCTCTAACAGTCAACCTTAGGGTAGTGCAGAGAGATACAATAGTAGGTGTAAACGTTTAACACTTATTAGAGTGACACAACAATTAACATTAACATTAACATCATATATAATTATACATATCACACAATATATACTAATTAAATATAATGAAGAAGTATTAAAATATATACGTAATGCAAAACGTACAGTAGACAAATAAGTGTGGGACATATATATACCTAAATATACGAAGGAAAATACATAACATAACATATATACATACATAATTATACACATATATATATATGTAAATACGCACTAGAATATTTTATTAATAGTTAAATAACTTTTGTACCTAAGTTTTATGTTTTTATGTATATATACCTATGTGTTACCTATGTTGTATACCTATGTGTTTTTTAAGGGGGGAAATCATCGAATGAATTCTCCCGCCTGGGTGAATCGGAAGGGAGTGTCAGACTCTTACTTACTCTTACTTTCAGAAAGTTGGTCGCCTTATCCTAAACTCAAATTACCACTTCATGGCACCCGTTTTCAATCGATAGAAGACATAAAGGAGAATTAGCGGAGGGAACTGAACTCAAATCCGGAAGCAGCGTTTAAAAAATGCTTTGATGAATGGGCTATTCGTTGGCGCAAGTGTATCGTTTCTAAAGGAGCATACTTTGAAGGTGATAAAATAAATTTGAATGTATAACAGACATTTTGTGTACCTATTATTGGTCTTTTCCCGGTACTTTCTTGACAGAGTAGTAATAATATATTCATGACGAAACAATATTAATTTTGTCAAAATAATTTTTATGACACATGTTAGCCATGCATTTTTCCGTAATATTTACATCTTATATCTAAATATGTAAAAATTACAGTTTATGAGAACTCTCATTTCACTGATAGTGTCATTGAAAATTTTAACATTTTCTTAAAGTGTAGGAACTACTTTATCTTGTAGTCGAAAAATATTCTATGTTCTGTTCACACAATCTTCTCCAAAATGGTTGGAGCATATTGTTATTACTGCTGCATATTGTTATTACCCTTGCCCTATGTTTTCCATCCACAACTCTTTTAGGATTTCATTTTTAGGACATCTAAAATTAATTTAATCATCATTATGTGCAAATTAAATAAAGTATACAAAACAAATAAAAATATTGTAGTTTTAGGACGTCACTGAACTCTCAATCATGTCTGTCTGTTTTTGTTTTTGACTTGAAAATCTATGGCCTAGACCTGGAGGTTCACAGTCACAGGCAGGCAGGAGTTTTGGTTTGTCAACTTTGTTGCCACACAAAATATTAATTTTGACAACATTTACTTTCGGAATTGAAATATAGATGTAGCTCTAATAGTTGACGGTACGATTTTATGTGGTGTGGCGGCTCAGCAGAATCAAAATACTTCAGATTTGTTTGGGAATTATTATTTGTTGAAATGTAGTTTTAATGTATATGTCGGAGATACGCTACCGGTGGGTCGCGACATTGTCGAATCACACCAAATTATTGATATTAGTAAGAACGCAGGAAGTTTAGCGGGGAGTAACCCTTCTAGCTGCCGCCACCACCGCGATCCTTTCCAAAAGTGTTTCCCGCGCTCAGTGACGTCTGTCAACGTCATTTGCTGTCAAATGTCAAAGTCTGATTAAACTTCCGGATCGATATGTCCATCGGTGTTGCCATTACTCCGCGCTAACCATCCTCAAGTAATTACTTGACGTTCTCAAACAATAGTTGCCACATCTAAATTAGTTGATATGCGTTGACGCTTCGACATATATAATAAAATTGTGCAAGCTATGCTAATGTGAGATATATAAAGTTTCAAGGAACAGTGCAAAGTTTCCTATTTAGATAAAGAAGTTAAATAAATATTTTTTTTGCCATTGACCTCGGTTATGTTTTGATGTAGGTACCACGTGATTATTTTCTGGATGAATTTTAGTTTTGACTGAATTCCTTACGATAGTTACGACTGTAAAAAAATGGGGCGAATGGACTACAAGTTTTATTCGGGTGTTAACAACGTCAAAAGTAATAAAGGAAAACAAAAGAAAGAGAGAATGAACCGTAATGCTCGTCTCGTAGTTCGAAATGTATCTTTTAAGGCTACCGAAGAGACTTTGAAAGAGCATTTTACACCTTACGGGGATATATTGGACGTGAAAATGCTCAAAAAACCAGACGGTAAACTAGTGGGATGTGCATTTGTTCATTTTAAAAATGTACCCATGGCCAAGAAAGCTTTGGTTTCCTCGGTAAGAGACATTTGCGTACTCTACTCAATGTAGGTACTCTATTATCATCTTGTAACTTTAAATGACAGATTAAACTGTCAAACACCAAGCGGTCACCGGTGACCGCAACCTATTGTTCTATAATTGTGTCTACAAAACCGGTACTCGACGAGTAATGTACAGGAATAATTTTCAATAAGAGCTAGCTGACCAGGCAAACTTCGTACTGCCTATAAATTTTTTTCTCATCTATTAGACTTTCCCTGGACTTTAATGAACCTATCATTATCAAGACCAAAATTAGCCAAATCAGTCCAGCCGTTATCTAGTATTAGCAAAAGTAACGAACGGAAATAAATTTTTATTAATATACCTACATATAGGATATGATAATAGATACTTTTGCCAGGTCGTCCTATATCCGTGGATTGGGCAGTGGCCAAGAACAAGTACATGCAGCATGTGGTCAGCCAACAGCTGGAGATGGAGTGATGATGATGATGATGACAACAAACCACCGCTCAATGTCACCGCTGATGACATCAAGGACGAGATCAAGAGTGAGAGTGAGTCCTATATCACTTTGTTTACTGTAGTAAGGTAGTTGACAAATAATCAAACTCAGTATTGCGAAATTACTTTATTGAAACATCAAAACAATAGCTTTGTATGAATCATGAATGAGGCGTGTAGCTTGCAACAGATAGCATATTTATTAAAAAAAAATAGCAAAAACTGAAGTAAAGGCAAAATCATATTTTTACTGAGGAAAATGCACTTAGGTAAGAGTTATATTTTTAACTAATTAATGATGTCTGAAATCAACCTGAGTTACACTTCAAAACCTTCAAAGAAAAATCGGGAATCCAATAATATTGATTAATCTCCTAAATGGACATTAAATCCTACAACTAACACATTAGTCTACTACTGACACAGTTCAGAACTGTAAGTTCAAGTAACTAAATCAAGCAAATGACAAATGAACAAAAATCTTTAGTGCAACTCTCTGATTATAACATTTTCTTCCATTTTAGGTGAATCAGAAGCAAATTCTGATGAGGAAGAAGATTCTTATACTAATAATGACGATGATGACAGTGAGGAACAAGATGATGATGATGATGATGATGAAGAAGAGGACGAGAGTGATGAGGAATCTGAAGAACAGAAGGAACACCAGAGGTTAGTTATTATTCTTTCACACATCACATCAGCCGCGTTTGCTCAAGGCAGATTGGTGATTTCCAACTAATCAGAAATTATAAGTCCAAGTGTTCTCATGATGTTTCGCTTCATTTCCTTCTTCGAAATTTCTAAATAATCTGTGACAGTCACATTAGTACTTGTGGGTGTCCAACTCGCACGCTCATGTGTAGGAGCAGGTGCCTCATCCTCCAGACTGCCATGACATTCATAAACATAGCATACATTAAATAAAATGTAAAAAGTTTCCAAGTTAGTTAGGCATGTAACTGTCTCTATTAAATAAAATATTCCATTATAGGATGAAACAAAACGATGCAGAGGATGGGTGCATGGTGTTCATAACAAACATACCATTCAGCGTGGACAACGACCAGTTGAGGCAGTTCGCTGAGAACATCGGTCCTGTCAAGTATGCACTCATCTGTGTCGACAAAATGACTGAACATTCTAAGGGAACTGGATTCGTTAAGTTTGCTGTAAGTTTATATAATATTTTATCGAGATAAAATAAGCTCTATAACGTGGGAGAGCCAGGCTTTGGTACGAGTAGGCCAGCCAAATATCAGTCGAGTTATAGGACACACAATTATATGTTTGTAGGACAAAGAATGCAAATACCTTCTTATCATTACCAGCAGATCAGCTCAGGTTGGAAGGTCAAATGTTATCAGTGAAGCCTGCACTCAAGAGGGAAAACTTGCAGAAGGGCAACAAGAAGGATGCCAAAGACAATAGAACCTGTTTCTTGTTAAAGAAGGAGGTAGGATCCTGACCTGTAATATTAGACTAAAAAGATTATACTTGTATCAATATTTAAGAATTATTTTTAACTATCCATTCAACTTCAACCTGTTTGACAATTGGTGGTTGCTTTACCTAAATATCACATTGTTTTCCAGTGGTGGTGGCTGGTACAAAGGCTGCGGTGGGGGTGTCAGCCTCCGACATGGCCAAGCGACTGGCACTGGAGCGTAGCAAGATATAGATGTTGAAGAATCTTAACAGGTACCTATTTAATGTGCATTATTTCAACACATGCACATAATTATGTCATTAGCGGCTTCAACCACACTAAAAGTATCCAATGTGTTATCTCGGAGTATAATTAATTTATTAAAATTACATTTTTCTATGGTGACCACCCGCTTACGAGTTGAGGAGGCTATGGAAAATGTTTTGTAGAGGACATTCTTACAGCTTATTCTATGATGATATGAGTATACTTTGGAACCTAGTTTTAGTACCTAGCTTCATGACGGACAGACTGACAGACTACTCTATTTATTTTTTGAGTTTTTAAAAGTACCTTAGTGGATGGTTTAGTATAAATGCTTTTTGAGTTGACTTTTATACACCGTGCCCCAGGTTCGTATCCCGGTATCGGCTAGTAATGTCGAACCTGCCGGCTCACTACGACGACGCGAAGCTCCGTAAACTATGTGTCGGGGCGGGGGACCGACGGGCTGTCGTCACTGAGTGCCGAGTCATGAGGGATCTGCGCACTCTGCCCGGACCTGATTGGAAGAACCCGTATGTATTACCTTATTTATTTCATCACATGACTCTTCTCCCTAGATTTTCTTCTGTGTCGTTTACAAACATAATTCCACATACATAATATGACATCCTGATCCGAAACAACAATTTGTGGATCACACAAAGAGTCGCCCGGCCACCGCGCCAACTGTGCAGTCCAATGCATAATCATAATATGGGGAAATTTTCTCTACTACATTAACAATTGATTGGTACAGGTCAAAAGGTTACGGCTTCGTAATGTTCACGAGACACGAGGACGCTCTCGCGTGTCTGCGGAAACTGAACAACAATCCAAGTGTATTTAATAAAAAAAATGTGAGTACTGCACTTTTAACTATATTGTTCTGTAATAGAGTCTAAAACCCATTGAAGAAGTTTCTATTGCAGTTGAAGTAACTGCTACTGCTAAAATAATTTTATTTTATAAGATAAAATGGTTTATTCTTTTTTCTTCACAGAGGCCCATCGTCTCATTCTCAATAGAAGATAGAGCAGCATTGAACGCAAGAAAGAAAAGATTAGAGAAATCCATAGTCAATAATCCGCTCGCAAACAAAAATGGCGGCCAAACCACAGACAGGAGAAACAGGAAATGGAAACCAGAAACATCACCAGACGAAAGTTACGCTAAGAGACGGAAGTTTGGAAAACTAGTTATTACTAAATAAAACTGTATTACTTTATCATGGACGTTTTATTTAGTTGCGTTTCACACAAGTTACATAAAAATGAGTGACGCTTATTAGAAAAACTGTAACCAACCATGTAACAATAAAAAAAAAACTTATCATATTATAACCAACTTACGAAAATTGATCTCTGTTGCCATAATAATCTGAAAAAACCCCTGTCAACTAAACATGTTTTCTTTGTGGTGAAATTACACAGAAAATGTACTTTAGCCCAACGGAACTTAATACTTAAATAACATCATATTTGTTCATATGTTTCACCAACAACTATTTACTAAATTTTTTTGTTATCTGCAGGTGGTATAATAGTCTTAACATCCGTAGTATACAAATAAAAATGAATTTTCGTTCGTTAATCTCGCTTAAACTCGAGAACGGCTGAACCGATTTGGCTAATTTTTGTTTTGAAATGTTCGTGGAAGTCCAGGGAAGGTTTTAAAAGCTGAGAAAAATTTTGAGGTGGTGCTAAGTTTACCAGGTCAGCTAGAATTTAATACAAATTCTTAAATCTTTAACCAAGTGATAGCGAATGTATGTATGTTTTAATAAAATCTGTTTTTGCATTTATTATTGCTGATTGACTATCACAAAATGTTGTAACAGGACAAATATTTTCATAGTAAAAATCCTTTAACTAAATAAGGCAAGATCCATCGCTAGCTGCCGTATAATATTGATATGTACCTACTCAGACTCATCAAGCAATAAGGGCGGAACTTAATAGGTACATTGTAGTACGTAACACAGAAAAAAGAAAAAAAAACTGCGGAATCAAAATATTACAACACAAAAGTAGCCATGTTTGTTTCATTCAACCAAGTCCTTTGTGTTGTGTAATGTTTGTTCCCTGTTGTTTTCATGAATGTTACCAACCGCAGGTTAAGGATCATCAGTGATATGATATTATTACATCTATGCGGATCACACTTTTCTAGTCTAATTCAACCTCAATCCTCCTTATAGGAATAGGCTATTGAATGCATTTCTGAAATGTATCTAAAATAAATTCTATAGACCTAGTATACCTCCAAAAACATTTTTTTTCTCTCGTTATGTACGAATATAAATTAATTACATTATCATAAATTTAAATTTCGCGCGTCATTACCTCAGCATTCATTCAGTAAAATCATTGATATGATAGAAATGTATGAGTAAAATACAGCTAAAACTAATACACCCTTAGTACAATGAGAGGTGACATTTTTGTTTACTACCGTAATGACGTCATTAGCATGGCGGCAACATTTTGTAGTGTTCAAAGACAGATAAAAAACATTAAAACTTTAAACTGCAATAAAAAAAAATTAAGTACCTTAGGAAGTAAAACTAACATTTCCCGATTGCTTTGCCTCTAGACAATTATTGAAATATATTTTTAAATTTTATCTCATCTTGACCTAAATAGGTACCGTTTTAAATTTTGCTTTGATTTTTGGGCCCGTAAATCTGTAAATAGGTATTCAGGTATTGGCAACCCTGCCAGTGAAATGCTATCAAGGAGAATAAAAAATAATATCACAAAATGCGATAAAATTGTACAAGATAAGTAATTGTGAGTTAAACAAAGTTTTATAGAATTGTGTTAAGTTTGCTTAGTGTTTGCAGAAGTTATATAAATAATTTTTGTCATTGATTTCAGCATCGGTAAAAGTGATCGAAAAGGTTATGTTTTGATGTACCACGTGAATATTTTCCTAATGAATTTTAGTTTCCAGTGAATTACTTACGATAGTTACGATTTTAAAGCATTTGAAGCAATGGGAAAAATGGACGACGAGTTTTATTCGGGTGTTAACGACGTCAAAAGTAATAAAGAATCAACTGAACGCAATGGCCGCATTATCGTGCGCAATATTTCCTTCAAAGCCACGAAAGAGGCGTTAAAGGAGCACTTTGGTAAATACGGTACAGTGCAAGAAGTGAATTTGTTGAAGAAACCTGATGGAAAATTGGTTGGGTGTGGCTTTGTACATTTTGCTGATGTTGCACAAGCTGAAAAGGCTATTGCTTCCACAAACAAGAAACCATTCCTAGGTAAGTAGAATTTCGGTAGAAATACTTATTTGACCTGTTATAAGCGAACTTTAATCATAAATGCTACTAAAAAGTACATGGTAGAAATAAATTTCATTGACAATAATTATTATAAATCATGTTTAATAGTTGATATTAGACTAAAGACTAGCTTACCAACTCCTGTGTAAGTTTCTGATAAATGTATCAAATCACCTCTATCTTTTCATGTTTTGGTAAATGCTTCAAGAACAAAACCAAGCACAGGAATTTTCACATTATTGTATCTATTTCCTAGGTACTGGCAATTCAGCTATTCTTCACCAGATCTTATTTTTAGAGGTAACAAACTATTTGGTTTGGGCGATATTGGGTTATATAATATATAACTCAATATTATTTTTTCTCCGTCAATATATTATGAAAAATTTGCTGTTTTCCGAATATATATATAACTCAATATCGCCCAAAATGTCACTTAAATCAAATAGTCCGTTACCCCTCGAAATGATGAATGTTAACTCTTTGAGTACCATCATGTCATTATAGACACAATTATAGAACAATAGGTTGCGGTCACCGGTGACCGCTTAGTGTTTGACAGTTTAAATTGGTCTTTACTTTTTGTAATTTAAAAGTATCTTTATTTCAGATCGCCCCATACATGTAGCATTTGCGGTGTCCAAGAAGGCATATGTGCAGAATATGGAGAACAACTCTGTTAAACAGAGGTTTAACAGCAACTCTGAGGATGATAACAAACTATTTAGTGGTAAGTCTATTCTTATTCATTAAATAACAAAAATCCCTTAAAACTTCTTATTTATCCAATTCTATATACCTATATCTTCTTCTTTAGCCTTTTCTACCCTTAGGATGTAGGCCCCCTTCAGTTTCTGCCATCTCTTTCGGTCTTGAGCAAATTACATAATACACTTCTATTTATTTACTATTATACAGGTGTCCTTTAAGCCCATGTTCAAATGGCACCAGGTGATCAGCAATGTCCCGAACATTATCAGAAAACTAAAAGATAAAATGACCTATGTTTATCCACAAAAAAGTACATCCTGTGCCAGTTTTTTGATTCTTTTTTTTCGTATGTATTGTTGCTTACTTTATGTTTAATAGTGTTTCTGTAATATGACAGTCGGTGTGGTTTAGCAAAACATGCTCACTGATTTTTAGTATTGTTCCAATATTAATATACATATATAGAGGTATGTACTGCTGAAGAAAGTACTTGAGTCAAGTGTTTTTCACATGTTTAGCAACATGATGATGACAAGTCACATGCAAAGTGTTACCTAGTAGTGAATATGAGGTTGTTCCAAACATAGTTTTGGTGTACAATATTTTTTTAATGTGAATTTAAGGTAAAATGTGGAAAGTGGTATATATACCATTTTAAAATCTTTATTAAATGGGCCAAGTCTTGTGAATTTTGCCACTACTAGGGCAGTACAATTTTTTCAGTACAGTGACTTAAAATAAGACGAAAAAACTATATGATGGGTATTTTTTAAATTATTCTGATAATATCTGTTGAAACCATGTCGGTCACCGGGCACTATTTGAACGGCGACTTCAGAAGCATTCTGTATAAAACTAAAGAGTTTATTTGTTTGTTTGAACATGCAAATCTCCGGAGCTATTGATCCAAATATAATAATTCCTTTTGGATAGTCAATTTATTGAGGAAGGCTGTAGCCCATAAAACATTACACTACCATTAATAGGAGCCGAGCAAAGCGGGTGAAAGCGCGTGGAGGTAGCTAGCTTAGCTAGTTGTCTATATTGGTATCGGGTGTTTGTTTTACTTTTTATATTGAATAGGCTCTGAAACAAATAAACCTACATGTTTCACCATTTCTTTTACCATTGGAAAACTACTTGTCGAGGATTTACATTGCAATTTTTTTCCTATTTTCCCATAGATAGATATTTATTTATTTACTAAAACATGAGTAGTTACAATGAAGGTGTTTTTTTTATTAGTACCGAGTCTACATGTTTTACCATTTATGGCGTAAAAATCACTTTAGGCAGACAATATCAAAATCTACAATAAATCAATACAAAATGATAGTGTCAACCCCAAAACCGTCATCGGTTTAATGGGATTACACTATCATTTTGTTAAAGAGTATGAACTCTTTAACAAAATCTTTTAATCACCATGCCAACCCCATGGTTGATTTCACAGGCTAAAATTAATTATTACTTCAATAATATGGGATATTTCAATTCAACTGAGTTTAATTTAGTTTATGGTTTTAATCTCATTAAGGATTATGGCAAATCTTTATTATGTAGAGGAGGTCATATTCTAGCAATGGGCTGTCACAATTGGGCTGTTGATTGTTCAATTTATACCTTTATTGACATTATAACTAATCACATATTTCTTTATTTCAGAAGTTAAAGAAGAAACAAACAAGTCTACAGAGGAAAAGCAAAAGAAAGAGAGAATCAACCGTAATGCTCGTCTCGTAGTCCGAAATGTATCCTTTAAGGCTACAGAAGAAACTTTAAAAGAGCATTTTACCCCTTATGGTGATATATTGGAAGTGAAATTGCTCAAAAAACCAGATGGTAAACTAGTGGGATGTGCGTTTGTTCATTTTAAAAATGTACCCATGGCCAAGAAGGCTTTGTTGAACACAAACATGAAACCTTTCCTCGGTAAGAGACCTTTGAATATTCAACTCAATGCACTCTATTATCACACTATAGGTAACTTTTGATGACTGATTAAAATGTACAGAAATTCAAGTATTAAATACATTTATTTCATTAACTTTTGCCAATTGTCTTATGAGTAATCGAGGTGGAGACGTAGGACATGCACTGGCTCAATATCACCCTATTATATTATTAGGACCACATTAAAAAAAAAAGTTCAGCTCTAAGTACTGGTAGTTTAGAATCAAAAAAAACTATACTACATTTTTTTTTTTTTTTTCCCAATACATTTGCAATCAGCCCCAAGGCTATGAGCAAATCTTCTGTGCGATCTGTCATGCGGAGTGACTTCCCATTGGAAGCTCTACTCATCTGCCGCCTAGACCTACTGTCTGTCTTCGAGTTCTAGGATGTGGTGTCGTTTTAAACGTTTCACATACTGGTTCATGGAGAGTTGGCGAGCGAGTTCGTTAGCATGTCGGGTTAACCGTTCTTTGTATTTAGCTGCAAGGCTCCTAATTTCCTCCTTGATTGTTCTCATTTCAAGGTGATTGTGTAATTCATTGTTGGTTATGTACCATGGTACTTCCGCGATGGTTCTCAAGATTTTGTTCTGTTGGCGTTGGAGAATTTCTATATTAGAATCGCTTGCGCTGCCCCATAGTTGCAGGCCATACGTCCAAATGGGTTTCAAGATTACTTTGTAGATTAGTAGTTTGTTGTCTAGGGAGAGCCTTGAATTCCTTCCCAGCACCCAGTAAAGACTGTTGTATTTTAACTGGAGCTCCTGCTTTTTACATTTGATGTGTTGCTTCCAGGTTAATGTACGATCAATGTGTAGGCCAAGATATTTTACATGATCACTGTGAGGTAGAGTGCAGTGGCCCAATTTTACAGGTGGGCAGTTTCCTTTTCTAAGAGAAAATGTTACTTGCACTGACTTTGTAGCACTAGCCTTTATTTTCCACTTTTGCAGCCACTCATCTACTTTATTAAGACCAATCTGCAGTTTTTCAGATGCCACTTTTGGATATTTAGCGCTCGCTAACATAGCGGTGTCATCTGCAAATGTGGCTGTAGTTACCCCTGGCGTTAATGGTAAGTCAGCTGTGTAAAGTGTGTAGAGTAGAGGTCCGAGAACTGATCCCTGTGGCACCCCGGCTTCAATTTTATGGAAATTCGAATAGGCATCTCCCACTTTTACATGGAATATGCGGTCCTCGAGATATGATTTAAATATTGTAAAGTATGAGTGAGAAATATTATCTTTTATCTTACATAGCAATCCTTTGTGCCACACCTTATCAAATGCCTGCTGGATATCTAAGAACACTGATGAGCAGTATTCTTTCTGTTCTAAGGATCTTCTTATGGCATCATATACTCTGTGGATTTGTTCTACTGTACCATGACGTTCTCTGAAGCCAAATTGATGGTCAGGTATCACCTTGCGTTCTAGGAGACTTGGCATTATTCTTCGAAGTATTGTCTTCTCCGCTACCTTAGATAGAGTAGGTAGCAGACTGATTGGGCGATAAGATGTTTTTTCGGTAATTAATTTGCCAGCCTTGTAGACCATGATTATTTGAGAGACTTTCCACGCATTCGGGAAGTACCCTATACGTAACATAGCGTTGAAGATGGTGGTGATGAATACAAAAGCTTTTCTCGGTAGTTGCAGTAATACTTCCTTTGTTATTAGATCGTAACCAGGTGACTTTTTGCTATCTAGTCGATTGATAGTTTTTATGACTTCTGCGGGCGACACGGGTCTCGGTGGGAGATCCATTTTAAGGTCTTGATTAAGAATGAGATCAACATATTCTTCTGTTGAGTGGTCTTGGGTATCATTTGGTTTGAAGACGCTTATTAGGTGATTCGCGAACAAGTCCGCTTTTTCTTGATTTGTTCTGGCCCAGTTGTTGTCCTGTCTTAGCGGGGATTTTGGTAAGTTAGGTCTGTCACAGGAACGGGTAATTTTCCATAGAGAGTAGTTAGTAGCTTTAGTAGCAGTTAGAGACTCTAGCTTTGCTTGCATAGTTAGGTCATTGATGTTTTTTAAAGCTTCTCTCAATTGTACACTAGCTTTATTAAGGGCTGTCTTATCTTGAGGGTGCCGACTTAGCTGCCAAACTCTTCGTAATCTGCGTTTATCCTGGATCATGGCCTTTATTTCTAGTGGTACGTTAGTGGACTGATTTTTATGTCCAGTACTAGGCGTGGTTTTCCAGGCCGCGACTTGTATGAGGTTAGTGAATTGCATCACTGCTGTTTCAATTTCCTCTGCCTCTTTTAGTCGGATGTTCAGATTAAGATTATTTTCAATGTATTCCCTAAAGGAGGACCAATCTATATGCTGGTTATATAATGTTACGGGTCTCTCGACTTCAATTACAGTTGGACTGATAGTTAACAGAACTGGGGTGTGATCGGATGACCCATCATTACACGAGTCTATCTTTAAGTACTGTTTGGACAGTCCCTTTGTTACGAAAAAGTCGAGCACGTCCGGGATTCGATTGTGATCGGCTGGCCAGTTTGTAGGTTCTGATGGAGCAATCGTGCTTAGAAGATTTATGTCAGCGCTCAACTTTAGTTGTCTTCCTCTGGTTGTTGTCAGTCTTGAACCCCAATGTATATGTTTGGAGTTCCAATCGCCTCCTGCAATGAAGCGATTGCCTAGACTTGAGAAGTAGTGGGAGAACAGGTTAGAGTTTATTCGATGTTTTGGAGGGCAATAAACAGCTGAGACATTGAAATATCCACATCTGTCTTGTATTCCAACTGTAGTAGCCTGTATTTGCTCCGTTCTATATTCAGGTAATAGATGGTGTTTAATACTATTGCGAATAATTATAGCTGATCCCGCATGACCTGTACCATCGGGATGGTTTGTAGTGTAAGTCAAGAACCCTTTGATTTTGACATTAGATTTGTCTGTGCAGTGAGCCTCAGATATCAAGACTATGTCCAGTTTGTGCTCAGCTATCAGTATCTCGAGTTCATCTTTGTTGGGTGAGAGTCCATTTATGTTCCATGTCGCCAGTCTTAACCCAAGGCCTGTTAACCTTGTAGTTTGGTTATGAGCGTAGTTATGAGGCTCATTAGAGTACTCATTTGTTGTAGGATAAGGTCAAATTTTTCATTTTGTTTGTTGAGGATACTTTCTAATACCGCTATATTTTGGCTTACATTTGGTGTGGTATGTTCTGTGGTAGCTTTGTTTGGTTCGTTTCTAGTAGCTTTGGCATATGAATATGGTTCTTTTCCTTGCTCATAGGTGGGCAATTGTTGAACAGTATTTTTCGAAAGGTTTGTTTCGGCAGTGGTGTCTTTTACAATAGCATGTCTATCGGTTCTACGGTGACCATATTTATTAATTTTCCTGGCAAGTATTTCTCTATACACCTCGCAGCCTTTATAGTTTGCCGGGTGGGAACCTTGGCACAATGCACATTGAGCTGGTGTATTTCTATCCCGTTTAGGGCAGTCAGAGGTTTTGTGTGCCTGGGCGCATTTCACACAGCGGAATGGTCTCATACAGTAATTTTTGGTGTGCCCATATTGTTGACACCGCTGGCACTGTACAATTATATTTTTCTTCTTGGGATCCTCTATGGTTACTGATTGGTGGTAAATGTATTTGATTTCTTTGGCTGCTTTGTTTTTCTCGCTAGGTAATAGATTTACAAAAAAGGTTGAGGTCGGTTTTTTCTCAGGACCATATCTGGAGTTTATGATTTCGCCGACGACTGTATTTCCGGTCTTTTCGATTTCTTCTTTTATCTCAATTTTGGGTGTTGTGTGATGGAGATTCCGAATGACTATACGGCAGTATCTTTCTTCTTTTTTTCTGAATGTATGTCCTATTAGTCCATTTTCGCGGAATTTGGTGATGATTTTTTTGTAGACTTCCATATCTTCTATGTTGATTCTTAGTTGGTTTCTATTTGTGATCCTATATGTGTATGAGCTTTTCTCTGCAATACTTTCCATGAGTTCAGTCAATTTGTTGACGTCTTCTATACCATACAATACAATGGGAGGGGGTTTGCTGGTCTTTTTTTCTACTGTTTTTTCAGACTCAGTAGTCTCTTCAGTCAGGTCAATTGGTAGTTGACTGAACATGTTGTTGGTGGTTATATTCTCAGGGGAATCGCTGACTTTTTTCCGTTTCGGATTTCTAGAGCCTGGTACTTTCTGCCAAGGAGGGGGATACGTAGTGCCTTGCTCGCTTGGAAGATCTGTAGTGGCCGTGCATTTTGGTGGTTCTGACACATTTTGTACATTTTCTGTGCTCAAGCTTCCCAAGGAGCTGCTTCTAGGCCTTGTAACAAACAGGCCGCGATGAAACGCTTGCTGTATAAGTTTTTTGCTGCCAGTAGTATTTACTGTAATGGAAGCCTGGTCGCCTACTTCCATTAAGTCTTCGGTAGCTAATTTCTCACTCTCCGGCCCGGGTACCAGAGAGCGCCGGGGGTTAGCCGGATCGCATGACATACAATACTTCTCATTATTAGACATTTCCATAGATAAGGGGTTGGGAGAAAATACTCATACTACCTTCCCGAGGTAGTATTGCAGCAATTTTAGGGGGCATATAAATTCCCTAGGCCTGCTGTAGCCTTAATTGCTTTTTTTTTTTTTTTTTGGTCGCTGCCAGTGTCTCAGCGTTGTTGCTCCGTTTAGCACCACCCAGGGGACGCGTGTAGGGTGGGCCTAGGACAGGTGGTAATTCCTACGGACGCGAGCAACTTCATCCCCCATTATACTACATAGGATGATAACAGATACTTTTGTCCAGGTCGTCCTATATCCGTGGATTGGGCAGTGGCCAAGAACAAGTACATGCAGCATGTGGTCAGCCAACAGCTGGAGATGGAAGAAAAGGTGAAGAAGGAAGTATCTGACAGTGATGATGATGACAACAAACCACCGCTTAATGTCACCGCTGATGACATCAAGGACGAGATCAAGAGTGAGAGTGAGTCATATGTCATTTATTTTACTGTAGTATGGTAGTTGACAAATAATCAAACTCAGAACTTTTATCGGAAAGTCAAAACAATACTTTTCTATGAGATGTAAAATAACAAAAACCTCTTACTTCCATTTTAGGTGAATCAGAAGCGAATTCCAATGAGGAAGAAGATTCCGATAGTGATGATGATGATAAGGCTGGTGTTAAGGGTGAGTCTGATGATGATGATGATGAGGATGAGGATGATGACAGTGAGGAACAGGACGATGATGATGAAGAAGAAGATGATGAAGATGACGAGGGTGATAAGGAATCTGAAGCTGGATTTAAACAGGAACACCAGAGGTTAGTTATTTTTCTTCCACACATCACAGCCTATATCAATGCTGAGAGGCCTCTACTCATCTTCTCACATGGAGAAAGAATGAGCATTAATTCTTGCTCAAGGCTGATTGGTAATATCAAACTTATAATTAGAAATTATATAAGTTTAGTTGTTCTCAGTATGGCATGTCTTGCAAATGGTCTTTATTAAATAAAATATTCCATTATAGGATTAAACTAAACGATGCCGAGGATGGGTGTACGGTGTTCATAACGAACATACCATTCATCGTGGACAACGACCAGTTGAGGCAGTTCGCTGAGAACATCGGTCCTGTCAAGTATGCACTCATCTGTGTCGACAAAATGACTGAACATTCTAAGGGAACTGGATTCGTTAAGTTTGCTGTAAGTTTATATAATATATTATTGAGATAAAATAAGGTCTATAATGTGGGCAAGCCATGCTTTGGTACGAATAGGCCAGCTCGACCGGAGTGATACCACTGCGGTCTCACTAAAATCCGCAGAGGACGCAGATGACGTGAGTAAGGTTACCGGAAGCGCAGTGCACTTGTAAATTTTTTAAAAGTTACATATATGAATCCCCCCTTTACACCACTTTTTTTTATTTTAAGGGCGGGAGCAGTCAAATGAAGGAAAATCTTCATTTGACTGCTCCCGCCTAGGTGAGGCGGGAGGGAGTGTCAGACTCTTACTGACTAAATACCACCCCGTTCCTTCTACTGCACGTCGAGCCGGAGCCCCGGTTACCCGCAAGGTTCTCCGCGACCCCTTTACACCACTATGGCAATAACAAGTACATATACTTCTTTGCCAGATTCTGTATTTCCACTAGGGTAAGGTAACCTGGGAGTCTTAAGGCCCGAGTGAATAGGTTGCTTATGGGACACGTGCATCCAGGCGAGATAGTGGTCAAACGTCGGCCCAACAAATATTAAAAAAATAAACAAGAAAGTGTATCAATCAATCATAATTGTATGTTTACAGGACAAAGAGCATGCAGATGCCTTCCTATCGTTACCAGCAGATCAGCTCAGGTTGGAAGGTCAAACATTGTCAGTGAAGCCGGCGCTCAAGAGGGAAAACTTGCAGAAGGGCAACAAGAAGGAAGCCAAGGACAATAGGAACCTGTATCTTGTTAAAGAAGGAGGTAGGATCAGTTGTGACATTTGACTCAAAATTATACTTGCATCAATAGGTGACGTCCCCAAGTGGTCACCGGTGACCGCTCTCCAGTTACTCCATTATAGACCTTGTATCATAATTATGTTTAGAGACTACTTTTGTATGTACAAATGTGGATTTTTCATAATCGGGGGTTAAGAACTTTAACTATCCATTCATCCTGTTTGTTTTGACCCTTAATTACATTACTCAAACGACAAATGCTGGCTGCTATAAATTGCTTATTTTATATCGATGTTTTAACTTTTAATGCCGTACAAGAATGGCACTACAAACTTATGAAGTAGAAGTTATAATCGGTTGAACAGATGGTAAAAAAGCTTTTTTTAAATGTCTAGTCTTAACGCGAACATATGTAGTTGTTAGTTGTAATTGTAGACCTCGTACCGTTTTGTAACTGTGAATAAATATAAATATGGCATTATTTTCCAGTGGTGGTGGCTGGTACAAAGGCTGCGGTGGGGGTGTCAGCCTCCGACATGGCCAAACGACTGGCACTGGAGCGTAGCAAGACACAGATGTTGAAGAATCTTAACAGGTACCTATTTAATGTGTATTATTTCAACACATGTACATAATTATGTAATTGGGTATTTGCCAACTAGTCAAAGTCAAATCAATACTCTTTGCGAACTGTCAAAAACGACAGTGTTCTTAACTAAAATCGCGGGTTACTCACGTGAATATACTGAGAAAAGCTCTACTAATTTCAAACCACAGAGGGGTTCTTCCTCATGATAATTATTATGAAAACGACAGTGTTCTATGAATTTTGTACGAAATTATTTATTTACGTAAATAAGGTACAGATAGTTGTAATTTTGTAATAACTTACGTCCTCTTATTTTGCCTTCAACATCGGCGTGCAAAAATAATGTAGATACTTTACAGACTTGTCAAAATTTTGTTATACTCTCAAAGAAAATTACAAATTTTCAATTAAAATAATGGTTTCAAAATTAAAATAATGAATTTTATAAAAGAGAAAATGTCACAAAATTAGCCCAAAATGTTATAAATGTCACACACAATATTCTATAAATGTCAATTTTATAGGAATGTCACACATATTATAAAAATATTACATTACAATTCACAAACAATTAAATATTACAATTTATAATCTAAATACTCAAGCACACTGTAAAAACATTTGTCAATTAGCAGGTTTCTTAAACCTCGTTTAAATTTATGAAAAGGTAGTGCCTTAATGAAATTTGGAACTTTGTTATATAATTTAATGCACATAATGTAACTGTTATTTGATGTGAGTGTGAGATTTGTTTTAGGTCGATATAATTTGTTGGCATTGTGAGACCGTGGAGCGTAATAACTTGCCGGATTCTCAAAGAGTTGCTTATGCTTAAAAACAAATATACACGACTCGAAGATGTAGAGGCAAGGCAAGGTTAAAATTTTGTATTTTCTAAAGAACGGGCGACAGGAATCTATTTGCTTCAACCCGAATATCGCTCTAATACACTTTTTTGCATTATAAATGCTTGTTCTATCTCAACACATCGACCCCAAAGAATAACCCCATATCGCAATATGGAGGATATGTATCCGTGATATGCAGTCATTGCGGCCTCTCTCGATATTTCACGGCTGATACGTCTCAAGGGATAAACAAAACTATTAATTTTACCACAAACATCTTGCACTTGATTCTTCCAAGAGCAGAACTTGTCTAGTGTAATCCCAAGAAATTTTACTGCCTCAGCTTCTGACAGAGCTATCCCTTTATACGTCACATTTAATTCGGCGGGTTTATTCCTGTAGGTATGAAACTGAATGTATTTAGTTTTATCTATATTAACTTTTAGGTTGTGTGTGGTTATGTTGAAAGTATCCAATGTATGTAATGTAATTTTATCTCGGAGTATAATTCATTCAGTAAAATGATATTTTTCTTGAGTGAGCACCCGCTTACCAGTTTTGGCGATTATGGCACAGTATTTGTATAGGAGACTCTCACAGCTTATTCTAACATGATATGTGTACACTTTGGAACAGTACCTGGCTTCATGACGGACTATATATTTTTTGAGTTTTCAAAAGTACCTTAAGTGCATGGTTTAGCATAAATGCTTTTTGAGTTGACTTTTATACATTGTGTCCCAGGTTTGTATCCCGGTATCGGCTAGTAGTGTCGAACCTGCCGGCTCACTACGACGACGCGAAGCTCCGCAAGCTATGTGTCGGGGCGGGGGACCGACGGGCTGTCGTCACTGAGTGCCGAGTCATGAGGGATCTTCGCACTCCACCCGGACCCGATGGGAAGAACCCGTATGTATACCTTATTTATTTTGTAACATGACTCCTCTCTCGCCGTGGGTGAGGAGGAGGAGGAGGAGTGTGAAGGTGTCTCCACTGATAAATCCTGCAGATGACGCGCTAAACGCGCTAAAATCAGTTATTCCGGAAGGATGTTTGAGTACAAGTATAATTCCATCGCATAGCGACCATTTAAACGAGCGCTATGGAGCAACGAGTGTGTTTTATACCAAACGTAATTGATATATATGTCGCAGGCGATTTCAATAATCCGTCCTAGTACAACACGCCTAGCCATTTAGCAAACCAGGGGCGTTTTGTAATACAACGGCTGAACGATTAGCCGCATTGAATACGGCTGAGTCAAAATCAGCCAGATAGTTTTCGGAACTATGTGTTATTCAATACTAGCTTTTACCCGCGGCTTCGCTCGCGTCACAAAAGGATAAAAAGTAGCCTATGTGACATATACCAATACACACAGTGCCATCTATAAAAACACTTTTGTTTTCCCTCGGGAATATCAAATTTTTCCGGGATATAAAGTACCCTATTATTTAATCCAGACTTCTAACTTTATGTCTGCAAAAATTCAAAGCAATCGGTTCAGTAGTTACGGCGTGAAAGCGGAACAAACAAACTCACTTTCCAATTTAGAGGTATAATATTAAGTAAGGATAGCCATATATAATGTAACAAAGTGCTCATTATACCCAATTTATAGTTACAAAATTTTGACACACGCGGCGCTGTTTGACGTAATATTGTTTTCTTATTGGGTTTTGTGCTCGTAGTTTTCAAGGATAATAAAACTGATAGTGCTGTCAAAATGTAAATCAAAGTTGGCTGGGGAAATTTTCTCTACTACATTAACAATTGATTGTTACAGGTCAAAAGGTTACGGCTTCGTAATGTTCACGAGACACGAGGACGCTCTCGCGTGTCTGCGGAAACTGAACAACAATCCAGATGTATTTGATAAAAATAATGTGAGTACTGCACTTTCAACTTTATTGTTCTATAATAAAGTCGAAAACCTTGAAGAAGTGTGCATTATAATTATTTAGTATTCGAATAATTTTATTTGTTTAAATAAAATGATTTATTATCTCTTTTTCACAGAGGCCCATCGTCTCATTCTCAATAGAAGATCGAACAGCATTAAACGCAAGAAAGAAAAGATTAGAGAAATCCATAGCCAACAACCCCCTCGCAAACAAAGATGGCGGCCAAATCACAGATAGGAGAAACAGGAAACGGAAACCAGAAATAGCACCAGACGAAAGTTACGCTAAGAGACGGAAGTTTGGGAAACTTAACAAGTTCAATAAAAATAGTAATCAAGGAAATGACAATAGGAATCAAAGTTCAGAAAATCAGGGTTCTACTAACTTGAATTTTAATAGAAATAATAATGAAAAGCAAAATAAATTTAATAAGAAAGGCCCTCGACAAAATAATGGGTCAGGCCAATTTGTAAAAAAAACAAGGAATAGTGATTTCGGCGAGTATACCGGCCTAACGGCTAAGGAAGGTTCACAACACAAAATGCGGAGCAACCACAAATTGAAAGCACAAGCCGAAATCCACAGGCAAACAGTAAAAACGGAGAAGAAGCAGAGTAAGAGAGCTCAAAGACTTAAGATGGCGGCGAAAGAAAGGATAAAATTGCCAAAACAGAAGATTAACAAAAATCCGAATAAGAAAAGGAAAAAACATCATAATCAATCAAAGTTCGACAGGTTTTTGTAAGCTTTTGGAAATATCTGTAATGTTAGGCAACTAATGCCGGAATACTGAAACGTTACTTAATTTTAAGTCGTGCTCAAATATCGTGCCATCTCTGTCATTTTACAAGGAATTTGTAGAGATAGAACTATACTTAAGCACGATTTAAAATTGATTAGCGTTTCAGTATTCCGACATAAGTGTAATAATATAGAGATTCGAAAGTTCCTGGGTCAGGCAAAGCACATTTCGTCCATCTATTCATCATTTTGACTATTCATGTAACTATGCGAAGATGTTACTCAACACATTAGTTAAACACACACTTTTTATCAGCACTAAAGACTTTTGAATACACTAGGGGATGAATGTCCCACGATATGTATCGGCGACATGTCAAGCTAAGCCTGCCGGTTTGATTCGGAGTCGCGGAGAACCTAACGGGTAACCGGGGCTCCGGCTCGACGTGCAGGAGGGAGAAGGAACGGGGTGGTTTTTAGTCAGTAAGAGTCTGACACTCCCTCCCGCCTCACCCAGGCGGGAGCAGTCATTCGATGATTTTCTCCCCTTAAAAAAAAAAAAACCTGCCGGTTTCGCCCGACGTATTATAGGGCGACAACGTGCACCTTATGTCCATAGCGACGTTGATGTTGCCAGACATGTCGACGAAAGTCTGGCAATGTCGTGCTACTTCATCCACCGCGCCGTCGCTGTCGCTGGCGACAGTCTCTTCTTCCGTTCTCAGTTTGTGAACTTTCATATATGATTTCATTGTTACTGTTGTAAATAAATTGTTAAGTGAATTATATATTAAAATCTTTTTACTTTAAGTGCGTTATTTTTTTTTTTAACATCATGTCTTTTTTCTATTGACAACACTTACTTCCTTATATAGCTAGCTTATCCCACTAGGCCCTAGGCGCTAGCAATAGCAGCTAGGTACCTATTGATCGCCATCATTATCAACAGCCGAAAGATGTCCACTGCTGGACAAAGGCATCCCTTGGTCATCTACGTCGAACGATAACTCTACACTTGCATCCATATTAGCTACCCGCAACTCTGGCGAGTGGCGATGTCGTCGGTCCACCTAGCGGAAGCCTGCCCACGCTTCGTGTTCCGGTTTGTGGTCTCCACTCAAGGACTTTACTGGATCATCTGCCGTCAGTCCGTCGAGCGTCGTGGCCTGCCCATTTCCACTTTTGTCTGCAGATTTTGCGAGCAATGTCTGTAACTCAAGTTCTTTGGCGATTTTCCATATTTTGGATTTTGTCGCGTAAAGAAACCCCGAGCATAGCTCTTCATCGCGTGCTGAGTGACTTTGAGCGTCTCCAGAAGGCCAGAGGTTTAGGAACCACGTTTCGGTACCATACCTCATAACCGGCAACAGATTCCGGTTAAGCATCCTGGGCTTCAGGCACTGGGGGATTTTCGATGAGAAGATTTCGCGTAACTTCCCAAACGTTGCCCATCCGAGTTGGATTCTTCGGGCGGCCTCTTGGTCGAAGTTGGACCTACCTTGCTGAATAATCTGCCGTAAGTATATGTAATGGTCTACAACTTCGAGGATATCGATCCCAACGATGACCGGTACAAGTGCAACATGAATGTTTGACATGATTTTGGTCTAGTCCATTTTCATTTTAAGACCGACCTGTTGGGAGACGGTATTAAGGTCGCTGAGCATGACCGAGGCAGAATTGAGAGCGGCGGTGCGCCGGATGGGCACCAAGAACACCGCCCCAGGACCCGACGGCTTGCATGGCAAAGCATGGGTCCTGGCCTCGGAGGCTCTCGGGCCTCGATTGATCGGTCTCTACAGCGCATGTCTGGAGAGAGGCCAGTTCCCGCTTCTCTGGAAAGCGGGCAAACTGGTCCTCGTGCGGAAGACGGGGCGCCCTGCGGACTCTCCGTCATACCGGCCCATAGTGCTGCTCGACGAGGTGGGGAAAGTTTTCGAAAGAATCATTTCGAACCGCCTCGTCGCGCACCTGACGAACATTGGGCCGGACCTGTCGGACGGCCAGTTCGGCTTCCGCAGAGGGCGCTCCACGGTGGACGCCATCAGGCGCGTTAGGGACCTCACGACGGGGACTGCAGTGTCCGGGGGTAAGGTCGTAGTGGCGGTGTCTTTAGACATCGCCAACGCCTTCAACTCCCTTCCCTGGAGCTGCATCTTGGAGGCACTCCGATATCATAGGGTGCCTACCTACCTCCGTCGTGTGATCGAGGCTTACCTGACGGACAGGTCCGTCAGCTACCCCGGTCACCGGGGCGAGTGGAACCGGTGAGAAATGTCACGCAGTGTTCCACAGGGTTCGGTTCTGGGGCCGCTTCTGGGGAACATCGGCTATGACTGGGTGCTGCGCACCGACCTCCCGAACGGCGTTAGCACAATATGCTACGCCGACGACACGCTGGTGCTAGCGCACGGGAGGTCGCACGAGGCGGCGGCCGATTTAATGGCGACAGCGGTTGCGACAGTCGTTGAAAAAATCCGGCAGTTGGAACTCGAGGTGGCGCTCCACAAGTCCGAGGCCATGTGTTTTCATGGCCGCGGGAACGCGCCACCTCCGGGTGGGTCCCAAATAATGGCGGGAGGGGTTACCATCGGCGTCGAGACGACGATGAAGTACCTGGGACTCGTCCTCGACAGTCGGTGGAACTTCGTGGAGCACTTCCGACGTTTGGCTCCAAAGTTGGCGAGGGCGGGGGCTGCGTTTAAGCGCATCCTCCCCAACCTCGGGGGGCCAAACGCCTCCTGCCGGAGGTTATACGCCGGGGTCGTGCGGTCCATTGCCCTCTACGGCGCCCCTGTTTGGGCGCCGAACTTGTTGCGGCGTCCTGCTCGGACGCTGCTCATGTCACAGAGGGTCATGGCGATCCGAATGATCCGCGGATACCGCACGATCTCTGGGGAATCGGCGAACCTCCTTGCCGGATTACCGCCGTGGGATCTGGAGGCGAAGGTGCTCGCGCGCGTGTATAACATGCGCGCGGAGGCGTGTATACAAGGCACGCCGGGGCGAAACTACGCTGCCGCGCCACATAAGTGCGTGGCGGGATGAGCTCCGGCGCGATCTCATGGCGGAATGGCAGCAACGACAGTCGCAACCGGGGGCTGGGCTCGCTGCCATTGCAGCGGTAAGTCCCCTCTTTGAGGAGTGGCTTGAGAGACGCTACGGCGTCCTCACCTACCGCCTGACGCAGGTCCTCACCGGACATGGAAGTTTCGGGAGGTACCTGTGTCTGATGGGGCGGGAGGAAACGCCCGGGTGTCATCACTGCGAGGACCGCCCTGAGGACACGGTGGAACACACAGTGGGAGAATGTCCTGCGTGGGCTGAGCACCGCCGTGCCCTCAGGGAAGTGATCGGCGATGGCGACCTCTCGCGTCCGGGCCTAGTGCAGGCCATGATGCGGAGCGAGGGGGATTGGGATGCCGTCTCCTCCTTTTGCGAAGCAGTCATGCTAGCTAAGGAGGAGGCGGGACGCGTGAGGCAGCGAAGCGCTGCCTCCTCGCAACCCAGCCATCGCGAAGGACACACCGGGCGTCAGGGATCGCGAGACGATCTCCGGCCACCGTAAGCGCGGGCCTGCGGACGGCGAGCATGGGTGGCTCCCCGTCCGACCAGAAACAGACCCGAGCGTACGGCGCGTCGAGTTCGCGCGCGCCTCAAAGAGCCATCAGACCACCACAGATGGGGCCCAATAGGGCCGATGCCGATTCGGAGTCGCGGAGAACCTAACGGGTAACCGGGGCTCCGGCTCGACGTGCAGGAGAAGGAACGGGGTGGTTTTTAGTCAGTAAGAGTCTGACACTCCCTTCAGCCTCACCCAGGCGGGAGCAGTCATTCGATGATTTTCCCCCCTTAGGTCGCTGAGCATGGTGTTAAGGTTTTCCAGCGACTCCACTATGATGATTATATCATCGGCGTAGCGGAGGTGTTTGATGTAGTTGAGACCGCTCCAGTTCAAGAGCTTGATAACGTCCTCCAATGCGTTTGTGTCTTACGCCTTTCTGCAATTAGATTTGTTCTTCTCTTCCTGGTGTCGGATGTGCATGGTGGCGTTTCTATACAAACACTTTAGCACCTCGATATATCTGTAGTCGATATGGCATCGCTGGAGAGACTGCAGCCCGCCCAGTTCTCGATCGAATCGAAGGCTTTCTCATAGTCCACAAACGCTAAGTATAGTGGCAAGTTGTATTCTTCGGTCTTCTATATAACTTGCCGCAGCGTATGGTGTTAGTTATATGGTCTTGGTCTTGGAATATGGTCCGGGTGCCTTTCCGGAACCCGGCTTGTTCGGGAGACTGGAAGTCATCAAACTGCGTTCGAGACGGTTCGTGATCGAGAACAGCTTATATACATGGCTCAGAAGCGAAATAGGTCTGTAGTTTTTCAATAAGAAGTTGTCACCCTTTTTGAAGAACAAAACCACCATACTCATTTGCCATGCTTTCGGTGTAGTTCCTTCTAGAATGACTTAATTGTTCTGGACGACTAATAGTATCGATTTTCCACCCGCTCGCAGAAGTGTTGTCGTGATTCCGTGCGATTCCGCTGTTTTTGAGCTGTCCGACAATGGGTATAACTGTCCATAGGATAGAACCTTTCAAACTTTCTCAAAATCTCTGACTTCGACGAGACGATACCACCATTCTCGGTCTTCAGTTTCGTCATTTTGCCCAATAGACGAATTTCTTGCGAACACTGATTTCGCTCGACGGCATGCCTGACTCGTACGACGTTATATGCACGCAGGTCGCATTGCATGGACTTTGAAATTCGCCTTAATAGGCGAATACAAGGTAAACTTAATAGTTTGCCATATTCAGACATGTCAACTGAAGACTGTAGCCTCATCTCGAGTCGGTCTTTCAACAATATAAATGTTTCTTTCGAGAACTTTTGTGAGTATTTTGGCGTGGGATTTTGAATAATTCTGATCCCACTGCTTGGACAGTTTCCACCAATCTATTATTTAACTCGTCAATCGTTTCACACTGAGCCAGGCACTGGAAGCGATTATCCAGTTGGACCTGGAACTATTCGGGGTTCTGAATCTGGGCGCGACCAGGACGGAGTGTGGACCTCACCAGATGTGACCTCTCCAGCTTCAAATTAATATTCAATATGCCTCTAACAATACGATGATCGCTGCCGGTTTTCACCTTAGCTATCACAGAGAAATCACTGAATATACGCTTGTCACGCTCGCCATGATGATGACGATCTCATTTTTGGTATAATCATCGGGGCTTATCCACGTCCACCTACTAGCTGGTCGCTTTCGGATGAAGGAGTTTATCAGAAAGAGTCTCTCCCTCTCCATAAAGTCGACCAGCCGCTGGCCCCGACCGTTTCGCTGCCTATCGATCGTAACGTGGTGTTTTACAGCCTACTAGCCTGTGTTGACAGTTTCGCCCGCGTTCACATCGGATAAAAAGTAGCCAAGGTGTTGTTTCAGATCATAATCCCTGTTCCAAACATTTATCCAGATCCCTTCAGCCGTTTTAACGTGCAGGATCATGGATGCAGAATTTTCGGTTTCACAGTTGAAGATAGCTGTTGCATATAATTAAGTCCTTGGGCAGCTTCTGACCTTTTTATCTGGCCTTATGTTTTAATCTTAAGAATCTGGCTTATTAGACGCAGTTAAGTGTTGTACAACTTGGCCCTCGACGTCAGAATACTAGGGTAGTAGTTCACCTAAGGTCACCCACCCCATCCGCCAGTTCGCAAAATATGAATTGACGGGGAAATATTTATCGGGGTTACTATACTGTTCCGCATTTTCGTCAGTTTTAGAGATATTTTGTCGTTTTTTTTTGTGAAATATTATTTAATATTTTTTGTGATTAAAATAAATAATAACAACAACCAATTTTTAAGTACATTTTTTATTTGTGTATTTCCATATAGTAAAAACTTACATAAATACAAAAAAAAATTAGTTAACAAAATTGAGTACCTACTTATGTATTTAAAATTATTTTAATAACTATTATGCTTGTAACTATATTAAACAGATAATAAAATAAATACAAAAATTGTGAACTTACAAAGATGACTATTATTTTGACTTTTATTACAGTTTTGTTATTTATTTTTTATTTTAAAAGTTGTAAATATGTACTTACTTATATAGGAATATTATCTTGAATTAAAAATGGTAAAGCATTAAAAAGTACAAATGCCAGCAGGTCAACCCTAGGTACTTAAAGTCAATTATCTTTCATCGGATCTTCGACCTTCCGAAACAACAAAGTTAAAAATTGAATGAACAAATGCCACAGAAAGGAGAACGTTTGACCAGCTGGCCATTGTTGCTGTAGGTACTATATAATTATAATTATGTATGATTCACATAAATGCATTCGATAAAAAATAATACCTTTTAGTACTTTGGCAAAAAGCCTTGTAGTTAGTAAAAAGTTAGGGGTCGTGTGACCGTTTTCACCAACCACCCCAAAACCACCTCTTAATCTTAATTAACACTTACTTAGCGCGAGGGACCACCTAAATTAATCTCTTTTATTACTAGGTGTCACTTAAAGGTTGGTGAAAATAAACCTCATAAAATAAACTGTCGTTAGCTGTCACCTTTCCCAAATAGGTAGATAGGTTATTTTTTAAAGAGGTCGATGAAAACAGGCACTAGTTGCTTATAATCGCGCCCTCGGTTAAGATACCGATGCGCAATGATGCTTCAAAGATCTATATTTTTTTTCGAGGGTGGGAAATTATTCAATGACTTCTCCCGCCTTTGGTGAAGCAAGAGTGTCAGACTCTTACTGACTAAAAACTGTTCCTACTTCAGAGGCGTTAGTACGAGTTTCTTTTTCGTTTAAAGTAATCGTAACGAGTAAGCGTTCTGCGTTGTGATTGGCTGGCTCCAATGAACCAACCAATCAGAGCGCCGGACGCCATCGCGGCGCGAGCGACGCGACGCGGTCTTCGAGCCGGAGCCCCGGCAACTCGTTGTCTTCCGCGGCTCCGTATCGTGCATCGGCCATACTGGGACACATAGTCTATCTATGACTTGTCTTTGAGTAAGCCACATTCTTTCATGTGCGAGTACAACGCCTGCTTGTACTCCTGAGGGTGGTGGATGTAGTGGAGCACGTGAGGAGACTTGTCCCAGCATTTGAAGTTACACTGTGGATACAAAATTAACAATATTAGAAATTTATTATTATTAGCCTCCGCCGGCACCTTCGCCCGCGTTTTCGTGGAAGAAAAAGTAGCATATGTATATGTGTTCCAAATTTCACTCTAATCCCTTCAGCCATTTTGACAAACAAACAAACTTGTTTTATAATAAAATAACTATCGGCTAGTAGGCAGTAGGCTGCGCGACATCGCCACGACCTCGCACGCTGCTAATGAGGACGAACCCCTCTGTGGTTCGACGCTAGTAGAGTTTTTCTCAGTATTTTCATGTATGTAACCTGCGATTTTAAGTTAGTAAACAAACTTTCGCATTCATATTAGTTATATTATTTGTTTCATGCGTCAGAGCCATGCTTCGGAATGAATGAGATGGCTCGACCGGAATGGTACAACGACCTACAGAAAACTCTCCTTGCGTAATGTGCAGTCGTGTGAGTGAGGTTGCCGGAGGTCCAATCCGCCCCCACATCCCCAATCCTCAAATCACCAGTCCTTATAAGGCCCGAAACTTGTAACTTTTTGTGTTACGGGTGTCCATGAGCGGCTTCGATTGCCTATCATTAGGTGATCCGTCCACCTACTCGTTTGCTGAACTCCATTTTTTTTAAACTTGCCCTACACTAAGATTTTCTCCTGTATCGTGGGTGCGTTTACAAACATACAAGTTCACATACACAATGATATCCAGACCCGGAACAACAATTTGTGTATCACACAAAGTGTTGTTCCGTGAATCGAAACCGCAACACGGTGCATGGCAGACGATTGCCCAGCCATCGCACCAACCATAAAAACAGAGAAGTTTTTTACAAAAGAAAAGCTTTTTGCGAAAAAGGAAACCTGTTTCAGTCAAGTCATTTTGTTATTTACCTTGATTCCACTCCTGACCCAAGAGTCGTGGACGCTTCGGCTCCTCTTCTCAGCTCCTACGAGGTCAGTCTTAGAGACGAGGAACAGCCCCGGCGCCCTGCAGGGAGTGTGATGGAACACGTCGGTAGCCTTCATGTAATGTTTCGTCGCTACGTTATGAAACACCTTCATGTGAGTTCTGGGAACAGAGAAAGCTGATTTAAGTTTATAAAGATATTTTTAGTACATACATATTATTGTCATCACACCTGTCTCCCATTTGGGTAGGCAGAGACAATTAAACGCCAAATAACCACAATGATATTGCCATACCGTGTGGCGCATGGCGTGGTTGAGGTTACTACCTCTACATATAGGTACATTTAACATAGGTACACATGACACTCAGATTCAGAACATCAATTTATGAATCACACATAGTTGTTGCGTGCGCGAATTGGTCTGGCGACACGTTCTTCAGACATCATTACAACAACTCCTACAAACAAATACTTACTTAATATAAGTCCTAAACAATTCCTGCAAGAATTTGTTGCGTGGGAACACGGCGCTGGGGAAGCCGACCGGTATCTCATGGATGTCTGCGCCGGAGTCAAACACCTGGCACGCCACACGGTCTAATACTAGCTGGAATCTAGAAGTAACCATCATGAAATTTAATAAACTATAATAATTATGCGGTTCAGTTACTATAACAAATTTTTGAGAAACGCTCGACTAGTTTCAAGTTATTCCGGGACTCATACTTATGAGCGTTGTTTCACGTCGGTTTTCTGTAAGGACGTGGTATCTCCGATCAAGCCAGATTACTTTTCCAAGGAAACTTGTCACTACTAACGGTAAAAGATATTCGTAATAGGTACCGTTTTTTATCATTAACAGCGTGGACCAGCAGCTCAGCCCATACGTAGGCGCCGACTGAGAACCCGTGCACCGTTAGCGGGTTTTGACTATTCACCTCCATAAACCGCAGCAGCTTTTCCGTTAGTACCTGAAAGTAGACCAGAATACAATTATTTATTTATGTTAAGCGGGTTACTCACGTACGTAATTGTTTGGCGAGGTACCTAACTAGACCAGTTTCAAGTCACGTTAGGGGCTAATATTAGTGAACAGCATAGCTGACTTTAGATTGACTGACCGATTCGCCGCCCTTCTTTTGGTTAGAGGAGGTAGGTACAATTCCAGCAATGAACTCTCACGAATCGTTGACAACGATGACGATAAAACATACTCAATGGTAATTCGAGTAGGTACATACTTGGGTTCCTTTCGCCGGCCACATGAGCTGCCAAGGAGTGCAGGTCACTGAGAGCACATCGAAGTCGTGGTCCAGATACAACTGCGCATACTTCTTAACGTGGTTCGGCTTGGCCATCATCCAATTCATGATTATACATAGTGGCTTGTCTATTTTCTCGTTCAATCTGGAAATACCAATCACTTTTTCATTTTGTTGATCCTAGATTTATTTTATTTGTAAAGACTCCTAAAATTATTGAACAGATTTGGTGAAAGAGTGATCTTAATCTGATCATGATCTTTTCACAATATTTTTCTTATGCTCCTTGTTTGATTAGCTCACTACCTTAGCTCTTCAGTATAATCGAAGCTGAACAGTGGTACATACTTGTTGACAACTCAGACTCACTTCATAGTTTTAGGGTCAGCTTTTAGTTTGACCTTGTCGTTGCTGATGTACACCATGTTCTCGTAGACTGTCTGTGTGTGCACACCGCGGGCCATCCCCACCATCGCCACGGCAGTACATTGTAACGGTCGGGTTGATGCCTGTAAACATCAATGTTGTCTAATTATCTATTAACACAATGGAGTAAAACATCAGACTATTACTGACAAAAATGTTAAAAACCACCCCGTTTCAACTCCTCCTCCGTGCCGGAGCCTTCGGAGCATCGGCTCAATGGGAGGTTTTTGTAGAACCTGTGTTTTTATGGGATTGATAGGCCGTACTGATACCTGATGGTAAGCAATAGACGCCGCCCATGGATACCCGGGACTTTTGGTGACTTTACTTGACACCTCGGCAAAAAAATCAAACTTAAGCTTAGTACCTACACGTGCATTCGCTACTCAAATAAATATGCTATCTCAGTCACATTTAAGCGTTTTATAGAGACAAAAATAAAACAGGGGGGGCCATTCTTGTGATACGAATATTGTGTATAGGGGAGAACCCCTGACAGAATCAATACTCCTACAAGTGGAGGTTTCATTTAGCATTTAATTTGTTTCCTAGGGTGTAGACAGAGACCCAGGCTAAGTATAAAACATTATTTAGTACTTACACTTTGACTAGTAATCAATCTTTTCCCACGGCTGGCGAAACGTAGCGTGGTCCCCAAACGAAACGCTTCCATGGTGACCTGGCAAGTTAGATTAGAAGACATGAAATAATTTAACTAGAAACTTAACAACTTACTGATTGATTAACTTTAACTTTTTTATGGGATAAGACAGCAGACGAGTAGAAGGATCGCCTGATGGTAAGCAATCGGCGCTATCAATGGACACCAGCAACATCAAAGTGCGTTGCCATTTCTTTGCGGATTAGGGATTTGAGGATCAGTCCTCAGAAACTCTCAAGAGTTTGGGGACTGAAAATAGGGACTAAGGCGAAAATTCTGCCCCCTAGTTCTCTGGTATGGGTCCCTGGTCACTCTCACTCACACAGCAAACATCACAAAGCCTGAATTTTTGTTAGTACCTTACTGTATGTTGAGTAAGCAACCTACCTATGATACATAATAAATATAATTTTATATAATGCTCTCATTATGTAGGTACATTTTAGGTTGCGTTATTCTAAATGGACAGTATTTAATACAGCTATCGAAATCAGGTCAATTAAATGGTAATTGTGAGTCATGTCATTACAGCCGGCTGCTTAGGTATTTAAGTTTATGAAATTGAAAACAGCGAAACGTGGACTTTGTGCACATTTTAAATAATAATAAAAATAATTCATATTATTCTATTTAAATAAATATATCCACTATAAAGATGTAAAAATTAAAACTCCAATATAAAATTTTAAAACTAGGACTGGTGACTATACCGAGCTATCGGTATAGTAAATAGTCCTACACATAAACAAATGTGGTCACAGCAATCATCATCATCATCATCATCATCAGGTAGGTAATTTAAACCATCTCATTCATATTTTATAGCTACGACTAAGTATGATACAATCTTTGATTAGATTCATAACATTGATAAGCTGTTCAAACAAATCATGCCCACACTCTACAGAGTTAAAAAAAAATGTTTATTTATACCTAGTTCCACTTCTAGACAGAATTTAAATACTTTCACTGAACTTTGCACCCGCAATGAGTAAGTAGTGTAAGAAAACAATACATGCATCTTATTAAATTAAATAGTTATACCGTCTCCTCAAAAATATTAAAAGACAACTTACCTTTAAAAATACGCAATTTAAAACACTTTTACATTAAAAATATTACGAAAATGCATTCGTTTTGTGTAAAATATCACGGTAAACACATTTGGTATGTAAAGCGGCGACCGAGGGTTATTAACCTCTGCGGGTGACGCGTGTATCAGTAACGCAAGTTGTTGGTATACTGACGGTAGTACGCCGGCCGGCGCGACGCCGAATTCAGCTCAAGGATAAATAATGAATGAGGAAGCCGAAATATCTTTCAAATTGGTTTCTATTTAGTTTCGTTGTATTCTATACCTAAGTAGTAACAGTACTTCATGCTATGTTTTTAGTTATAAGATGAGCAGTAAAATGAATTGACTGTACCATACAAACTATTTACCTGTTTTATTTTAAGATTTTTGTTTATTTTTTGCTAAAATTATTTACAGCAAACGATTATTTAAAAAACCGTAAAATCCCTATGTTATTTTTTCTACCCCCGATAGCCACATGCATATTGAGAAACTTACATCGCATATCAGCCTTTGAAAATTTCCGTATTTTGAGGTTTCCATTTTATATTGAGGTATCCATTAATTCACATAGTGTTTTTCCATTAGAACTTGCAACTGTCTTCCATTCCAAAGTCCCATCTCATCTTATAAAAGTATTTCTCTAAAGTTATTAAAACAAGTGTTTAAAACAATTAAGAAAATGACTCGAGGAAAATCCCCGGGTTACGATGGCCTGAGCATCGAGCACCTGCAGCATGCCGGTCCTTACTTGGCTAGGGTACTGGCTATGTTTTTCTCATTGTGTATGTGTCACTCGTACCTCCCTCAAGATTTAATGCGAACAATTGTTGTGCCTATAATTAAGAACAAGACTGGCGACGTGTCTGATAAATGTAATTATAGGCCCATCTCCCTAGCTACAATTATCGCAAAGGTGCTCGACAGCCAGTTGGACGCTTGCTTGGACGGCTTATTGCAACTTCATGATGCACAATTTGGATTCCGTAGTGAGCTGTCTACCGAGAGTGCTATTCTGGGTCTTAAACATACAGTGCAATATTATACTACACGACAAACACCGGTCTATGCCTGTTTCTTAGACCTTTCCCGTGCCTTTGACCTGGTATCATACGATGTTTTATGGAATAAGCTACGGGAGAGAAAAGTCCCAGCTGAGATGTTGCGCATATTTCAGTATTGGTATTACAATCAAACAAATAATGTGAAATGGGCCGATAAGCTTTCGGTGTCATATAGTTTGGATTGTGGTGTCAGACAAGGAGGGATAACGTCGCCTAAGCTTTTTAATCTCTATGTCAATGACCTGATCCTTGAGCTCAGCAGCAAAAAAATCGGCTGTCGCATAGATGACGTCACAATCAATAACATAAGTTACGCCGACGATATGGTGCTGCTGAGTCCATCGGTCAGGGCGCTCAGGGAACTGCTGAAGTGTTGTGAGTCCTATGTTCATGCACATGGCTTATTGTACAATGTCGCAAAAAGTGAGTTCCTGGTTTTTAAGGCGGACGGTGGTAAATGCCCTGAATCCGTGCCCGCAATTACACTTAACGGTAATGAACTACAGAGGGTCTACCAGTTTAAGTACTTGGGGCATTACGTGACCGATGACCTTAAAGATCAGGTGGATATTGAAAGGGAACGTAGGGCGCTGACAGTCCGATGTAACATGTTGGCACGGAGGTTTGCACGTTGTAGCGAGCCAGTCAAGATAACGCTTTTTAAAGCTTATTGCCAGGTGTTCTACACGTGCAGCCTGTGGACCAAATACACGCAGCGGACTCTCAGCGCCCTGCGGGTCCAGTACAATAACGGATTTAGGATGTTGATGGGGCTGCCCCGACACTGCAGTGCATCTGGTATGTTCACCCAGGCACACGTTGATGGCTTCCAAGCCATCATCAGACAGAAGTCGGCCAACTCCATCCTGAAAACGATAGCAGGGAGGTACGATTCTCCTCTAATTTATGACATTGTTCGTAGATGCATCACGAGCAATAAGCTAGTTTCTAAGTAGCACGTAATCAAGTTGCTGCTACAAAAAAAAAAAGTATCGGTGATGTTGTTCGTGGATGCATTTACGAATAGCAAACTTTTTTACTAATTAATTACTAAAGTGTACTAACATAGATATAAGTTATTTTTACTATTAACCTATGGATGCTTCTGGTCCGACATAAAGAGTATTTTATATTTTATTTTATTTATTTATTTTATTTTCAAAAACATCGCAATATGTGCAATATTTATCCTTTACTGCACTTATCAATGTAGAACGATCTGAAAATCTATGCTAGCGTAAATAAAGTAAGTGCAGACTAGAGGAACGACTAGTATTCGTGTTATTAACATTAATTAGGTTAGTTCCTTCTTGAACCAGTGTTGTCTATTAACCTGCTACACAATATGAACGTAATTACAATCTTATGTATTTCTGGCTACCGGCCTCGGGCTCGAAGCTGGAGTAGGAACGAGGTAGTTTTTAGTTAATAAGAGTCTGACACTCCTCGCCTCTCCCAACATAGGGGGTTTCATTGGATGATTTTCCCCCATCAAAAAGTCATACCTACCTATGTATTTTGGAAGCAATCATATATTTTTTTTTATTGTAAAAATCTTCCTACACTCTCATTACAGGAGTTTCCCAATTCGAAAGTGAGGCTTAATCTAGTTAAAAAAACATATAAAAAGAAGTTATAAGTACAAACAACGAAAACAAAAAAAAAGTTCTTTAGAAGAAATATGTGATACGTATCGGTGCCGACATATGCACCTACACCGTGTCACGAGGCCCAGATCTGCTGAATCAGGACATTACATCTACTTTGATGCAACGAAGGTTCTAGGCGTATTGTAACATCCAAACTGCTGATTTGTCTGCTCATGTCGCCGCCTCGTGCCCAGCCGCGAATCGCTGTATCATCAATCACCCCACTAGATTTAACCTCAATAAGTTTTATTGAAAACCTTCTTACGAAATAATTTTAAGATAGAAAGCAGTGTTGTTCCAACTTCGAACGCATTCGCACTTAGGTTAGTTAGATTTTAAGGGTTATCATGTTATTTTAATTATAATAAACTTAGTAAATGATCATAGCTTCCATTTGCACCCTCCGTCGGTAGCAGAAAAATGACTGGCGCAGTCGGTAGGATATTCGCGGGCCGGTTCGCGAGCGCGTAAAAATTATCTAATATCGACATTTGTGATCGCGAGCTACCCGGGTCGCTATCAAGCACCGTTCGAATATCCAGAAAGTACGTGAAGCCACAGCAGAGAATATCCAGATATTGATATGGCAAATGGAATCAAGAAAAAATCAAAAACTAGAACATATTAAGAAAAAGAAAGGAAAATACATTAATATAACTTTAAATGAGAAAATTACTTACGTGCCGCAACTACCCCGCACTGCCCCGCAGCACTCCAGCACGGCATCGGGATATTCACCTCTTCTAGGGCAACCAGGAGTAAATGGCAACGATACATGAGAGCGAGGCCCAAATTATTTGCATAAATACGTGGGGGCCCTTCTTCGTCGCCCACAATCCGTATCCGTGCTCGGACAGTAGACACCCAAGAAGGCATCCATGGGTTGGAAATCCATAGCGAGCACCCACGCTTCGGCGTCGTAATGGTCTACACTGTCGATGACTAATACGGACATCATGATCTCCTTCCCATGAGCCTGGTCTAATGACTATGGATGTCTAATGACCTGGTCTATTATGTACAATCCAAAACAAAACAAAATCAAGTCATAAGCCATTTGTCAGTAGATGTCGCTGTAGCGTGACGTCATTTTCTGAATCGCGGTGTTAAGATTCTCCGTGATTTAATATCATCAACCAAAATTCGCAACACGGATGCCTAATTTTCCTAATTTTATCGTTACGTAATTTAAGATATTATCTACTTTGACTTATATTTCTTGATTCTATTATAGAATTTAGAAAAGGTCCATAACAGGACCACTGTCAAAGAATAGATTCGTTCGTATAGTATATGTACCTACTTCATATTAGTTCATGTTTGGGAGTTCGTAATATTTAGATTCATAGTTTGTTATTGTAATTTTATTTGTTTCACTTTTTAGATGCGTAAATTAGTACGTAATTAATTGTATTGTAAATTAGTACTTAGTAGGATTTGTAGGAATACGAACTTAATTTTTTTTTTATTATTTTATTTTTATTTATTTTACACTTTAATGCACACAAAATAAGGTACATAAGGCGGACTTAATGCCATATGGCATTTTCTACCAGTCAACCTTTGGGTTAAATGTAAGCTCAGCGAAAATGGGCCTGTGTAATATCCAAAAAAAAAAAACAAAATAAATAACTAATAGTAATAATAAATACTGTGTATAAAAATATATAATAAACACAAAATATCTACATACATAAATAACTTCATATATATAATTATAATATAATATAAATTGACGAAGATATAAATTAAAGAAGACACGAACTCAGCGTTGTAGCGCCTTTAAATAGGCCTCACGAACACTACGTTTAAAAGCCATTTTGTTTGGAGCCATTTTTATACTATGGGGTAGTGCATTCCATAATTTAATTACACTAACTCTGAAGGAGTTAGAAACGAAGGAAGTGTGGTGAGACGGGATCTCTAGAAGCAAACTTTCAGCTGAACGGAGATTTCGGCTGTGAGAGCTGCCCAAAATCTGAAAGCCAGATTTTAGGTATTCGGGAGCACAAGGATCATTTAGAATAGAGAAGAGCATGCAGAGGGATCTAAGGGATCGCCTCTCACGGATAGGAAGCCATTTAAGCTGAGCGCGAAAGGAAGAGACATGGTCGTATTTACGTAGTCCGAAGATAAAGCGGATACAATTGTTGAGCATTCGATCCAATTTGTTAAGAAGGTCTTGGGATAGGTCAGAGTAACAAACATCAGCATAATCAATCACAGGAAGCACAAGAGACCGAACAAGCAGCGCTTTTGTATTTGGTGGAAGAAAGTTTTTAAATCTGTAGAGAGATCGCAGCGTGGTAGTGACTCTTCTACTTACCTGAGTGACATGGTGGTTCCAACTGAGCCCCCTATCCAGGTACAGTCCCAAGTCCTTTACATGAGGAGACAACGGTATGGTCACTTTACCGAATATGATTGGCTCAAGGTGAACAGTATTTAAACAACTCAGATAGTAGGAACTACCTAACACTATGGCCTGACACTTACCAACATTTACTGTGACACCATACTTTTTAGACCAATCTTCCACAATGAGTAAGTTGGCGTTGAGTTGTTGGATACAACTCCCCATATCCGCAATCCTAGCTTGAGCATATAGTTGCAAGTCATCGGCATACAGATGATAAGAGCATGTGAGAAGACTAGTAATAGAATTTATAAATAAAGAAAACAATAGAGGAGAGAGTATACCGCCCTGCGGTACACCAGCCGTCAGTCCGCCCCAGTCAGAGAGTTCCTGACCAACGCGAACAGACTGCTGGCGACCACGAAGATATGTTGAGAACCACTCCCGCGACGACGACGAGACCCCAGATTGAGTTAATATGGCCAAGAGAATATCGTGGTCAACTGCATTGAAAGCGTTGGAGAAGTCGATTAAGATCAACACAGTTAACCTCGAATCCTCCATACCACACCTCACATCCTCAGTGACTTTGAGCAAGGCAGTAGAAGTGCTATGGCCGGGTCGGAAACCAGATTGGAAGGAAGACAGTAGTTTGTGTTTTAAGATATATGAGGAGATTTGTCTATGGACAACTGCTTCAAGGATCTTAGATTGATAAGGAAGGATAGAAATGGGTCTATAATCGTTGGCCCGGCAGGGATTAGGAATTTTTGGAAGCGGGATGATGTGCGCTTTTTGCCAAGTTGTGGGAAATACACCGTGAAATAACGAGAAGTTTATTATGTGGGTGAAAATAGGAAGAAAGTGCTCATGAATTAAGGAAATCATGGTACGACCCACCCCATCACAGCCCACCGCCCTGGATTTGATCGATGCGAAAATTCGCTGGATCTCGTTTTCAGTCACTGGACTAAAAGTGAAAGTGTCGGGGAGTGATATAGGCTTGGAAGTAATGTCGGCGATAGTGCTGACTTTAATGGCATCCGCCAAACCAGAAGATGAAGCAAAATGCAGGTTAAGAGTATTTAGAGAAATATTTGTGGGTAAAACACTGGATGAAGTACCACAGACACCCAGCGTTTTTAGGAACTTCCATACATCAGCCTGAGAAGAGTTTTGAACGTTATCGAAAATGTATCGGCGTTTAGCAGCTCTCACCATCTGGTTACACCGATTTCTCGCCAACCTATACAGTCCCCAGTTCTCATCGCTACGATCCCTCTTATATCTACAGAACGCCCTATTGCGACGTCTCATAGCCATTTTGACTCCCGGAGTGATCCAGGGAGCCGGTGGACGCCTAACACGGACTGCCTTTAGAGGCGCGTGCGCGTCCAAAAGCTTATGGACAGACTCGTTTAGGTAATGGACCTTCTCGTCAATAGAAGTCGATTGATATACATTGGTCCAGTCAATGGATTGTGCTTCGCTGTTTAGTTTGATTTTATCTATCCTCGCAAAGTTTCTAAGGTATACAAGTTTTTAAGTAGTATTTTTTAAGTACTAGTATTTTTTAGTAGTAGTATTTTTTAAGTACTAGAGTTTGATTGATACTTTTCAGTATTAATCTAAATAGTTTTGTTTTGTTTAAGGCTTGGCACCGACTTCAAACCAAGCAGTAGGTAGTAGAGAATTTAATAGATTATTATTTGTTAAGTTTTTTTTTTTTCTATGGCATAAGCCGGTAAACGAGCAGACGGATCACCTGATGGTAAGTAATCGGCGTCGCCCATTGACACCTGGAACACCAGAGGCGTTACAAGTGCGTTACCGGCCTTTTGGAGATTAGGAGTTTGAGGAACGTTGGGGATTCAGGAATTGGGGAGATTGGGGAAGGGAAGGATAATTGGGCCTCCGGTAACCTCACTCACACGACGAAACACAACGCAAGCGTTGCTTCACGTCGGTTTTCTGTGAGGCCGTGGTATCACTCCGGTCGTGCCGAAGCATGGCTCTCCCACACCTATGATCACATTTTACTAAGTTTATTATAATTAAAATTAGATGATAACTCCTAAAATCTAACTAACCCAAGTGCGAATGCGTTCGATATTAGAACAACACTGCTTTCAAATCTTAAAATTATTTCGTAAGAAGGTTTTCAATAAGTTTCAATAAGTTTCTCATCAATCGATGATACAGCGATTCGCAGCTGGGCACGAGGCGGCGACATGAGCAGACGACTCAGCAGTTTGGATGTTACTATACGCGTAGAACCTTCGTTGCATCAAAGTAGGTGTAATGTCCTGATTCAGCAGATCTGGGCCTCGTGACACGGCGCGGCGTTGATCACGGTGTAGTTACATGTGTCGGCACCGATACGTAACATCTCCACCCTCAGAACAGCAACTTTCGAAGACTAACGTCGAGAATAGGGCTGATCGCTATTCCGTGATTTGTCCTTTTTACCGACTTCAAAAAAGGAGGAGGTACTATGTTCGGCTGATTGGTTTTTTTTTTGTTGTTTGTTCGCGCAGTACTCCGCCATTTGTGAACCGATTTCCAAAATTCTTGTTTTGTTTGAAAGGGTATACTCCCGAGATGGTCCCATTTCCATCCGCGGATACCACACGATCTCCGGGGAGTCGGCGAACCTCCTTGCCGGATTACCGCCGTGGGATCTGGAGGCGAAGGTGCTCGCGCGCGTGTATAACATGCGCGCGGAGGCACGTCGCCGGGGCGAAACTCCGCTGCCGCGCCAGATAAGTGCGTGGCGGGATGAGCTCCGGCGCGATCTCATTGCGGAATGGCAGCAACGACTGTCGCAACCGGGGGCTGGGCTCGCTGCCATTGCAGCGGTAAGTCCCCTCTTTGAGGAGTGGCTTGAGAGACGCTACGGCGTCCTCACCTACCGCCTGACGCAGGTCCTCACCGGACATGGAAGTTTCGGGAGGTACCTGTGTCTGATGGGGCGGGAGGAAGCGCCCGGGTGTCATCACTGCGAGGACCGCCCTGAGGACACGGTGGAACACACAGTGGGAGAATGCCCTGCGTGGGCTGAGCACCGCCGTGCCCTCAGGGAAGTGATCGGCGATGGCGACCTCTCGCGTCCGGGCCTAGTGCAGGCCATCATGCGGAGCGAGGGGGATTGGGATGCCGTCTCCTCCTTTTGCGAAGCAGTTATCCTAGCTAAGGTGGAGGCGGGACGCATGAGGCAGCGAAGCGCTGCCTCCTCGCAACCCAGCCATCGCGAAGGACACCCCGGGCGTCAGGGATCGCGAGACGATCTCCGGCCACCGTAAGCGCGGGCCTGCGGACGGCGAGCATGGGTGGCTCCCCGTCCGACCAGAAACAGACTCGAGCGTACGGCGCGTCGAGTTCCGCGCGCGCCTCAAAGAGCCATCAGACCACCACAGATGGGGCCCAATAGGGCCGATGCCGATTCGGAGTCGCGGAGAACCTAACGGCTAACCGGGGCTCCGGCTCGACGTGCAGGAGAAGGAACGGGGTGGTTTTTAGTCAGTAAGAGTCTGACACTCCCTTCCGCCTCACCCAGGCGGGAGCAGTCATTCGATGATTTTCCCCCCTTAAAAAAAAAAAAAAGAGTCAAAATTGCATTTTTTTTTAAATTTGAAACAATAGCGTACAGACAAATACATATTAAGTTGGAATAAAAAAAAATAGCTTAATACAGACAAAATAAACAAAATAATTGGTTAAATAACACAAAAAAACAACAAAAAAGATTTTCGTAAAAGTGTATTTTTATCTATTACATTAAACTAGAGACTACAGTGCATATTCTCTTATACTATAATTATCTATATCTATATAATATAAAAATCTTAAAACTAAACATGATAAATTCATTGTTTTAATACTTAGGCCCTGATCGAACGAATTTTAACGAACTATTTATGATGTTTAGGAACTAAAAAATAAAAAATGGTTTTATATATTTAATATTTAATGATACGTTTGCAATGGTCGAGTATGACAGTAGAGTAATGGCGAACGTAGTTAAATTAGAATTTTTGTATATTTTAGCTAGGAAAATAATAGGGCATGACATGGAGAAGTTGTGCCGACTGCCGTGCCGTGGTTTTCCCAGTGGCCTACAACATGGAGTTCTTCAAGGGGGAGTGAATAGGTTTCTCAAGGGTCGGCAAGACGCATGTATTGTCTCAAAAGTTGCAAGCGTACATAGGCCACGGTAACCGCTTACCATTAGCTGGGCCGTGTGCTTTTTGCCACCGTCATAGTATTAAAAAAAAATCGGACTCTATTCTAAAATCAGTGTAAATACTAAGAAATTCTATAACATAACTTCTGCCAGCGTCTTCGGACGCACAAATAGGCGATTCTCGTTTTTACCGTTCCTGTGGGATGTTAGGGAAAATCTGTCTTAGTGCTACTCTATCTTATTGGATGGTTTATTGGAGCCGTACTAAGGCATCAGGTGTACAATCGACAAAGTAAGCTGTCGACCATCATTAACCGATTTACGCATGCACTCGGCACGACCGACTACAAAGAGACCAGCAACTGTAGCCAAATGCCATTTAGCGCCTGTCTACGTACATGTAGAATAGAAAATACTATTTTTTTGTTAATTTTGTGATGTTTATTGTTTGTTTTAATTTTGTTTTTATTTACAACTCATTTTGTCTACATATCTGTGCATGCAATGTGTCGAATAAATGTTTTTCTTTCTTTCTTTCTTTCAAAACCAAATTATATGGAATTGACGTAAATTTTGACACTTGTCAATGTCATCCCCATACATTTAGTTTTCTACTCTCTCTGTAGACAAGCGCTTGAGTGGCGATTGGATAAAGACACTGGGTAGATAGCCAATTTGTCACAGGAATTGGTTTGAAAAGAGAACTACTGTAAACTTTGCCGACGTTACATGGATAATATTAACTTCTTTATAATTGGTGAAACATGAGTGTTAACTCATGTTTCACCAATTATAAAGAAGTTAAAAATCGTAAAATTTAAGTTTCGCTTTTAAAACGTCTCGATTATAAACTGTACTAGGATGAAACAGTGCAAATATTTTTAAGAAATCAAATTAAAGACGAAAAATAAAACAAAGAAATGCTTAACGAGTGGTAAGCGTTTAAATGTTAGATTTCGTGATTGAAACGTGTTGTCTCTTTCATTCCCATAGTAAACATTCGATGAGGAAACGAGACAAAAGTATTTGTGGAGTTCGTCATCAAGCGATAAGAGTGCCCACTGCTGAGCAAAGGCCTCTTCACATACGGAGAAGTACTATGCATTAATCACCACGATCTGAATAGTTACGTGGCTCAAATCAACTAGATAATTCTGAACTGTAGAATAAAACTGACATTTGACAGCTATATAGTATGAAAGAATTGTCAAATATCCAAAGTTACTACTGTGATAAATATTAACTAGCGTTGGAAAAATGGGTCCAATCGGCCCTCGTTTTAAATTGCATACAACATATCAATCATGCTTAGTAAAGCATGATTTCTTACATTTCAGTAGGTAGAGATGTATCCCACATTTCGTTATTAGTATTAGTATCAACAAATATAATGGGGGCTACCGTAGTTTTGCTGGCGCTGATGAGAACATCTCGTTCTTCTATCAATAGGAAATAAGCTAGTGTCACGCCATTGGACGTTCAATATTTGACAGCTAACGTGATTGGACAAAAATACCTCTTCCTAAATTTGCACCGTCTGTTGAAAAAAATATGATAGGCCCTATTAGGTGAGAGACTACTTTTATATGTGGGCTAAAAACACACTGTTAGCACCACATGAATGTACAGAAATATGTTTAATTGTAGAAATTTTCAAAAAGAATCGTCAGTTTAACAAATTTCTAACAAAATAAGTAAAAAGAAAAAATTGGTTTAATAGTTATAAAAATGTACCAAAATAGTATATTGCAGGAACCAATTTATCAATATACGGAAACAGCCTTAATTCCTATCGATTTCGTATAAAATTTCTTTTTAATTAAGTAATATCCACTCTACGTCAATTTACATAAAATTCTTTTTAACATAATTCTAAACCTGTAAAAGATTTTTTGAGAAACTAATTTATTTTTCAATTTAATATTAACTATTACACAATTAAATATATACAATATAAGATAAAAATTATCGCCTTTTGGCTGTGGGTGAGTGGGAGTCGGGGTTATGGCTTCTTGCTTTACCTTCGTCTAACCTAGGTACTTTGTTGGACGACACCACGTTCCGCGCTGCAATTTGTTTAAGGCTTGGAGCTTCATTTTGTTCACCTCATCGTTGTCGTTGTGGTGAAGATGTCAACAGCCTTGGACACCACGGCTTGTCATGTAGCCGTAGTGCGGGCCGTTTTGCTCGACACGCAAGTATTAATGACATAATTCGTCGAGCTCTTGCCGCCGTTGGCGTGCCAGCTACTTTAGAACCTAATGGCTTGGTACGCGACGATGGCAAGAGACCCGACGGTATGTCATTATTCCCTTGGAAGATGGGTAGGGCTTTAGTATGGGACGCCACTTGCGTTGATACTCTGGCGCCATCCCATCTTCCAAGCTCAGCGTGTCGAGCCGGTGCTGCCGCTGCTGCTGCCGAGAACCTCAAACGGCGAAAGTATAATAGCCTGATTGGCAATTATGCTTTCGAACCGTTTGGGGTTGAAACTTTAGGGCCGTGGGGCCCAAGTGCACATCTTCTTTACAAAGATATTGTAAGGAGGATGGTTGACACTTCAGGTGATCGAAGGGCTGGCTACTACCTTGGGCAAAGGTTAAGCATTGCCATTCAACGTGGCAATGCTGCCAGTCTTTTGGGCACCCTACCTCAGGGTAGCGATGAGGAAAATGTTTTTTTTGATGCCTTATGATTTATTTTTATTATTATTATTTTATTAAGGTGTAAATATTTTAGTTTTAAATTTTTTTTATATATTTTAAGTTGTATATATTAATTTTTATCTTATATTGTATATATTTAATTGTTTGAGAAACTATATCTTATGTGTTAAGTCATAAAGTTGATTTTCGAAAAGTATAAATTGGCCAATTATTGTCGAATCAGGTTTAATAGAGATTTATGACGTAACTGTCATTTTCAAGGCAACTAAGTCTTATCCCTTGCGGTATAAGCAGTAGTGTTAGGTAGGTAAATAACCGTTTTTTTTCAAAATCATAGTTTAAATTACTATATTTCAAATATAATTTATAAATATTGTTGTCAGACAATAAAATATATTTTTGCCGACCCGGGAATTAAACCAGATCTCATATTATGTCACAGGTGATAACATCATCATCCATAAATGAACGCAAGGCTCCTTGGAGATCGCAGAATCGCAGTTATGAGCTAACAAAAACCGAAACATCTAACACTTCTGCTTATACCACAGATCTACAACCACAAACTATTCAATAGAAACAGACCCAACTAACTAAATTAAACAACGAGAAACCATAGTACACAACGATCTTTTTATGAAGCCATTATCACTTATGTTATTTTTGATAAAACTAAAGACTAACAATAATAGCCAAGATGCTAAAGGCTAACAAAAAAACTCCTGTAAGAATGCTCGAACACAAACAAAAATGTACTTTACCACATTGCATTGAAAGTTGATTTTTAATTGACAATCAATAAACGGAGTGCCAAAGCAAATAGAGCTTAATTACACGGTTTTAATGTTGTAAATGTCTCGTCGTGTAGGAGTTAGTGTTTATAACCTCATGCGCATCTTGTCTGGTTGGGAAACGAGTCCGTAGGCGTCGAGATGAGCGTAGAGAGCCGCCACGTACTCCTTGGGGTGTTTCGTGTAGTGCTGGACGTGAGGTGACCGGTCCCAGCACTTCCAGGTGCACTGAAATCAAAGACAAATGTCGTGTTTTAGGAAAATTCTTCATCATTAGCTATTGATAATTTACTGCTGGACTACGAGCCTCGTCTACAAATGAGGGCTTAGTCATAACCTTTACTTCTGCACGTTTGGCAAAGAGCTGCTCAATCTCTCAAATGGCAGTCACCCGCCCACGGGAATAGTAAGGGTATAGGGGAACAACGCTTGTGTTTTGCCGTATAAGTGAGATTACCGGGGACTAAAACCTCCCCTATTCCCAAGCGGCCCTCAGCGATTGTTCTCCGGTTTGACGTTTCTAATTACCGTATTTAAAAATGACAGATTCAAAAATACCAATTCAGGCATTAAGGCTAAGTTCAGAGTGCCAAGCACGAATAACTATCGCATTCGTAACTTAATACTATCGAGCGCGTTCGGCGTTCTGATTGGCCGGCTCCAATAAACCAACCAATCAGAACGCCGAACTCGCTCGATACTGTTACGATACGAATGCGATAATTATTCGTGCGGCACTCTGATGTTGTACCGTGCAATCATCTGAACGTAGCCTAATGCGGCCATCTAACAATTATTGTCATTTTGTAGACAGTGTTTAACCCGTCGTGTGTCTAAACGTGGATCCACGTGAGACACAATGTATTTTCTATTGTGTCTCATATACAGGCATTCAAGCGGTTAAATCAAAATAATTGTGGTCATAGTAGTTAGAAACGTCAAACCGGAGATTGCCTTCAGAAGGCCGGTAACGCATTTGTAATACCTCTGGTGTTGCGGGTGTCCATGGACAGCGCCGGTTGCTTATCATCAGATGCCCCGTTAACTCGTTTGCCCACCTATGTTTTAAAAGAATATAATCAGGATATAAATATAAACCTTCATTCCCATTTTGACCCAGCTATCGTGCACGCTGCGATTGCTGCGTTCAGCTCCGACGGGATCGCTGCGAGACAGTAGGAAGAGAGCGGGCGCGTGGCACAGGTTTGTGTGGAACAGTTGAGAGGATCTGATGTAGTGAGACGTGGCGGCCTCGTGGAACTTCTTCATGTGGTATCTGGAGACAGAACATTGTCATATGTCATTCATTCATTAGAGTTATCTTACTTATCAACTATCATACATGTATCAGTTGTAATCATTGTTATAACTAAGGAAGTATGTATGTACGTACTTTGAGCAGGAGCATCCTCGAATAAACTTGATTCTTTGAATCTGCGACCTACAACCCTCTTGCCAAGCCAAGTGGAGATCACAGCAAACGCTAGTTCTCATGTAGAGGTAGCCAATTGTTTATTGTCTATCATAAAACTTTATGCGTAACATTTATTGACGCTAGGCTTATGCATAATTTTTAAACATACTAACAAATAATTAGTTTAATTATTATGTATATTATGTAAACCAAATAATCATATACTTTATTATATAAAGCTAAGCAGTTTGTTTGTTTGTTTGAATGCGCTAATCTCAGTAACTACTGGTCCAATTTGAAAAAATATTATAGTGTTGGATAGTCTATTTCTCGAGGAAGGCTATAGGCCGAGCAGAGCGGGTGAAACCGTGGGGGAGTGGCTAGTTATATATAAAATAACTGCAATCGAAAAGGGGCATAAATAATTGAATTTGTAAATATGGGTGTACTAAGCATCTCTTTATACAGAAAAAAGGCCGCAGGTGTGAAGGAAAAAGTAATTACTTTTTAATCATGATTAAGACATGTCTGTCATTGAAAATATATGTGATAAAGGTGCAGTTTATCCCGGAACTGCTTAAAATACATTATCGTTTACTTTGGAACATTATTATATTACTATTTACACAGTAATAATATTATATTACTATTAGGTAGATTTTAGAGGTAGTTTTAAATAAAACTCAATACTCAAATACTGAAAAGTTTATTCTACAACAGATTCTTTTAAGAATCAGCGTAAGCATAATGCTCGTTCAAACATCCAACCCGAATGGAGTAATGGACGACGTTCAACTCTTTGCGCGGGAAACTTTACTAATCTGACACATTTGACAGATGACAGCATCAACATGACAGCTAGTTCTGCCGATAACACAGATTATACTAGTGACGTTCATCCCTGAACTAATTCAGGGCTGTCCAAACAAAGGCCCGCAGCTTGTTTTCATGTGGCCCGCGACATAAATTTTAATCTCAACATCCCCATCTTATGTGCAACAACAATAATAAAATTCAGTGTATGATTATATGTGACGTTATTAGATAGCCATTAACGAGTATCAGACGCCAAAAGTAATGATTCAATTTAAAGTAACATTTTTAATCAAACACCAACTCAATAATTCTTCAATATATTTTTAGTTAATTTTTATTTTGTCCTCGTCAACAATTTAGAAATATCTTTAGAGCTATACACTCCTTAAAAAACTTAACCCATAAATCCCCAAGCGGTCACCGGTGACCGCTTTCCACTGATATTACATTGCATTATAGACCTTATTTCTAATGTTTAGAGAATACTTTTGTATGACCAAATTTAGGGGATGGATATCAACGGGGTTTCGACGGCGGACTGTCAGTTTCATAATTATAATGAACAGATATAACTACGATAACGTGTACGTTTGTTAACGTTATCTATAGAATATTAAACATACAATGTATTTGAACTAATTACTTTAATGGAATTACTCGTCTGTCTGGGATTGATAACGTTTCAATGTAGATGCGTACGTATAATCACTGTAACGTTGGTTACGTGGTGGCCCGGAGGTTTAAGACGCCCAGCTCTCATGCATGGGGGTGCGGGTTCGAAACCTATCGACGGCAAGTACCAATGTGACTTATGATGAAAATTATGTATATGTACTTAGAAGGGCGCCTAAAGACCGCGCACACTATTAGTATATACCTACATAATTCTTTTTTAAATATAATATACTACTAGCGCTAGATGCGCAAGTAGCAACACCGAGGCGAGCGCCAACGCTGGCCAGGTTGCGCGACATCGACGCGACTGCGCACGCTGCTCATGAGGAAAAACCCCTTTGTGGTTCGAAACTAGTAGAGCTTTTCTCAGTATACTGACGTGAGTAACCCGCGATTTTTAGTTAATTTAGTATGTCTCACGATAGTTATTATAAAAACATTACTAGTGTGTTTATAAAAAATTGACTTTAACCCCTCTTTAATTATAATACTAAAACTTTCTCCTACGTGTAACAAACACTTTTTTGAAAACTTCATCAAAATCAATTTAACAAATCGCAAACATACATACAGGTCAAACTCAGAACCTCCTTTTTTGAAGTCGGTTAAAAACATAACATAACATCACGCTTTTTATCCCCAAAGGGGTAGGTAGAGGTGGACATTATACCACTGTACAATGTAACACCCACTTTTCACTATTTATGTTATGAGTCCCATGTAATAGGGGGTGAGCCTATTGCCATATACCGGGCACAATTCCAGACTCCGTGCTACTACTGAGATTTTTTTAAAAACCCTGTACTACTTTGCCTGACGCGGGAATCGAACCCGAGACCCCTTGCCCGGCAGTCGCACTTGCGACCACTCGGCCAACGAGGCTGTCGGTTAAAAACAATCGCTTTTAATGTGTCCGCTTAAATCCTTAAAACTACGGAAGGATTATTCTTTTATAATATCGTCAGTCTTGTACTGGGTATTTTACGTGGGTATTTCGGGTCATTAACTTGGGCAACGGTGAATCAAACAAACGTGTTTTCAAACACGTGTGGCCTTGGAATGAAATCGGCTGATACGCCATTATTATTAGGTACCTATCTAATGTTTGAAACATTTATCTACCTCTATTACTCCGCGCGGTTTCACCCGATTTGCTCGGCGCGTATTAATCAGTGTGATGTCTTATAGCCTACTAGCTGAGCTCGCGACTTCGTCCGCGTGGAAGTGATTCACAGCTCCTCCCTGATAGCAGTTGATAGCATGATAATATGTACTCTATAAGTAATATTCATGAAAATCCTTATCCTTACTAATATTATAAATCGGAAAGTGAGTTTGTTTGTTCCGCTTTCACGTCGTAACTACTAAACCGATTGCTTTGAATTTTTGCAGATGTAAACTTAGAAGTCCGGATTAAATAATAGAGTACTTCTTATCCCGGAAAAATTTGATATTCCCGAGGGAAAACAAAAGTATTGGTATAGATGGCGCTGTGTGTATTGATATATGTCACATAGACTACTTTTTATCCTTTTGTGACGCGAGCGAAGCCGCGGGTAAACGTTAGTTCTAAATAAATAGAACTGCACGTACGGTTTGCAGTTCAATTGCAGTCGTGACATGACTACATTCAAATTGTCTGTCTGTAAAATCAGTCTGTCTGACTGAATTGTCTGTCTAGAGCCTAAGTTACAAGGCCATGTTGATGATTTCAGAAATGAATGAAGAACATTAAAAATCCGCAAGGACGAAGCATGCACCTTAAGTAAGTTGTAAGATCGTCAACATTACGTAAAAACTAGTAGACACGATCTAATTGGACTTTGACCGCTGAACAGTTTGACCCGCCAATCGCCACGGATCAAGTACCTATACTTAGCTTAGTAGTTACTAAGCCTATCTAGTCTATATAGTCTATATAGTTATATAGACTTAATCTTTGATATCACATCCTTCTACATTATTATCTTTAGTTAAATAAAAATTATATGTGTTGTCCGGTGTGTTAAAAAAGAAAAAAGTTTAAACGGGTCAATCTCTAAAACTACAGAATAGATTTTGAAAGAATTTGTATTTTTTATAGATATCGTTTAGTATCTTATTTACGTTTTTTTTAAGGGGCGAAAATCATTGAATTACTGCTCCCGCCTGGGTGAGGCGGGAGGGAGTATCAGACTGTTACTGACTAACAACCACCCCGTTTCTTCTCCTGCACGTCGAGCCGGAGTCCCGGTAACCCGTTAGGTTCTCCGCGACATCTTATCTACGTTTACGTTTAATTCCGCGTCAATCTTTAAAGTTGTATTTTAAAAAATCTCTATTTTATTTATTTTTAATCTTACTTACATCACATCGAAACCGCGTGAAACCATCAAGTTGTCATAAAAAATGCATACAAAAAAATTATCTTTAATATCTATGTCATTTGAAAAACGAGCTAATCTCGTGGAATTTTTTATTTATCAAATTACATAATCTTAGATATATTTAAGATTGCGCGCACGTGTTGCTTGCGTGTCACTTTCTGTTATTCTTTATATCTTCGTACTTCGTTTCTTTTTTATTTTCAAAAGAAACGTAAGCGCAGGACCAAAGGCTTAACCGAAATCAATAATCAATAATTTTGACATTAGTTGTACAGAATGAAGTTTCTGACCCTAATCCTAAGTTTTTGAATTGAATTGTTATTTGTACTGTAACTTTCGTGAGACATACTAAATAAATTATTATGTTTTTGGTTTACTCACGTAATAGAGTAGCAGCGCGACAGTCACAGCGTCGCGGATCGCGAAATGTTGCTCATGAATATGAGCCTCTAGCATGGCTTGAAGCTAGTCGAGTTCCTCGTCAAATTATTACGTGAGTAAGCCGAAATATAATAATTTATGAATTATTATTATTAATTTCAGCCAATAAGGACCGTCACACTCTCTTTCGCACTTGTTTATTCAACGAAATAACACAGTAGCCGGTCACCCATCCTGCCCTAACCTTTAAAAGAAACAAGGTACTCACTCCATGTATGCTCGTAGTGTCTTCTGCATAATCTGGTTCTTAGGGAAGACGGCTGCAGGTACACCGATGGTGATCTCACTGATGTCCGCCGCCGAGTCCCAAACCTGGGCCACCACTCTGTCCATTACCGGTTGGTATCTGACGATGAAATTATACCGTTTTTAATCCATTAACTAAAAAAAAATATTTCGACTAGTTTCATGTCAAGCGGGGGCTCAAATTCATGATGTTAGCTCTGATAAACTTGAAATTTTTAAACTTGGTCCTTCAACCCGCCTGTCAAGCTTGGAGATTATGGAAAACCCCTTTTATGTACAGGAGGCTTATAGTACAGTAGTGCACTTTCATGAAATTATTTGGATAATACAAGGAAACTCACTGTTCCTTGTTCTTCATGACGTGGGCACAGACTTCGCCCCACATGTAGCCTCCAACAGAGAACCCATGCACAACCAATGGGTGCTCATTGTCGTTCATAGCCATGAACTTAATCAAATCTCCAGCCACCAACTGCAAGGTAAAATAATCTTTGAAACTAAGCCATTTAAGGTGGTATCATAGTCATTACCTACTTTGGAAATATCATCAAAATTACAATTGATTTGATGAAAAGAATTGGTTATTTTTAATATTCAACCTTGCTACTATATAGATACAAAGAAGAAAAAGCATTGCTTCACAATATTATACTCTTGTTCAATTTTCAACGAAATCTACTTATCAAAGTCAAAGTCAAAGTCAAAATCATTTATTTCAATTAGACCAGGATGGCACTTTTGAACGTCAAACAACAAAAATTTATAAGTGAAGCTAGTTGCTCATTCCAAGGCGTAGATTCCTATGGAGAAGAACGAGTAAGAAACTCCATAGGTTACTCTTTTTCAAACAGATTTTCAATACAATTCTCTAGTTACATAGTTTTATTGGTTCGATTATGTGAGAACAACGCAACACCCAAATCCAGTCAGAAAGACTGAAAAAGAAAATAACCTTGAGGATAATAAAATAAAATGATACAGTCTGGAGCTGACCAGTTCCAATCGACGGTGCCCGTTCACGAACATTTGGCGAAACCTAGCATCGCCCAACTCAACCATTTTGTAGGGAATCGAGCGATCCAATGCACGTGCCACCGCCAACGAGATCTTTGAGTGAGCATGACAACTCCAAGCTGACATAAATGCAATCTACTAGTCTAATTTGATTTAATTAATTACAGGGCTCTCACATTTACAATAAATTGTGCAACGTTTTAAACTATAGAGGTACAAATATTTAAGCAGCATGATTATATTATTACACAAATAGAATTCATTGAACATCACTGTGTTTCATGTATTATCCTGCGGAGCCGGACCAGCCTGCCTCCAAGCACTTTTATCCTCTATATAATCATTTAGTTTGTAGTATGCTTGTGTACATAACGTTTTTTTAATACATAGTTTAAATTTTCTTTCATTTAGATGCAGTATTTCTTGGGGGATTTTGTTATAACATTTAACACCGATTCCCATGAACGACTTATGTACTTTTGACAATCTAAAAAACGGCGGACTTAATCTATTCTTATGTCTAGTGTCATAATTCTGTCTGTCAGACACTTTACTAAATAAATGTAGGTTTTTCCTAACATACATAATATTTTCATAAATAAATTGACATGGAACGGTCATAATATTGATCTCCCTAAACCTTTCTCTGAGAGATTCACGACGACCTAGGTTGTATATAGCTCTGACGGCGCGCTTCTGCAAGACAAAGATAGACTCAATGTCAGCAGCGTGTCCCCACAGCAGAATGCCATACGACATGATGCTATGGAAGTAACTAAAGTACACCAGTCTTGCCGTGTCTATATCGGTTAACTGACGGATTTTCCAGACAGCATAAGCTGCAGAGCTTAATCGTCCCGCTAGAGATGTAATATGAGGACCCCATTGTAATTTGTCGTCTACAGTAATTCCCAGGAAAATAGTCTCTTTTACAAATTCCAATTTCTCACTATTCAGTAATATGTCACATTCGTTATTTTTAACGTTTGGCAAAACAAATCTAATGCATTTTGTCTTTTTATCATTCAGCACTAAATTATTTATTGTAAACCAGTTTTGAACCTTCATCAGAGCACTATTTACATCGTCATAATTATTTGTACGTCTATTTATTTTAAAAACCAGTGATGTGTCATCAGCAAATAATACCATCTTATTATTAAAGTTGAATATTCCATCTACCTGAGTTCCTTTGACTGGCCACATGAGCTGCCATGGCGTGCAGGCTACGGACACTACGTCGAAGCCTTGCTCCAGGTACAGCGTGGCGTATTTCATCACGTGCTTCTGTCTGGCCAAGAGCCAGTTAATCATTATACACAGAGGTTTCTCGATGGGTTTGTCCAGCCTGGTGACAATGAGGAGATATTCTTAATACATTATATAACTACGTAACTTACGCAGCTGCTGTTCATATTTGTGGGTCGAGAGACCATTGCGTCTTTTGTTTTCTATGTATATACGTATCATACACTCACAGGCACATTTAACCGTCCACTTAAGAAATACGTCATCACGTTAGTTTGCGATAAGGAATGTTTATCCCGATGGATGTTTTGTTTGAAGTGGATACTTTGGCAACAAATTAAACACTCTGACCCTTGTTTTTTTTAGAAGTTCGTGTATACAGATGCATTTTTGTACTCTAGTCGAAATTTGACATTCCTTGCGATCGGATTAGTGTGAGATTTAACCTGGTTATCCTGCTCTTTTTGGTGTAATTCTGTTCTGTTAAATTATTGCATTAATTTGATTACTGTAATCACACAAAAATGCCACTGGATGCAAGTGGAGCTGCAAGAGCCGTAGCTTTTGCTGATGCTGGGTACAGCCAACGTCGCATTGCGCGGATGCTTGGTGTACCTCAAACTACTGTACGGGATGCTATCAGGCACTTTTGGGAGACGGGTTCCAACATGCGGAGACCGAGACAAGGCCGTCATCGGTGCACATCTGCTCGAGAGGATCGTTTCATTGTGAACAATGTGCTGAGAAATCGCTTCACCACTGCTCCCGAGGTGATAACTAGCCTGTTTGAAGTACGAAATGTCAGCGTAAGTGAACAGACAGTGAGAAGAAGATTGGCAGAGAAGAACCTGACTGCATTACGTCATGCACGCGCCCCAGAATTGCTCCCACAGCACCGTAGAGCGCGACTTCAATTTGCGCGAGAATACGCTGACTGGACTACGGACCGATAGAAGGACGTTCTGTTTTCAGATGAAAGCAGAATAGCCCTACGACGTCCAGATGGGCGTTAGCGAGTGTACAGACGACCAAATGAAAGGTTTGCTCCGTGTACAATAGTGGAAACTGTGGGTTATCAGGGAGGTTCAGTAATGGTTTGGGGGGGCATCAGTTATGACGCTCGTACCGACCTCGTAGTGTTTGATAGAGGCAGTGTTACTGCACACAGTTATCTGGAAGAGGTTTTGCAAGCCCGCGCCGTGACATTTGCACCATTTATTGGTGGTTTTCAATTAATGCACGACAATGCCCGATGCCACGTCGCTAGAATAGTGACCCAGTACCAGGACGAGGTCGGTATACGAACATCACAGTGGCCAGCACGCAGTCCTGACCTCAATCCAATTGAACACATCTGGACAACCTTAAAAGACAGGTTCGAGCAAGGATTCCTGCACCAACGACTATTGGAGAACTCAAGATTGCTGCAGTAGAAGAGTGACAACATCCCTCAGTCTGACATCCAAGATGTCATTGATGGACTTCCAAACCGACTGCAAGAAGTCATCAGAGCCCGAGGAGGTAATACCCATTACTAAAAGTCATTAGACGACCACAGAAAATTAAAAATTAACAATATTGTAAATCTATACTTTTCAACAAAAATCACTAAAAATGGTTTTTTTTATTTAAATGGTGAATAAATGCAGTTTTTTACATTATTACACAGTGTTTAAATGACAAGATGTGCCTAGTTTAAAAATAAAATATCAGACTTTCTCAGTTATAGGCAGCATATGAGAAAATCTAGAAAATCAAGGTGGCCGGTTAAATGTACCTGCGAGTGTATATAACTACTTCCGCGCGGTTTCACAAGCTCTGCTTAGCTCCTATTGGTTGTAGCGTGATGTTTTATAGCCTATAGCCATCATCGATAAATGCGCTATCCAACACAAAAAGAATTATTCAAATAAGACTTGTAGTTACGGAGATTAGCGTGTTCAAACAAACAAACAAAAAAAAACTCTTCCGCTTTATATAATAGTATAAGAATATAAGATAAGTGGAAAATATAGACCCACATTATTGACGAAGCCCACACCCCAAAAGGCTTTACAAAGAAAATCAATCACTTTAATAAATTTTACGTAAACCTAAAAATGTTGAAATCATTTTACATTATTTGTTATTACATGTCTACAAACGTACATATTTTCTCGAACAAATACGATCAAATTGCAGTATCCAGCCAACTGGTCAACAACGCGTGCGTTTGTCATTTAGCCTGCCATTAACTAAACAAGCGAATTGACTCAATAGGTGATATCCATTTTGAGGATCTCCGCCAATTTGAACAGTCCAAAGAGTTCGTTTATTTGATGCTATCCATTATTTCTCATTAGCTACATACTTTAAAAGTGGTAGGATAATGAGATGCGTTGAAATTAACATTCCACGCGTAATTTTCGGAGTCCCAAGTCCCCCCTTCCTTAAATCCCCAAAAGGTTAGCAACTTGTTACTCTACAGGTGGTGCGGGCTTCCGTGGGCGATGCCGGTGATTTACTTCTATTTTTTGCACCATGGTTGATCCCATAATAAAGTTACACCTGTCCAGATACCAAATTAGTACAATGAAGCAGAGACCATAGGTAGTAACAAAATAGTGACACTAATTGGAGAATACTGACGTAATGATGACGAGATTGGACGAAACATGGCAACAGATCACCAGACCAGTCGTCAAATCGACCCACTTCCCCGATTGGCTCCCGATTCAACACGATACAAATAGAAGGTAATTATATCACACGAGTGTACCAATAGAATTGCGTAATGTTTGACAAATGGCATCACGTGATGTCTGCATTGCGAACTGAGAATATCTTTCAATTAAACCTGGTTGGCCCGTAATGGACGGAATTTTTGCAATTTGAACTCGGAACTTTTGAAATATAACTTTCTGGACATTTTATTGACACCCTAGCAACCGTCTTCTGTTAATAAACGACACGTCCCAATCTTTCATCTTTCCAAGAAACAATTTTCTTCGATTCTCAAACGTGTTTGTCCCAAAATCTTTGAAATAGTCGAAACTCCTAGCTGTTTATAATCTACGCCTGTTAGCCAAGTGGCATACTTCAAATTCCAGTTAACAAATAAAATCTATCTGTCGGATACACAAACTCAATTTAAAGTGTGCTAAGTTTTCTGAGGTCATAGATACAATCGTCCCATTCTCATTCAATCCACAAGTCTCCCCATCCTCGGACCTCTAAACTCCATTGTCGGCAATGCACTTGTAACGACATCTCTGGTGCTGTGGATATTTAAGGGTAGCGGTGATTGCTTACAATCAGGTGATCCGTTTGCTCGTTTACCGGCCATTCCCATAAAAAATATGTAGCAAACCAAGGATATTTATCTAAGTTCTAGACATTCCTAAAAGAGTACTTACTTCATAGTAGCCGGATCTGCTTTGAGCTTGATCTTATCGTTGCTGATGTACTGTATATTCTTGGTGATGTCCTGTGTATGCGCGTTGCGGTCCAGCGCAACCATTGCCACGGGGGCGCATGATAACAGCGGCCGGAATGACTGGGGACAAAGAACAAGACATATTGTACTATATTCTTAAGTATTCAGGTCACATTTTTGATTAATCATAGTAAAGAGATGGACTTGTAAAATACAAGTTTTCTTTTGGACATGGCCATTAATTACAAGGTCGGTAAAGAAGACTTGCATCCTTGAGAGTAAATATTGAGTGAGTGAGAGGAAATATTTGTAATTAATGAAACAAATTAAATGAACTATCGTGGTCGGAGCTAGTTATTTTTTTCACTTAAATCTATAGAATTAAAACTAGACTCGTTTAAGGCATTGGCTGCCAATAAAAAACTATTGAAGGCAAATCCTCCGCTAATGTCGGTCACCGGCATGGCAGTCCATGACGTTTAACGTGTTAAAAATCATCTTTGTATTCAAATTGATAAGAAAATAGGTACTTGATTTAGCTGTTTTTATCCACGTCAGTAAATAAACATGACAACAGTCATACTTAGGATGACATATTTAGGTAGCCTAGATGATTATAAAATTAGTGAATCAACAGTTGAGGAAAACAATTGCATAAATCGTCATCAATGACTTATTATTGTTACCAAAAGATACGATTTTTTGTAATTGCTACTAGATGTGACTCACAGATTAGTTTCCTATCACGTGTTTGTGTTATGCCTAGCATTGACTTATATTTATAAAATTATCTTTCTAAGATTGTACACACGTTTTTGATAACAATGGCCTTTCCCGAAACTGCCAAAACAAATAATAATCTAAATTAGATTTTACTTTAAGTTCACGTGTTTATTTGACGACATTTTTGTAAAATATAGGCAACTATTAGCCTATATTTTGCATGCCACTGCAGGAAACGGAATTTTATTTAATTTAAATACTAATAAAATCAAAGACGCGAATGTGCACAGGTAGGTCGATTCAAATTTCATGACATAAAAAGGGATTTTTTGGAAACAATAAAGTCCCAAACATAAAATCATTAATGGAAAGTGTTTATTCAATATTTTACAGTGCCACAGTGCCTAGACTTTATATAACCGAGCTTCTGACTTCAAACAAAGAAGGAACTCTAAAATGTATGTACGAGTATAACTCGTGAATGGCTGCACAAAATAAGATACTTTTTTTTTGAAGGAGGAAATCATCAAATGCATTCTGCCGCCTTGGGTGAGGCGAAAAGGAGTGTCACTCTTACTGACTAGGAACCACCCCGTTAATACCTACTTCTAGCCGGAGCCCCGGCAACCCGTTAAGTCCTCTGCGATTAAATAAGATAATTTGTAAATTGTTATACGAAAAAATTCGTCTTGTGCTCAATAGTTCGCAACTATGATCACTCAGATCAGTTCGCCGCTCCTAAACGAACTAGTTCGCTCTTTTAGTCCGTCAGCTCCCGACTCCCAGTTGGAGTTGGAATTGGAAATGAATCGCATAGGAACTAGGAAGGCACTGGCAACTAAATCGCTCCCTAGTTCGTCAGCTCCCGACTCCCAGTTGGATTTGGAATTGGAATGAATCGCATAGGAACTAGGAAGGCACTGGCAGCCAAATCGCTCCCTAGTTTTGATGCAAGTTCCTGCACGCAATGAAATATTACATAATTTTCAAATGAGATCATATGTTATCGCATTTTTTAGTTCGGTCTTCACCATATAAACGACTTCACAATCCTTGTACTTGTACTTTGAAATACGAACTAAGGAACTAAGGAGTTTGGAATGACGTGAACTAGTTCGCATATTTTGAATGTGGGAGCGCTCTTTTGAACTAGTTCGTTCGCGAACTACACAAGCCTAGAAAAAATTGTCACCGAATAGGGCCAGAAGGGCCGCCAGTAATTAAATTTTTAAACTAAGTGCGTGCGAGAATAAAAAATCCACCAACGCCATTAACAAACTGGTCTAGAATACAACCTGCTTGTTATACACAATTCTAATTACACAGGTACTGCAGGTAATTGGTTTCGTAACTTGCAGTACAGCTATGGAGCTCAAGTTCAATGTCAGTCGAGTCAACGGCTCGGCCAAGTGCGAGACGGGTGGCAAAAAAGGAACGATTGTCGGTAAAATTATGTAACCGCCTTTGTTATGTACCATTTTAAATTTTAATTAGGTTGAACGAGAGAAAATCTAGGGCTTAACTGTGCATAAGAACGTAATAATATCTATGTATTACATTTACGATCTTGAGTCGATTGATTTTGACAGGCCAAGACTGATGGAGAGAAAAAAAAACTACAAACAATTTCATTTCGTGCTTCATTTGGTAGTTTTCCGATTGTGTCCTCGGAAATATGTAAAGAAAATTAGACTGTATTATAACTTTCGTGAGACATACTAAATAAATTATTACGTTCTAGCTCTAGCCTCTAGCATGGCTTGAAACTAGTCGAGTTCCTCGTCAAATAATTACGTGAGTAAGCCGAAAACATATTAATTTATTGAAAATTAGACTGTACATTTCTAAGATCATTTTTTGTATTCAGTTCCCTGGAAATGCTGAATTTCATTCATTGATGGACATAGTTATTGACTTGAATACGGTTCTTTATAATAAAAGGTTAATGCTAAAATGGGCATGTGCATTCCGTCCATGCAAGCGGCCCAGTGTTGCAAAGGTATAACATTTTCAACAAACCAAATTATTTTTTTTAGGGTCACTAGTGTTATGCGCGTGGGCAAATAAGAGACGTGTTTAGTCTACTTGATAAGTGATAGCCAAGATCGATTACGACATTAATTATTTTGCCATAAAATAAAAATTACTCCGGTTCTCCGATTCTGATTAGGGTTTTACTTATTCTTTTTGAATATTTTTTATGAATAGTTGAATTATGTTTCATGTATTTCCCAAGCTCCATAGATAAATTTACTATCAATGTTATTTGGCAACGCTATCTTCGGATTGAAATACAAAATTTACTTTTGTGATACTATACGATACTTAAAATCAGATATAACTGGCTAAGTTATTGTGATATCAATTTATATTCTCTTATCTATGACATAAAATGTCTGATGATGCATGACGAATATAGGATTGTTTACAAATTTTGTAAGTAATGCGTTTGTGGATAAAAATAGAGTGTATATCGCTTGAAGCAGAAACAGGGGTGAGCAATTTTTCGGAAAGTTTTAGGAAACAATCTTTAACCTCTGGTATGTCGGAGCGCAGATCTACGCGAGACACAATTTCTTTCATTTTTTATTGTATCTCATATATCGACAGACAAGAAGTTAATGAACTTGTATGATTTGGAACTTACATCTGGTAAAATTACCAGTAGATCCAGTGGTCACTTTTTTTTTAAAGGGGGAAAATCATCGAATGACTTCTCCCGCCTGGGTGAGGCGGGAGTGTCAGACTTTTACGGACTAAAAACCACCCCATTCCTACTCCTGCACTTCGAGCCGGAGCCCCGGTAAGCCGTTAGGTTCTCCGCGACAGATCTAGTGGTCTAGTTTTTCTATTGGAATCTTCTCTGTCAGTACCTATATGTTTTAGAGCAGCAATGGATTGAGATGTACAGTCTTGAGACTTTCCAAACCGCCCGTGCGTGACACGTTGTTTAATCATCACGTCTTGATAGTTTTATATGTCAACTAATCAAGGAAATGCAGTAACAATACTGGAGTAACTGTATTTCGGAAGGAGAGAAGCATTTGTATTCCCATTATCAACATGTCATCATCCAGTACTTTTTTCAACCTCCTTTATGTATGTATTGGTATTCATTAGATTTCAGACTTACAAAAAAAATATTTGTTTCTCGAAAAAGTTTTAACCAGAACCAGGATAATATAATAGTTTCATTAGTATTAGCAACCACGAAGTAGAGGAAAACTGTCTCTTCTACAGTGAGTTGGTATATTTCGTCAATATTCACCAAATCTATGAACTGTGCCTTTAGCCAAACGCCACTTTAGCGCTTGTCTACAGAGAGAGTAGCTAAATCAAAATGTACGGGGATGACACTGACAAGTGTGAAAATTTACGTTAATTCCATATAATTTAGTTTTCTCAAGTAGACAAGCACTAAATGGCATTTAGCTACAGCTGCAGGACTATCACTGACTATCACAAAGATAGCACAGTTAACATCGAAACAAAGAAACAGAAGAAATAGAATTGATATCATGAATACACCGTAATACCAAAATAACAAAAATAAAATACAATACAATAACAAAAAAACTAACCGTGCCATATCGCAGGCGTTCATAAATCATTCATTACTTAAATAGGTATCGACAATTCATTGTTGAAGCTCATAAGTATCATCTATGCAATGCGTGCAACCCACGTGTTTTGTGTACTATACGACACGTCCTACTGACGTCAGCGAAAATCTACCTATAATGCACTGCACGAATTTGTTTCTATGTCTTTTCACAATTTGATTTGAAATGGAATGAAGATGGTACGTTTTCTGATTGTTTAGGAATGTTCGGATAGAGAAGAGAAGTAGACAAGAGTCTATGATAAAGATAAAGACTCTCATGTTTCTAACGTAACGAATTAGTGTGATCTGGTCAATATGGACATTTAAGAATGCTGATTAAACTCACAGTGGCCTGAACTAGCAAACAGTGGTTAAGAATTATGTCTCTACCAATACTTCTGCGGAATATGAGCAACATTCTTAATTTCATCGAAGTTATAATAACGTGAGCTACCTAACTGGTTCCTGCAATGTACCGCGCATTGCAGGAACCAGTTAGATACAATATTAGTTTTATAGGATAAAAAGGTACTAAAACAACACACAGTATTGGTTCGCAATTACAATAATTTACAAGCAACAATGAGCAAATCATCTGGAGTACGCGTGCCTGTTGATTGGCTACAAATGATGATAACTAAGTAACATTGGCAGTTTCCACGCGACCGTAGAGAACAACCGTTGATTGTTTTGAATCACCAAGACAAGTCCATGAATATGGATGATTGATACTATCAAATAAATTACGTACGATTTTAGTCACGTGAGGACAAAGGTCGTCTTTATGTAACACGTGGCTAACTTTCTTAAAGGAGATCTGAATTCTTTAGAAGTTTCTGTGAGGAGGAGATAAAGGAGAGGAAAACATAACACATAACATAACATCACGCCTTTTATCCCCGAAGGGGTAGGCAAAGGTGCACGTCACGGTTCTTAATGCCATTGTACAATGTACCTAACACCCACTTTTCACTATTTATGTTTTGAATCCCATGTAATCGAGGGTTGAGCCATATACCAGGCACAATATCAAACTCCGTGCTACAACTGGGAATTATTTAAAAAACCCAGTAATACTTTGCCCGACCCGGGAATCGATTTCGAAACCCCTTGCCCGGCAGTCGCATTTGCGACCACTGGGCCAATGAGGCCTTGAGGAGAAGAAAACCTTTTCACAAAAGAAGTGCTTGTGGAACCGAACACTATCCAGGATTTTTTTATTAGTTCTTAACATACTTAACTATAGTATAAGCCGTGTGGTGATGGTGAATTTGGATAGTTTTGTCACAATTATTACTTTTCCTACGAGTGTCATGAGACCAGACTAAGTAAGGACTACTACATATTTAAGAGCAGGCGGGCAACAGCATTCACTGATAAATATGTTTAAAACTATCATCTTCAAGTCGCATTATGGGTTCCTAATATCCTCTATGTTAGGAGGCGCAGTCTTCACACGAACTGTTTTTGAAGACAAAATACTCGTAATATTCTTGTCTTACAAAACGTCGTGTTTCCCACACACGAGACGCTCAAAACAATGGTCTTTTCTGCCAAAAACTCGCAAGTTAACATATAATTGTAGTAACTAAAGCCGCCTATCAAACAGAACATAGGTTACCAGCTGTTATTTTTAGTACGTAAGGTTCAACATTTGCAATGGAATGTTTGGCAACTGCGTTGTTTGTGCACGGTGTGAAAACAGTTCCTGTTTACTCCTACTAGCCTAGTACTCGACTCGAGACAATAATATTGTCATAGCACTATGACAATCGTATCACATTTTTTATTAACAATCTGTATAGGTTGGTATATACCTAGTAAACAAAAAGAAATTAGGATATACATAGAATTAAGTAAAGAAAGAGAAATTACTATACTAACAGACATTAAAATTACATGAACTAACACTTAAATAGATTATAAGTTATGTAAACTTTAAGTACTGGAAATGAAAGGCATTTTTATTTTATTTATTTATAGGTTGGTCCACCATAAGGTTCAGAGTTTGACTCACAAGGCACCCAAATATCCAAGGATTGATTGAGTTGGTTATCCATATACGTGTATCTTATAATAATAAGTTTATTATGCGAGCAGACGGATTTACTGGGGCAAGCAATCGTCGCCACCCATGGACACCGGCTGATTTTGCCGTTTCGGGATTTGGAATTCAAAGATTGGTTAAGGGGGTGCCGGAGGATTGTGCCTTGGGGTTGGGGAGAGAATGTAAGTTGAAATATTAACTTAACCTCTTTGGAAAATCTGGTGTGATGCTAGAGCATGTTGCAGCAGCATGCATGCAGCCGTGATGGTGTTATCTCTCCTTGACCATGAATGACCATCAAAGTTCAAAAGTGAAATAGAATTATAAATAATTCGCAGTGCAACTATGTAATGAGTGAATGACGTCTATGTATGTTTCGATATAAATAACTAAAATGGCGCCAAACAAACAGTAGCATAGCATGTACATGTGCATATTTTCGAGATAGTAACATCCTAAATAGGTAACAAGGGTGGAAAACTTTTGGTTGAACATTCTGTATTTTGGGAAAACTATCTATACTTATATTGATCTGTATTTCAAGGAAAAAATAATAATTGTACATTAATCTAGATGCAGAATTTTCGTATGTCTTATCAAGGACCTACCTTTATAGAAATGTAGCTAATAATTAATTAATATTACCTACATTGCTTTTAACCGTTTGAGTACCGTCATTATAGACACAATTAAAGAACAATAGGTTGCGGTCACCGGTGTCCTCGCGGTGTTTGACAGTTTAAACGTAGTGTATAGAACCTTGAATAATTCAAGTGCAGACACATTTTTCTAGTACAACACCCAGTAACCTATTTCATAAACAACGTAAAACGCAATACGCACTCAATGGTGCGCCGGCGATAGTGACGCTCGCCCATACATTAGTTGCCAAGTGCACATTATACGGAAATTATTAAATGCGACGTATCGTTCATACATCCATGTTAATGTAGGTCCTGTATGCAGAGGAGATAATTTGTCATCAAGCTTATAACTCTCGTTTTTCTTTGGCAGAGTTGAGTAAATCTAAGTGTGGGAGAGCCATGCTCCGGCACGAATGGACCGGTTCGACCGGAGTGATACTACGGCTTTTCAGAAAACCGACGTGAAACCACACTTGTGCGTCATGTTTCGTCGTGTGAGTCCTCACTCACACGACGAAAGACGTGACGACGACGACGAGGTTACAAGAGGCTCAATTACCCCCTCTCCAATCTCCCAAATCGCCGAATCCTCAAATTCTTAATTCTTAAAAGGCCGGTAACGCATTTTTACACCTCTGATTCGGTTGTCCATGGGCGGCGCGCCGCCGCCAATTGGTTGCCATCAAGGGCATCAGGTGATCAGTCTACTCGTTTACGGGTTTATGCAATAAAAAAAATGTAGTACGTGGTTGAGGTTAAAAATTAAGGTTTTGTGCGAATAAATGTAGAATGTAGTGTATGACGTATTTTGGATATCAAATAGTATCCTAAAAATGTATTTGGCAAAGTTTATTTATGTTAAAACATGAAATGTACTTTACTTCAGTTACCTACGACCTACGGTAATAATGATAATTCTTTATTCATATACCAACATCTCAATGGTTCTATCAGATTTACTGCGATGGATCCAAGGACAACAATGGAACGGGAGCTGCATTTTTTGATCCACAGTGTAACACGGGAGCTAGTTTTACATTAAACTGTAAACTATCTATTATGACAGCAGAATTGTATGCGATCTCAGTGTCTGTCTTATTTAATGTCTTGCAATAATATTAATTTTGTTATATTTTGTGACTCCAAAAGCGCTTTGCAGCATATAGCTCGGTGCACCTCGGGTTTACGAGGCTTGCCTGTAGCTTATTCCATATTAGAGACCTATATAAGGTTGAGAAATATTGGCAAATTCGTTAAATTCCAATGGATCCCGTCGCATGTAGGTCTGATAGGAAACGAAATAGTAGATAAGTTAGCCAAAGCAGGAGTATATGAAGGAATGTCTGTCAGCCATCTACCCTTCTTCACGGATATACTAAGAGATATCAGACATTCATGTTACAAAGGGTGGAAAGAATATTTTGACCAACGATCTGAAGAGAAGGGTATATGGTACAAAACTATACAATCCGAGCCACCTAAGATTCCTTGGTTTACTGAAGTTAAGATGAACAGACAATTATTGGTTACATGCTTACGTTTGCGAGCCGGGCACATTCCATTGAATGCGTTTGGACATCTAATGAAAGTTATTAATTCTCCTAACTGTTTGACTTGCGATGTAAGGGAAGATGTCTACCACGCTATGGTGGAGTGTTCTCGGATTGGCGTGGACCGGAGAGAGTTAGAATACGAATACAGCATAAATTTAAGAGATGTCGGTATGTGTAATTTGATTTTGTCTAAACCTACATCCAAATTAGCTTTTAAGATATGTTGTATAATTGTTAAATTAATTAAGTTAAGATATTAGTTATTACTTATTTTTGTTATTTACTTTCACTATGGGGCTGGCATAATCGCTTCGCGATTAAAGCCTTTTTCTTAATAAAGATTTAAAAAAAAAAAAAAAAAAACATCTCAATACATCAAGCTCTGTCTCCTGAACTAGGCGTTGCCTGTATCTCAGGAGGCAGTACCTTCCCGTTACATTTCTGGTACGAATAGTGAGTATAGTGAGTATATATATAGTAATACGATATCAATAATACTTTTGGCGATCTGCGAATCGAATAGAGGTCCCATACAATCAGTAGTGTGATACAAAAGTCTATTATTTGTTTTAATCGTCCAAAGTCCACAGTTGGATGCATTTACGTAATACAGTCGTTCGTAACTTCGTACTTATCACTTAATAAATAAATATGTATGTACTGTACGTATGCACAATTTTACAATGTACATGGATTATATTGATTGCATATTTATCCGATAACATTTCTTCCTTTTGGATGCATTTTATAACAAATCAATAATTAAGCTTTTCGATTCGATAAAAATGCAATTGAAAAAATATATTATTGTTTACCTTTAACATGTCCTGTCCTATATATCTAAACTGGCGATCCGCCCCGGCTTCGCACGGGTGCAATATGCACTTATCTATACTAATATTATAAAGAAAAAAGATTTGTATTTTTATATTTTTGTATGTTTGTAATGAATAAACTCAAAAACTACTGGACCGATTGCAATAATTCAGAAGTCATATCACGCTAGGTCCTATAGTTGTGGAGCAGTAACCAAAAATGTTTTAAAAACGGGGGAAAAGTATCGTTTCTGAGGCCTTACGTGACGTGCGCTGAGCATATAGTTAAAGTTATACAAAAATGCTCTATAGATGAATTGTTCATCTTAACATTATTTTTAAAAAAGTCCGCGAGAGCGTGTCTACCTTTTATAGTTTACCCATAACAATCGTTTTAATGAATGGTTCAATCCTTATAAAAGTTTGCTCTAGATAACTTTTGAATTGTTCAATCGGTTACCTTAAGACTATTAATTCATTCAAAAGATACCTATTAGGTAAGTACTTACCTACTATATCAAAAATAATAAACTGAGAATAAATACAAATAAAACGTAAAACTATGTAAAAAATTGTAAGTCCCCCCGTGCGAAGCCGGGACGGGCCGCTAGTTACACATATAAAGCTTCCTTAAGAATCCCTCTATCTATTAAAAAAAACCACATCAAAATCAATTGCGTAGTTTTAAAGATAGCATACATAGGGACAGACAGACGATACTTATGTAATAGTAATTTTGCCTTCTGCTAGAGAGACTTGGAGTAGCTCAGCGCATGATGTAGAAGAGAGCTACACTCTGGGTTTCTTTGTGCAATAATTTAAAATGTGGGGAGTCACCAAAGAACCAAACCCCCGTACTCAGAGGAATTACATACATAACATCACGCCGTTTATCCCCGAACGGATAGGCAGAGGTGCACATTATGGCACTTAATGCCACTACAATGTAACACCCATTTTTCACTCTTTATGTTACGAGTAATAGGGAGTGAGCCTATTGCCATATACCGGGCACATTCCAGACTCCGTGCTACTACTGAGATTTTTTTAAACCCAGTAATACTTTGGCCTACCCGAGACCCCTTGTCCGGCACTCGCACTTGCGACCACACGGCCAACGAGGCCACCTCGAGCAGTTTTGGAACAAATCGTTACCAATGAATAGTTTAAGAGTAATCATTAAATATATCTTGAGTACCTACGGCAGTTCGACATACCAAGTTTGCAAAATCGCTCGAAGGACTGCTGCCCGATGGGCTAGGAATGTATTCGTTTAACTTCGACTAAGGGGATGCCTGGAGGGAGCAAGTGAAGTCCCCCTACTGATGATGATGTTGATGATGAAGTAATAAACATAACTTACCGTCTTTCCATTACTTCTCAGTCCAAGTTTGCCGTGGTTTACGGCTAAAGATACCGCATTCTTTAAGGCACTCATTTTTAGAATTACCTGTAAACAATAAATACCTAAATTAATCGCAGATCAGTTCAGTAATTTGGTAGTTCTACCTGGAATGTTTGCCAGGAGTTTTAAAAATCGGCAATTTTGTAGATTTTGTTGCCTTTGTTTCGTAGTTAACGGTTTTCTCGTAAAATGCACGGGAAAAGAAATACTATAAAAAGGTTTTGGCCGCCATTTTTCCAAGATGGCGGCACGAGCGGACCACATCAAAATCTACAAAATTACCAATTTTTAAAACTCCTGGAATACTTTCCAAGTCCCATAATATTTCCCTCCTTAATAATCGGATTAGAAGACTAAATAAGAAACGAATGATAGTTTTCGGCTAGAGACTATGGATATAAATGACTCACATAAAATTATTTAAAATACTGTTGCGGAGACTGAGCGACAAGATGTCCCTTTAAATGGCATTTGATGAGTGAACATTGTAATTTTATTGTCTGAATGATATGTAGGCAATTTTAGTTAATCTGAGATACTTATTACTTAATAGTTTTAAGGTAGCCTATTGTCTGGAATGAAAGCATCCAACATGCGAAGCCGATTACATTTGACAATACAGTTAGTGCGGTGGCTGGGCAACCGGCTGTCACGCAACGTGTCGCGGTTTCGATACCCACACGAAGCAACTCTTTGTGTGATCCACAAATTGTTGTTCCGGGTATGGATGTCATGTGTATGTGAACTTGTATGTTTGTAAACGCACTCACGACTCAGGAGAAAATCCTAGTGTAAGGCAAAGTTAAAAAAAAATGAAAAAGAAAGCATTAAATACTTGTGATATATTTGCGATCCTTTCACGCATATAAAGCATTTAATATACGCGATTAAAATAGGTTTCATGTTTTTAAGTGTGGGAGAGCCATGCTTCGGCACGAATGGGCCGGCTCGACCGGAGTAATACCAAGGCCTCACAGAACACCGACGTGAAGCAACGCTTGCATTGTGTTTCGTCGTGTGAGTGTGAGTGAGGTTACCGGAGGCCTAATTACCCTCCCCTTCCCCAATCTCCCCAATTCCTGAATCCCCAAAAGGCCGGTAACGAACTTGTAACGCCTCTGATGTTCCAGGTGTCCATGGGCGACGCCGATTGCTTACCATCAGGTGATCCGTCTGTTCGTTTACCGGCTTATGCCATAAAAAAAAATTATAAACACTATTACATTTTCATTTAGTACATACTTAAGTCTAGTTATCTAGTTTGGTACTAAGTTTACTTTGGTTTCTATATGTTCTAAAACCGAGTGAGCTAATGTAACACGTGCCTACAAGTGGCCAATTGTTTTTATTGGTGATACGTAACGTTTTGAGATCAGGGTTGCGGGTTCGATAGCCTTGCGGTGACAACTAAATGGCTAGCGCCTTGCTTCGGTACCATCCGGTATTGTGTAAGGCAGTAGAGTTAATACTAAAATTGTACAGATTTAACTAATATTATAAATGAGTTTGTCTGTGTGTCTGTTACTCAATTATGTCAAAACAGCTGTAAGGATCGGGATTAAATTTAGAACAGGGATTGATTATAGTCTAGGATAACAAAAAAAAATCCAGGTCAAAGTTCCTGTGATTACAAGATAGGATTTAAACAGCAAATCTTCCTTAGATACGTTTTTTCGTATAACTGTGTTAACTATATTCCTCTAAAGTTACGTCTACATATAAATGACTAGCTACTTTCGCGCAGTTTTAGTTGCTCTGCTCGGAGCCTATTAATCATAGCGTGAAAATTTTATAGCCTATATATATAGCCTCCCTCGATAAATGGACTATCCAACACAGAAATAATTTTTCAAATCGGACCTGTAGTTTCGGAGATTAACGCGTTCAAACAAACAAACAAAAAACAAACTCTTCAGATTTATAATATTAGTATAATAGATTATTAACATTTGTATTGAGTTGTCACATTATGACTGAGAAACACTGAAAGAATTTCTTACTGATAATGCCCTCTTCATTCTCTTCATTATATAGATTTTATCAGTTTATAGATTAAGTTATACTAACACTAGTCGTAAGTTTTGTAATACTAACCAATTGGATCATTGTTATCCGAATTAAAAAAAAAAAAAAAAAAAAATTGTCTAACTCTGAAACGAAATCCAAAAACTCAACTAACAAGTAACAAGAAAATAAAAACTATTTTATCAGTTTATATTTACTGCACAGAATTTATAATAGTAAATAGGTGCATTATAAATGTTCCCAATGAATTTATGTTTATGTTTATTTTGTTCTAGTTTTATTATTTCATCGTTTATTTTATTAATGTGTCCAGTTACTTTAATTGGTTTTTGTTATCAACCGTTGTGACTGTAATAAATAAATAAATGTTAAAGTTTCTTCTTGCAATGTAACATTGTAGGGATAAGTTCAAGCTAAACATAAAATCTAATGGGTATACTTTTAAATATAATTTGGCCCAAGGCTGACATAGATTACGTATTTAGATGTGTCTATATCTGGATATAGGCACATTGTGTACCTTCTTTGTGACGAATAAGAAACCTTCGCCTAGCTTTTTGGGGAGAACGATTAGGTAATGTGGGATTTTTACCGCACTAAAATATATGCCGTACGTCATTCTCAACACCTATAAGGGTCACCGGATCCTCTAAAAGAGACCTGCTCCGGAGACCCCCACGGTGCAACACCTGTTATAGCACATCCTTAAAGAGACACATTATGTACCTAATAGTATTGTATCATTAGACCATAAACAGTAATAAGTTTGTTTATAACAACTTTACATTCATAATGTTATATTTACAAATTGGAATGCAGATTCAAAGTCCACAGTCTATAAATATTGTGATCTTAAAGTCCTCTAGATAAGGGCTACACTTTGAACACTACTTGGTGATATAACACTGTGTAACATCACAACAGTTATTCTCTGTGAGGTAAGCAGACCTTTCCAACGAATGCAAAACTGTGGAAATCGGTTTGTGCGTTCTGGAGTTATAGCGTCAGGAAGGAAAACCCGACTTATTTATATAATTATAATAGATTTACATATACTAATAGGTATATCAAGCAAAAGAGTTTGTTTGTTTGAATGTGTTATCTTTGCAACTTTTGGTTCGAATTGAATAATCGTGTTTGTGTTGGATAATTCATTTATCGGAGAAGGCTTTAAACCATCACGGCACAATCAATAGGAGTAGAGGGTGATGCGGCGATCAAGAAGTTAATCAATTTTACATTTATAAAGGAACTTTACATTATAATTAGGAACTCAACCTGCATAGTCATTTGAATTAAATTAGGTGAATGTTTTTATTTACAATTGTAATGAATAACGCTTTCAGACTGAAACAATCAGCGTTACATGGCACATTGATCCATGGCCTCTGGGCTCTGGCGCAACTACCATACTTGTAACATACTGGTACTAAACAGAATGGATTAATTAAAAGCATAAACAAATATAAAACTGAAGAGTTTGTTTGTTTGACTGCGCTAATCTCAAGCACTACTAGTCCTGATTTGTAAAATTATTTTCATTTTGGATAGTCTTTTTTTTTTTTTTAAGGGGTGATAATCATCGACTGACTTCTCCCGCCTGGGTGAGGCGGAAGGGAGTGTCAGACTCTTACTGACTAAAAACCACCCCATTCCTCCTCCTGCACATCGAGTCGGAGCCTCGGTTACCCGTTAGGTTTTCCGAGTCTACTTATCAAGGAAGGTTATAGAGTATTAAAAATCATGCTGCCATCAACAGTAACTGAGTGAAGACTGCGCGGAAGTAAGTAGCTAGTATGTGTATTTTGAGACCTTTGTTTTGTAATAGGAAACATGCCTGCTGCTGAGACTGCTTGAGGTAGAATAAATTTTTGTTTCTTTTTAAAGAATGTGATAATTTTCAACTAATCATATTACAGGAAAAAATATTATTAAGAAAGTGAACATCAAATTGAAATATTTTTACTAAATTTTATTTTATTTTTTACTGATAATTAGTAGAATTAGCTACTCTACTTCAGGGACACAAAGTCAACTATACAATCTAATATGGCCTTGAAAATGTTACTCATGGCAAAGACAATACCTATTAATAATATATTTTATATTTATATGCATAATTAGATAACAACTGATACCTACTGTAATTTGTAAATCTTATTGGAAACATTCTAAGTAATTAGGAAAATAATGCTTATGACAATATACATTAGTTATACTTTATTTTCTGTCTTCAGACTAATGAGCTTAAATTATTATTTAAAAGTGTAACAAATTGTTGTGTACTAATATAATAGACAATAACTTTTTTTTACTAGACTCAAGATTTGTAAATAAAACAAAAATAAAGCTATGGAACTCAATGGATGGTATTCTAATTTTTTTACAGCTCATCATGTTTTCTAATATTCATACAAAAAATAAATACTATTTTATCAGTTTATATTTACTGCACATAATTTATAACAATAAATAGGTGCATTATAAATGTTTCCAATTAATTTATATTAAATATTCTTCTTGCAATGTAACATTGTAGGGATAAGTTGAAGCTAAACATAAAATCTACTGGGTATACTTTTAAATTGGCCCAATTGTGACATAGATTACGTATTTAGATAGTATCTACAGAGTACGTTTTTTTAATAATTACCATGTTATTACACAAACTACAAATAATAATGTTATTACATAAAAATTGCTTGATGGAGTTCATAAATATTTATATGTGCTCCACTTTCATGATATTTGCCTCATTGGCCGAGTGGTCGCAAGTGCGACTGCTGGACAAGGGGTCTCGGGTTCGATTCCAGGGTCGCACAAAGAAGCAGGTGGTACATTGTACAGTGGCATTAAATGCCGCAATGTTCACCTCTGTCTACCCCTTCGGGGATTAAAGGCGTAATGTTATGTATGTTATATTGATTTAAACAAATATCTGAAAAAATATGTGCAACAAAAAAATAGAGACCAAAATCCACGTATGTTTACCTACCCGTAATCGTAAATTATGACTTATAAATAAATAAATACGGCAAGAATTTTAACTAAAACGTATCTATGAACTACTGGGGCCATATTAGTTAACAAGTTACAATTTCCTTTCGTGCCGGCGAGTATATGGTGCACAAAGTAGATATTGCAGAACTTTGTACAGTTACTCTAATAAATTAGTAAACACATTAACTTACTGGTTCAGTTTAAAAACTGTATCACCAAAAATCGAATAATTGCAACGGAATAAAACTTGAGAGAAACTACACGATGGAACAGAGGTAACACTGCACTCACTAAAATTTATTTTAATAAAAAGCAACAAACACGCACGCTCCCGATGCGTGATTTGATGACTTAACGTGCGTGACAAACACGAAGTGCGGACAGGATAAAAAAGTGTTTTAGTATTTTCTATTTTACAGCTGGCATCTCAATACATAACTACAAAACCTAAAAATAACAGTTATTTAAATAATAATAAATTGATATATCTTGCAAGCCAACTTTTATCTCATTTTTACAGTTTTTGATAATTCTTTCCGATCTGAGTTCTGATCTGATCTAAATGCGTTATCAAAAAAATCGTAAAACTTACGAAAGAGTCATTTTTGAACGAGTTTTAAAACGTCACTGTCAAAATCACATGGATCTCACACGTCAAACGAACTCGTGTGGTGCGTGCTACGTGGATTTTGTGTTCATATTGTGGTTATTTTTGTGCCAATTTATCAATTTATATGCTTGATTAAAAAGTGTAAACTTGTGCAAAAATGAATGAAAACGATGGCAAAGAGTTTGCAGGACTTGGTGTTAAGACATGGCTCATCAAGGAGCTATTTAATCTTGGTATGTTACACCTGTGCATGTAAATAAATCAATTTCGCAATGCTGTACCTTTATATTAATTTTTAATTCTGAATATTTGATTTATGTAACTGTTAGATAATATTTTATTTAAGTTTACTGTTTCAAAAGCTAGAATTCATAAATATCGCTAATCTGATTTATTCACGTTAAGTAATATCAGTTCAATTTCTATGGATATTTCACCTTTTTTACAGGCATTAGAAGTCCTACACCTATTCAAACAGGTTGTATATCTCGTATACTGGCTGGCGACGACTGCATTGGAGCAGCTAAGACAGGTTCAGGCAAAACTTTTGCATTTGCACTCCCTATATTGCAACACTTGGCTGAAGATCCATACGGGATCTTTGCCTTAGTACTTACTCCTACACATGAGTTGGCTTATCAGGTAAATTAACGATTATATTTTAATTCTTTTTGACATCTATTTTCAAACAGCCAAAATTACTCCAAAAACTTGATCAATCTAGGTTTTTCTACAATGGAGATTTCTATATAAACCGAAAGATTTTATATTGACATTGATTTTTTGCAGTTTTAAAGGGATAGGTGTATTTTACTATAGTTATATTTACTTTGCTTTATATCTGTCTATGAATAGTCAAACATTTATTTTCTTCATAATAAAATAAAAAAGTTTATTTCAATTACAACAGGCATTAGATAAAATTATTGGAGATCAACTTTTAAGCAATGGATTGCTTGTGCTAGGAGACTCCACACTTCCACATGTTATTTTAAGTAATTGAAGTTACAATGTAGATAATGTGAACATGCAAGATTAACAATAAAACAGGAATAAAATAAATCAAGTAAAACTTACAATTCCAATGGCCGAGGCAATGAATGAGTATAATTATTTGAAATGAAATATTATGTATTAATGTTCTATTAATCCTGGGGATCAAAGTTCAAACTAATTTCGGCAAACAAAATAAATCATTTCTCAATTTCAGATCGCTGACCAGTTCAGTATCTTGGGTCAGCCATTAAAGCTAAGAGTGTGCATAGTGACCGGAGGGTCAGACCAGTTGGAAGAATCTCTCAAACTAGCCAAGCGTCCTCACATCGTGGTTGCAATGCCAGGACGACTGGCCGATCATATTACTGGTTGTGACACCTTCAGTTTGAAGAAGATCAAGTATCTAGTACTTGATGAGGCTGACAGGTAAACTTTCAGATTGTATGACAAATGTTAAATAAATTTTGGTGTCGAAAATCTTATAAAAGAAATTGATGATAATTTTAAATATGTACCTAATGAAGATATTGTTTAATGATGTTTGAGGATAATAGAAAGTATTGCTTGTTTTATCATAAACATACAAATAAAAATTACTTATTTAAATTTATTTTACAAACATATATCGCTCATACTTTAAGTATATAAAAAAAACCTTTCAACTAATCATTTTGTAAATTTTTGTTCTTTCAACATGAATTGGTGAATGATCTATTGCCCATAGTACTTCATAAACCTTGTGTGTATTATTACAGATTATTCAGCGAATCATTTCAAGATGACCTGGAGACAATATTCAATGCATTACCAGCGAAACGACAGAACTTATTGTTCTCAGCCACAATCACTGAAGATGTCCGGGAATCCAAAATACTTCCACTTAACAAAGATGTGAGTTATTTCATTTATAGAATAGAATCTATATAATTTATGTAACTATACCTACATAGCTACCACTTCACCAGCTAAACCAGTATAAACTGACCTTTACATGTAACCTTATGAAACGATCATACAAAACAAGACCATGATACTTGTCGTTGGTTGGTTATTATAACTCGATTATAATATAATTTTCTAGAAACTTCTAACATGGACGGAGACAGACAGCCAGTTGACAGTATCAACATTGGACCAGCGATACGTAGTGTGTCCCGCGTACGCTCGCGACGTGTACCTAGTACAAACGTTACGCAAATACCGCGAGACTAAACCAAGCAGCCACATCATTGTGTTTACTGATACTAAGAAGTAAGTTCATGTACATTTTTCCTTTTACTATAAGACTATATTCCCCAATCTTCCCAATCCCCAATTTCCTAATCCCCTAAAGGCTGGCAACGCACTTGTAACGCCTCTGGTGATGCGGGAGTCTATGGGCAGCGCCGATTGCTTACCATCAGGTCCCATCAATAAGTTATCTACCCGCCTGCCGAGCGTGCCCTTTTACGTAAAGGAGGCGCATAGTCCAGCTGTGGTTTTGTCACAGGCTGTAGATGTAGACACTACTAATAGGGATGATGACAGGGTATGAAAATTAAAAATATAATTAGTCTGTCAGTTAGGTAATGAAAAAATATTAGATACGTATTTTTTTATTTTGTCGTATAATAAAACAATACTTGGATAAAACGAATCAAGGTTTAGGAGTGGGGGCTAAAACGTCATTTCTATGTAAAAAATGGACATAAAAGTGACGTCACGAGACATTTTTTTCTTTTTTAAAAGCGTTGCCCCACATTAGGATTTTCTCCTGTATCGTGGGTGCGTTTACAAACATGCAAGTTCACATACACAATGACACCCAGACCCGAAACAACAATTTGTGGATCACACAAAGTGTTGTTCCGTGCGGGAATCGAACCCGCGACCCGTTGCACGGCAGCCGGTTGCCCAACCACCGCACCAACCGTGCAGTCGAATTCAAATCAATATACCGTAGAAAGTATTCGTTTCTGTAAGAAAATAAAAATACGTGTCTAATGATTTAAAATAATCTACTAGACGGACATTAAAATAAAAATAAGGCATCTATACTATATTCCATTTTCTTTCCAGAGAGTGCCAAGTTCTATCAATGATGTTGAACGCAATATCCATGGACAATGTTTGCCTACATGGCTTCATGCGACAAAAGGAAAGGGTAGCAGCATTGACCCAGTTCCGAAGTAACCTCAAATGTGCCCTGGTGGCCACCAACGTGGCTGCGAGAGGTTTAGACATACCAACAGTGGACTTAGTTCTCAATCACAAACTACCCTTGGAACCTAAGGAATATATTCACAGGTAGGTATCTGTCTTGCTCCTAATTTTTAAGAACCGATACGACCTTCAAACCTTCGAGAAAAGAGCGTATTCCTTTTTAAAAGGCCGGCAACGCACCTGTGACTCCTCTAGTGTTACGGGTGTTCATGGGCGGCGCTGATCGCTTTTTTTTATAAAAAAAAATGATTCTTAGTAATATTTTTCACTTTCACCCATCTATATTTTACGTGCTTTCTAAGTAGACATAAATAGATAGTGCCTAATTGTTATGTAATTTATACTTTTAGTAATAATTATAGATGTGATTAATTGTAGTATGTAATTAGGTACCTTCTTTACTTTATAAAAATAGATTAGACGTATTGTAATAACAAAAAAATGTATGACAAGGGCACGGACCAAGAGTCCGTGGAGAATTAAACTGTAAAATCATATATAAAAAAAAAGTATACATTACGGAAATATGGTAAAAAAAACATCAGGAAACCTATACTTATAATTTCATATTATAATGACCAAGTGTGGTAATTAATGCTCATACAACAGTGGGCACTTATAGGCTGTTGATGTGATGATGACGAGTCTCCTTACCTTCCAGAGTCGGCCGTACAGCGAGAGCAGGTAGAAGTGGTATGGCGATCTCTCTGATCACACCCTACGACATACTCCGGCTCGGCGAAATAGAAGAGGCAATCAAAACTAAACTCACCGAGTATAAAATTGATGGTGAGTTTCGACTGCAATACAAAAACTAACAGTAAAACAAATAGTCCGGTCAATTTAGACAAAAATGAGAGTGAAGTTACATAAAGTCCCAACAAGCTGAATTTCTGTGAAGTTGTTCAAAACATAATAATAAACAATGTCCCACATCATTCCCCTGTAAGGAAAAAATTTAATTCAAGGTCAAAGGTCAAAAAAATGAGATTTTCGCGATTTTCAGCAAAACGGTAAGTTTTATCATAAAAGTACCTCAGACAAAAATTGTAGATCATAAAATTATCCATAAAAAATGTACCAATACTTTTTTCTTACGAGCCACCGTTTCTGAGATATAACGATTCAAAAAAATATAAAAGTTGTTATCGTCATAATATGCACACGTTTCCACGCCACCTATGAGATAGTGTACTTAGCGCGTTTTTTTAACGTGGTTTCCCCAGTACTACTCCACGGGTCAGTTGTGATCCTGTTTAATGTAAAACTATTGCAAAATAACGGAAATTATCAAAGACTAGCGGCCCGTCCCGGCTTCGCACGGGGGGAACTTAAGATTTTTTACATAGTTTTACGTTTTATTTATATTTATTCTCAGTTTTTTTTTATTTAGGAAGTATTTACCTTTTGAAAATATTTTTCCGGACTTCATTTACTTATTTCATTTATTTAATTAATTATTTTCTTCTTAAATAAGAACCTACCTATTTTGTTGTTGTTTGTTTTGGTTGAGGTAAAAGTTTGTTTTTAAATTGTTTTTTTACATTTGAACCATTCATTAAAACGATTGTTATGGGTAAACTATAAAAGGTACACATATGCTCTCGCGGACTTTTTTAAAAATAATGCTAAGATGAACAATTCATCTATAGAGCATTTTTGTATAACTTTAACTATATGCTCAGCGCACGCCACGGAAGGCCTCAGAAACGATACTTTTCCCCCGTTTTTAAAACATTTTTGGTTACTGCTCCACAACTATAGGACCTAGCGTGATATTATATAGCCTATGTTACTTCTGAATAATGCAGCTTTCTAATGGTGAAAAAATTATTGCAATCGGTCCAGTAGTTTTTGAGTTTATTCATTACAAACATACAAAAATACAAAAATACAAATCTTTCCTCTTTATAATATTAGTATAGATTGGGAAAAATAAAAAAAGGAAAAAAAACAAATTCAATTAGCTTGTCTTCCTCCAACCTCAGTTGCTGCTCACCAACATCTTTTTCTAGTATATTACCAAGTTCAAGTGCGGCTTGGTTATCAGCTAGACCCTACAGACTGGGGTTGGAAGTTGATCAACAATACTATATTAGAGCCAGTTCAAACTTTACTTCCACCTGCGCCGGAAAAACTGCTGAACACTATTTTTTGCAACTGCAAAAAGAGATGCAGTGCTAAATGTGGTTGCAAAAAAGTCGGACTGTCTTGTTCTTTGGCATGCACAAATTGTCAAGGCCGGTCGTGCTCTAATATTGAATCACAAACAATGGAGGATTCGTTTGACTCCGACGAAGTATCATGCGATACATCGCTATTGACGCAATTTACTTGCATCCAAAATGAAGATGGAGAAGAAGCAGGAGAATAGGAACAAGAAGAAGATCAAGAAGAGGACCAAGAATTTGAAATTTACGAATAAGACGAATAAACTGCAACACTTTTTTTTCATTTACATCGCTTTTATCTTTCCCAATCTTCGAAAATTTCCATTATTTTGCAATAGTTTTACATTAAACAGGATCACAACTGACCCGTGGAGTAGTACTGGGGAACCACGTTAAAAAAAACGCGCTAAGTACACTATCTCATAGGTGGCGTGGAAACGTGTGCATGTTGTGACGAAAACAACTTTTATATTTTTTTGAATCGTTATATCTCAGAAACGATGGCTCGTAAGAAAAAAAGTATTGATACATTTTTTATGGATAATTTTATGATCTACAATTTTTGTCTGAGGTACTTTTATGATAAAATTTACCGTTTTGCTGAAAATCGCGAAAAACTCATTTTTTTGACCTTTGACCTTGAATTAAATTTTTTCCTTACAGGGGAATAATGGGGAACTTCTAGACATTGTTTATTATTATGTTTTGAACAACTTCACAGAAATTCAGCTTGTTGGGACTTTATGTCTAACTTCCAATGTCTAAATTGACCGGACTAAAATTATTTATTTTACTAACATACCTCTTGACATAAGAGACACTTACTGACATACTTATATATACATATGAACACCATTGGTTATTATAGGTCAATTCAAAAGAGGGTAATAGAATACCCTACTAGATGACTAATTTTTATTTTAATGTCTGTCTGGTAGATTATTTATAAACATTAGACACGTATTTTTAATTATTTTACGGAAACGAATAGTTTCGAAGATATATTGATTTGAAATGTCGCGTGACGTCACTTCTCAGTTCACTTTATACGTAGGAATGACGTTTTAGCCCCTATTCCTAAACTTTGATTGGTTATATCTAAGTATCGTTTTAATATACAACAAAATAAAAAAATACGTGTCTAATATTTTTTTATTTCCTAACTGATGGACTAATTACATTTTGAATTTTCATACCCTGTCATCATCCCTATTTAAGAAATATTATCATAAAATATCGAGACAAATAATAATGGTTTAATTTTTATATTATACTTCTTAACATTTTCCTTTATCTACGTTCATTAATATCTTCATGCATCCTTGTCGATTCAGGGTGCTTTGTCATTACCCTAAATAAATAAATTCATTTCTCAACATTCACAGATGATGAGGCTGTAAAAATCTTCACGACGGTGAGTGTGACGCGTCGTGAGCAGGAGGCCCAGTTGGACAATGAGGAGTTTGAGCAAAGGAAGCGGAATTATCGCGTCAAGCGCTGGATACAGGCCGGGGTAGACCCTGACATGATGGAAGAAGGGTAAGCTTGTATATATGTAACTCGTTCTGCCAACTGCTTTAACTACATTCCTAAAACAAAAAATATAGAATACATACATACATAACCTCACGGCTGTCTCCCATGGGGGTAGGCAGAGACTAGGGAACGTCAATTACTACGATTCCTACATACCTCTTTCGCTCCATCAACAGTCATCAATCTTTACATGCATGCTCGTCGGTTAAGGGTACTTTTAATTTGGCCCTTCTTTAATATATCGCCAACCTGGTCACTGTATGTCCGTCTAGGGCGCCCTCTACCGACGGCCCCATTTATATCCGCTCTGTATACTGCAGAATTATATACTATAATGATAAATGATAATGACTATGACTGCCTCGTCTGTCTCGGCTTCAGTACTTTTTTAGTACTTTTTTAAAAGAGTAACGAATGGAGTTTCTTGCTCGTTCTTCTCCATTCGAATCTATATTTTGGAATGAGCACCTAGCTTCACCTAATTTCACTGACGGACTGACTGACAGACTATTATTTATTTTGTATTTGTTGACGTTCCAAAAGTACCAAACTATGGTTTAATTGAAATAAATGTTTTGACTTTGACTTTCAATTCCCGGGTCGGGCAAAGTACTATACTCGGAATTTTAATTCGATTCCAGATTTGACAATTTCAGTGTTGCAACGTTATGACAAGTACTAAATAGTGACGTTGCGAAATTATTCGATATGCAAATGCAATATTTCTGGATCGATTCTTCTCGTTTATAATTTTACTCTCGTAAACTAAGTATATCAGGAAATTAAATATTTCTGAACCGATAATTTAGTTTTGACGATTAATTAACGATCTAAGACCTTTCTTTTGACGATCTCCGGCCACCGTAAGCGCGGGCCTGCGGACGGCGAGCATGGGTGGCTCCCCGTTCGACCAGAAACAGACCCGAGCGTACGGCGCGTCGCGTTCCGCGCGCGCCTCAAAGAGCCATCAGACCACCACAGATGGGGCCCAATACGGCCGATGCCGATTCGGAGTCGCGGAGAACCTAACGGGTAACCGGGGCTCCGGCTCGACGTGCAGGAGAAGGAACGGGGTGGTTTTTAGTCAGTAAGAGTCTGACACTCCCTCCCGCCTCACCCAGGCGGGGGCAGTCATTCGATGATTTTCCCCCCTTAAAAAAAAAAAAAAAAAAAAGACCTTTCTTTTATAATTGTGTGTGAAATAAATAAAATAATGTAAACATGAAGGAACATGACAAATAAAACAGATGTATTATGGTAATAAGTTATTTTATAAATTGTCGCCGTCATCGCTATCGCTATCCTGTCACTTTCTGTAACATTTATTATAAAACACACACTGATTGTTTATCGATTTTTGTGTTCATCACTACACTATTATATGTGGTATCATTATTTCACAAAATGACAGTAGCTATTATCAAATCTGGAATCTAATTAAAATTCTGACTATACTGGGTTTTTTTTAAAATTCTCTGTAGTAGCACGGAGTCTGGAATTGTGCCCGGTATATGGCAATAGGCTCACCTCTTATTACATGGGACTCATAACATAAATAGTGAAAAGTGGGTGTTACATTGTACAGTGGCATTAAGTGCCGTAATGTGCACCTCTGCGTACCCCGGGTTTAAAAGGCGTGATGATATAATAATGACTAATGATTTATTTATTTGCTAGATCACATGTGTACACTGTACATGTAGTAAAACTATCGCATGCAAGAAAACGGGTAACAATGAAAAAAGTTTGAGGCTGATATTTGTCATATACAATGGCGTGCAACCTACATTAATTATTTAATTCCAATGCTTTTTATCTAAATCTGTCCAGTTACTTTTGTCTGCCGCAATTATAATATTAGTAGGATTCAGAATAGGGCAGTTTCCTAATTTTTATTTTAATATCCGTCTGGTAGATTATTTTAAATCATTAGACACGTATTTTTTATTTTCTTACAGAAACGAATACTTTCGACGATATATTGATTACAAATGTCGCGTGATGTCACTTCTATGTACATTTTGTACGTAGAAATAACGTTTTAGCCCCCACTCCTAAACTTTAATTCGTTTAATCGAAGTATTGTACACACTTTTTTTTTATAATAAATATACGACAAAATAAAAAAAATACGTGTCTAATATTTTTTAATTACCTAACTTACGGACTAATTATATTTTTATGCAATGCAATTTTTATGTAATAGGGTCTCGGGTTCGTTTCCCGAACCGAGCCAAGTACCATTGGTTTTTGTCTCATAAAATAAGTTGTGAACATTCTGAATACTTGTCATTGTGCACATCCTTTCATACACTACGTCTTTGAAATTAGTCATAAAACAATTAAATTAATTTATGAATAACTTTATTCCTAACAGCCTGGAAGAAATGCGGCGCAAACGGATAAAAGCTGCTAAAAAGGCAAAGTTAGCAAAAATTAAAGAAGTACAGGCACAAATTCAAGCTGAGAAACCTTCGAAGGATGACAACCGACTTCAAAATGACGCAGCGGACATCGATACCTCAATTAAAGAAGGATTAAAGAAAGTCAACAAATCACTGATGAAGAAAGATGATAGATTCAAAGATGTTATTGGAAAGATCACGAAAATTAAACGGAAAGCAGACAATGTTAAAGCAAAGAAGGATCTAGAAGAATCCAGTGCGAAAAAGAAGAAGAAAATAAAAGGGAATAAAGGAGAGTTAAAGAATAAAATCTGATGTAAATTAGTTTGTTTTATTTATACACACAATGTACGGTGGCAAGCGGGATAAACTCTCTTTTTCTACCAAATTTCTCTATTACATCTTCAACTTTATTGTATTGACATAAAGTGGAAAATCCAATGAATACATTTGACAGATTGGAGTAGAAAACCTCTTATCTTACAATTATTCACCAGAATATAGCGGGAGCTCTAAGCAAGCGAGATGCACTTTCATTTGCAATACTAGAATTACGCAATAACAAAATTAACGCGGACATACTATGTTTAACTGAAACATTCATGCTTAAAGGAACGGAAAAAAATCTTCGCCTTAAGGGTTTTACTACAGCATCATTCTATTCGAGAAAGACATCCAAACGAGGGGGAGTTGCAATACTAATTAAAAACGATATTGAATTTAAAGTTATTAAGGAAACACAAAGTATTAGTGAAACATGCGTATTTGAATGCTGTGGTCTAGAACTAATTAAGTATGGAATTATAATAGTCTGTATTTATAGGACACCTTCATCGAATGTCATGATTTTTTTAAATAACCTAAATAGTCTATTAAGTACGCTGTGTAGTAATGCGAAAAAAAGATTATTGTGTGTGGCGATATAAATATAGATATTTTAAAGCAATCTAAAGATAGTAGGGATTATAACCATTTACTAATCAATTACAACTTAAAACAAATGATTTCAACGCCCACTCGTGTAACGGAGACAACTAAAACTTGTATTGACCACATTTCAACCACCATCGAAAACGGCTTTGCAAGTGTCCTTGAGCTTGGCTTATCAGATCACACGGCCCAATCTTACTCTTGGAGAATTAACGAACGAAAACAACCAATGTTGAAATGGTGGTATGAACTCAAACGAGATTACTGTACTGAAAATAAGTTAAAGTTTTTAAAAGCAATCTCTAGCTTATCATTTCATGACGTATTTGAAGCAAAATCCACAAACGAATCATTTTACAAATTTTATGACACCTATTTATTATTTTATAAATTATGTTTTCCTATAATCCGCGTAAAAAAAATTAACAAAACACTTAACAAATCAAATTGGCTTACAAAAGGTATAAAAATAAGTTGTAGAAGCAAAAGTAGATTACATTATAAATTAAAACACAACAGTACTGAAACACACAAAAATAGTTATAAAAAATATTGTAACGTATTGAAAAATTGCATTTTGACGTCACGCAAGAGTAACAACACAAACTACATAAATAGAGCTCCAAATAAGTGTAAAGCGGCCTGGAATATTATAAAAAAACACACTGACGCAGATTTAAAGAATACGTGTATTTCGAAGATAACAATTGACAGTAGAGATTATGTGAGTCCTGCATCTATTGCAAATCATTTTAATAACTTTTTTATCAACGTAATTACGAAAATTAGATCAGGCGGAGAACAATCTACAACTTCTAATAATATTAATAATATACAATTAATTTATAATTCATTTTTTTTGTATCCTATTGACGAAACCGATTTAAAAAGCATAATAAGGACTCTTAACGATTCAAAAGCTACGGGCTATGATGATATTCGTACTGATATTGTAAAATTATCTGCTAACGTGATCTCAAAACCGCTCTCATACATTATTAATCTCTCATTGGAGGAGGGGGAGTTTCCCGATGTACTGAAAAGGTCAATAGTCAAGCCATTGTATAAAAAGGGGGAAAAAACTAAAATGGATAATTACAGACCAGTTACACTGATACCGATATTCGCAAAGGTTTTTGAAAAGGTTTTCCTGAAAAAACTAATTAACTTTGTAGATAAGCATAAAATTGTAAGGGATGAACAAAATGGTTTTCGTCGAAACAGAAGCACATCTTTGGCAGCATTTCGGTTAGTGAGATCAATAATGGACTCAGTTGACAACAAAATACCGGTTTCAGTGCTTTTAATGGATATGAGCAAGGCATTTGATCATGTAAGTCATGAACTCTTACTAGCTAAGGTTGATAGATACGGTATTAGAGGGAAAGCGTACGACTGGCTAAAATCATATTTATCTGATCGGACACAGGCGGTGGAGATCTCAAGTTATAATGAGATATCCAAAACACGTGAACTATATCGTTCTTCTTTTTTGACAAATGAATACGGTGTGCCTCAAGGTAGTATTTTGGGCCCTACACTGTTTTTGCTATACATTAACGACTTTCCAAATGTCATAAACCACGAATGTGTGTTATTTGCGGATGATACTACTATTGTCGTAAAATGTAAGAATAAAAGTACTTATGAGAGAGAAATAAACACCGTGCTCCAGACAACTATACAGTGGCTAGAAGGGAACAACCTAAAAGTTAATATAGATAAAACTAAATACATTCAGTTTCATACCTACAGGAATAAACCCGCCGAATTAAATGTGATGTATAAAGGGATAGCTCTGTCAGAAGCTGAGTCAGTAAAATTTCTTGGGATTACACTAGACAAGTTCTGCTCTTGGAAGAATCAAGTGCAAGATGTTTGTGGTAAAATTAATAGTTTTGTTTATCCCTTGAGACGTATCAGCCGTGAAATATCAAGAAAGGCCGCAATGACTGCGTATCACGGATACATATCCTCCATATTGCGATATGGGGTTATTCTTTGGGGTCGATGTGTTGAGATAGAACAAGCATTTATAATGCAAAAAAAGTGTATTAGAGCGATATTCGGGTTGAAGCAAATAGATTCCTGTCGCCCGTTCTTTAGAAAATACAAAATTTTAACCTTGCCTTGCCTCTACATCTTCGAGTCGTGTATATTTGTTTTTAAGCATAAGCAACTCTTTGAGAATCCGGCAAGTTATTACGCTCCACGGTCTCACAATGCCAACAAATTATATCGACCTAAAACAAATCTCACACTCACATCAAATAACAGTTACATTATGTGCATTAAATTATATAACAAAGTTCCAAATTCCATTAAGGCACTACCTTTTCATAAATTTAAACGAGGTTTAAGAAACCTGCTAATTGACAAATGTTTTTACAGTGTGCTTGAGTATTTAGATTATAAATTGTAATATTTAATGGTTTGTGAATTGTAATGTAATATTTTTATAATATGTGTGACATTCCTGTAAAATTGACATTTATAGAATATTGTGTGTGACATTTATGACATTTTGGGCTAATTTTGTGACATTTTCTCTTTTATAAAATTCATTATTTTAATTTTGAAACTATTATCTTATTTGAAAAGAAATTTGTAATTTTCTTTGAGAGTATAACACAATTTTGACAAGTCTGTAAAGTATCTACATTATTTTTGCACGCCGATGTTGAAGGCAAAATAAGAGGACGTAAGTTATTACAAAATTACAACTATCTGTACCTTATTTACGCAAATAAATAATTTTTGAATTTTGAATTTTTGAATTTAGGTTAATCTGCTGGCTGTCACTATAAGTCCAAGATCCCAGAGCGATCAGACATAACTTATTTTCAAATAGATAAAACCTTAGTTTCTCAGTAGCGTCTCATGTGCTTTGAACACCTGTATGTTTATGGAGCTTACCGTGGAGCATCTAGCCAGGTACTAGGCGGGACAGGTAACTAAAAATAAGAGGAACTTATTTTTTATGGCTCATTTTTGTTGAATATTATTCTAATTATCATAAGTGTCAGACAGTTTCCATGGACCAAATAAACGATTAAATTCGGTGCAATATAAATATGCATCAAATACTAATAATTTGTGTGAAAATCTGAAAACTTTCAAGGCAACTCTTTCTGCCCAAATCATTGGACTATGATTACCTACTTTAGTTTTTTTAAAGTATCTACCGACCTTTGAACGCATGCTTTACGCAGGAAAAATATCGTTTATTTTAATTTTTGTGATTACTGTAATAAAATAAAAATTGGGAAGTTTTTATTAATTTTTGCTTACGCACGATGGGACCCTGGTAGTGTGTGGGCTTCTTACACTACGGAGACTCATACATACCTTCCTCAACAGTCAACATTGTTTTCATATGAAAGTAAATTCTAAAATATGTAATGGGAAGCATAAATAAAAAACTAAAGCTAAGTAGTTAATAATTTATTACATTTTATACATTGTAAAATTACAAATAAATACAACAATGATATATTTTATATTCAAGCAATGTTGCGACGATGGCAAATAATTTGGCACAAAATGTTTACAAGCTTTCGCGTGACAGGCCTTGGCTATTCGTATTCCTCTTATATTTATTATATAGGATATATCATCGAGATCAACCGATGTCCCATAGAGGATGTATGCATTTTGAAAAGAAATTCAACATAGACAATAAAAGACTGCACGGTTCGCAGTCGCAACATGTAGCATGTTCCATTCCCGCACGGAGCAACCCTGTGTGATCCACAAATTTTTGTTTTGGGCCTAAGTGTCATGTGTATGTGAACTTGTATATTTGTAAACGTAATACATACTATTTTTTTATTTTTGCTGAAAAGTATCCACAATTTTTTTCTTTAAAAAGAAAATCTATGCTCCTCGCGGAGAACCTAACGGGTTACCGGGGCTCCGGCTCGAAGTGCAGGAATAGGAACGAGATGGTTATTAGTCAGTAAGAGTCTGATACTCCCTCTCGCCTCACCCAGGCGGGAGAAGTCATTCGATGATTTTCATCCCTTAAAAAAAAACCACTACGATTTTCTCCTACATCGTGGATGCGATTAAATTATGTAACATCCATTGATCTCGATGGAATACTTGCTACACATATTACTTGAATATTACTTAATTATCTAATTGAACAGACAGTAAGTATCGCATCATTATTTGTGTGACAGTGAGATAAAAAACTTTTTTAAATCAGGAACCTCCACATCTCGTAAAATTGTTCAGAATGCCTAGTGCAACTTTGTTTTAAGGCAGGGCTGTCCAAACTATATACCCTCGCGGGTAAATTAAATTTCTTACAAAAGCTGAACGGCCAGAAAAATATTGTCAGTTGTATAATGATATTTAACATTGTATTCTTTACTCACAGACTAAACTTGTATACAAATCATACACTGAATTTTATTATTGTTGTTGCACATAAGATGAAGATGTTGAGATTAAAATGTGTGTCGCGGGCCACATGAAAACAAGCTGCGGACCTTTGTTTGGACAGCCCTGTTCAACGGTAATGCGATCGACACGTCGACGTTTAGCGCTCTGATTGGTCAGCTTCATTTAACTAACCAATCAGTGGGCAAAATGCGGTAACGTGTCGACCGAGGTAACGTTAAACAACTTGCTTAGGCCCTCTGAGTCTCTATAACAATTACAATTGAAATTGGTTGTTAAGGCATAACTTTATTTAACAGATTTTTAACCTTACAACTAATGAAATAAAGTTAAAAATACAATTCTGATTTAGTAACCAATTGCTATCGTCGGATACTATACGATTTTTTTTAAATCTTTAAAGTTAGACTTGCAGAGGCTGACCTGTGTTTTACGTACATTGAACTACAGTTTGAACACGTAAGTGGACATAAGATTTGACTATAATATTTTTACTAAATCATGCGCGAGTGAAGACTAAGTGACAAATAAATCGAGTAGTTTTACCTGAATATAATGTGTATACATTTTACATTATAATTTGATGTGCTCACAATTTCATCGAATGATCTGTGTCTAATATTTATTTACTTACGAATAAAAATAACAATAAAACATTAAAATCACAATAGTACTTCATCTAATTACTAAACATTTAAATATAAATATTGGAATTATATTCTCAGTAACTTAATAAAATAATAAACGAATTTTCATCTAAAATGGGCAATTTTGAGCAAATGAAAATTGAAAAATAATAATGATAAATTGAAACTTTGATTAATTATAATACACGACCTACTTATGTAGCCGCTCGAGCCCGACTGATTTCAATCTCGTTTCGGGACTCTTATTAATCATGAATAGCGTGTGAGTAGTCGTGTATTCTAATTAATTTAGTAAATCTCACGATAGTTGTTACATAAAAACAAATATTACATTTATATAAACAATACAAGTGACCAATATTAATAAATTAAAATATAATAATAATATTGTATTACATACATAGTGTTTATTTACAAATGTTTTAAGCACTTACCACTACAAAAGTAAGGCCGAGATATATTTAAAATACTAGTTCATCCTTTGATATTTGAACAAATTTCATTTAGATATAGTTAACTCAACCGATTTTCAACTTTATCGCGTAGACATAAGAGAGATATAAACAGCAATATAATTGCAAGATTCTTCAAACACGTTGAAGCCAAAATGTGTCCTATTTTGTACACTACAGAAGTCAAAGTCGGTTGGCGTAAGTGAAATTGATATTTGTTAAAATACTCAAATGGTGTTACAATGATTTTATAGTATTTTTGACTTACATATACCCGCTTTTAAAAACGTCAGTACGAATAATATTGGATCTTATGACCATTTTTACATTTACTACATATAATCAGTATAATAATCTTGGGGAATAATAATTAATAATTATATTTCAAACGCACAGTTTTCACTATCAAATAAATATGATCTTTAACATTCTCACCTTAAGATCGAAAATAGCCTGAATAAGTTTGACAACCATCATTACAATATTTGCTTGTATTCCTTTCCGCTGTTGATATAAGCTTCAATTTACATACATACATAACATCACGCCTTTTATCCCCGAAGGGGTAGGCAGAGGTGCACATTACGGCACTTAATGCCACTGTACAATGTAACACCCGATTTTCACTATTTAAGTTACGAGTCCCATGTAATAGGTGGTGAGCCTATTGCCATATACCGGGTACAATTCCCGACTCCGTGCTACCACTGAGATTTAAAAAAAAATCCCAGTAGTACTTAGCCCGACCCGGGAATCGAACCCGAGACCCCTTGCCCGGCAGTCGCACTTGCGACCTCTCGGCCAACGAGTCAGCCTTCAATTTACTTTGGAAGTGAAAACTGTGTTCTGATCTTTTTAAAATATAGCGTGTATTAGTATTAACTGGTATGCAGGACGTTGATTTAATCTAAATTTAAATATAATATTTTGGGACAATGCCGAAATATTGTTTCTTTTATAAATGACATAATTTTTTTGTATGATTTATATTGTAGATTTTTTGACAATTGAGCCTTTTTAATATAGTTTCCTTATACAACATTATATATATTTACTGTGCAAGTGCAATTAAGTGAAATTAATTAATTTCGATGTAACTATGATACTGAGCATTCTATTTGAATTCCAATTAGATAACATATCGGGAGAAACGCAACGTTTTTTTTACGTTTCGGTGACATAATAAAATAATCCCCAAGCTTATCTACCAAGCGTGGGGATTACAGCAATGCTAAACGCATAGAGGGCTTAGTACGAGTTTGTTTTACTTTACGTTCAAAGTAATCGAAACGAGACCGCGTTCTGCGTTCTGATTGGCTGGTTCATTGGAGCCGGCCAATCAGAGTGCCATACTTTTAACGTAAAATAAAGTTGTACTAAGACCTTAAATGACGCTGACGTATTAAAATATGTAAATAAAGTTTTTATATATCACTTACATGTCATGATTACAGGGTATATTCATGTATGTATAATTATTATTATTCTGACATCTGCAGTAATGAGTTGATTGTAGCATCCTTGTTGCCGCCGTTGGCTTCGAGCACCGATTTGATGACTTCCTTGTCCATACTCGGGAACATTTCCTCGATCTGAAAGTGTGTTATTTAGTTGTTAGATTTTGTAAACGAAATTTAATCGTTGAGGCGTTTTCCTTTTTTATAGGATAGGTTAGATCCTCAATATGATGGTACGCAAGCGTAAACGTTAAGAGACACCCGCTACACCAGAGGACTAACAAGTGCATTGCCGGCCTTTAGAAATTTGAGGTGTGGGGAACTGGAAATGGGGGAAGGGGAAATTGGGTCTTTAGTAATCCTAACTCACACGCTGAAATACGACGCAAGCGTCACTTCACGTTGGTTTTGTGTGAGGTCGAGGCATCACTCCGATTGAACTGCCGTGAAATCACTCCCATACTCCATGCTTTCAATTTGACCTACTTTAATACGCCGCATATTTTTATTTTCTTTTTTTTAAGGGGGAAAATCATCGAATGACTGCTCCCGCCTGGGTGAGGCGGGAGGGAGTGCCAGACTCTTACTGACTAAAAACCACCCCGTTCCTTCTCCTGCACGTCGAGCCGGAGCCCCGGTTACCCGTTAGGTTCTCCGCGACTGTGTATAACAGACTTCTCCCAGAATTCTCATTCATAACCCAACTATATAACGAAACTTTGTATGTTTGTTACTCCTTCACACCAAAACGGCTAAAAAGATCGAGATGAAACTTGAAACAGGGGTAGAATATGGTCTGAAATAATACATAATAATATGCTACTTTTTAACGGGACGGGGTCGAAGCCGCGGGCAGAAGCTAGTAAGATATAAATCACAATATAAAAAATAATAAAACAAGGTATAATTCCGTACAGCTTGGTAAACAAAGAGTTTGACGCGGCAACAGCTGGAACTAATAGGTACTGGCTTGTAATGAATCACCCACTTCGGACCACATTCCATGAATAAACAATCATCCAAACTCCTCTGTTTAAACCCGATAATAATAACAAATACCAAAACCGATTGAGTCGTAGTATCAGGTTGCCACAGGTACGATAATAGCGACCACAATTGGGTAATTTCCGGGGTATCAAAATTAAAAATCTAATTAGTCCGTCAATTAGATAATGAAAAAATATTCGACACGTATTTTTTATTTTCTCGTATTAAGTTGCAATACTTAGATAAAATGGCGCTAAGTTTAGGAGTGGGAGGTTGTTACGTCATAACGTGCTACAAAATGTGACACGTTGTGACGTCACACGATATTTCAAATTAATATATCGTCGAAAGTATTTAATTTTGTGAGAAAAGAAAAAATAAAAATACGTGTCTAAAGTTTCAAATAAATGTACCAGACGGACATTAAAATAAAATTTAGGAAAGTACACTATTATTCCAAACTCTATTTTGCGAAGCTGTACAAGTGATATAAAGAGGTACCTGTTGCAGTTGTTCAGCAGTGATGGGTGGCGGCGGGGGTTGTTGCGGCGGCATCATTGGCTGCGGCTGCGGGGCCGAGTACATGGGCATGGCCGCGTACCCCATGCCGGTACTCGGCACCACCAACATCGGGGGGAACGTCGCCACCGCCGCCGGACCCACCTACACACACGAAAATATAATTGATATACCCCCGAATACTGTGACGCCCGCTTCTCATGCATGAGGGTACGGGTTCAAAAGCTACCAACGGCAAGTACCAATGTGACTTTTTCCGAGTTATATGTACTTTCTAAGATTATTTAGACACCACTGACAAACGGTGAAGGAGAAACATCGTGAGGAAACCTGGACTTACAATTTCTAATTATAAGTTTGAAATCGCACACCCGCATTGAGCAAGCGTGGTGATTAATGCTCAAACCTTCTCCGTGCGAGAAGAGGCTTTGCTCCGCAGTGGGCATTTATAGGCTGTTGATGATGACGCCCGAATACTGAGTGCCAAGCACGAATAGCTATCGCATTCGTAACGTAACAGAATCCAGCGCGTTCGGCGCTCTGATTGGCCGGCTCCAGTGAACCAACCAATCACCGAACGCAATCAATACTATAACGTTAAGAACGCGATAGTTATTCCGTGCTTGGCACTCTACTCAATTCTAAATTGTACTTAAATATCGTGCCGTCTCTGTCATTTTACATAGAATTTGTAGAGACAAAACTATACTTGAGCGAGCGTTTGAGTATTTAGGCAATAGATATTAAATTAATTACGTTTTACAGTATACATAACTATTTGACGCTCTACTTTAACTTGATTATACATGGAATTTTAATTCGATTCCAGATTTGACAATTTCAGTATCTTGCAACGTTATGATAAGTACTAAATAGTGACGTTGCGAAATTATTCGATATGGAAATGCAATATTTCTGGATCGATTCTTCTCGTTTATAATTTTACTCTCGTAAACTAAGTATAATCAGGAAATTAAATATTTCTGAACCGATAATTTACTTTTGACGATTAATTAACGATCTGAGACTTTTCTTTTATAATTGTGTGTGAAATAAATAAAAAAATGTAATCATGAAGGAACATGACAAATAAAACATATAGATGTTTTATGGCAATAAGTTATTTTATAAAATGTCGCCGGCATCGCTATCGCTATCTTGTCACTTTCTGTAACATTTATTATAAAACACACACTGATTGTTTATCGATTTTCGTGTTCATCACTACACTATTATATTATTATGTGGTATCATTATTTCACAAAATGACAGTAGCTAATGTCAAATCTGGAATCTAATTAAAATTCTGACTATAGTTTCAAGCTATGTCTGTGTCTCACATGTATAAGCAGCATCGCCCGACGTATATTAATTATATCTATTCGTATCACCATAATGTCCATTTCTAACCGACTTTAAAAAAATTACGTTCACAGTTCGACCTGTATGTATGTATGTATGTGTGCGACTATCTCGCGATTGACTGAAGCGATTTTGATGCAGTTTTCATAATAGAAACGTTAGGTAGTCCAATTCATTACTATTTCTGAAAATTAGTTACTTCGTCGGCTAAGAGGCAACAAGTGCTACTGCCAAGTGCCGAGCAAGAGCATTTGAAGTTTGACTCCGGGTCGGATAAAGAATCAATAAGAAGGCTTTTCGGTATATTAGGATAAGAGTTTCATGATGTTATACTCACAGAATAGCTGAGAACTAGGTTGATGACTCCTTCCTTCCCATCTCCTTGCTTGCCGTTCAAAGAGAACCAGTTGTCGAATGTCTCACCCTGGAGCAAGCAAAATAAATTTATTTGAAACACATTGTTGCTTTTTTAATCACTACATAATATAAAACAAAGTCGCTATCCGCCGTCTGTCTGTCCCTATGTATGCTTAGATCTTTAAAACTATGCAACGGATTTTGATGCGTTTTTTTAATAGATAGAATGTTTCTTAAGGAAGGTTTATATGTATAAATATATGCATATTGCACCTGTGCGAAGCCGGGGCGGTAGCTATAAAATATAACACGCGTAGAGTTTTCAAAAATTAGCTAGGTATACTAAATGAGAGAGTTATACTAAATGAATTGAATTACTCGAATAATTTGAAGCCACATCGGGACGTATAACAATAAGCTGCGTGCGACGTAGTAGGTACAGTCACATCCGTAAAACGTGTATTTCAACCGATGCACAAAGATGATAATATGTACTACTTCATCTTGTCCATTCCTTGTTTTCCAGTGATTTAGCTGCGATCCCCAAGCCGCCTGCCAAGTTTGGGGATTATCGCAAACCCTTTCATGAAAACGGCTTTGTAAAACAGTGGCTTTTTATATATTAGATGGGACTGACGTTTGACCACTATTTCAACTGGTGGTAAGCGATGATGTGGCCTACGATGGAGCACGTCGACCCATAAGCAACCCACTCACTCGGGCCTTGAAGACACCCAGGTCATACCCTTCAGGAAACATAGACTCTGGCAAAGAATATTACAGTTATATCGTCAACTGCTTACCTGCAGCACCGCTGGTGGTATGGTGATGTGTGCCCAGGCAATCAGCTCATCCATCGTAAAAGAGCATTCGTCGAAGATCTCCAAATAGATGGAGTTAACGCCAGGAGGCAGCAGGCTGTGGACAAACAAAAAATAATTACTATCTCTACGAAGGAGAGCCATGCTTCGGCATGGATGGGCCGGGTCGACCGGAGTGATACCACGGCCTCTAGGACAACCGGCGTGAAACAACGTTTTGAGGGTATCGGAGGCCTATGGACAAAGAGGTGGATACAAGCGCACACAATGTAAGTTATGAGTCCTATGTAACAGGGGGAAGCCTATTGCCATACACGGGCTGATTTCCCGGCGTCCTGCTATTACTGTCAATTTTCTTTCTAAAACTTGTTACTCTTTCCTATTCTCTATTGCCCGATACAAGGGTAATATTTAAAAATTCTAAAACTATTATTATTACTTACAACTTCTTTACATAAAACAAATCTTTCTACGACAATTTTGTACAACTGCGTTGTTAATTCGGACAAAAATAGTGATAAATATCAGTCATTATGTAAATTTAAATATCTACGTCATTAACAACTACTAAGATCAAGGAAGCTGAATTATTTAATCATTAAAATTAATAATAGCGTCATTAATAGTATCTAATTGAATAAAGTATAAATTAAGAAAATGGAATTCATGTAATACGGTAGTTGACAACTAGTCAAATTCAATACTTTTATCGAAACGTCAAAAACGATAGTTCTATGAATTTTGAACGAAATACCAGCTTATGACGTCATCAAATTTTCACGTCAAATTTACACTTATATCTAAAGTAAATGCTAGAATAAATCGAAAATTAAGTATATCGTCAAATCAATGAATGAAAGTATAACTATTTTTCCATCAATATTTAATTCGACTGGAAAATCAAAATAATTTATTTTTGACCCAGGAAAGTACCCAATTAAATATCAAATCAAAATCAATTGGGATTTTCAAATAAATTTTTTTTCACCCACCTTACCGGACCAAGAAGGATGTATGTACGTGTTATTTTTGACAATCATTTATGTATTTCAGTGCTTATTTACATAATCATAGACATAGAGACATACAATACATATATAATTTTTATATCCTCAATCCTCACAAACCTGCATTTACAATAATAATGTTAAGTAGGACAGAAAGGAGTAACACAGGTGAACGAAAAATAATATCAGCTGCACCAAACAAGGACAATATATTAAAAATAAACACACACACAGCTGTTTCTGTACAGCAGCCAGCCATTGTGCAGTGAATTCGCAAGGGCGGCCCAGGTCACGGAAACCAGCCACAGGATAAAATAATTTATGTACTACTAGCTTTTACCCGCAGCTTCGCTCGCGTCACAAAAGGATAAAAAGTTGCCTACGTGACATATACCAATAGACACAGCGCCATCTATACCAATAATTTCGTTTTCCCTCGAGAATATCAAATTTTTCCGGGGTAAAAAGTACCCTATTATTTAATCCAGACTTCTAACTTTACGTCAGCAAAAATTCAAAGCAATGAGTTTAGTAGTTACGGCTTGAAAGCAGAACAAACAAACAAACAAACTCACTTTCCGATTTATAATATTAGTAAGGATGGCATTCTATCGGCGTTACCACTCACATCGCTTAAGAGCCATAGCGGACGGCGTATTTCATACGCGCAGGAAACGCTGGTATTAGCGTTTTCGGAGACGTAGGCGCTGATTGTTGCGTTTTCATTAATAGTTAGGTATTGCTCGCGCGTTTACTGCGCGATTACGCGGTTTATACGAGATTGGAACCTAAGCGCACGGAGCGAGTATGAACCGCGCGTGTATAAGCGCCATAGATGCGCGTATAAAAATACGCCGTGTGCTATAGACCTTATTAAAATAAATATATATAACTTTCATAATCTCACTCTTGTTCATTCTTCTAAAATGTCGACATCTGGCCAGACGTTGCAAAGAAAATGTATGGGGAACTGGGGGTTAGTATTTTTTTATTCCATGCAAAACTTACCAATGAATGACCTTGTTCCACCGGGGCGTCCTACCACCGCTGGGGTCGGTGTGGGTCTCGTATATGCAGTGGCCCACGCGCAGGCGCACGTAGGGATCCATACGGGTCAACCCTATATAATCGATTCATGAGACTTAATTATTATATTTAACGGTTAATTTAAGTAACTGTTTGATGTTTTGTTAACCTCTCACGCGTTTCTTGTACACACGGGTGTACGAGAGTGACTCGCACCGATTGGAAACTTTTTCTGTGATGTATATTTTCAAGTTGCAACTCGTTCTTTATTTGATTGAACAGTATAGTTCATTCGCTTTCTATTAAACCCGTGTACGAGACGCGCGAGAGGTTAACTGAACTAGTTTCAAGCCACGCTCGGGGCTCATATCCGTGAGCAGCATTGCGTGATACAAATACAACTTTACTCTACGGTAATAAAGTTGAAAAACTATTTTAAAGGAATATAATAGTTTCACGTATTTGTACGTTAATGTACATGTATGAATGGTGAATTTTGTTTTCAGATATTCCATTTCTAGTTTACAATGGAACCGACGTTTTCACCAAAGCAAATTGAGCTCTATAGTGTGTTTATTTAGGGTTTATATAAAAAAATAAACTCACCATAATTTTTGGAAAGCTTAGCCTGTGCTATTGTTATGCTAAGCCTTGCTGTCAGAGGTGGGCCTGCAGGTGGGACCTACAATGAAAAATGAACCTTACTATGAGGTAATAAAGCATAAAATAAGACTGCAAATGTTAACATATTTATTAATCTTGTTAACTGTGTAATTTCAACTGTAAAACTTGGACAGTTAGATTAATTTTATGTTATAATTGTAACATACAAAATGAAACAGTACAGAACCGTTTAGAAAGACTATACAAGAAAAGGTTCTTGACTATGTAATTTCAACCCTATGTCTTAAACAATTAAGTCATTTTTACCATGATAGTAAACACTTACTGTAGCCCCGCTAAGTTGCTGCTGAAGAGCTAATGCAGCTTGATAGTCTGCATCAACGGTATCTGTCGCTCCATCAGCTCGGAGGAAACCAGCTGGCAAAGGGCCTAAGAGCACCTAAAACAAAGTACAAAAATTAACCTTAATAACTAAAGAATTCAGTTTCATTTCCATTGATTTTGAAAAATATATTGGTGGATTTTAATAAATATAGATGTGGCAACTTCAATGTAGCAACTTCAAGCACCAACTTAGTTTTTTTTTGGTAATTAATAATCAGGATATTTTGGAATATTTAACAACAATATTCGTGCAGTAGGTAGTCAGTTTAATTAAATGATTGATTTTTAAAATAATTCTAATTATAAAGTAACAAAGCAGTTTATACCAAAATAATTTTTAACTTTAAACAACATACTGAGGCCTTAGTACAAGTTTTTCTTACGTTTAAAGTAATCGAAACGAGACCTCGTTCCGCGCTCTGAGGCCTTAGTACGAGTTTGATTTACGTTTAAAGTATTCGAAACGAGTATGCGTTCGGCACTCTGATTGGCCGGCGCCAATGAAGCAACCAATCAGAGCGCCGAACGCGTACTCGTTACGATTACTTTAAACGTAAAACAAACCCGTACTAAGGCCTCTGATTGGTTGGTTTATTGGCGCCGGCCAATCACAACGCCGAACGCGTACTCGTTACGATTACTTTAAACGTAAAAGAAACTCGTACTAAGGCCTCTGATGGACGTTAAAATTATGTGACGTCACAGTACACAATCTTGTACAAAATTCATAGAAAACTGACGTTTTTGACAGTTCGATAAAAAATTTAATTTGACCAGTTGGCAAGTACCCAATTGTAATATATTGTAGTGTTAATATGACAAAAAGATTTTATTACTATAATACAAAATATAGCTAGCTACTTTTGCGCGGTTTCACCCTCTCTACTGGGTACCTATTGATCGTAGCGTGATGTTTTATATCCTATAGCCTTCCTCGATAAATGCAATAACCAATACAAAAAGAATTATTTAAATCAGACCAGTAGTTTTGGAGATTAGCGTGTTTAAACGAACGAACGAACGAACGAACGAACAAACAAAGAAATAAATAAACAAACTCTTAGCTTTATATAATAATTATAAGATATGAGATTATTGATTCATTCTGAACTTCTTTATGGAGGTGATGACCACTTACCATAATAGTAACTAATTGTAAAAAATAGTGATTTATAATCACAAACCAATAACAAATGGCTCCAATTTACTGACACTATTTTGCACTACTGTTAATTGAATTTATTTTACTAATTAACTTTTTAAATTAAACAGACAACTACACAGAAACAAGGACTAATTTTGAATAGTATTAATTGCTATATTCTTCTAATAATGATTTAATATTCGACCTTAACGTTTTGAAGACTAAAAAACGAAATAGTCGAACTTGCCTCAATCTGTCTGTGCCGAGTTCATTCACAAAACATTAAACTAAAAAACATTATGAATATTTATTTAATTTATTTAGACGAGTACTGTTTATTTAGAAAAATATCTATTCAATAGGTATTATCTATGTATAATATAAAATGAATGACTGAATATGTTGCTATGTGCAAATCTTAAGAACATCATCAACAGTCTATATGCCCACTGCTGAGCAAAGCCTCTTCTCATACGGAGAAGGTATGAGCATTAATCACCATGCTTGCTTAATGCGGGTTGGCGATTACAAACTTATAATTAGAAATTATAAGCCCAGGATATCCTCACGATGTTTTCCTTCACTGTTTGTCAGTGGTGTCTAGATAACCTTAGAAAGTACATATAACTCGGAAAAGTTACGTACTTGCCGTTGGTAGGTTTCGAACCCGCACCCTCATGCATGAGAGGCGTCTTAAACCTCCGGGCCACCACGACTATATAATCTAATCTTAAGAACAGCTGAACTGGTTTCACTAATTCTTTTTTTTTGGGTAAGGAGAATTTGGTTCTTGTGTATCAGAAAAATAACAAAACACTTTTTCTATAGATCTATAGATGAACCAATGTTACTATCCTAAATGTACATTTCACAAAATATATTTATGGTATTTTAGACATTTAATATTGTAAATGTTGTATAGATTTTTTAAGCTGGAGAGAAACACAAAAGTGGATAGCAATAAATGGTTCTTTGTTTTCCTTTCAACCAGTCTAAAACAAAAACTAGTTTATTAATAATATGACATCATAGCTGTTTATGTAAACTGGCTTAGTCACAATAAAACCTTTTTTTTTATTTATCAAATCACCCACATGAACAGACTTGATATTCAAGATCTTCTCATTATATTTTTTCTGTTATCCAATTTAACTAATTCATATCACAACATTAAATAAAACAAAGTCGGTTTCCACTGTCTGTCCCGATGTATGCTCAATTCTTTAAAACTACACAACGGGTTTTGATGAGATTTTGTTAATCGATAGAGTGATTCAACGAAAATTTTATATATATAACAACATCCTATACAGGAAGCTAAATAGATTAATAGTACAGTAGCCAGCAGATCAAAATATTTCAATCTAACACCATTTCTCATTGGATTTTTAACTGTATACCAAAATAATAAAGTTGAAAATTTACTAAAAAAAGAGAGAAGGAAGTAAGTAGGTTAGATTTAAACTGTCAAACACCGAGCGGTCACCGGTGACCGCAAACTATTGTTCTTTAATTATAGACATATAATGACGGTACTCAATGAGTTAAATTCCATTCATTTTAACCAACAAGAATAAAATGTTAATTTCATTATTGCTAATAAATCATTACTGTTCTCTATGAAAGTAATAGTTATTAACTTCATGATATTTTTTCATTACCACTCAAACAAAAACCTGTTATCAAATAGTTTATCTGAAACTCAAATAACTGCTCCATTAAGATAACAGAAACTTTTTAGTTTCAGCACAAATGTGTATATTGTTGCATAATAATTAATTGGTTATGAAAAATATGTTATAAGTACTAAATAGTTTAAATCATAAACACAGTAACTATAATACAACAATAAAACAATCAATAAGACACTAACAATAGGTATATTATTTATAAAATTTATCTATTGATAACATTTGGTGAATCATACTCAAGTTTCAAGGGCTTTAGATAATTGATTAATTTAATTACTAAAAGGTATTGTACAACAACATTCATATGACTTACAAATGGCATCGGTATTTCGAATTTCAGGTCAATGACCTCTCCTTTGTCTGAAACCCTTTTACAGGATCCCTAGATGAAGTCTGGAAATTTCCTTGCGAGCGACGCAAATCAATACGATCTTTCTAATAATACTTGATACAATAAACAAGGTTGAGAATAACAAAAAACGGTTATTAAGCTTGTTTACCATCCTAAAACAGTGTTCATTAGCATAAAATTCGTCTCAAATTTTTATGATAACAATGATTCACTCTTTTGCGAATCATTCAATTTAATAATAATTATATTTCCTTTAAATATTCATATTAGGACTTACCCTTCGTCTCCGCTCTTCGTTCCTGTCTGTTGGCATAGTAGATGTCATGATTCTATTAATTAAATTTATTTTGATACCGTTTTCTCTAAAATCAATGTGATAAAAATATGAATTCGCAAATTGCAAACAAATACGCGATAGATCGACAGGACGTCACAATAATTTTGACAGTTGAATTAGAGTTGTACCATAGCAATGGTCTTGTTTCAATGGATGTGCTGTGCCACATCAAACACGTTTAGTCGATTATATATCAGCACTTAAAAAAATCCATCTTTAAAAAAGAAAACTGTGATGTAAATAGGCGGTAGAATTTATGTTTTATCTAAGAGTAGAATCATGGGTTAGAATAAATTGAATGAAAATCTTTCTAGTCAGAATCGGATCACTTTTCAATTAACTTGATTTTTCCACCACAAGTCACAACAATGAGGAAACTAAACGTAACGTCAAATCAAAGTAGAAAATCAAACTTTTGGTTTGAAGGTTTGATTTTTCTGTTTTTGTTGATTTGTAATTGTTAAAACTAAGAATAAAAGTGCTGTTATATTATTCATATACTATAGATAACAGAGTTTTGTGTTCGTGGACATTCGAGTTAGACAATTCATGTTTTGGAAACATATGTTGAGTTGACGTGAATTGGTTATTTTATTGATTATCGTGAGCTGCTGCTATGGATATCGTGAAAACACCTAAGGTAAGTGTAGCAACAATATAATTAGTAACTAAGGATACGATATCAAAACATGGTGACACAAAAAATCTATTAATTTCAAGGCACAGTAGTCTTTTTCAGTCGTTTCCTACGGTTTTCTGTATACTTATCGTGAAATGTTTAAAATAGGGCATTAAATAATCTAATAAGAACATTATTAGGGACATTCCTTGATGATGTGGGCAGTCACACGTTTTTAATAATAGTGAAAATGCAGTGAAACAACAAACAGAATGCCTTTGTTACTGTTGATAAACTTATCTGTGTTGTGCTCTTATCATGTTTAGCTCTAAACTATAGGCAATCGAATGTCATCCTGAATGAACATGCGTACTTATTCATCTCAATGTGTAATTAAATTATTCTCAAACAGATAAACATTTTTTGTGGGCATCTTATTTTTTATAAGTTGATTTTTTATTTATTTCATTTTGTGAATTCTTTTTATGTTATTGTAATTGAATTGAATTGACATTCTGAGTATTATCAATTCCACATTTATCTATTAGTTTTCATAATTTCCGTTATGGGTGAAGGATTTACTTGTTGTACTGCCAATAGGAATCCTATTACATTTCAAAGTCGAAGCATTTACTTCAATTAAGCCATAATTTGGTATTTTTGAAACATCAACAAATACAAAAATAGCCTGTTGGTCAGTCCCTCGGTGAAGCTAGGTGCTGATTCTAACATTGATGATGAACAAGCATGTTCATTAAACAAATTTGGTGTGACAACCTTTCATTATAATTAAATATAATACAATAGAATTATACTGAAAACTACAGTTAAAACAATTTATTTTTGAGCTAAAATGTCAAGTGCTAAGGGGACTTACATTTGAGATAAGAATTGAGGCCTTCATTGATAAGTGATTAGGCTTTTACACTTTATAACTTGTTACCATAAATAAAAAAAGAGATTAAACCAGTTTCTGTTTTAACATATTAGGTTAAAGGTTTAAGGTATAGCATATACATTTAAACTGTCAAACACCAAGCGGTCACCCGTGACCGCAACCTATTGTTCTATAATTGTGTCTATAATGACGGTACTTGACGAGTTAAGGTCTTAAAAGTAGTTAAAGCAGGTAGTATTGTCATGACATCATAGCTAGGAATTGTTTTTATTTATTGTTCAATCAATATTGGCTTTATGAATACTAAATTATAAATACAGACAGAATAATTCATTATATTATGGTATTCTGCATTCTGTTTGTATTAATTTAGCTTGTATTTTTAGATAGTAATTAGCTACATGAATTTTGCACTGTTTTGCGACACTGCCTAATAATACAGAGCAATAACAAAACACGTTTGTTTCAAATTGTGAAGTGGAAAATAAATTGCGGAAATCTCGTCTTCCCTTTCCAACCCCCGACATAACCCTACTTCCGTCTCTTTTTCCCGCGCATGCTCCGAAAATCTCAACTATGGCCTTTGGCATTTTAAAATATTCTCTAGAAGCACGCAATAGAGCGCAACATCGCTTGAATCAGTCGACGTGTTTGAAAATCCGAGTATTTTGACGATAATTAACTGGGATTCCCGATTACTGTCAGTCAGTTGAATTTGCGCCGCTACGAAGGGTAGACGTCTCTTCAGTAAAGGGCGGGAATTTTACACAATTTTTTGTGCAGCATCTCTTGTGCGAAATATTAACTTAATTGGAAAAGTTTTATTATTTTTTCTGCTCATCAAACCGACGGAAATGGTTCTATTTCCTGCTTAGTGTACGATTGAAAGTTTGTTTCTCTCCGGATATCTTTTTCGAAGTAACTAAATAAAATGTTATTGGTGGTAAAGTTGTTGTAACTTTGTCTGACTAAATAACCAGTACTTTTGTAAATGTTTACGAATGATGTATTAAAAGTTGCGGTGTATAATTATATTCGAGTTTAAATAAGAATGGCTCTAAGTTCGCTGACTCCGTCAAATATGCTTGGAGAGCTAGGTCGCCTTGCTAGCTGGCTGAAGGGCGACTGCCTGGCTCCTGAGGAGTATGCAGGACTTGCTGTAACTGAAAAGGTGAGCGATAGTCTGCGATACGCAATTGGTACCTGACTTTCTACAAACCGGAGATTAAAAAATATATCTCGTAAACAATGACTTCAAATTGACAGTTCGCTGATGAGAGTGCGTAGTATAAAAGCAACAGTTAGTTAGAAAGCTAAGTGAAGGAAAATAATTAGGTAGCTAAAGTTTAGGTTTCTATAGAAAATAACGCGTGTAAACTTTAAACCAAGATTGAGAAACGGGAACTAGCTGACGTAGTCTATAATTGTATTATCGCCATGTACCCGACTGCAACGAACGGTTTTATTTTTTTAATAATTAATGCTTTTACGACCTAACTAAAACTCGTAACTTAACTTACGCGTATAAAACGCACTCTAAAAGTCATAACAGTAAGTCTAAAGTAGATTAAACGAAGACGAAGTATTCCGTTTATTCATAATATAATTTCTTCTAATAATATACAAAATTACTGCAAATTCTTTTTTCTCAGTTTTTTCAGTCAGGAAGACGTAAAGCCTATTTTCTATGAATGTCTCTATTGCGATCTGCTATCAAGAAAACAAATGTTTTACATTATTACGTTAAGGTTTAATATTAAGTTAGCGCTTTTATAGCCGTTACTTGATAATTTACGCATTTCTCGACAGGATTGTAACTCCAAAAATATAAATAATGTACAAAACTCCTTTCTCTTACCCCTAAAAAACTAACATGATTTTTATAATAACTATCGTGAGACATACCAAATTAACTAAGAATCGCGGGTTAATCCAATACCCTGCGTGACATTGCTGCGCCGCAGAGCCCCTCTGTGGCTCGAAACTAGTAGAGCTTTTCTCAGTATATTCAGGTGAGTAACCAGCGATTTTTAGTTGACTAACATGATGATAAGTCATGTTAATATAATATTCGCAATATCATCAAGTTACCTACGTTCTTCGAAAGTAATATTTGTTATAAGAAAAGTAATAACCAACACTTCAACTCCACAAAGCCCCTTTAAGAAGCACTTGACTTGCTTCAAGTTGAATATCAAACTGTTACATATATGAAGTATAGTAACTAAAGCACGAATTTCTATTTCCTACCAGGAAACGTGAATTTCCAAGGTTTCAAAATAACGTGTGCCATTTTGTGACATTCGAACGTTTTCGGGATGACACGACGTTATCGACAACTTTGGCCCACTTACGTGAAGACTCTTGGAACCCGTTTATTGAAGTGCACATTTCCGCTGACCGACGAACGCTAGTGTTCGGTTTCACGATCTATATTACCGTCGGAAAGAGAGACTGATACTCTATGTATATATGTTAGCCAAGGAACTCAAGGGAGCAATAAATCATATGGCGGTCTATGTTACTTCTATATGTGTAGGACCTTCATTCAGTCCTAGCTGAAATGTTGAGTTGCAAACAGTGATTTATTTGCTTTGCGATAAAAAGCTATATATAGAGATTGATGATAATAAATGCTTTTCATTGCAACAATATCGCGATTAAGTAGATGTCGATCTACGGATTTTTATTATTATATTATTTGATTAAAAATATTTATTTTTCGCTTCATTTTAATTTAATATCAAAAAAGCACCCTAATTTTCAATCGAAAATTCTGACGTCAAAATATCAGCTTTTTTCAAAAAGTTTGGGGGTTTTTGTTCGTTGAAATATCTACTTTCTGATGGTGTAAAGAAAAATATACATTACTCTAGGAAATATTCTTAGAAAATGCAAAAATATAAAACCTCAAATTCGAAAATTTGTGTTTAATCATCATGTACAATTTTGATAAAATTTACATTTTAATTACTCAAAAAACCTAAAATTTAATGTTTTATTAATAAACGAAAAAAATACAAATTAAAATATCCTTCTATAATTAACAAAGATGAAGAATAAAAGTAATTATAAGTATAATTAAAAATAATTAAAAGCTTAATCCCCAATCTGTTGCTGTCAATTCGTTACCCAACCAAGTTTGAAGCTGATAATATGCTCTGTAACAATGTTGTTCTGCTGCTCCTTCTGTGGGTCCCCGTTTGCCAAAACGAAGGATGATTTAATTTTTCCAATTGATATTTTTGAAACCTTAATTGATTTAGTGTTATTTTTTACATTTATAAATAGATTTGATTAATTTTTTTTCACTTTTTACCATTTTTGTAGGCTTTGACCCTGGTGTAAAGGACATGTGACGCCTCAAGGGGTGTCGACGTAGGCACGTCCGAAGGCAAGTATCGATAAGATTGATGGTCCTACACTCGTGACCGACTGTCCTCACCAAACTCCAAACCTACTAACAAGTTGAACTACGATAATATGTTTCCTTTATGGACTATAACTTACGCGGAATAGGATTGAAAAATAGATTTATTACTCTCCCTGAAAAGTGTATTTAAAGCTAAAGATCTTTTTGGATAACCGAATACTGAATATTTCAGGCAAATAAATGAAACTATGTATCTTTTTATCTAACTAGAGTAATAATCCAGATGTACTCATTTTGAGCACTTTATGGAGTTGAATCACGTTATGGAGGATAATAGATAATGAGGTCAAAGACAGTATTACTTAACTTTTCTTTTTGAGTTTAACTCGTCGAGTACCGTCATTATAGACACAATTATAGAACAATAGGTTGCGGTCACCGGTGACCGCTTGGTGTTTGAGAGTTTAATCGAAGTCGAGCCGAACCAAAGCCTTGATAAAACTCTCACTTTGACGCAGCGAATCTTAAACGACCTTAGTCTAACCGATTTATTGTAATTAAACGCACTCGAACGGCTGAGCACAATAAAAATCCGTCGGATCCTATAAATCCTTTCGCAATAAATCCAAGTACGGTATAAAACGAAACACGTAATGGTGAGGGTGAGACTTAGTCACATATGTGGCTTGACCCATTCACTTTGAAAGCCCTGCTTAAGTCAGATTAGACAGTCCGAGACCTTCTTTACGAACCTCATCTAATATAGACATATACAGAAGGTTGACTCTAGTTTTTTTTACTGGATTAAAATTTAAACCAATCAGCCACCACAATTTTAACGAGTTTTTAGCACGCAAACTTTTCATTTCAATTTGTTAGCAAATGAAAACAGCTCTGGTTTTAGTACCTTTTGTGACAATTAACTATTTATTTCATTATACGAACGTTGTAGTTTAGTCATTAAACCAGTACGTTTTTGTTAACAGTTAAAATAACTGCGTAGTTGGGTACTTTAAAAAAGCTTTCAAACATATCTAAACATTGAAGTAATATTTGCAAGTGCACTTTTATTGGTTGTAATTATTCGGAAAATCATAAAATCCATTAACTTTTTGCCCAACTCAACCGCTTGCTCGGCACTTACACTTGCGACCAGTCGACTAACACTTTAGGCGAGATATTTTCCATGCACTTGTTCGTATAAGACTTGCCTACATAAGTAGGTTTAAGGTGTACAATCTTTACCATCCTCTTGGAAGAAGAAGAGACTTGATAATATCTTTACCTTCTATGTTGTCTACATGGTGTAATACGTCACCCCGCCTTATCTTTGGTTCTTTACTTCACAGCTCAGTAAGCTGACGGCTCATTATTGGTGTTCACGATTCACCGAGTCCTATCCCTCTTGGCATGTTTTAGTCATATTGCTTGATTTTCGATTGGTTCGGGTTAATCGCCTGTCGTCTTCATCAATACTTGCTTCTTGATATTTAGGTCTCTTGATGTTTTATTCAGTTTTCGTATTAATGTTAGTAATAATGTTTTAAATTGAGGGTTTCAATTAATTATCAGCTCGGAGAGTCAATTTGTTATGAGAATACTAAGAATTTTATGACACTACAATTAGTCCTGAAAATGAATAAAGTAATTGCAGGATAAAATAAATAACCTTACTACTTTTATCCTCGAAGACGCAGGGAAAGGCACACACACATTGTAACAACCCATTTCTCGCCAACTATGGCATAAGTCCTATGTAAAAAGGGGTTATCAATTGCTATACATCGGGCTAAATTGCAGACTACTTGCCAGTAGTTACTAGAAAAAAGTCGAAAATATCCTGAGATCCTTCGCCCGCCAGTCACATTTGCGACAAATAAGGTAGATAATTAGTCCTCCTGCCGGAGATTATACGCCGGGGTCGTGCGGTCCATGGCCCTCTATGGCGCCCCTGTTTGGGCGCTGAACTTGTTGCGGCGTCCCGCTCGGACGCTGCTCATGTCACAGAGGGTCATGGCGATCCGAATGATCCGCGGATACCACTCCTTGCCGGATTACCGCCGTGGGATCTGGAGGCGAAGGTGCTCGCGCGCGTGTATAACATGCGCGCGGACGCACGTCGCCGGGGCGAAACTCCGCTGCCGCGCCAGATAAGTGCGTGGCGGGATGAGCTCCGGCGCGATCTCATGGCGGAATGGCAGCAACGACTGTCGCAACCGGGGGCTGGGCTCGCTGCCATTGTAGCGGTAAGTCCCCTCTTTGAGGAGTGGCTTGAGAGACGCTACGGCGTCCTCACCTACCGCCTGACGCAGGTCCTCATGGAAGTTTCGGGAGGTACCTGTGTCTGATGGGGCGGGAGGAAACGCCCGGGTGTCATCACTGCGAGGACCGCCCTGAGGACACGGTGGAACACACAGTGGGAGAATGCCCTGCGGGGGCTGAGCACCGCCGTGCCCTCAGGGAAGTGATCGATAGCGACCTCTCGCGTCCGGGCCTAGTGCAGGCCTTGATGCGGAGCGAGGGGGACTGGGATGCCGTCTCCTCCTTTTGCGAAGCAGTCATGCTAGCTAAGGAGGAGGCGGGACGCGTGAGGCAGCGAAGCGCTGCCTCCTCGCAACCCAGCCATCGCGAAGGACACACCGGGCGTCGGGGATCGCGAGACGATCTCCGGCCACCGTAAGCGCGGGCCTGCGGACGGCGAGCATGGGTGGCTCCCCGTCCGACCAGAAACAGACCCGAGCGTACGGCGCGTCGCGTTCCGCGCGCGCCTCAAACAGCCATCAGACCACCACAGATGGGGCCCAATACGGCCGATGCTGAGCAGTCATTCGATGATTTTCCCCCCTTAAAAAAAAAAGGTAGATAATTAGTAAAATATATTTCAAAAAGTTAATATAGATTCGGGAACCAACACCACTCAACTTTGTACCCTACTTGTTGCTTAAATAGAGGCTTCATCTAATTACCAGCGTAGCTCTTAGAAAGAGCGTCGGTACTTGACCCGTTTTACTTTATACCTGCCACTTAGTACCTACATGAATATTGTATCTATATACCGATAGGTATATGCTTCATATGTGGTTTCACCGGCACTAGTTATTGGAGTGTCCCGATAATAGAACAATGAACTTCAATTAGATAAGCCAACGGATTAACGCTAACAATTTGGTGTAATTATGTTCTTTATTAAGTTGATCTTATTAGTAATACCTCGCGAAAGTATGTTTTTGTTATTTTTTAAACGTACCATAATTTGCTAGTATCCATTTACATGGGGTATAGTTCCCCAAACGTTGCATTTGTAAAAATCACAAATGACTAAACTGAGTTCTAATAATCACGTTGGACGTTTATCAGTGTTCAGGAAACATTGCAACAATGGCTTGTAGCTGAAATTGGATGTATCGATCGATACAGAACTTATTGTTTGCGTGAACCGGCAAATCGATTACATTATTACGTTTTCTGTGAAAATCGGTGTCGTGCTGCGTAAACCGATTGGTAATCATAACCGAGTATCAATGAGATAATTCAGAATCTTGTTTGATTGTGATTTGTGGTTGATAGTTCTCGGTATATAATTACATTAAGCGTACCTATAGTAGACATTGCATTAAACTTAATGACTGATATGAATAGTGTTTGCCATAGGCTCCACGCTTTGCAGACGACTTCGGAGTTTCAGACGGATCACCGAAAATTAAGGATGCTGCTCCCACTCCACTGTTTGCGGACATAGATGAGTTCTTTTGACACGTTTTTTAAATACATTTTTGAAACATCCCATGGCATGTATGCGTTTTATCGAGAGCATTCTAATCACGTTCCAATGATCTCGTCTGCATCGATGTCCTGGAAATGGAAAGGGAATGAACATCTTACGTAATTCTGCACACGCGGAGTTAAAGAATTGTGAAATTGCTCCAGTTCTTGCTTAAACAGGAATGTCTCTATGAAGAATGCGAACTTTGTGCCTGATATGTTTAATATTCACGATGCATAAATTCTTGGTGACTGGGAGGCTTTCGAGTTAGTTGTTGTTCTTTACTTTTTGGCGCTAATATAACGTAGAGTCAGGAAGCTAGACCTGGTGTTATGCTTAGAAAAAATCAAGCACAAAAGTTACAAAGAATAAGACTATATTTTATTTTTTAAATAAATCCTTTTACCGAACCAAAGTTGAAATTGTGTTTTCGGATTGAATTAAAATTAAAATAATCTCGCGGTGATAGTTTTCTGAATGGATTTTACCGTGCGACATACAGTTTCAATCGGAAAAGCGGCCAGAATCCTTTAATTATAAACAAAACAACAGACGCTTTCTGCGAATTTAATTTCGTAACCGTTTAAATTTTGAAAACTACCACAAAAGCATTATGGTCCGTTGGCTCAGTTTAAAAACGTTCATCATTTGTATAGGACGATATTTATTTTGAGTTTATAAAGGGTCCTTTGACTATAGTTGAGATTCACGGGCACGTTCGTTTTTCTTTGAGAATTCGTTGTTTGATGTCTCGCTCTGCCTTTGTTTGCAACACCTTTGTCCTTTACCACGGCTACTGAGGACATTTCTTCGTAAAACGTGAGGTAAACTTAATTATGATACTCCATTACCATGGTTCTTAAGCATAATGGATGTTGTTCATAGTATAAAGTTTCTCTTTTGTCTTTTTCCACATTTTCTTTGTTAGGATTAGATGGTTTGTTGCACCTTACTTGCGTCTATTGTCTTCATATTGGCAGGTCTTTGTTAGAAGATGTCAATCTATAAAGTGAACGGTGTTATACTCGAACATTAAACCATGGTATCATTTTATTTTGGTCTAGAGTTAAAAGGTTAATTACAGGTGTACATTACTTTTGGCCTGTTATTCCCTGAAACTGTATTTGCAAGCGTAATTAGGCAGCAGTAGTTTTAGGCCCTATCAGGTTAATATTATTGAAGGTTTTAAAACCGATAAATTTCGATGTATGGAAACTGGAAAGGTATGCACTATACTTGTACCGGGAATCGAAACAGATAATCAGATGTAGCCATTTGCTTATACCAGAATATATTGGATTAGAATAATATTTTTTCCGAACTGGATTATTTCTGGACTGGGTTTTATTGTTATTTGCTTTCAAGCTAACGCTGTATTCATGTCAAGACCTATGTCACGAACTCCAGATATTAACCCTTCAACTTACCTGGTCCTTTTCTACGCGTGTAGGGTACAAAATCTAAAGCCTCTGGACGGCGTCATCTCTTTACGATTTTTCATCCTTTAAGTAGAACATTAAATATATACCACTTGTAGCTTATCTTGAAATGTCATAAAAGTCGTCTGTAAATGACGGATGACAGCAGTCATAAAGTTTGGGAAATGTTTCTTGACTGATTGAAATCGCTGACAGTACTCGTAAATACGAACATTAATATCTGAATCGAAAGCCATTAAATATGAAAAAGAAAGATTTGGTAGACGTCATCATGGATCTTTTTTTTTTGTAAATATTTTTTGGTTTTGATGGTATCCGTCAAAGCATTTAGGCATAAGGCGTTATACTTGCTATTTATTACTTGTGCTTATTAACATAGTATACATAGATGCAACTTAATAACCATCTTTCGCATTACATATAATAATAATTACGCCTTTTATGTCATGCTCAGTGTCTTTAGAGAAATACCTAATACTAATATTAATTCACCCTAATACTACACTCTATAAATACTATAGTCATTGAAATGGGGCTTTACGTCAGTCGTCCGGGAAATGATTAAAATAATTTGATTAATGTCTGAATTCCGACGTCTAACGGACACTTCCCATTGTGAAAGGATGAATTCATGCTAATGCCGTAATGCGACAACACTATGCTGATGAATTACGCACAATTCGGCCTTAAAGCTTATTTTGGACTAACTTTGTCGCGTAATTTTTCATCTTTTAAATGTCTCACTGAATGAAAATCTTAAAATTTGCTTCAATGGTTTTAGTGTGTGTTTTAATTTATTTTCTCTTTGACACAAAAACAGTTTTACATTTACAACTTTATATTAGTTTTACGATTGGACATGTAGCCTGAGTCACATTCATAACTTTTCGAAATTAAATAGTCATTTAGACTGCTATTAGTTCCAAAATAACATTGTTAATTATTCTCACAATTTACGGCTTCGCGTGATCTACATCTATTAGACCACGAAAAGTCATAGTCAGGCACTAGTGGGATACAAATCAATAATCTTATACTTTTTCATTCCTAGTCTGGAATTTTCTGAGACTCCATTATTAGCATTGGTTAGAGTAGCGGTCTTAACTGTGTCCTTATAGTCACCGATGTGTCCTGCGACTGATCTCTCTATCGATTCTGGCCCGGATTGAATTACAGCCTTTAATACCCTTTTATTTTTCGTATCTTTTCTAGAACCCTTTTCTTTATTGCTATTTCTGGGGTTTTCGGGGAATAGAAAAAACAACGTCCTTTTATATACGGGCTTGAGGATCATGTTGAAGATTCTTGTTTATTGCTGACCACAGGTTTGTTCCTAAAGTGAATAGAAATACGATATAGCTAGAGGATTTAATCTTTTTTTTCACCTTAAATTACTTACATATAAACATTTTGTTAGAATTCCTTAAACGAAAATAACTTAGGGTGTAAGTTGCCGGGAGTTTGTACCCTAGGGATAGTAACTTTGAAATTATGCTAGCTGTATTTTGGCGTATTATTTTATGTTAACGCCACCAGAGTGTAACAAAATACTGTCTGAACTATTTTTTTTTTTTTGTTTTACTATTCTATCTCTTGGTTTTATGAACCAAAAGTTCTTAAATACCGGTTTTGATTAGACAGTCTTCAACTGACACTGGCAAACTCTTTTAGTACCTACCTGTTAATCTAAGTACTATTTCATTTCTTTGCGATATTTATGTTATTTATGCACATAATTAGTTATCTCGGACACATGTCCCCGCCTTTCCTAAGTGTAAACATAAATCTTACTACAATATTTCATCGGTATAACTATTATGATTCGAAGTATTTTCCGATAGTGTTGGTCCTTATAGTTTCTGACTATTCAAAGGAGCTTGTTAAGGACTTTCATAACTTTAGTAGGTTCGTAAGTATATTGACAGAAAAAGCTGGTTAAAGTAGGCTTTGCTTCGAGAAAGTTTGTTACTACTTTTTTCAAAGAATAACGTTTATAAAATGACATTTCAGCAGTTTTGTAAGTTGCTTTAAAAAATTACTTAATATTCTTTTTGTATGATGAAGTTGATATTTATTAACATACAACAAAGAAATGTACTACATTAAAGGAATCAATAAGCTTCAAAGGAAAATTTTACATATCTATAGAATACGACATAATACTGTAAAAGGCCATACGTATTTTCGCGAAAATTGATCGATTGTTTCCTTTCTTTGATGAAGTACCAATTGAAAGGAAAACACGATGTTTTTAACATTCACAAAATCTCTACACACCATTGCGTGTTGAGAATAAATAAATGCTACAGTAATTCAATTAGGTTGGGTACGTAAACCTGTGAGTGATCTCGTCCGGAAATTTTCCGAGTGCGGCTTACCGTACAGCCCCGAGAACCCCAAAGCGCATACATTTTGTTTATTTATTTGCTCCAAATATTAGCAGTTGGCCTGGATTTGTGGTCTATGTATGGCTAAAGGTACATCATTACCTGCAGATTTAAATAATGAAACAAGCATAACATAACATCACGCCTTTTATCCCTGAAGGGGTAGGCAGAGGTACACATTACAGCACTTAATGCCACTGTACAGTGTATCACCCACTTTTCACTATTTATGTTATGAGTCCCATGTAATAGGGGGTGAGCCTATTGCCATTTACCGGGCGTAATTTCAGACTCCGTGCTACTACTGAGGTTTTTACAAACCCAGTAATACTTCGCCCGACCCGGGTATCAAACCCGAGAGCCCTTGTTCGGCACTTGCGACCACTCGGCCAATGAGACAGTCTTTTACTATATTACAAATTGTTTCCTTTAAAAGCTATCACACTGAAAATCAGACGTCTCTATCTTAAATAATTGCGTCCTCCGTGATACAAGATACGCTGACATTTCAAGTTTGTGGTTCGAGGTGAAGGAATATTATCGCTACAAATTCGCTAGAGGGCTTAAAGTAATATTACGAACTAGTTCGTCTATATAATTATTTGATTTCTACTTCTAAATCTGCCTCCTGTTTATGTAATATTGTCAACTAAAGTGGTTATTAAAGCTAAAGTTATCTACAAAATGAACGATCGTATCTCCAAATTTTCCACGGTCTCGTATATGAAAATTTCGATTGTCATACAAATGTCCTCGATATAGGCAGACAGATATCTGTTTCGGCCAATAGCAATGCGATATTATGGTAATAAGCTCACCCCATATTATTTAGAATTTGTAACATAGTGGTGAAAAGTGTCGCGGAGAATCTAAACGGGTAACCGGGGCTCCGGCTCGACGTACATGAGAAGGAACGGGGTGGTTTTTAGTCAGTAAGAGTCTGACACTCCCTCCCGCCTCACCCAGTCGTAAGCAGTCATTCGATGATTTTCCCCCCTAAAAAAAGGTGGTGAATAGTATATGTAATACTTAAATCGTGCACACTGCACCTTTAGCTGTTTCTCCGCGGAATCGAAGGTGTTTTTGTCACAGTGTACCTGAAGTCAATGACTCGTGATAAAATAAATAAATAAAAATAAAAATTGTTTATTGTACAAAAATTTCACAATATTACATTCACAGAAATGCGGCAATTACATGAACGAGTGTGAATTACGATCGATACTGACACTGCCCTCCAAACTAAGCTATAAGCTTGTATTTTGGAAAACAGTGATTCAAGCGTGGAGTATGTCACAAAGTCGCATTATATGTCACTCTATAATGAAGTGAATGTCATGAAAGTGAATGAATGAAATGGGAGGAGCTGTCATCCAAAACAAAAATAATAAAATGTAAAGGGAATGTTAAAAGGACTACTTAGGTTAATTTTCCGGAATTGTGTGTGTGTGTGTGTGTGTGTGTGTGTGTGTGTGTGTGTGTGTGTGTGTGTGTGTGTGTGTGTGTGTGTGTGTGTGTGTGTGTGTCTGTGTGTGTCTGTGTGTGTCTGTGTGTGTGTGTGTGTGTGTGTGTGTGTGTGTGTGTGTGTGTGTGTGTGTGTCAGTGTGTGTGTGTGTGTGTGTGTGTCAGTGTGTGTGTGTGTGTGTGTGTGTGTGTGTGTGTGTGTGTGTGTCGTGTGTGTGTCTGTGTGTGTCTGTGTGTGTCTGTGTGTGTGTCTGTGTGTGTCTGTGTGTGTCTCTGTGTGTGTCTGTGTGTGTCTCTGTGTGTGTGTGTGTGTGTGTGTGTGTGTGTGTGTGTGTGTGTGTGTGTGTGTGTGTGTGTGTGTGTGTGTGTGTGTGTGTGTGTGTGTGTGTGTGTGTGTGACTTCTTTTCGGCTGAGTCGTACGATGTTCAGGTTTTTATTTATTTTGTTGTAGACCTTGCAACTGACACTATTGAACTGTCCTCTGGCAAAAGTAGTATTGGTAGGGATTTGCGGGCATACTGGCATCTTACTGCGTCTGTTTCGATTCGGTAGTGGAACATTCCGATGCCTTCTCAAAGTAGATTTGAGCACAAAGAGCTGTCTGACTGTTAATACCTTACATTCTAAGTACAATTTTGCGGTGGGATATCTATATGGTTTTTTGGTCATCACTTTCAGTACAGCTCTTTGTGCTCTCTCAAGCATAAGGAAAAGCGTTTTGGCTGCCCCTCCCCAAACCGGTATGCAGTATTGGATGATGGACTGACACAGAGCCAAATAGACGAATTTTAATTTATCTGTGGCGGCAGAATTTCTTAGATGTTTAAATATGTGTATTAGCCTTCTCACTCTGGAGGTTACAGTATCTATCTGTTTATCCCATCTCAGTCGATCATCCAAGGTAACACCCAAGTATTTGACGCTTTCTACCCTAGCTATTACCTCGCAGGCACAGTCAATCTGTCGAGAGTGACAAATGTGAGCTTTGATGGAGAAGTCACGTGGTGGGGCTGTATTTTTACGAATGGAGAAAGCCATAAAATGAGTTTTGTTAACATTTAATGTTAACAGGTTAACAGAGAGCCACTCCATCACTTTAGATAAGGAGTATTCGGCCGTTTCCTTAACCGTGTTCCAGTTTGGACCCCAAACAAATATGGCGGTGTCATCTGCGTAGGTGTATATGTTAGTATTTGGAAGAGTAATTTGGCAGAGGTCATTGATGTAGATGTAGATAACAAGACAAGGGAGTCCTTGTGGCACGCCATAAGTGACTTCAGCCTCATCACTTTCATGACTTCCTATTTTCACACGTTGTTTCCTATTTGTTAGGTAGCTTTCAAAAATGTTGTGGGTGATACCTCGTACGCCCAGTTTATTTAATTTAGCAAGGAGAATCGGGACAGAGACCGTGTCAAAAGCTTTCGAAAGATCCAGAAAAATGCACAAGCATTTGCTTTTTTCATCTAACTTTTTAACTATGACATTTGTTAGATCCAATACCGCATCTTCCGTGCAATAGCCTGAACGAAATCCATACTGATTATTGGCCAATATATTAAATTTATCCAAAAACTTTTTAAGTGAGATGTTCAGAATTTTTTCCAGTATTTTGGAGATCGCAGGCAGTACCGCAATAGGCCGGTATTTGTTGACACAGTCTCTGTCCCCACTTTTGTATATAGGACAAATTGTTGCTTTTTTGAGGGCATCGGGGAAGACTCCAGTAATTAGGGCAAGGTTACAAATATGAGTGATTGAGGGAACCAGTATATGGCGACATCGTTTAAGGATCTGTGACGAAATGCCATCCCAGCCCGTGGCACCGTCGGGTCGAAGTTGTAAAATGCTAGCTTCAATTTCTGCTTCTGTTACAGAAGCAGAAATTGAAGCTAGCATTTAGCTCTAAGAGGACAAGTGAGTTCTGTGTGACATTTGGATATTTGTGTTTTGTATCAACGGTATGAGTGATACTACCGGAAAACGTCGGCTTGTCGTTTTCCGGCTAAGTTGATCAACTCCGTGTTAAGCTTTTCTTCCATCGTTTTTTTGTTGTTATTGAAATTACGCACGGAGGATAGAGTGTTAAGTTTCATTTGAACAGTGTGGAATTCGGCTACAATGGGGCGTACTGATCCATGTTTACCCGGTAGGCGGTAAATATCTCGGAGATCCGTAGGCGAGATCGGGATTCCAACCGTGTTTCCAATTTTGCAAACAGTGTCTGTGAGGTCTACGCTAGTCTCTTTATCTTTCAATGGAATATTTCTAACCTCTATACAGGACGAACGGGATTTGAGTGTTAAATCCTGTACTTTATTTTCCAGTTTTTCTAGACATTTTCGTTGTTCCTGGCGTTCTTTTTTCAGATTGTCTAGTCCTAATTTAATTTCTTCGTACTGTTTGTTTATAAAATTCATAGAACTTTCTATTTTGTCATTAGATTCTTGAATTTTGCTGGTTTGGGTTTTTAATTCTATTATTTCATTAGATAATTTTGAGACTAGGCTGTTATGTTTAGCGCACATATCATCTAGTTTGGATTCCAATTCTAGTTTCCAGTTGTTTAGCAACCCCATAATTTCCTGCTTGAGATCCTGTTCTTTTTGTCTGGGCGATGATTCGTCTGTGCGGGGCCTTTTATTTCGATTAGTTATGAAAGAAACATCACTTTGTTGCAGCGAGTTTAAATCCGTTTCAGACTGGGTATGTCCTATAGGTGACAGAGTAGCGGGAGGTGTACCCTGACGCGGCATGTTTCGAGTATAATTGAGTAACCAATCGACAATTTTTAGTTATGATTGTCGTTGTTTATCGCCATTGAAGATCACAGTTCCAGGACGGCCGTAGCAATACCTTTCTATGTAGTGCTTGTAACCGGTGTGGCTTATTCTCGGAACTTTGTAGTGCCCCGTGGATGCGAGGATGTTGGTCGCAACAGCCGTATATTATTTCGAAGCAACACTCGGACTTTCTTCGGCCGGTTTTAACAAGCCCGCCTTAGTCAGTTTTGTGACAAAGTGTCGCCGTCTCACTCTCCGAACCCCCGAGGGGAGCACCTAACGTCTGCTTGTGGTACGCGTGAGCAGGAGAATCCGATGCACCGTTGCAACCAGTCGTGCGAGACACTGAGCGTAGTACTTGCTTCCGTAGTGTAAGGGGTCGCTAGTAGCTGGTCGATGTTATATACAATGGCACGCGCAAAAACCAATCGTGCGAGACACCGACAGTACGGTTAATTCCCATAAGCGATGGGTCAAAGTCACTGGTTTTTTATTTAGACCAAGTACGAGACAACCGAACTCCACGGTGACCGGCCACCGAATCCGATAGGCGAAGGCGATAATTTTACCAATTGCCAACATTAACTGAAGTCGTGAATTAATTTGCATATTGTAGAAAATACCGATTTTAAACGTAGTTAGGAAGAAAGAAGAAAAAGAAAAGAAAAGCCATTTATTTTTGCGCAAAACACATAACATATTTAAAATATAAAAAAGAAAATAAAAAAGCTAAAAAATTAAAATGAAGTGAGATCTTGTCCATGGTCCACAGACTTATTATTTTACTGAAATGATAGGTAGAATATTTAATATCAAATATTATCTGTGGACCATAGACAAGGAAACACCCACCACCCACATATATAATAATAATTTCTAGTTGCATGCATTTATTAAAATTGTTAAACCTTTCGCTTTGTTAAAATTATTGTTCCTGAGTTAGGCAATACGTTCATTAGCATGAACGTTGCTGTTTTGTGTACATAGCTTAATAGAATAACGTTGAACGGGCTTAAGGCACAAGCTTTCACTAAAGGAGTAAATCGCGTGCAATACGGTATAGTACGTGCTTCGGAAATACGAACAATTGCTATGTTTTCTCCGCCGCGGATCGCAACGAGTTCGATACAAAAGGCTTCGATATAAAAGAATTGGCATCGTATCGTAAAAGCACATATTCCTTTTGAAATGTGGAAAAAATGTAAGCGAATAAATTGAAGTCCTTGAACTAAAAATCTTAATGTGTGCTATATTTGGACAGGGTTATCGTTGTTTTGACCCTGTAATACTTAATTACTCAAGTATTTGAACTTTAAATAGTAGTTATTTGGAAACTCAATTGTTTTCGTAAACATTATCCCTAAAGTTTTACCACACTAGTAACAGAACACATTAGTAAAATCTATCCGTTTAGTCCCTAGTCACGATCCCAACTCATTACTTAACCGAAACGCACTTACATGGAACCTATGATCCAACTTTAACCTCTTTTTGCGCACAATGCTCCCAAATCTGTTCCCGAAATAAAAAGGGTTGGCCCTTGTCAAACTGTTTAAAAGTTCACGAACTGAAATGTGAATACCCTGCGTATTTGTCAGTGCTGGTCGGGTCGTGACCCATTCCAAGATACCTTTTAGGGCCAGTGCAAAGTATTGATTGCATTTAAAAAATGTTAATTGTATGTTAATGTACGGTCCACTGCCACCTTAAGATTGCTACCGGTTGCGCTGCAGCGCTTGTACACACATGCACACGCATATTTTTATCCGTGTGCGTACGCGTGTGTGTGTTTATGCGTACGCACGCGTTTTTATGCACATTAATATGAAATTACTTACGCATTGCCGTGTGAACATCACTCACGGTGGCAGTGGACTTTTAACCTTTGACGACTGTACAACAACTTACTATATGACTGTCTCTTGATACATATTGGATTGTGTGCACCTCAAAAGGGCCTTTGCCAAATTACCAATTTTATTTAAATGGTTCAAAGCTCTTAAAATAATAATATGCTTACCAAAAGGGATAAAAAGTCGATTTGTTTATCGGCTTAAAATCAACGGTATTCTTTTTTTATCTAAAACGTCATCTTTTCTATTTTAAAAGCAAATATTCAGATGAAGATATCTCCAAGTTTGCCAAGCAACGAAGCGAATAACAATGATTATGTAAAGAGGTTGAATGTATTAGAGGAGACAAATAAGTTTCCACACGTAAGTAATATAATTTTGTAGTAGTTTTTTTTTCACAAACAACTCATTATTTTATCAATATCGACTTACAGTAAAGGAACTACGCTGTTTTCAAAATGACACCATAAAATGTTTGAGTCCGAGAATAAGTACGAGACGTAATTATAAAAAAGATGGAAATAGGAAACATTGAAACAATTGAAAATAAACTATTTTAGCTGCAAATAAACGGTATAACAGCTGCAAACATAGAACTACTAATACTAACTACGTAGTATTACATTTTTGAAATACAACCCTGTAGAGAATTTCGTTGAACTACGAGTAGTTGGATCTGGCTGCAATGCTGAAGCTGAAATATTCATGCGAGCAATGTGGTGTGCCTCGAATCCACCAATATTTTACATCTGCATTCCAAATCCCTTGCCGATCGATGTCTCCTTCGCTACATGGTTGAGCTTTTAGTTAACTATTTCATAATCAGCCATCATGAAATGGATAACTAAAAGCTCCCTCTTAATTAGGGTGTAGGACTTTGAAATAAAACAATAATAATGTCTATTTTCAACAACCTCTTTTAAAGTGTTTCAGTAACCCCTAAGGTAAAATATGAGACACTAATGACATTTTGGTTTTCACCAACTTGTAAGTGACACCTAGCAGTACAGGTAAGGGATTAGTTTAGCTACTCCTTAGTCTTGTATTTCGTCCTAAATGTTAAGTTTAACTTACGTATGCTTAAGTTTTTGAACACCCAACCTCATGGTTGCTTTTTAATGTTTAATATTTGACAGTTACTGTGATTGGACAAAAATCTATTCCAACATTTGCGCCTGTGGCGCACATGTCAACATGACAATTTACTCACATAGATTATTGATGAAAACAAATCAACGGATGATGTCACAAAATCCTACATCGCACATGTGAAGTTTACATGCAAATTAACACAGATAGAAAATCCCAACGAACAGCTGTTGGGTTGAATTTGAAAGCCCGCCAGGCACGAACACCTGGCCTGGTTGCCTTTTCGCAAAGAAGGGGAGGGTCCTCCTTTTCCGATCTAAGGGAACTTTACTCTCTGTTCCCTAAACGCCATCTGGTGGGCAATAAACCTCCATTGAGCTGATCTGGTAGAAAATACATTCTGATTCTTTGTAAATTTCGTATGTAATTGATTTATTAGTCTGATTTTATATTTAACAGAAAAAAATCATCGAAAAGGGATCTAAGTCTTGACCGGGCTTGCATTGCAGTCTGTAAATTCAATTTATAGAAAGCTTTTATGTCACCGCATACTATAATGCTCATCTATCAATTAAAATTAATTAACCCCTCGGCAACCTGTGTCTCTCATTAACGCTATGCATACTATGTATGTGGATAGAAGAACCACAATATACCATGTATACTTGTTTAGTATTATATCACAACACATCACGCTTGGCTGCACAAAGGGGTAAACTGAGGTTATTTGTTACTTTAGGATAGGCAGATGTTAATTAAATGAATGAATTAATTACAAAGGGCGAATATCATCATATAGATACATAGGTGGATTGCGTATGTATCGGCCACATACCGTGCAACTGAGACTTAGCAGCATCATTAATACGGAACCGCGGAAGACTCAACGGGTTACTAAGGCTCCGTCTCGAAGAGCAGAGGTAGGAATGGGATGGTTTTTAGTCATCAAGACTCGTCTTACCTCAACCAAGGCGGGAGAAGATATTGGATTATTTTACCCCCCAAAAAAAGCAGCATCACTTACCAGTAAATAAAATTTTTATGTAATTAGCAAACAGTCGAAGAATACAAGTGTCTCTCCCCATGCATGGATACTCAACAAATAACTTTCAAAAATAAACTACCCAATGGTTCCGACAACCGATGTGTGTTCATTTGGAAAAATTACTGCTATCATCTGACGTGTTTATCCAGACCATTAGACCGGAAATATGTTTAACTAAACACCATCGACTTTGGAACCCATTCACTACTAACGAGACGACACCGGGACGAGTGCAGAAAACTCCAAAAATGAAAGTATCCTTTTTAGCAAATATTCAGGAGATTGTCCAATAAAACCGAGGTTATGTCGTTATCCTTGGAAGGAAGGAATATTTATGTAAGAATCGTCGGGTGCAAGTGTCATGGCGGACTGTCGTACGTGTTTCCAAGGTTGCCTCTCAATCGTGGACGTTTATTTTCTCTGATACGTGAGAACACGGATGCACTAAATCCAATTTTAGTTTGTTCAATCACTCCAGCTTTACGATTGTCCTAAATGGGATTATTTTCACGGCAATGTTATCTGATTTTTCTTGTCTGTACTACATATTAGTTGGGTTACCAGGTCATTGTTGCTCCATCGATTAGTAGAATTTGTATACCATGAAGTTGTAAGAAGTAAGTCGGAGTTTTTAAGTTGACTATGTTACAGAAAGTGTTTCAGAAGACACCTACTAAGTTTATCGTTCTGGATATCTACCACGCCTACTATTTGAGTACCAGATCTAAACGAGAGTAACAATGCCATCATTACCCTGTTAGCTAACATCAATAAGAAATTGGAGATTGTAAAAACAAGCGCAATTAATTAAAACTTTAATAAATATTTTCAAAACTAGTATTATAAAGTTTTGAAGTAAAATGAAGAGCACAATTAATTGGGATTGAAAGTCCAGGGGTTACTTATTGTAATTAGTCGAGTGGAAATTGAATAGACGAACTTTATTATAAACTAAAGAGTTTCGTATTGTTTCAATTACAAGTTTTATTAATTTGAATTTTGTTTTTGTTGACAGTTTGAAGTGAGTTGTTGTTTTCCTTAGCTTTGGATTTAGCGTTAAATATTTTGAATCGAAATTTTAATAGCAAGTAATTTGTTTTAAACCCTTTAAAGGATTTGAGTTTGAGAACTTGTCTTTTGATCTGATACGAAAGTTTTAAAAGCTGAGATTTCCAATTAATTTCATTTGAGTTTCGAGAGAAATTAATGGCCGAAATAAATTATCGATTTCAATCCAAATGTTTATATGGATTTAGATTTTTGTCAGAACTTTAATAGGACTAATGTGAAAATCTTTAAAGTCTATTTATTTATCCCAAGTTTTTAATAGTAAAAACAGTAGTCGTGTAGTTCACGTCACGTTGGCTTTAAATCGCCTTTCCATGTCGCTGCGTTTACCTGCATTTGTACGTGTCAATGACTTCAGTATTGTAATCTATGAAGGAAATAATGGAAAGGTAATAAGCTTTATTGTTTGTTTATTAACCATGTCCTTTTACCCGCAGCTCTGCTCGTGTTAATTAGCTTATGTCCCTCTCCGTACAGCCAACATGCAAATAAAAAAGTTGTATGAATAGTTAAAGCGCGTAAGAGTATTATACCGACGTATGTACTTTCGAATTTTTTACATCAACTATGCATTATTAGTGAAGACTGGCTCTGATGGTTCATTGTAATCTAATTTATAGTTGCAATATTTTCTAGATAGTTGTTACCTAATAGTATTGAGATTTTATTTGACTGCTTGACAAATTAGCTCTCAGAATAAAATGATTGAAAAATAGGTCTATATCATATTTATAATAGATCAATGGATTTTCACCCAGTCTTAGCTGATTATTTGGGTTTCATGGAATAAAGGGTGAACCGCAAATTATTTACTTTTATGCTGTTACTGAGAAAATCTTTTCTGGTTCCAAAATCAGAAGCGAAATCCCTTGGTGGGCACTCGACGATGAGGAAATGTAACCATATTAAATGTTATAATTATAACATTAATATCTTTCCTTTTAGTAACTTAGTGACACCCTGTAATGTTATATTAATAGATGTATTGTTTTGTTTATGAATGCTTGTCCAAATTGATGTCTGATGTGGTAAAAGCTATTTGGGTCATGTCATGTATCGGGTTTCAATATAACGGTTCTTACTTTCTTAGCTTAAAATTATACAGATGACATTTTTGTCCTCCCACATGTAGTGAAGTTATTTATAAGCTAAAGGTTGGTTTTCATTATTTTTGCGTGTTTATCTCCTGTTTATTTCCATTCATGGGTTGGTATTACGTAACTACGTATAATGTAAATAACTTTAACATGTATTTTTTTATATTTCAAAAGCAGTATTGACTATGAGATAGGCAAAGAGTGTTTTTTTTTGTTTTAATGTCTAACAAATAACCCCGATTAATATCATGTTTTTAATATTTATAAAGGTAAGGTAATTTTGTAATTGACACGGTTTCAAAAACATTATCATGTACCCGAGATAAATGCTATGTAAACCTATTCGAACCCGAGGACGGTAAACAAGAGAACGTGAAAAATAAAAAATACTAGGAATTTATTACGTTTCAGGAGAATCGATTGTCCTTGTAATTATTTCTCGCAATTTTATTATTTTGTTTCTTGCATTCCATGACTGTTTAAATCCAATTATTTTTATGTTTTACTTGCTACTTTCGCCCGGTTTTATTCGTTGGTCGGCTTCTATTCATCGTAGCGTGATGTTTTATATATAACCAATTGGAACCAGTAGTCTTGGAGATTAGCGCGTTTAATCAACACTCTTTAGCTTTATAATAACATAACATCACGCCATTTTTTTATCCCCGAGGGGGTAGGCAGAGGTGTACATTACGGCACCTAATGGCAATGTAACACCCACTTTTCACTATGTCCCATGTAATAGGGGGTGAGCCTATTGCCATATACCGGGCACATTTCCAGACTCCGTGCTTCAACTGAGATTTTTAAAAACCCAGTAAATCTTTGCCTGACCCGGAAATGGAAGCCGAGACCTCTTGCCCGGCAGTCGCACTTGCGACCACTCGGCCAACGAGGCAGCTGTTAAAAATTATAGATTTAACATGTAAATCATACCGCAGATATTTTCAAATTTACTATAGAAAAATTAAACACGTAAAGATGCTTATTTGCTTACATATTTTTAAACCAAACTCCTTTTGAATTTTTATCTTTCACTTTATTTCAGTCTGGACAGATTTTATTTATCTGTACTTCATTGCTATTATCCGCCATCTTAAAGGTCGGTGTCCGTTTGTTCGTTATCTCCTTATATCTAGATTTAAAAGAATATATCTTTTCTGAATCAAATTGAGATAGAAAAGCTTTAAAAGAAAACATTCTAATGAAGGTATTGTCAATTATCCGAAGACAGTTTCTTTAAGATGTTTCTGGAATCTTCTCGAAGAAATCATTTATTTTATCGCTTTTCTTAATTGGGTTTCCAGGGAATATTTGTGGTACTTCTCTCTTTTACTTGTGACATTTGTATTTTTTCCTGCCAATTTGCACAACTTCTTTAGGTTTTATAACACTTTCTGATACTTGAACTATGTAACTGGTTTTAGTTACATTTTGTTTGGACATTTTAACCGCCGCGTTGATCACCGGTGACCTACGTTAGCGGAGGATTTGCCTTCAGCGGTTTTCTGCCGACAGTCAAAGGCTTAATATTATGAATGTATAATTGCGATGTTTCAATATTTTGTTCAATCTGATCCAAAGTTGACATTTTATTCTATGTCAATCAATTAGTCCGGTATTGCGCCTTAATTGTTATTAAATCTTAAATTACACAATCGCAATGAAAATATAGCTTAATGAAAATACAGAGATTGTCTTAAATATTTTGCGTGTACGATATTTAATAAACGTTAATGAATATTATAATTAAAGCCAATTAAATTCGGCTGTGAGAGTACTTTGTGATACTCATGCGTATTTTATTAACTTTTCTTAACGTAAGAGTTATTGATTTATATCAGTATTTATCCACGATAACTCTTCTTGATTATAATATCTTTTGACTACGCTTTCATGGTGCTATTTATATCCCTCATTCGTATTGGCTGCTAAGGTTTATCAGGATCAATTATATAAACCAACGTGATCTTGTAGCTGAACCATTTTGAGATATTTATCTGCTTAATATCTAAAAGGATAATTAGTACCATTGCAAGATATTATATAATTATTCTATCTTTTAGATCTCGAGGTTCCATTAGTTAGGTAACTTGTAGAGTTGTCAGTTATTCAGAATTCAGAATTATAAATATATTAGTATCAAGTCTGACATCTGTAATCAAAATCGTAACGAATTGTACGAAACCCATAAATGTATTAGGTTAGTTTCAAAATATCAATACAATGTTATTTTTAGTAGATTTTTCGCTAAATTTACTATATATCAATAGATATGTGATACCTGTTCAAAGTACTGTGTAAAAAGAATCAGGAAATAAGATACTTTAAGAAAGTCGCTACTCAGTCGAATACATAATCTCCATTTCTCAAAACATCCGCTCAAGTGTTTTTTTTTTTTTTTTTTTTTTTTTTACAATTTTAGGAAAACTTACAGCTAGGTATAACATAAGGATAGATTAAATTATAGATAAACGGCCAATAACAAGTTTCCGCTTATAGGTAATTAAATTACTTGCTTAAAAAGACAGCATATGACGAGACAAAAAAAAAAACTGTTTAGAAAAACAAAAAGAAATACGATATTATGTTTGAAAGAAACCTGAAGACATTAATTTCTTTAATCTACGTACGCTAGTGTGAAACAAATCTAAATCAATCCTCCCGCACTCTGAATTGTATGTCCGACACGCTCTTATCATGTATGAATTTTGTCTATAAACAGTGTTAGTAGACGGGACGTTGAGAAGAACAGGTTTGCGCAGAAAAGCAGAAGGCACACGCAACCCTATTCTGTCCACCAACTCCGGTGTATCTAATGAGCCATTTACTATATTGAACAGGAATGATAAATCCGCAATTTTCCGGCGCTCACACAATGGAAGGGTGTGAAACTGCCTGCAACGATCTATATAGTTATTGATGTAAGTTTTAGAGCGAAACTGGATGTACCTAAGAATCGTGTCGAGAGTATTCTCGACACGATCTACATATATGGCGTAGTTAGGATTCCAAACCTGGGAGGCGTATTCCAGGTGACTGCGGACGAACGCACAGTATAAAATTTTTAATGTTTTTATATTACTAAATTCAGAAGAGACTCTGAAGATGAAACCCAAAGCCTTAGATGCCTCATTCACTATTTTATCTATATGGGTATCAAAAATTAGCTTTGAGTCAAAAATCACACCAAGGTCCCTAATGTTGTTAACTCTGGATATTGTGCACCCTGAGAGTTTGTAGTCATAAAGGACAGGACTCGGTTTGCGTGTGAAAGTGCATACGAAACATTTGGAAACATTTAGGTCCAGTTTGTTGACGACACAGTACTCCTGAAAGTTATCAAGATCTTTCTGCAGAGATATTGCATCCAATTCTGTCATTATCGGTCTCAGTATCTTCATATCATCTGCATAAAGTAGAATTTTAGAATCCTGAAAACATGCATCAATGTCATTCACAAAAATATTGAACAATAGGGGTCCCAGAAGAGACCCTTGAGGCACTCCGGAAGGGACACGGACAGATCTTGATGAGTATCCGTTAAGAACCACTATCTGACATCTACCCTCCACATAGGATGCAAACCATCTGTACAAGTCACCTCTGATACCTATACAAGCCAGCTTATACAATAGCTGAAGATGATCTATTCGATCGAAGCATTTGCTGTAGTCGGTGTATATAACGTCCACCTGGGACCTCATTGACATATGTTCAGACAAATAATCACTACAGACAACAAGATTAGATGTAGTGGAACGGCCCTTAATGAATCCATGTTGTTGCTCCAAGAAGGAATGTTTAAGAGTAGAAGATAGCTGTGTACGTACTAGTTTTTCTAAAATTTTGGCAAATATACACAATTTGGATATTGGTCTGTAGTTTTCTATAACGTTTTTAGGTCCTTTTTTATGAACAGGCGTTATATACGCCGACTTCCATACAGTTGGCATTACTCCAGCAGCCATAGACTTTCGATATAGTAATGTCAGCGGGACAGTCAAACTTTTAGCACATTTAGTTATAAAGATTGGCGCAATGTTATCTGGCCCCGCCGACTTGTTTACATCCACGTGCTTAAGTAATCGAAATACCTGCTCTTCGACTATCTCAACGGAGCAGATATCTGCTGTTGAGGACTTATGGTGTGTAGAGGGTACACGGTCTGAGCCAGATGAGAGAGGTGATTCCTGAAAGTTAGAATAAAAAAAGTTGCTGAACATATTACAAATGTCCTCTCCATTGTTGGATTTAATTTCGCCATACTTAAATGTGGAAGGATAAGAATTAGTTTGCCGTTTGCTCTTAACATAAGTCCAAAATGACTTTGGATTCTTCAAAATTGCTGATTCAATATTTGTGATGTAATCAACATACATTTCCCTTTCCAAGTCTTTGGCCCTTTTACGCAACATAGTAAAGGACTGAAAATCGCTTAGATTACCATATTTTTTATATTTGGAATGATATTTTGATTTTTCTTTTAAGATCTTTACAAGGGGACTTTTGAACCAGGGGGGATACTTACTACGCGGCGTTATTATTTTAGTAGGGACATAATCTACATGTAGTTGTTTAATAGTATCATAGAAGAAGTCAACAGCGCTCTCAAGGGATCTGCGGTTCAACTCCATATTCCAATTAACTTTGTTCATCTCCCGATTTATGGCTATATAATCAGCTTGATGATATAAATTACTTACTCTAGGACGGCTGGGTAGCTGAGGTAGGTGAACAAAATCCGCAGAGACACACAAAGCCCTGTGGTGTGGATCCTCTGACACCAATGGATCCGTACAGCAAGCAATACTAATATCGTGATTTGATAAAATTAAGTCCAGTATCCTATCATTACTGTTACTATATGGATTGTACTGCGACAAGTTGCAAGCATTTAAAATATCACAGAAGTTTGTCTGGATATGACCTTGTACGTTACCCGGAGACAGATAACTACAGCCCTTCCCAGGAATCCACTGAATGCAGGGCTGGTTAAAATCACCTAAAACTAAGAATTTGTCAGCCGCATGTTTCATATTGATGTCGAGTAAATTGCTAGAAAAGTTATTTAACTGAACCATAAGTGAATCTCCAAGAGGTTGGTTGCAAATGTAAACAACGCATAGATGTAATTTGAAGGAGGTAGGAGGTTTTTTATTATTAAGAGTTAAAGTTACCCACAAATCTTCCGCGGACGAGCGCCACTTACTTCGATCGTCAGCCGCAATTTCGCGTCGCACGGCAATTAGAACACCCCCTCCCATTGATTGATTTGTATGTACATAATTCCGATCCCTTCGCCACACAATATACCTATCATCAAATAATTCACAATCCTGTATACCCCCATTGAGCCACGTTTCTGTCAAGCAAATTATATCAAAGCAACTCACAGCCACTGATCGATAAAAACTAACCGTTTTCGTTCGCAGTCCCCGAACATTCTGATAATAAATGCTAAGAGGCACCATCGATGAGTAGTGTTGTACTAAGAGATAATCCATCATTTATGAGGGCTTATTGAAACAGATATATTTACATGTCAAATACGGGTGTAATCCATTCGATACTACTGATACTGCTGAACGAACCGAAGTGTCTTCCATAAAGAGCTCTTGTATATTTGATCCGAGTAAATACGATGCTTTAGGGTATACTGCCTCAGGCCTTTGCAATGCCAATTAGTCCCATTTAGAGTTTCTTATGACTGGTAATGAAGGAAGTGTCCTTTTCTATGGCAGGACCTTTGATATTGTGTCTTGTGATTTTTGTAGGACTGTCTACAGATTTTTTATGCAGGCATAATTTAGAATCTGGTCTGGAAACCATTTAACTGGTATTAATAATTATGTATTTTTAACTGCATTTCGATATCTAATCCAAAGAGCGCAATACTATCATTGGACTCTTTGGATTCGAGTGACGTCTCGAGAAGCAATAACACATTGTGGCTATCCAAACTATAAGTCGTCTCGTAAAACAAGGTTTCTCCAATTTGCTCGGACAATCGGACCTCGTTATGACAAAGCTTGTAATTCAAAGCTATGCCAGAATGTCAAGCTTACATTGCCCAAATATCTTGGCTGCCAAGGATAACGCATGGAGTACCGACTTGATTTTATGTAATGTTGGCAGTTAATAACCGTCTTATTAATTTTTTTACTCATCTAACACTATTTTGTCGTTGTAGATATCCTTAAAAACACATTTTTCATAACACAGGAAGATGCCTGATGTAATTGGTCTGACAACCTCTCCAACAAACAAGTGATTATAAGTGTGGGAGAGCCATGCTTCGGCACGAATGGGCCGGCTCAACCGGAGTGATACCACAGCCTTACAGAAAACCGACGTGAAGCAACGCTTGCGTTGTGTTTCGTCGTGTGAGTGAGGTTACCGGAGCCCTAATTACCCTCACCTTCCCCAATATCCCCAATTCCTGAATCCCAACGATCCTCAAACTCCTAATCCCCCAAAAGGCCGGTAACGCACTTGATCGCCTCTGGTGTTCCAGGTGTCCATGGGCGACGCCGATTGCTTACCACCAGGTGATCCGTCTGCTCGTTTTCCGACTTATGCCATAAAAAAACTCCGTGATTATAGTTTCAATTGCATTTATTTAAATTGTAACTCCATTCTATCATTCATGTTTGTTTTCGACCTATTTGGCTCAGCCTCCGTCGCATTGGTGTCCTACTTTCCACTTGTATCAGATTACCTAGTGCTAGTTTGCGTAATTTTCGGGACCATTTTGGCAATGTTGTAGTGCTGTCTAGGCTATTACAGTGCTTCCGACTAGTATAGTTATTTTTACTTGCTTGTTCAACTGTTTGTGGTTTGTGTTATTATAGATTTGATTAAAAAAGGAACTATGCAAAACTTCTTTCGTGGGATTGTTATTCTTCATAAGACACCCAATTTTCGCCAATTTTGTTATTTTGTCTCCATTTGCCTATGGGCTCACGTATAGTTTCCTTTAATTACACTTGTAACGAACACCCAGCACCATCTATAATTCATCCACCACAGCTACAAACAACTTTTATGAAGATTGAGCACGCATACAAACCATCCGCCTTTATAAGCAGAGTTGTCTTTGAACAAATCATCATTCTACTAGCTAGAGGATCAGAGTTCTGTAGCCTAGCAGCCTTCTCTGAACCTAAGTATGACGAACTCCAGTTCGATAGCCTAGTGGTCTTCTGGAATTAGCCAGCTAGTGGAGGTCTGAAAGACGATAGCCACGCAGTTCATCCCTCCACTTAAGGTTGCAACTATCTTGATTACTTTATAGTAAATTTATGTAACAGTGAAGTTGGCAATAAATTAATCAAGAAGCCGAAGAAGCAGGCTTTAATTTCACCACCCTGCACTTTTGGTTTAATATTAATATTTTCACTGTTAGTCGTACCCACAGCATTAAAAAGTTACTTTAAAATAAATACGCTAAATGAAAAAAAAAAATTATTCTGTTTAAATAAGTCCATATCATGGTCTTCAATTGATCTATGTCTGACCTTTAATGTTGTGTTATAAATCTTTTCTAATCAGCTAATGTGTTGGTTATTTCATTGGGAATAGTGTTCGTGACTTAGCTGATTTAAAATTGGCATATCACGGTGTAATGTATTGTTTATTATGTGTTGCCTTCTATCATGTGGTACTTACAACAAATGTAAATTATGCTGTATACCTGTACAGATAAATAAAATTGGAGTGTCTGTTTGTAATATTCATATAACCCCGTTTTACTTCTTACATAATATGACACCCGTACCACAACAACATTATTTTTTGTATGTATGTCTGTCTATTTGTACTGGCTAATCTCTAAAATGCCTGGACTGATTTTGACGGGACTTTTACTAGCAAAAAGTTGCTGCACTAAGGAGTACCAAAGGGTATTTTATTTTAGAAAATTGAACAAAAAAGTTATGCCCTAAAACTCGTACTTATTCTACAACAGTTAGTTGTAGAATAAGTACGAGTACGACTAATTAGAAGCAGAAGAGTAAGTACTCGTACTTACTCTTCTGCTTCTAATTAGTAAATGGGATGATGATATTGCATTACCATCACTATTGTCACTTCAGCTTTGAGCTAACACACATAATTCTTTCTCAACTTCTGCACTTAATTATTCCTTCTCAAAATCAAACGTCATGTCTAAAGATTAGAAATGAACAACTCACTTTGTGTTCAAAGTCAGACTAAACAAGTATAAACTCCATCAAGTCCGATATCTCTGCCAGCTTTAACTAGTCGCTTTCAACCAGGTATAACGCTCGCCAGTCTATAATGACCTCCGAAACCATACAATTTCAAAGCTTACCAAGTTTCAAGCTGAAACATGGTTTAATTGGAACCTGTTTGTTCCTAGTGTTACATTTAGCTCAGTGGCGACTAACAAAAGCCTTTGATTCGTAAACCGCAAGCAGTTACGGCGTGTAATTGGATTTACTCTCTGTTCTTCATTTGTAATTCCATCTTTAATGGAATTAAGTCCCTTGGAAATAGAGTTAATGCATGTTCCGTATTAACCTTTCGTATACTTAAAATGCTATTCCACGCGAGACACAATATATTTCCTATTGTGTCTTATATGTCGCGGAGAACCTAACGGGTAACCGGGGCTCCGGCTCGACGTGCAGGAGAAGGAACGGGGTGGTTTTTAGTCAGTAAGAGTCTGACACTCCCTCCCGCCTCACCCAGGCGGGGGCAGTCATTCGATAATTTTCCCCCCTTAAAAAAAAAAAAATTGTGTCTTATATGCATTGGTTAAAAAGTTCTATATTTACCTAATTTATCGTTGTTTTCATTGCAATTACATATGATAGCTTGTATTTTATTTTGTTCAATTTCTATGTTTATTACTCTACTACTGTAATTTAACTTTATTTAAACAGTTTTGTATATGATTTTTACTAACTTCACATGTTTTACTTTATTTATCACTAGCGAAGTCGGGGCGGGCCCGGCTCCGCACGGGTACAATATGCATGTATTATACATATAAAACTGCCTTAAGAATCACTCTATCTATTGAAAAAAACCGCATCAAAACCCGTTGCATAGTTTTAAAGATCTAAGCATACATAAGGACAGACAGACGGCAGATAGCGACTTTGTTTTATACTATGTAGTGATTTTATTCAGACATGGATTTATCGACGGTAAAATCATTTCACGGATATAAACTATGGTATGAATGGTCGTTTTCCTTATCATTTTACCGATATGAAGTATACTTACAATTTTGCACACTCTTACACTTCAACGTACGGCGCGTCGCGTTCCGCGCGCGCCTCAAAGAGCCATCAGACCACCACAGATGGGGCCCAATACGGCCGATGCCGATTCGGAGTCGCGGAGAACCTAACGGGTAACCGGGGCTCCGGCTCGACGTGCAGGAGAAGGAACGGGGTGGTTTTTAGTCAGTAAGAGTCTGACACTCCCTCCCGCCTCACCCAGGCGGGAGCAGTCATTCGATGATATTCGCCCCTTAAAAAAAAAAAAACACTTCAATACTTAACTATCGAAACTCACTTTAATATCGAATTACACGTTATGTAGTACACAGTACATTGACTGCAGCCTTTCATTCCTAAAGTACATAGATACGAGAATCGATTGGCTCGCTCCATCCATTCAACCAACGCGAACTCAAAATGAGAAAGAAAAACATTGACTGCAATTGGGACTTGTTTTTACAAAGTAAACAAAGAAAAATAGACTCTATTTTACCCTCAACATACACCAAATATTGTGTTTTTAAGATCAAAGTATGAACGGTTCTTTGAGGCTACGTCTTTTGCAGTGTATGGAATGAATGATGTTTTGTTGAACGTGTATGAATATAATAGCCAGATTACCTTTTTTGTATACATAATCTTAGCATTAAGCTTGCTATTCCTAAAAATAAAGACAGTCGTGCTTTTCTAATAGGAATTCTCTTACGTTTTGTGGATGTTATAAGATAAAGTACAAGAGGCATACTTAGCTTATGTAAATTGTTTACCAATACTTTACCATAGATTTAAAGACAAGAAAGATTATAAATGTAATTAATTGGTGTGTTTAGTTGCACAAAACGACAAAAGTCTCCGACTTCTCCAATTCCATAGCTAAAGCAATAGGCGGGGGAACCAATGGAAAACACTTAAGACAGAAGAAACGTTATGTTATCCATAATGTTTCTAAAATGTTCGGGAACTAAAAATTATAGCAGACGATTAAGCTGCTAAGAGTCCATGCTCTTACACTTTCGCTGAATAATAATTCCGTACTTATTCTTTCTCACAATTTTTTTAAACAAGTTCATCTTAGAATACTAGTACGTGATAAACGTGGAATGTATCACTTTCATATCCCGTGCATGTCATAAAAGTCTCCTTATTTTAATGGGGATACAGTGTTTCGTTGCGAATATCTTTCACCCGGTTCCTTTTCCCCCGGGTGCTGCAAGCTAAACCTCAAGACTAGTCCTTGAGATTTTAGCATGAGACGCATTTTATGTCTTGGAGTGTTAGATGAAAATTGTATTTCAAAATCGGTGCAAAATTCGGGGATGCTCAATTAGCTTCTGGTTTTAGATCCCTGGTATGTGTTTATTATGTTGCTACCACATGCATGTCAGATGCTTGTTTCTCCATCCATGTGAAATTACTAAAATTTTGTCGTTCATAAACTGACCATTAAAAACTAAACTGACTGTCCCTTTCTTATGATGCCTACTCGTCGTCAAATCTTGTTCTCATGGCTTTCGTTGACAACAGATATATAGAGGTATATTCTGGAATTGCTAATTCAATACAAACTTACTTCTGTGTAATACTGATAACTCGCAATGTGTACCTACTCATGGCGTCCCATTAAATTGACATTGACGTCATTATAACCATCGCAGAGTCAACAGACAGTTTTCCATGTCCCTAAATCGATTGTATCCGATTTTGTAACGGATATACTGCGATAAGCATCGCACAAATAGCTGGTTCCTTGAATGTAGTTTGCAATGCATGAATGGTCCTTTTATGTTAACTTAGGCTTCCTATATCATTGTCGAGTGTGTTCAAATAGTCGTCGGCACAAACGTATAAGATTAAATAGAGCGCACATAACATTTCTAGGTATGTACAAGTCTTTGAGTTCTACTGTTTGGTAACTAACTGTATTGAAATAATAATTAGACACTCATATGATATTGATGCGTGTGAATCTTTCTTTTTGTACAAGTGCTACCCACACAACCCGAGTAAATATTACTATCATAAATATAATTTCATAATGTAAATGAAAATATATGCTTTATGAAGGCTTACTTTAATTAGTAAGTACCTGACATTTTGGACAATCTTCTTAAGGAAACAGAAGGTAAATACAATTATCAAGCACCAAAACAAGGAACTTCATTGTTATTACCGCAATCTTTTCTAAACGACGAATGGCTGGAAGCAAAATAAAACCCTGCTTAAAGTGTCTTGTCACGTGCAAGACGAAATGTTCGTGCAAGGTTGAATAATATTGAGTTTTGAAAACTTTCGCCACAAACATTGAAGAAATGCAATAGTTAGAAATAAAGTTGGTGGTTACGTCACTGTATTTCAAAATAAGAGAAGTTTCCTAAATCCTGGACGCCGAAACAAAGCCTTGTTCAAGTCGATCGACAGAGTTAAGGAAAATGTGGGTTAGCTAACTGAATCAAGGTTTCCTTCAGTTTCAAAGTTTGGAATCCATACCATGTTTTCATTATTCTTGTTCGTGTTTATACGGAACTAAGTGTACCGTGGTCTGCTAACTGATTTGCGACTAAAGACTAAGGAAAGGTTTTCATGACTAGAAATAAGTTAAGCATACTTCAGACTAGGGCAGGCTTTGTCTGGCAGTAGACGTCTTCCGGCTTGTTGTTGATGATATTTCAGATTATAGATGCCACACTAAACAAAAAAGATCTAAAATGACGTAATTCTCAAATACACCGACTAGAGACTAGACCGATCAACTTTCGATTTAGTTAGCAAAAATTTGAATGTCGATGAAAGCACGATGGCAAAATACTTAGATATAATCCGATCAGCGTCTCTAGAGATACCGATCGATAAGCCAAAGATTGCATGCCGACGATGGCCGACTAAACTAATTCCACCACAATTGTTTAGTTCATCACAGAACAGCTTGCGTCGAAGCAACTTAATTTTGTTGTAGATCAAGCCTCGGGCGGGTTGGATAAAATTTTATAAAATATTAAGTAGATATTAGATAGTACCTAATGATATTTTGGTAATCATTAGTCTAAGTAAGTTTAAGTGTGGGAGAGCCAAGCCTCGGCACGAATGGGCCGGCTCGACCAGAGTGATACCACGGCCTCACAGAAAACCGACGTGAAACAACGCTTGCGTTGTGTTTCGTCGTGTGAGTGAGGTTACCGCAGGCCCAAATTAGTCTCCCGAATCTCCGAATCTTCCACAATCCTCAAATTCCCAATTCCCAAAAGGCCGGTAACGCACTTGTAACGCCTTGGTATTTCGGCGGCGCCGATTGCTTACCATCAGGTGATCCTTCTGCTCATTTACCGCCGGCTTATGCAATAAAAAAAAGTAATAAACAATGTTTTGTTTTATTGAAGTTCAACGGTGTACGTCTTGTGGCCGATGATGTTGATGAATATTTTTGTCGGTTCAAGATTTAAATCGTCACGGATTCTATTAATACACAGGGCTATCGTTTTTGTTCTTACCAAAATGTTATCGGTAACGTCGAACATAGTGTTTTGTTTGCCTAATCATTGCAGGCTTGCACCTATCAAAAATTTAACCTATCAAAAGTCTAATTGCCTACGGAGCAAATAATCTATTAGACAAAAGACCTTAGTCTCCACTAGCACCAATTCTGGGGATCTATTCTTAATCTAATATTACAGTAATCCTTTTAGTTAAGTAAATTCGTGGAATAATGCACTAAAATTAATGCTTACAAGCTACGCAGAAACTTCGACGCTCTTTTGATGTATTCTAGGGAAATTCATGATTACAAGTAAAAACAAAGCGAAACTTTAAGTTACATTTTCTGTTGTTGTTATATCTGTTGTTGTTGTTGAATCTTTGGTGACAAAAATTGTTTATTCGAAATCTTTGACGAAATGTCTTTTACAAGTATCGAAACACAGTATATGTTAACGTTTAACTCTTTAAGTATTGACACTTACTACGTCGCAATAAAGATGAAATTAAAAGTCGACCGTACCTATTGGTGTACGGTCGATTGCACTTTAATGAAGTCCATTATTTCTTAGACATATTAAAGTTAACCTATTTTCTTGATTTTGATATCTAGTTAAACGAATCTAACTTCGCAATAGACACGATCTAGATATTTTGATATAAAAATATTTATAATTTTTTTAGATTGTGGTTAATAATTGATTTTATCGTTATGTGTTTTGACAGACGTGAAGGAAAACATCGTGAGGAAACCTGGGTTTATAATTTCTATTTATAAGTTCGAAAGCGTCAACCAAATTAGGCAAGCGTGGCGATTTATGCTCAAACCTTCTCTGTGTGAGAAGAGGCTTTGCTCAGCAGTGGGCAAATAGACTTGATGATGATGATGGTGTTTTGTAGTGAATGCCTAACAAATAATCTCTTTATTTATAGCACTATAAGTAAGAATCCTTAAAAATATTAGCTCAAAGCGAATGCTACTACCAGATCGGAAGACAATTTCATTACAGAGAGATTTCTATGATATTTCCAAGATTTCTCACAAAGCTTTGATAGAAAGTTTTCGATCCTTTCAACTGATGCCCTTTTCGATACTCCTGTGTGTCTAAGTAATATAATATTTAGAAGTTGTTTGGTTGGTCCAGAGAACGTGCTTCAAACTATTTACTTAAGTTATCAAACTTTCTAGAACGTTTATTAAATGCGGATACTCAATACTTGTGAAGTTTTTATAATAAAAGTACGAAGTCAGTCTACCTCTATATACTTGAGTTTGTACATGAAGTATTTAATAAACAAATTATAGTTCAATCACAGTTCCTTTATTATCTACGTAGTATTGTATCTTCATTTTTTTTTTCACATGGATGAACCGTGCTTCAGCACCAACGGGCTCGACTGGACTGATACCAGGGCCTTGCAGAAAACCGATGTAAAACAATTTGCTTTGTTTTTATAATAACTATTGTGAGACATACTAATTTAACTACAAATAACGGTTTACTCCCGTAAGTATACTGAAACAGCTCTACTAGTTTCGGGTCACAGAGGGACCTTAGGAGCAGAGTGCGCGGACGCGGCGATGCATCGTCGCCGTCTCTCTATGACACGAAATTAGTACAGATTTTGTCAGTACATTTACGTGAGTAAACTGTTGTCTTTAGTCAACTTGCTTTGTGTTTCGCCGTGTGAGTGAGGTTACCGGAGGACTGAATTCTACACACACTTTTATTGAAAAACTAGCTTTTACCCGCGGCTTCGCTCGCGTCACAAAAGGATAAAAAGCCAATGTGACACTTACCAATACACACAGCGCCATCTATACCAATACTTTTGTTTTCCCTCGGGAATATCAAATTTTTCCGGGATAAAAAGTACCCTATTATTTAATCCGGACTTCTAACTATACATCTGCAAAAATTCAAAGCAATCGGTTTAGTAGTTATGGCGTGAAAGCGGGACAAACAAACAAACTCACTTTCCGATTTATAATATTAGTAAGGATAAATGGTATAATTGATGGCCCTGTTTGTGACGGGTATAAAACTCAAACGAAGGTTTATAGCTCATTAATTGAAGCAATAAAAAGTGCTCCGGTAGTTCTAATACTGCTTTGAAATTAGTTCAGAACCGGTAGTTAAGTTCTTTTTTACTCATTACGCAAGTAGAAGTGAATAATTAAGTCCATTCTTTTAAATTTCTCTTGTTTTTAACCTTTCCTTTATAATTAGCTCTAATGTTTGTGCGGTTTAGTAAGGAATATAAAATTACGAATAAAGGTCTCATTAAAAGAGGCATCCGGGGACTGGGACCACAATTATTGGGACCGCGGTCCCAGTCGTCGGGTACATAAAAATTAAATATTTTTCTTCCGGTAATTGGGACCACTCACAGATAACTTAAGAAAATCTATTGTTCAAGCCAAAATAGGTACAGTCAAACGAAAAATGTCTAAATGCATATCATTGACTGGTTTTAGATATTATGATTTTATCCTATGTTATATCAGTTAGTTAGTAATAAACGAAGTAGCTTAATGCTACCACGTTTTTATATAATTCGCACATGCAGGTAAACACACACAATAATAATATACTTCATCTGGGTAGAAAAAATGATTTCTGGCAGAATTTGGGATAGCCAGAATTGATTCAGTACCCAGGTTATATTTATTGTGAAATTAATTTATTTTTATGGTTTAATAAAATAAACAAACTCACAGGGGTTTATCCCGTAAAGTGGCGTCTTGTGAGGTTTCAGTGATTAAAACTATTCTATCTTCTTTCCCGGGTTGCAAATCAATGTTGAACCAAATTTCAAATAAATAGGTACAGTATTAAAAAAAATCTAAGTGTCACAATTTTTACCCATAATTCCCGGTCTCGTGGGGTTTTCGAGATAAAAACCATCATACTTCGTTTCCTAGGTCTCAAACTATCGTTGTACCAAATTTCACTCAAAGGTCTATTAAAAATAACAACATACCATGACGCCTTTTTATCCCTGAAGGGGTAGGCAGACGTGCGCATTACGGCACTTAATGCCACTGTACAATGTTACTTCCACTTTTCACTATTTATGTTATGAATCCCATGACCCATGTAATAGGGGGTGAGCCTATTGCCATATACCGGGCACAATTCCAGACTCCGTGCTACTACTGAGATTTTTTTTAAATCCTCGTAATACTTTGCTCGACCCGGGAATCGAAGCCGAGACCCCTTGCCCAGTAGTCGACTAACGAGGCAGTAAATATAATACTTGCTTAACAAAATCGAATAACATTATATTTGATGATGGTAATTAATTGATAACCGTAGCAAGGTAAGGTCTATTAATAATTTCAAAAGTTCACGGTAGAAATTTAGTAGCCTTAAACTAATATATTTATAATTTACCATAGTTTCAGATTATTCCATTTTCATCTTAACCTTTTTAGTATTTCTGATTTAAAATAGTCATAGCCAATTGATGAATATGCTTGTTTTTTTAACCAACTACAAAAAGAAAAAATGGTGTGTCTCAGTTTGACCTATATGTATATTTGTGCGAGATTATATTTATATGTGGTTTTCAGAAAATACGATTATTGGGAACTGGTCTCATTGTATTTATCAGAATTAACTCGATTTACATCAGCAGTGCATTTTACGTAGGTACTAAAATAATATTATGCTTCATACATTTCTTATATTTATCTTATATCCGAATATACGACGCATTTCCTTTGTTAACTGACTTCAAAAAGTAGGTACTCAGTTTAACCGGTATGTATGTTTGTGCGCTATTGTATCGCAATTAGCTGAACCGATTTTGATGCGTCTATCAGAAAAAAAAAGTTACACTTTAGAGAAAGTTTTAGTGTATTACTCTTTGAGTACCGTCTTTGTAGACACAATTATGAAACAATAGGTTGCAGTCACCGGTGACCGCTTGGTGTTTGACGGTTTAACCGACTTGAAAAAAAATGAGGTTGAAGTCCGCTTGTTTAAACGTAGTTTAAAAAAAGTTACATGTTACGTAAACAAAAAAAAACTCTTTAATTCACTCTGTATTAAAAAACAGCTACAAACGACATAACTTACAAAAAATTGTTCCCTTTACCTTTGTTTTACTTTCATAGAGAAGGGACGTGATGTTTATATTCCGTGGGAAGAAAAACTCCAACGAGATATGAATACTGAATATGTACGAAGTTTTTTTTTATATATATGATCATATACTTCTGATCTAATAAATCTCAATGAGATCTTGTAAAAATCTTCCAGGCCCTAACGTTTTGCTTGTTTAACAAATTAGTTTGCGAATCGTGCCAATCTGAGATCAGATCTGGATTCTGGATATTTCCAGTTTCTGTACTTATAGCCTAGACTAGGTCGCCAGTATTACGAAGGATTATTTTTTTTTCTTTTCTTGTTAAGGAAGGATATATTAAGAGTTGCTAGTGTGTGGCAACGTCTTTTTTAAACAGTTTACATTATTTGTATTGTAACTTTCGTGAGACATACTAAATAAATTATTATGTTTTCGGCTTACTCACGTTGTAATTCGACGAGGAACTCGACTAGTTTTAAGCCATGCTAGAGGCTCATATTCATGAGCAGCATTTCGCGACACGCGACGCGGCGACTGTGGCGAAGCAGTAGCAGCGCGACAGTTCTCGAGTTCCTCGTCGAATCACAACGTGAGTAAGCCGAAAACATAATCATTTACTTTACATTATATCTGACTGCCTCGTTCGCCGAGTGGTCGCAAGTGCGACTGCCAGGCAAGGGGTCTCGGGTTCGATTCTCGGGTCGGACAAAGTATTACTGGGTTTTTTTTTTAAATTCAGTAGTAGCACGGAGTCTGGAATTGTGCCCCGTATATGGCAATAGGCTCACCCCCTATTACATGGGAATCATAACATAAATAGTGAAAAGTGGGTGTTATATTGTACAGTGGCATAATGTGCTCCTCTGCCTACCCCATCGGGAATAAAAGGCGTGATGTTATGTTATGCTTACATTATATCGACTGCGTTGGTCGTAGTGTGACTTTTTCGATAATATTATAAAAAGATTTTTTTATTCGTTTAATGTTACATAGAATATTGTCATGTGTATGAGTCGGGTTGTAATAGAACTTGATTAGATTTTTCCGCAATCTCATGTTCGTGTCTGATATTTCAGTAATGTTCACTATAACCTAACATTTTGATTTGGTTTTTGTTTCTATAGGACAATCGTCTATTTATGATGATAATGATAGTACATGATACTCTTTTTCCTACGTGATTCAATAAAAATATCAGGAAGTGAAGCGAAATCACGTTCCTATTGTAAAAAAATGCAATATACCTCTACTCTGAATAATGAACCTATGATATCAAATTGATCGCTCGTTATTTTGTTACAGGTAAGCAGTTACGGGAACGAGCAACGTGTGGGAAGTGTTCGAGTTTATTTCCTCATGTAATATGCATGAACGTAAAACTTCATACAATGACACAAATGGTACACAAATTATTTAGCTTATTACTCATTCAGGTTTTGTTTACTTAGTTTTTTAAAAAGAAAAAAAATATTCAACTTTGTATTTTTGCTCAACAATATTCTAGAATGAACATAGTCCCACGTTGGGCGCCAAAACACATGTTAACTTTACACACACGCTTCGATATGTGGCGGCATGTATCACAGTTTAAACAGCGCGTTAATAATTAGGTAACTAACATAAGGAGATTTATTATTACTTTGATAAACAAACAAAGCTTGTTATTTTGGTTCTGTACTCTGAAATTAATAAGTCGTTTCTCGAGAGCTTAGCTCGTTAAACAATACTGAGAATTTAGAACAAAAGCGGACAAGGATAAGTAGGACTGGAAATGGCTTGTAATTCGCTGGACAGACCTTGTGTCTTTTTATAATAATAGATTTTTTTTTTTTTTTTCTACATGTAATTAATACAGGGTTTTTATCCATGAGGATACGCCAACCCCATCGTACCTAATACTACCTACAACCATTATATAAACAAAAAAATAATAGAAATAAATTCTATGTCAATGTTCCTGTTACTTTAATAAATTGAACACACGAGTTATAAGATAGATATTGTTCAAAATAGATCTTATATTACTTATATAATATTACTGTACACATCTACTTACATTTTATATAAATATAAGTAAGTATGAGAATGAAGTGATATACTTAAATGTATTTTAAACTAAAATTCATTTAGCGCAAAAATACTTTTCACCGTACATACATACGTATAATTAAATTATGTAGACTGAAAAGTTACTCCTTAGTGTTTCTAGTGGTTAAATATTCCATGTTTAACTGCAAACCCAAAAGGGTCTTTGAAACCACATTTCAAGCGAATGCCTGCGGCTTGCCACATTCCTGCCGTCAATTTCAACAAACAAGCTACTCTTATAAAATTATATGTATAAGGTCTAATCTCTTATAGTTGTTTTAAAATCGCTTTCATTATGTCAATGTTCCTTATAATGGCACAATATAAGAAGATTTGGCTAATATTACCTTTATTCTTATACCTCTAATTTGGTTGGGTTAACCATAACAAGTCCAAATTACATGGTTATAATAAGGATTGAAAATGTGTTATTCTTTTAAGAGCATTTACAATGCTTTTAAGCCATATAATATTCAAAAGCCATATAAAAGCTTTTCATTTGACTAACTATTCTTATAATAGTAATGCATATGCTAACTATGATACTTTTAAACTCATAGGAGCATTTTATAAAATGTCTACCCAACAAAAAAATTATAGCACTTTATATGGTCTTTACAAGAATGAAAGCAATCCATATTCACTTACATAGTCATTAAAAAGGTATTATTCTCTAGATGGTCATTTAAAATATTTTATCTAACTAGATTTGTCATATTCTGTCCATTTTGTATAATGCTACAAAATGACCAAGCTGATACTAACAAATCACTCGAGGGTTCCGTAAATGATTTTATGGAAGATGACAATGAAGAACAGGAAATCAGTGAGGAAGAATATAATATAACTAATATACCTCTAATATAACATAACTACGTAATGATGAAAGGAACCCTAACGATAGATAAAATGACGATAGCAATAGGAACAAATTATACCATTACAGAGCTTATAATCTTATAGATTTCGAATAGCCGATGTGAGAATGCTATTACCCTTGTAAAAGCGTTATAAAAAAACATGATTTGTTAATTATTCACATTTTTACTGTAAAACTACTCAAATTCAAGGGCGCGTCGATATAATTACACTTTTTGTACCTCATTTTATCATACGTTTGAATTCCCACACAGTTTTCACAATAAACAAGCACAATATACTCGGATTCAGGTACACTACAAAAAATAAATGAAATTAATTACTACTGGTTCTTGTTTTCTTTAAAATACTTCTTGACACCGCCAAACTGTGGGAAATCACTCAAGAAAACACTTGTTGTAGAATTTCAAAATCAAATACTGATTTTAAGGCGAATAGCTTTTTAATAGAATTTGTCTTGCCGCTATAAGTATAACAATAAAGCAATTATAAGGGAGGTTTGAGGTTATTGTCCTTGTAATTTGTGCCCAAACGCACCCTTATTAGCGATAATATGGCTCTTATAAGTAAATTATTTTTGGCATTTTTAGCCACTATGAGAGGATTTTTTGTTTGTTGGGTTACCTAGTACAGTAATAATTTACCTTTCTGTCACCTATTTCCGAAAAAAGATGTCGACAGAATTCCAGATAATAGTGGAGTCAGTTTAATCATCAGTGCCTCTAGCTAAACGCCACTTTAGCACTTGTCTACCGAGTGAGTAGAAAACTAAATGTATGGGGATGACACCGAATAGTGTCAAAATTTACGTCAATTCTATATAATTTTGTTTTCTACTCTAAGAGGTACAAGTAGACAAGCGCTAAATGGCATTTGGCTACAGCTGCAGAGTAGCTAGCCACCACTGAGAGGCGTAAGTATCTGTTCTAATATGTGTGATAACTGCTCCGTCATCCATGTAATGTGATGGAACGTTCTCGAATTTCGACCCAATTTCCAGACTTCGACTCACTAATGGTATTTTTTCTGAAAAAAAAAAGCCATTAGCTGTTTTTGCTTGAGACAGGATCAGACAGGTCGACTTTCTGACGTTCTGATAGTACTCAACTAGCAAGACTCTAAAAGTACCCTGTCCTGGAAAGTTACACATATAAATATGTATATTGGAAAGTAATATCTTAAGTCCTCGATGTGAAATTCCCGAGATATTTGGAGTTCTTTCCAGTTAAAGTGCTCAACAAATAAGAACAATGACCATCAGTGTAAGTCTCCACAATGCTGGCCTCACCAAAGGCGGGATGATTTCCCCCTTTAAAACAAAAGTCTCCACAATGCGAGACATTTTAGGTCGACAATTTCTAGCTACACATCTATACACGCGTGTCTCATATGCCGTAATTGGATAGATGAAATTAAATGGCGGAATGTTCATGCCGCCAAATTGTATGTTTTTGTAACATATTTTTCCTTTTTTTATTGGTTATGTGGTGGGTTCTATGTAATTAGGCCTGCCAGGAGAGAATATTATGGCAAATACTTCTATTGTTCAGGAGATCTTTATTTCAGCAATGAATGAGTGGACTACTGGTCTATTACAGCCTGTTGATACAATGGATGTAACAAGGTTAACGTCTAACTAAATGCATTAAATAAATAGACATTGACATGAATTGAATTTGTAGTATTAATATTAACTCGAAACGCGATATTTCGTTTGGTGGATAAAGTTTCATATTTTGCAATGTGTAACGTTAAACGGAAACTTACCACACCGCTACGTTCTTGTTAAGTATTCTGTTGTTCCAAGTTTCTTTTCGTTGTACCATAACAAGGTTTTCTTGGAACTTGGAACTTGTATCATAATTGAAATATAGAAGAAGAAAGAAACATGTATTATAATTGTTTCTACATATGTAAGAAGAAGAAATAATAGTTACGTCAATCCTAAAAAGGTGGGCCAAGGTGCGCATCTATACAGATACAATTATTTGGAGTGTCTTTTTGTAATACTTAAATTACCGTTTTTTACTACATGGGTATCCATGTCTGTCGTATGACAGACATACGACACATATACCAAAATAACACTTTTTACAATTCTTATCTGTTTGACATGGATATGACAGACTTATACTAAAATAACACTTTTTACAATTCTTGTCTGTCTGTTTGTACTGCCTAATCTCTGAAATGGCTGGACCGATTTTGATGATGATGAGGTTGTTGATGAACTGAAGGAGTAACATTGACTACTTCTGTTGTAAAAACGCACTTTGTTCTAAAAGTACAGCGGTTGCGGGTACAGCTAGTTTGTAATATTTTTAAGATGATTGCTCTTTAGAACAAAAGGCTCTTATCCAAATATAGACTCAGATTCAAAGTTAAATTCGAATGATAGTTCTAAGTGTATTTCGAAGTATGAAGGGGTGATAAAGTAAGTGCACCTTAACAGATAGAGATTCACGCAATTTAAGCTCATATATCTGAAGTAGTAAGCGTCGTTTTTGACTTGATCCTAGTTAGGTTGTTTCTTACTATTGTTAACTTTTTTCAGGATGGATGAAATTGTGACCTAATATCTTAGTCGAAGGTAAATATTTGATTTCTATCGTTGGTGCATGCATACAACGTACAGACCCTAGTAGATCAAACTACTCCAATCCATTAAAGGTTTTTTTGTATTGGATTCGACTTTATAATATCAAAACAATAAAGTTGATAATCTAATGGAGGATCGAAAGGTGTATACATAAACTTAAGCCTTTCTCCAATGATGATCTGGATGTATGATGACAGAACACCACCCAGTATGTAAGGATGAATGAAGATGAATATATGTAAGGATGAATGAAGATGAAAGAAGTGTTCCTTACGTATGAATTTAAGCAGGCTACGGAGAATCGATATTTTAACGTTACAAAATGAACTGTATTTACACACAAGTTAAGGTGCTCCCATACAGCAGTTGTATAACGTTACATCACATTGTGTAACATGATAACATTTTGTAACATACTCTACAACATGTCAAGATACTACTATAAATTTGTTGTAATTTGTTTAAAAACAAATTTTAACTTAGTCTCTAACGTTATACAACTGCTGTGTGGGAGCACCTTTACGATTTAGATGATTTTAAGTTTTTGGAAATAAACAACGAGCTGTGGTTTAATGAAATATCCTGATGAATAGAATTTGAAGAAGAAACAAAGATTGAAAGATTTTATAAAATAATAGCTGTACTGGTCTTTCGTACGTGATGGGATATCTGCCATGAATCGATGACGCTTCGCCGATTGTCTTTTGGTAGGTTGTCTTAAGTATCATCATATCGATAATTTTACTATTATTATTTTTATCAAAAGATAGTGTAAATTTGTGCTAAATGTGATTGATTGATTATTGGTTTAGTTTTTACATTAAGTTAACGTTATCACATTATTAGTGAACCTTTAGTGTACGTAAGTACTTCTAAAAATCTTCAATATTTTGAAGTATCAATTTCCTTTAAAGTAATAAAAACATTTTGTTTCAATAAACCGACGAAGTACTTGATGTTCCGTGTGGCTATTGCTGTTTTATATTCTGTTCAAACCCCCAATAAACGGTTGCGAGGCAATATCGATATATTAGGTAAAGCGTGGCCGGCCTTTATTTCCATTTGTTAAGTGCCATTTGTTTGTTTGTCAATACAATTCAGAATCAAAAGAGATTTGTGAAAAAGAAACGTTTGATATCAAACAACGGTGCGTTTACAATGTTAGACTAAATAAGTTGGAATGTATATGTGTAGATTAGAAGTTAGTCGATTCGACTAGGTCCTGTGACTATGGCAATAAAGTTGATATTTATGTACCTATTATGTTTATGTTTTGTTTGCTACCAATTAGGTACTCTGCTCTGCCTACCTCTTCGGGGATAAAAGGCGTAATGTTATGTTAATATGTCTTAATGGTCTTACACATAATAAACAGCATCATAATTTTTTTTAAAATAAACTTTGCCCCTCTCTAGTATTTTTCTCCTATGTCGTGGGTGCGTTTACAAACATACAAGTTCACATACACACTGACACCCAGACCCGGAACAACAATCTGTTGACCACACAAAGAGTTGTTCCGTGCGGGAATCGAACCCGCGACACGTTGAACGGCAGCCAGTTGACCGGCCACCGCGCCAACCATGCAGTATATTGTTTATGCCATTGAAATTAATGCTTAATGTTACTCCAATATCGGAAGTTAAATATTATGACCAGAACAACTAGAATATTATCACGGACTAACGAAAATAATGAAATGTCAGAGGTTAAACCAACCGCGTCACTTCATACAGTTTGTATGCTTCATTTAATTTGTAGCGACAAATGTCAAACATGTCCGAATTACTAATTGACTTTAAAAGTAATTAAGTGAACAAAAATAATGCCTGAACACTGTTAATCCATACGAGGGTAGGTAGAGGGCCACATTTACAATGTTACATATTTAACCAGCTATGGTATGAGTCCAATGTAACAGTGGGTGATGAGGTGAATATGTAGGTTCCCATGCACTCACCACAGTTTTAGACTTTGCGTAGTAGGATAAAACTTTCGATAAATCGTAAAAAGCCCAATAGGTTTTGATTTTCCCGACCCAGGAACCTAACCACCATAGAACTGTATAATCAAATTAATATCATCATAACATTTCTTTGCGTTATCCCTTAGAAGTCCCTCAGAAAATATATTTTTTCAGAAAGGCACGCATTCCAGGCCCAATCTCTTCAAAGACGGAGAAAACAATGCGAGCAACTATTACCAAACATTTTAATATAAAGGAAATATTGAGCAATATCCTTGTTCATTTTATTTTCGACATTCACAGAATTTCCATAGACCTTATATTAAAATATTTATACAAAATAGAATTCCACAAAATGGAATTGCCGACCAGGAATTCTGTAGGTGATTTGATAAAAAAAAATGGAATCTGTAGTGACCCATTCGACTGTTGCTGGTTTCTCATTTGCTCTAGCCAGTATAGAACAATAGCCTTATTTGTGTTGCCTACTCTCTGTTTTCCAAAGAGGCTTTTCTGTTGATTTACTTGAAAAAAAAAACGACGATAATTAGACAATAATCATCTCTTTTGCCTCGTTGATCGAGTGGTCGCAAGTGCGACTGTCGGCCAAAAGGGGTCTCGGGTTCGATTCCCCGGTCGGGCAAAGTATTACTGGGGTTTTGAAAAAAATCTCAGTAGTAGCACGGAGTCTGGAATTGTGCTCGGTATATGGCAATAGGCTCACCCCCTATTACATGGGACTCATAACATGTGGTTGTGTGGTTGATGGATAAGTGCAATTAATATGTATGGCTGTGTTGTATAACGTTAATTATAAGTTTTTATACTAAGTGACAACATTATCGCATTGGGTGTAATCTGTTAGAATGTGTTAAATTAAATAAATAAATCAAATAAAATAAACATAAATAGTGAAAAGTGGGTGTTACATTGTACACACGGCTACACATCGAGCTTTACATAACCAGTATAAACTGATCGTTAAATGTGCAGAAAGATGATGCGATGCGACACCAGGATAAACTGGTTTTGTATAGGTTGATGTGTGGCCGTGTGTACAGTGGCATAATGTGCACCTCTGCCTACTCCTTCGGGGATAAAAGGCGTGATGTTATGTTGTGTTATATAATCATCTCTTTCAGTGTTTATTTGTAATTTAATTTCTGTCGAGTTCTAGTGATACTAAACAGGTCATATATTACTTTTAAAAATATAATGGATCTTTTTTGTATTTTTAATCCATAAAGCGTTAAAAATATTTTGACAGTGACATCTGTACAAACAAGATTATTTATTATTTTTATTTTACATAATAGCTATTAAAAACTTGTACGACTTTGTATATTCACGACAATTTATTATGAGTTACACTAGTACAATATCTTTACCCAAAATAAGTAATACAAATAAGATAAAAGTGATTTGTTGCGACAAGGTCCATTGGAGTAAGCGCGTGGCTCGTCAAGGCTGTCCCGAAGATGACGATGCAGTTGCCGCGTTGCCAGATGACTGGAAACCCAAGCACAGTGGCCCTATCCTCGCAAATTATCTCAAACAAAGGGAAAAAGATCATCAAAACGTAATTGATGAAATTACTAAATCTGCAGCGGAAATTAATGAGGATATCAACAAAAGAGCACAAACGCTTGCTGAAAATCTTTTATCACATATACAGCAAAATCAGCGCAATATTGATTGCTTTATAGACAAGTGCGATAATGCCGGCGCGCCTTTAACAGAAGAATCTCGCAATAAAGCTTATGAGACGGTTAAAACCATTATGGTGGAACGGATTGAAGAGTGTGCAGATTATAAAAAGGAAGCTTTAGTTTTAGAAAGGGAAAGAGCAGATAAGCTGAGAATTCTTCTACGTGGTCAATTTCAACGTCTCGTTGCGATTGGACATAAAATTCCTAAAGATTTGGTACACGAATTTGATGAGCGTATTTACGAAATCAATCAACAACTTTTAATTAATAAAAAAACATACGCCGCAGTAGAAGCAGATCTACGAGGACTAGCAGACGAAGGTTTGATGCGTGCGAGATCATCTCTCAACCAATTGTGTCTTGGTATTGAAATGGCGCTCAGAGGTCGGAGTGCCTTAATTTGGTGCAAAGATCAAAAAGTATCGCGACAAAGATCTCAAAGCGCCCAAGATCGCACATTAGCTGTGGAACCGCTGCCTGGAAACATTTTTGACGATGTTGGAGAGATTGATGCAATCATATCACGATTGGTTCAAGTTTACCGCAACGCTGTTTTAAAGGTGTATAGTGGTTTTTCGACCAAGCTAACTGAACTTGAAAAGGATCTTGGAAGTCATCTTAATTTTTGTGGACCCATTGAACTCCCTAAAATTGATTTGGCAGAGTTGGATCGACTAATTGAGCGACCATTGCAACGTTTGTCTTCGACTTTTCAACTCAAAAAAGGTGTTGGTAGTAACAAAACTTTATTCGAAATGACAGGCGCTGATGTTGTTTCAATGCAAAAAAGTGTAGGATCTTTGGGAGAAAGTCTTCGAGAAACTTGTTCTATACTTAATTATGCTGGTCATCTCTGGGACGCACATCTATTACGTTCAGCTCTCGCTCAAAAATTAACAATTGCAGCTGTAGAAGATCTTCTTACTAGCCACGATGCTCTAGAACTTGCAAATGAAGTTCCATTTAATATTGCATTGGAACAGATGAGGTGTGCCCCTGACGTAGAAAAAGTACACCACTATTATGATGCAATTGTTACCATGTTATATAAGACAGGCGAAATGTATTTACAACATAGTGAGGCGGAACTGGGACGGCTTGAAGAATTTATGAATTTTCCACCAGTTATGGCGAGTACCTTACTTGCAGAATTTGACATATTTCTAGAAAAATATCCAAGAGCTACTATGAAAATGTCGAGTAGTACAACTAGCTTTCCTGCTGCGAATACTCCAAAAAGGAACAATAGCATCTTGTCATCAATACAAATGCCACTACCTCGCGCTATATTTCAAACTGAACTACAGGAAATAGCACTAAAAAACTGGAGAAACGGTTTTCTTGAATCTTTTGAGGGCAATATTTCTATAGTTCCAGAAGAATTGAAACATCAAGCTCGTTTGTGGGTTGAAGAACGTAGCGCAGCTTTGCAAATGCGTTATTCTTTAAAAATAGTTTCGCATGCAATAAGAATGGAACGTGTTAAAGCTGCGCGAGATCTTCGACTCGCAGAGCTGGAGTACCACGAGACACGACTGGAATCACATGTGAATGCAATTTTTGAACTTCTCGATCGTCTACCAAAAGAAGCATCTGAATTCGTAGCTATGGATTCTCCCATATTGTACCCTTTCAATGACTGGATTGAACGTATGAGGATCAATATACAAAGTGCGTATAGCCAAGATTTCGACACAGAAGCTAAAAAATTGAGAATGAAAAGTTACGGTCCTCGCCTAGCTAAGCATCGTCAACTATTCGAAGAGTCTCTTACTACTGTAGGTGAGGATTTTAAACGGCTCTTGGAGCATCGTATACAAGAAGCTAGAATCTCCAACGTTCGGTTCATATCACAAATAAAAATGTTTAGCGAAGGTGGTACGTATGCCGCCGGTGAAGCTACGAAGACATGCAATGCGTTGGAAAAAGCAGCAGATGCATTAGAATTATGCATTAATAAGTCTTTGGATGCTATGAACCAACGGCGTACACATTTATTAGCGCTAGCTGACCAACAAATGCATCCATTGTTGAGGATAGTGGAGGAATTTGTCAAACCTCAATCCAAGCAGGCTGGTAAATCACCTGGGAAATTAGATAAGAAAAAGACTTCATCAAAGAAACGTTAATAATTAAATTGTGTTATTTTCATTTGTGGTTCAAACTACATTTGTTAAATCCGCTTAAGTTTTTTCTCTAATAAAATTTTGTTTTGTTTCTACTTTCCGTTTTACGAACCGATTTGATTGATTTGGAATTCCACAAGATATTTGTGGAAGTTCTTTGGATAATGAATAGGCGATAACATATAAAATTAAAAAAGTCATTGGCCGAGTGGTCGTAAGTGCGACTGGCGGGCAAGGGGTCTCGGGTTCCATTCCTGGGTTGGGCAAAGTATTACTGGGTTTTTAAAAACATCTCGGTAGTAGCACGGAGTCTGGAATTGTGCCCGGTATATGGCAATAGGCTCACCCCCTATTACATGGGACTCATAACATAAATAGTGAAAAGTGGGTGTTACATTGTACAGTGGGCATTAAGTGCCGTGCCACCTCTGCCTAACCCTTAACCTAACCCTTCGGGAATAAAAGGCGTGATGTTATGTAATAAAATCATATCTTTGTTGTGGAAGATATAAACATTTTATTCACTTCTGTTTAACTTGTTGAAAATCTAAATTGTTTCTATGAAACAGTCGACGGACAGCCAACTCAACGTAAATAAAAGAAACCACATTACTCCGTGGCCTACATATAAATTACACAAAGGAAAAGCCTCACATTAATTAGATACTAATTTAACGTAGAAACTTTGTCTTACATTCTAATTAATCACTCAGATTAAAGGTCATGTTTGTCGGTTATGTGTAACTTAGGGGAAATTGTAAAGGCAACTGTATATTAGGAAAAGAGAGAATAATGAATTATACGTCTATAGGTTTGTGCCTAAGTATGGTGGCCAGCGGGTAAACCTCTCCTTTTCCGTGTCATATTTATCTATTACATCTTCAACTATATAGTATTGATATAAAGTCGTCAATCCAATGAATATAGTTGATAGATTATTGTAGGTTGATCTACTGGCCACTGTACATAATATGTATACATACGTTAAAGCAGTTAGGCATTTTAATATATAATATGAGATTAAGTAAAAATTTTGCCGTCCTTACCTACCGCCTGACACAGGTGCTTACCGGACACGGAAGTTGCGGTCGGTTTCTTTTTCGGTTAGGGCGGGAGAAAACGCCCGGGTGTCATCACTGCTAGGACCGCCCAGAGGACAAGGTGGAGCATACGGTGGCGGTTCTGCGAAGCAATCATGCTAGCTAAGGAGGGGGCGGGCCGCTTGAGGGAACGAACCTCCTTACGCCCCAGCCGTCGCGAGAGACACTCTGGGCGCCTGGGATCGCGGGACGATCTTCGGCGACCGTAAGCTCTGGCCTGCGGACGGCGAGCATGAATGACTCGCCGCCCGACCAGAACCAGACCTGAGCGTACGGCGCGTCGCCTCAAAGAACCATCAGACCACCACAGATGGTGCCCAATAAGGCTGATGCCGATCCAGACCCGCTAAGGACTTAACGGATTACCGGGGCTCCGACTCGAAGTGCAGGAGTCGGAACGAGGTGGTTTTAGTCAGTAAGAGTCTGACACTCCCTCTCGTCTTACTCGGGCGAGAGAAGTCATTGGTCGATTTTCCCTCCTCAAAAAAAGTAAAATTTAAGATATAAAAAAAATGTAAACTGTATTTTTCCCTTTAGTGAATCCACGTAGGTACTCACTGTAGATTATTTTGTATTGTGTAATTGTAGATTTTTATAGAGAAGAAAAGAAAAATACTAAGTAGGTAATTCTAACTACCGTGAATGAAACTATGCGATCAAACATGTTGCATAAATTCATGATGTAAAAATCACATACGATTTTGTTTTTGTTTTTTGTTACCAAAGCACGTTATCTTTATTGGCTTCTATGTGTAGTTACATTTCTCCAGGGTCGAACTAGGGCAGAAGGGTCGGGGTCCAGCATATTTAAGATAGTACAAAATCTCGTAAGCAACTTTTGACTTATAGGCGCTTTTCATATACTGCTGGTTTTGGATAGACACTTCCTAAAGATATGATCAAATCACATTTTTTTTTTTCACAACTAATTTAAGATTAAATTGCAAAACTCATTTCTAGAGCGTGATTTTGTTTCGCGGCTGTAATTTTTTATAGCACATTTAATTTGTAATCATGGTATAAATGACTAGTATATACGGTTTATGTTCGTAAGTCACAAGTTCTTGCGTATGAGAAATGCTCGTGCCTTGTATTCTGCAAAATCATTTAGGTATATGAGTCCCATGTAATTATGTAGCTTATCACCATACACCAGTTACGAATCCCTAACATGTATTTAATTCACATTATTATGTACAATGCTGGTATCAACAGTAACATAATTAAGCAGTCATACACGAGTCGTATAAACAGAATTCGTTTTGAACTGTTGCGTAATCTACAGTCTCATAAATGGTTTCATTCATGGAAGATTTTACCCCAGAGATTTTTTGTTCTGATTTTTATTTTCAATTAATTTTGTGGTAGGTTTAGATTAAGTGGAATTTTATTACATACAATTCAGACACAATAGATGGAACAATTCACAAGAAGGCCTATTTTTATTTATACGGATTTTAACCTCTTCGGGAGTAGGGCGTGGAAATTCGTTTCATCCCAGCAACTCCTTTGGTGATCAAGTTTGGAAAGAGTTATACATCTGTTTGGATTTATCGCCACAAAGTCGATGTATCAGCCTTGACTCCCGGGAATTACCTTGTTTTTGTATAAACCTGCATCAACTTGGTATAGTTTCAAAACGAGTTTCTGAAGATACAATATTTATTTCTGTTTTCTCGACTGGTTTCTGGCACTTTCAGTACTGAGTTTTTGTTTGCAATGTAGAATATTTTTTAAAAGTCTATTTCTTTTTAAAAATCTTAGTAGCAGCACGGTGTCTGGAAATGTGCTTGGTATATGGAAATAGGCTCTATTACATGGGATTCATAACATAATGGTGAAAAGTGGGTGTTATATTGTACAGTGGCTTTAAGTACCGTAATGTGCACCTCTGCCTACCCCTTCGGGGGTTTACGATGTGATGTTATATTATGTGTGTCTATTTCTTTTAGTGTACATTTAATGCTAAAAAAGGAAAAAAATATACTGCAAAGAGCTTAAGGGCTCGTACACAAAACTGCAATGCGACGTCGCATCGCAAAAATGTGCGAGCTCCCTCTACGCATCGCAAGAACTTGGGAATTAATTCGCATCAAAATGTTATCTTTCCAAAATCTTCTTTGTTTCTTTTTCCTGTAACTCCTAAGCAATAACAAAAGTGCACACTTCTTTTTACGAACTAGTTTTCAATTTAAAATACGTTTAGTACGGTTGACGGTCGTCGAAGGAATGGTCACCCTGGGAGACTCCTTGTCGCACGAAATCGCATCAGAGCGATTCGTGTGGTAATTTTTTGCGTTGCGAATTCGCAAATTCCTAAGATTGGACTCAATGTCTCTAAACTTATTTATAAATCTCTTTGTCTTGTCTATTGATAAGACATGATTCAAGTTTAATTCTTTCGTTCTCAGAATTTATGGTATTCAAATTTATCATAAATTCGCTTATGATTTACGATTAGGGACTTGCTTAACCTTGTAACTTAGCAAAATGGCTTTACATTTACACGAATCCGGAAAATTTTGGGCGTCATTGAAATTTATGACACTGGCTTCTATTCGCTTGAAATTCTCAGTCATATGGTGGAGTTTATGAATGTCACCAATATATGTGAGAATAATTCTTTTTTATTTAAGATAAGCAAGTAAAATAGTATCGTATTGTGAACACAGACAATAAAAATTATTGTAAGGCACGCGTATATTGTGTCAATCAAAACGACCCATTATCGTGACCTCAGAATATCACAAAAGAAGTAAATATGAAATAATAAGCTGGCAACACTAATGTATCGATTTTATTGTAATGGCAAGGTCGAGGTTGTCAAGACATGGTTACTAAACAAGCCGCCATGTTGAATTCTGGTTGACGATGGAACTTTCTCAATTTCAAGGTGTATTGCCAAAGTTTTGGTCCTGAATTGTACTATTGTGGGTTCGTTACATACAAAATTGTCAAATTAACTTTCATTTTCTTAAAATTTTGGGTAACATAATAATATAACACTTTTGATTCCTGGAAAGACTTCGTACTATAATTATATGTAATTTAAGAATTAATTTATTTTAAAAGACAAACGGCTGGATTCTCAATTTCGTAATATATTTTATTTATACTTTCTTTTGTAAATATTTCATTTCAATCGTAACTCTAAGCGAAATTATGAATATCTCACAAAGAAAACAGCAGAATAGAATCCTGTATTCATGTGTATTTATTTTTTATAGAACAAAGAGACAGACTGAGATTGTAAAAGACATGTTAGAACAAATATTAATTTTCAGTGTCCACAAACGCAGTCTATGCTTCTGACAGAATAATGTAACATGTACTTCGTCATCTCTGGTCCAAAAGGTCTTGTTTGAATATTAAAGACTGGAAAGGCTTACTATGAATAATTCTCTGACCTCATTAGGTCATGTGCTACAAAATTCATATAGGGTGAGCCTGACTTTCTTAATGTAGGTAACAGAGCTACACTACATAATTTATGTCTGCTAAATATTTGTCATTATGGAAGTTTTCTTTCTACTTCCGATTTTAATAACAGATTTCAATTCAAAATCTTTAGATAAACACCGATTTTTTGAAATTGGTTCTGTTAAAAACCGAAAAGACTTGATGCATTTCCGACTGACTTGATACAACCGAGTGCTATGCACGAATAACTATCGCCTTCGTAACGTAATAGTATCCAGCGCGTTCGCCGCTCTGATTGGTCGGTTCCTTCGAGGCAGCCAATCAGAACGCCGAACGCGCTCGATAGTTAATACTATTACGTTACGAATGCGATAGTTATTTGTGCTTGGCACTCTGGCAATTAATACCTAACCCTTCTTTCGCTGTTCCTGATAAATTGGTGTTTGGAAAACTGTTAGTTTAGTTCGAGGTCGCGTCGTACACTGATTGATTGAATTTGCCATCTTGTCCTGATATATTGTTGTGATTTATGGTCGTTTGCTGTGTTGCAAAATGCTCCAATACGTAGCATAAATTCATGCCTGTCTTTTTCGTAAGCGTCAAAAGGAAAGTACTTAACTTAACTATAGCGTGGTGTTATCAGATTAACGTATTAAGAGGCAAAACAATCATTATATTAATTCATTCTAGAAAGCCATTCTTTGCAAGAATCGTTTACCGATCAAATCCAAACTTCTGAAGGTTGTTTACATTTCGACACTCGTATCTATTAAATAATGCCTCAGAGAACGAATATATTGTTCCCCGAGGTACTAATTACGTACAAATATAAACAAACAATAATGACATTGATCGTTTGAAGTTCCATCTGCCCATTACTTCGGTTCGGTCCGTTTGAAACAGGAACTCTTTCAATAAATAAGGAACTTAATAAATAAGACAAGCACCCAGTAATGGCGTCGTGTTTCAAAGATGGCTGCCACGGACAAGTCTTTGTAGACTTGCACCTCGTAATTTTATACCAACGTAGATTTAAACTTTGCAAACGTAAACTCAGCATTGCAAAGAGGACGCTTCCATCAAGTAACATAAATGTTGATGTTGGTGTTGATGGTATGTACATACATACATACATCAACCATTAAGTTTCGTTTATTTTTATTTCTTTACTTTTTTAGGGGTCAGTATGGTCTTTACTGCCTATTTGGTTATTAGATTAAGAATCTATTTTTAAACTTCAAAAGCAACGACAAACGAAGTCCTGAGGTTGATACTGGACTCGACTAAATATTTTAAATTTCCTAATGTTTCAACGGAGTTTTGATTCATGTACCTAAGATGCTTGACAATAAGCTTGTCCTCTATTACAATAAGACTATAAACATGACTGGCGAAAAGTGGGAATACAAGGTTAAAGTCTAAAGTTCCCAAATTTCTGTGTAATTACGCCCTGTAACTCTACAGTCTGCAGGGTATCTTATTACCAGTTATAATTTTGTACATTTTCTAATTACTCTTTGTACCCAGTTCTAAAACTGTAATGAACCCTGAAATGGACTTAAACCGAGATAACCTCTTGACAGTTTCAACTTTTCAACTTGTTTTAAAGTCAAAGTTCACGCGTTTCTCTTGATTAGTTGGACTAACTAATAATAAATAATGGAAATAAGAAGTTCAATAATATTTTCTCAGATTCGAACTAGCCCAGTACTCGCTTGCTCACTCACCTAACAGGGTAGGCAGTCTAAAACATACAAAATCTTTTATTTGATTTGATTTTAGTGGCGGAGATTAACACATTATAAACAAGATAAATAGATTCCATAATAAGAAAGCAATGTTACAAGTAGTTCACACTTTCGAAATAACTATATACTTTATCATTTAGAATATTACGTCACCCTAGATGCTACATCGTGACAAATTCGCCCATATTCGCCTAGATTGTTGGGGATTCAGGGATTGGCGATAACTGGGTCTCTGGTATCCTCACTCACACGACGAAACACAACGCAAGCGCTGTTTCACATCGGTTTTCTGCTGCAAGGCCGTAGTATCACACCGGTCGAGCCGGACCAATCGTGCCGAAGCATGGCTCTCCCACACAGTAAAAAGTAAGTAACTATATGCTAAGTAAGTTTAATCTTACTCGATTATTTCGTGGCATCTTTTGCACGTTCTCATGAACTGAAAAAAGAGTTATATCAAATAATTATTTCAGTATTTCTTTTGAGATTTCTCTTCCGCTTTCATATTAAATTTGCACAATGACTAGTAACCCTACAAAGCCGACCTTGTCTAATTTAATTCATAAAAAGCTCTCATTTCAAAGAGAATAACAATGACAGACACGTACTTATTATACATTTGAGATAAAATGTTAATATAGTACCCATGTCTGGACTGTGTTTTATCTAACAAATGTATATGGCCCTTTTCCCTGTTTTTGTTAAAATTTAACCTTTCGGTCCCCTCCAGGACCAGTTGAGCGGTGTAATTAGCGGTATCTTATTTTTTAATTTCTGTAGACATACAATATAATATCATAGTCTTTTTACCTAACATACCTTTAGCGGCGAGGGTTTAATCCTGTTTTTTGATCCCAAAATATAGAAAAACGAAAACTACATACTTTTCTCTGCTTAAAACGTGGAACTAAAATTTCATGATTGGCTATTATACAATTTTTAAATTAAAATAGTTGGCAAAATGTAGTTACATATGCTTTAGGATAGCATGCTAAAAGGTGCTATTGATACATAGCATGCTATTGAGAATGCTCATAAATCGAATGCCAGTCGTTTCGCAAACATGCCTGAAATGAGCATTATAATTTTGAGCATCATTCTGACACACATGCTGTTAAGTGACAAGTGCTCAATTGAAGCATGCTTTGTGATTGAATTAACATGTGTAACAGTACCTTTATGCTTTATAAGTCAGATGTATATTTGTGACTTCATCCCTTCATTAGCATCGCCAAGTCCTTATACTGAATTCCAACATTTTTATTCCCAGGTAATTGAAATTCAGGTCAAAGTAATATAGACACTCTAATGTGTAAATTTATAATTAAACTGTTCTCGTATAACTGGGGGCTATCATTATGTATTCCGTTACCTTAAATGTACATGTTGCGTACAAAGTTTTGGGTTTACAAGTTTATAACTTGTAAACTAGCAGAAAGTTCTAGACCTGCCAACGCGGCTTCTTGTCGACAGAGATCTGAAGCATGTTGGTTCTATCTAAGTTTGTTGCAATTTAATTTAGTATAATATTATTCATAAACTCTAGCATAATATTCCTTTTGTAATTCCTCATACAGATGTACCTTGGTAAATTAATTTAATATATTTGTACGCCGTTGGTGGCAAGACATAGCTGGTCAATGTAAAGTTTGTAACATCTTTTGTAACCTGTGTTCTACAAATAAAGTAATTTGAACCTTACCAAGGTGCATGTGAACTCAGACCTCAATGGTCAGCAGCTATGATAAACTAGATTGTTAAGAAACAAGATGAAAAACACAACGAAAACTATGCTTTTTTTTTAAACGTTGTCCCACATTAGGATTTTCTCCTGTGTCGTGGGTGCGTTTACAAACATACAAGCTCACATACACAATGACACCCAGACCCGAAACAACAATTTGTGGATCACACAAAGTGTTGTTCCGTGCGGGAATCGAACCCGTTTGCGGCACGTTGCACGGCAGCCGGTTGCCCAGCCACCGCACCAACCGTGCAGTCTTTATTAGTTGTTATATTTTCATATCTGACTTATTAGTGGGTCCCTTAACTAGAATCCCTTAACACACAAACTCTCATGAATTTTTACGCAGCAAAAACTTAGAATAATTACATAAGTAGCACATAAAATAATAAACATCGCCCTGTTTGCAGCTTATTAACTTTTTAATTAATGAATTTTTAAAAACGCCAACTTTATCATGAACCCTTAGTATATGCAAATGAGAAACAACTTTTTGATGACTACGTACTGTAGGTACTTACAATGTTTTTTTGTTTTGTTTTAAGTACTAGCTTGTGCTTAGCGGCTTCACTCACTCGTAGCACGGTATAATATAGAAGAAAGAAGAAGGAAAAAATATTTATTTCTGAACACACATACATAACATAAGGTTAATTAAGAACTACAAAAAACAAAATATAATATAAAGCACAGGTAAACCAAGGTATCATAGAAAGGTATATCAAGGTTCAAAGCCTAACAAAATGAATATCACAGTATTATGTTCGTAGTCTTATTCATGCGTAATCCGTACGTAACGTTTTCTCATAAAAAATAATTACAACTGTGATTTATTCGTATTAAGTCACACAAATATAGTCTTTAAGTAGCTGGTAACAAAGTCTATCTAATCAGTAGTAATCAGATCTAGTATTTGGCAGTCAACAGTACTCTCTCCGTTAGTTTTTATGACATAACTTCATAGTTAAACATAAATTCTAATATTACAAAACTTTGTATTATTGCCTTAAGTTAGGAAGAGCCCTAACAGTTCTTGTTTATTCTTTAATCAAATTCTGGAACTTTGAAATTGAATGTTAGTATTCAATAAAGATACGGTGAATAATATTCAGAAATACCTACATATTCAACATCTTTCTATGATCTCAAATCTTTGAAAGAATCTCAAATTTCGCAATACTGTTATGATACTGGGGCGGGCCACTACTTTATACAATCAGGATTCTGACTCTGGGACCCAGAGTCTAGGTTATCATCAGGTCATGGTTCTAAATTTGGTCTAACAAGCCTAAGAGACTGGAACAGTATATTTAGAATTACAAATATCACCCACTAAAGCCCTACCTGTGCTCGCGGGCGTACTTCCGGGTAGATCTTGAGGTGCAGCGACGTGCTGCTATGTACTACAGTGCGAGACCTAATTTGTCAGCAAGCTTTCTGGCAGAACGTGATAGAAATAAAATTGCAAGATTGTTTAAGCCAATAACGGACGTTTGGGATGAGCTTATAACTGAATGGCAGGGTAGATGGGCATCTTCTATTAAGGGCCGCCACCTGTATCAGTTCTTCCCATCCGTGCATGAGCGGCTGGAGAGGACATGGTTGGAGGTGGATCACTGTGTTGCCCAATTTCTTACTGGCCACGGCAACTTTAAAAGCAAATTGTTCTCATTTAAACATATTGATTCACCAAGGTGCCAATGTTCGACAGAGGAGTTGCGATACGAGCAGTCGGCCCATCACATACTCTGGGAGTGTGATCTCTGGCAATATGAACGTAACAATATGTTGAATAATTTAATTGTTTCGTCAGGTGTAGCTTATTATACGGACCTTGTGGAATCTAGAACAAATTTCCGTGCGTTTAGGCGCTTTTGCCATACCTATTATTGGAAGCAAGTATAACAGCTCACACATAGGACCCACTTAGTTTTTTAGTCAAATTTCCGTGGTGCTTGGCGACTGGGGTTCACCCAGTTGTACAGTCTCTTCTTTGTGCCTTTAGGCTTAATTCATTCTGTCTCCGGCAGTAATTCACCGAGGGAAGTGGAAAGTATAGTTTTTTCTTCTTCTCCTCTTATAATATCTTCTGATTCACTTCGTTGCGGGAACCAAGACAGTTACTCATGTCCCTGGGACGCGCCGGACTTCAATGTTCCAGTGTTTTCATGGTTGTATCTACTGTAGATCCTGGCTTATAGGAGTTGCAGCGGATTGGGAGGTTGTGGCGGGCTTGTCCCATAAAAAAAAAATATCACCCACAAAAGTATATAAAACTTCTGTCGGTGATCCGTTTTGGTCTAAGAACAACGAAATAAAATAATCTTGAAACAAGCTGACTGCCATAATTTATAAAATATTCATCTTATCATAAAATATACATTTTATTTTATTACATATTATTGAAAACAATGTCCCGGTGCGGGAAGTTTATTTTTAGATCGTCGAATTAATGTATAAGCTAATTCAATACTTTGTATTGTCTTTATGAAACATGCGGTAAGCGAAAATTGTCTCCGAATATTGTTGATTCTTGTGTTTTCTACGGAGACTAGGTGCGTATCATCTGCACGCACAGCATAAGCCCGTAATCGTACATTACTGGACTCTTCTACATAAGAAGGTTTGCGATAACCTCCACACCTTTTTCTAGGGGGAATATCGTACATAACTTCTCCAACCTTGGATGAGGCGAGCAGGAGTGTCAAATTGTTACTGACTAAAAAGCCTTCGAGCTGGAGCCCCGGTAACCCATTAAGTCTTCCGCGGCAATCGCGATGCCAAGCAGGCGGATTGTATTGTCGATGTGGCAGTTTATCAGACCGCGCTGCTGCTTCGTCTCTATGAGTATGAAATCTCTTAGTCGGCTCTTACACCACCTACAGGAAGAGTAGGAGTGACTTTAGAAACTGGACGACTTTTGAAAGCATTAAAAATATTATAAATTATACCTTTAGGCAGGGCCGTCTTAGACTGCGCTGGGGCCCCTGGGCACCAAAAATTCGAAGCCCTTTTGGAATGTTTCTTTTTTTAACGTTACACCACATCCTGTATCGTGCATTGTATCCTGTATCGTGAGTGCGTTTGCAAACATACAAGTTCACATACACATGACCCAGACCCGAAATAATAATGTCTTGATCATAGATCACAATGATTTGCTCTGTAAATTATTATGTTTTCGGCTTACTCACGTAATAATTTGACGAGGAACTCGACTAGTTTCAACCCATGCCAGAGGCTCATATTCATGAGCAGCAGATTTGCTCTGTGGGGGAATTGAACCCGCTACACGTTGCCGGGCCGCCGGTTACCGCGCAACTTGTAGCGGATGTGTGTCCGTTGTAGAAATGATCGGTCCTTCGGAGCCCCCTGAGGATAAGGCCGGGCCCCGGCTGTGGGGTGTCCTTATGGTAGGAACGGTACTGCCTATAGATACTGTTATATTCTACAAGGTAAATGAAAGCAAAGCTCAAAGTCTCCGTGACTAATGATCCGTCGGCTCTAAGAAATGATATTTTCCTTGGGCAATGAGAAATTATATAAAACAACGGCGATGGATATTGTTTTCTTGAAATGTCCCTTTTTATTTAAGACGAAGATGTATAGCGGTACTGGGATTCTGTTAGGTAATGACTGTCCTTGATTATAATTTTTTTGAACGCTTGATGCCTTGTAAAGCCTGTAAAATGTGTACTTTTTTTTTGAGGGGAGAAATTCATCCAATGTCTTCTCCGGCCCGGGTGAGGCGTGAGGAACTGTCAGACTCTTACTGACTAAAAACCACCCCGTTCCTTCTCCGGCAACCCGTTAAGTCTTCTGCGGTTCCGTATATAAAATGTGTACTATCTCGTCCGAATTTTCCTTTAAGATAAATATGTATTTACCAAACTTATGTAAGTTATCTCATACAATATTATAATGTATAGGTACTGATATTTATCTACGTCCACATTAACTACAACAAATAAAACATATTTTGCACTGGATTTTATAAAAGAAATTGTTACTCATGAAACCGTTTACGAAAATAAAATAGCCTTCATTATGCGAAATCCTATTTAAACACAACACAGTCAGGATTAGTGTCATTAAAATATACTTACGTACCATGTAAAAAGGTAAATTATGACTTTAGTTAATTATTGTGGGAGTGAAGAGAACAATTCCTTAATCCCCAATTTTGTTTTATTAATCTCTCTAGCCTTGCGACTTTCATAATAAAGTTTAAGCCTCTCATTATAGCGGTCTGAGTGGCGAGGTGTACCTACCGGTGCGGTGGCCATGTTCTGTTTATTTTTATAACTATTTAATTACTCTCTAGCTTTTAAAAAGAAAACTTGTTTGAATCCCATTACTATGGGTAAGCAGAGGTAAAAAAAATTGTCAGTAGTAGCACGGAGTCTGAAATGTGCCCGGTATATGGCAATAGGCTCACCCTTATTACATGAGACTCATAACATAAATAGTGAAAAGTGGGTATTACATTGTACAATGGTATTTAGTGCCATAATGTGCATCTCTGCCTACCTTTTCGGGGATAAAAAGGCGTGGTGTTATGTTCTATTACTAAGCTTACAGTCAAATACTGAAGAAACATCCAATGTCCACGGATAAAAAAACACCGTTAAAACTACTTCACACTAGGATTTTCTCCTGTACCGTACGTGCGTTTACAAACATACAAGTTGACATACACATGACATGCAGACCCGACACAACAATCCGTGGATCACACAAAGAGTTAGTCCGTGAGGGAAACGAACCCGCAGTACGTTGCGCGGCAGCCGGTTGCCCAGCCACCGCGCCAACATTTAAATACATATTTAAATAAAACATATTTTATGTTGTAACATTTTATTATTGTCAGATGTTGAAAAGGGTTTTCAGAACATGCTTCATGAATAAATAAAAGGGCATCGTCGACGCATACTGAGGTATAACCCTCAACTTATATAAATAAAAGATCTTTACGTCTCTCTTAGTTTTCACTGGGCAGCTTAAGTATCACATACATTTTACTACGTTTCAACGTAATTATAGTGTTGAAACACAGACATTTAAATAAAACACAATACTATATGTTTATTTTATTTTTTTTGTAAAAAAAACGTTGTCCCACACTAGGATATCGTCCTGTGTCGTAGGTGCTTTTACAAACATACAAGTTCACATACACAACGACATCCAGACCCGAAACAACAATTTGTGGATGCGGGGATGTGCGGGGATTGAAACCGCGACACGTTGCACTGCAGCCCAGCCACCCAGGTCACCGCACCAACCGTGCAGTCAAATATAAAGTAATAGTAAAATTACATCATTTACCTACCTCTTTTATGTCCGGATTAATTATAGTTTTTATAAACTACGTTCAAAACCGACTGCAACCCTTCTACTAGTGTAACTCACCAAAAAACTTCTAGTGTAACAAACACTTTTCTGAATATCGCATCAAAATCAGTTCAGCTAATCACGAGACAATAGCACACAAACATACCTACATACATACCTCTCAAACAGATATACATAGAATTACAGAAAAATTGTTTACCATACTCTAAAGTACATAATTTATTTGTTACAGTTGGAGAATGTGCAGCTTTTGGACAAGTATAACTTACGAAACCCGTCGAAGGGGACCCTGTACTTTGCGACCACACACCTCATATTCGTCGACCATGAGATGAGGAAGGAGACTTGGGTATGTACCTACCTACATAAACACTAACATCAACAATCCAACAGCTAATGGCCTGGAGTGCCAAGCAGCGAACAACTATCGCGTTCGTAACGTAATACCCTGATTGGTTGGTTCACTCGAACCGACCAATCAAAACGCCGAACGCGCTAGATACTATTATATTACGAATGTGATAGTTACTCGTGCTTGGCCATCAGGCTTATCTCTTAACGTGATTTACGGCTTATTCACGTAACTAAGCTTCTGTAACTTGCAATTCGGAAGATCAAAAGATAAACTCGATCGCGCGGTTAGTTGTAACAATAATCTCGAATAGCTGGCGAGAATGCGATTGAGCTCACTTCGCAAGTTCTAATTGACAGTATCAGAATATCTAGGTGTTGGTGAGGGAGCTCGACCCGTTTCAAGCTACGCTAGGGGCTCATATTCATTAGCAGCATTGCGCGACACACGATGCGACGATCATAGTGCAGCCATGTCACTTTGATACGTTTTGCAAGAAGAATGTTGTACTGACCCAACAATGAAGGCGAATTTATTACTACAACAATAAACGTTTTTTCAGTCCATTTAGCACAATTTACTCACCCTTTCCACAAGCATAACGTTATACTTGATTAATAATCCAAAATGAACCTTACTGACATTTCGTTCAATCCAGTTGATTTGTTATTTCATTAATAATTCAAGCATTTGTAACCTGTCTAGTTTGTGAATAGTTGAAATGTTCATTAACTCGTCGAATACCGGTTTTGTAGACACAATTATAGAACAATAGGTTGCGGTCACCGGTGACCGCTTGGTATTTGACAGTTTAAGGCAATGAATTCTAAGCTTTTCACTTGATTGAAGACGCTATTCAAATAGTTATGAACCGTTTACTCAAAACTGTCTTAACATGACAGATATTCCAAAATGTATCTTCAGATAAATCACTACATAGTATAAAACGAAGTCGCTATTCGCTGTCTGTCTGTCCCTATATATGCTTGGATCATTAAAATTACGCAATGGATTTTGATGCGGTTGTTTTTAATAGATAGAGTGGTTCTTAAGGAAGATTTATATGTTTTATACATGCATATTGCACCCGTGCGAAGCCGGGGCGGATCGCTAGTTCATTATAACCATTTTATTTCTAAAGCCATAGGTAACTGAACGTATAGACAAAACATGGGACACTAGACAAGTGATAGTCATTATTTGCTTAAAGGAAATAATGTTTATCGCGTGTACCAATGTTTTATAGTAATCCTTGACTAGTTTTGAGCCCAACCGGAGCCCACTGGATCGACCACGAGTGTTGTATAATGTAGAATTATATTGAATATATGCTAACTATGTTATGTAACAGTTAAATATTTTCTTTTAAATAGATTCTACTGATGCACATATCGTCAGTGGAAAGATTGCCGATCACAACGACCGGGTCTCCGCTCCTGGTGAGAACAAAGACATTCCAATCCGTCTTCTTCGTGATACCTCGCGAGAGAGACTGCCATGAGATGCATCAGACTCTCCTGAGGCTCAGCCAACCAGGTGCGTTCGAACACCTACTAATAAATTTACGACTATAGTACATAATTTTCCGATAAGTGAGATTAGATGGGGGACTCCCCTGGTGTTGCGAGTGTCCATGGGTGGCGCTGTTTGTTTACCATTATGTGATCCGTCTAATAATAGTGGATCAAGTATTGTTATTGCTTTTAATATATTTTTCACTTAAAACTAATTTCTTTCAGTACACATCGATGAGTTGTACTGCTTCTTCTATAAATCGACGCCAGACGACCTGCCTAAGTCGGCTGGGTGGAACTTCTTCGATATTCAGACAGAATACCAGAGGATGAACGTTCCTAACGACCAGTGGGTTCTCTGCACAGCTAACAAAGACTATGAGGTAAGCCACAGGACCAATAAATAATAAGTTTAAGGTTTATATCCTAGAATATGGGGCATACTATATTGGGGCAGAATAAAAATTAAATTGCCTCGTGAGTCTAATGGTCTCGGGTTCGATTTCCGGGTTGGATAAAGTGTATTTAGCTTTTCGGAAATTCTCAGTAATATTAAAGAGCTTAGATTTGTGAGTGACAGAGTGAGCCTCGGCCCTAATGAATAAGTATAGTATTATTTTTACTTTACTTTTTTTATTTCTAAGGTTTGATTATTTACGGTTGATTCTCATCTTACCATTCTAGCTGTGTGACACGTACCCGAGTGAGGTGTACGTGCCAGCTCGCGCGTCCACGGCGGTCCTGCTCGGCAGTGCTAGCTTCAGATCCCGCGGTCGACTGCCCGTGCTCGCATACCTCCATCACAATAAAGCCGCTATAGCACGCTGTAGTCAGCCTCTCAGCGGATTTTCTGCCAGGTCAGTTTCATTTTATTGGTTGGAAAGAGCCCACTTTGGAAGAGCCATATTTCGGCTCGTATGGGCCAATACCAGCGCACAACAACTCGCGTTGTGTTTCGCCATGTGAATGAAGTTAATCCTAATCATTCTCAAATCCACAATCCCTAACGCTACGTCCTGTGTGGGCGATCTAGAAGCGAACGCGATTACGAAGCGGTGACATGCGGCGGCTATGTCCTACGTCCATGGGAATTATTTAATTATATCCAAACAAAAACATGACAGTACCGCATACAAATATGACAGTTGGCGCCAAAATATCAAACCAACTGATCGCGCCGCGTCATTTCGCGCCACTCCGCACCGCCTCCCACGGGCGTATTGTCACGTAGGACACTTCAATAGGTTTCGACAGTTTGTTGTTTTCGCACCGCCCCACATTCAGTTCTAATCGCTCACGCAGGCTGTAGCGTTAGAGACTATAACGCCCTTGTAACTTGTCTGTTGTTGCAGCTGTCCATGTTTAGCGCTAGTTACTTACCGTCAGATACCGTCTACTCGTTTGTTGACAAATATAACATTATAAAAATCCGTCTTTGCCCCGTGAGGGTAGACATAAGACATTATTAAATAACTTGTTCGCCATTCGATTTTAAAGATATTTAAGATTTGAGGGTAGCTTGATGTGCTGCCGTCTGTGTAGTTATTGAAAGTCACAGTAATGATTAAAAGTCAAAGACAAGATCTTTTAAATCTTTTTTTTTGCTTTTCAGATGCATGGAGGACGAACAGATGTTGGATCTGATCAGGCGGGCGAACCCAAACTGCGGCTATATGTACGTGGTGGATACTAGACCAAGGGTACGATTTAGCTGTAATAGTTAATCAATTAAATTCTATACTTTATTTGAAAGTTTAATTTAATGTAATATGACTGTTGATCGTAATGATGATTATTTTTTCCAGATCAATGCGATGGTGAACCGAGCTGCTGGCAAGGGTTATGAGAACGAAGCTTTCTATGAGAACATCAAGTTTCAGTTCATGGGCATCGGCAATATCCACGTGATGAGGAAGAGTCTACAGAAACTGGTCGAGAGTAAGTATTCCTATGTTTTTATCCAAAATATCTGGTTTTTGAGAAAAATTCAATAGCACTGACGTCAAAAATGACCGTAATTCAGCTTGTAAAGATAAATAAATATTCGTAAATTAATTTCAGCCTTTAAATTAACTATCTAGTCATGACCACATGAATAACGAATTCATCCCCGAGTTAAGAAAAATAACAATACTTTTCGGTTTTGATAATTCTTTACGAACACCAAATCCTAGACTCAAAACTTACAGCAATTGGCTTTAACTTTCATGGTGAACATTTTTCTATAATATAGAAACCGTAAATTGTTTAAAGATTTGAAAGTTATTTTCTTATTGTTTTTATTTGCAGCTTGTGAACAAAACACGCCTACAATGTCCTCCTTCCTCAGCGGGTTGGAGTCCTCCGGGTGGTTGAAACACATCAAGTAAGTCACTTCATTATTGCCTTATTTTGTTTTTCTTATAGAGGTAGATGTTGCACTACACTAGGATATTCCCATATTTCATGGGTGTGTTTTGACTGAACGGTTGATACAATATTCTCGTATGGAACAACTCTTTATGCGTTTCACAAATTATTGTTCCCGGTTTAGGTGTGGTGTGTATGTGAATTTGTAAACGTGTGGGAAGTTAGCATTTTTTTTTCAACACGCTATGACAGTGGACTCCTATGGATTATATTACGTCATTTAATGTACACAAAAAATATAGGTATATAAGGCTGATTTTATACCATATAGCGTTATCTTCCAATCAAACGTAGGGTTAAGTAAAGTGGAAAATCGACACGTCGTGTGTCGTGTGTGCCAGGTCTATCCTGGACACGTCGTGGTGGATGGCGGGCGCGCTGGAGGCCGGCGTGAGTGTACATAGTTGATTGATGATGGTGTGTGCCAGGTCTATCCTGGACACGTCGTGGTGGATGGCGGGCGCGCTGGAGGCCGGCGTGAGTGTACATAGTTGATTGATGATGGTGTGTGCCAGGTCTATCCTGGACACGTCGTGGTGGATGGCGGGCGCGCTGGAGGCCGGCGTGAGTGTACATAGTTGATTGATGATGGTGTGTGCCAGGTCTATCCTGGACACGTCGTGGTGGATGGCGGGCGCGCTGGAGGCCGGCGTGAGTGTACATAGTTGATTGATGATGGTGTGTGCCAGGTCTATCCTGGACACGTCGTGGTGGATGGCGGGCGCGCTGGAGGCCGGCGTGAGTGTACATAGTTGATTGATGATGGTGTGTGCCAGGTCTATCCTGGACACGTCGTGGTGGATGGCGGGCGCGCTGGAGGCCGGCGTGAGTGTACATAGTTGATTGATGATGGTGTGTGCCAGGTCTATCCTGGACACGTCGTGGTGGATGGCGGGCGCGCTGGAGGCCGGCGTGAGTGTACATAGTTGATTGATGATGGTGTGTGCCAGGTCTATCCTGGACACGTCGTGGTGGATGGCGGGCGCGCTGGAGGCCGGCGTGAGTGTACATAGTTGATTGATGATGGTGTGTGCCAGGTCTATCCTGGACACGTCGTGGTGGATGGCGGGCGCGCTGGAGGCCGGCGTGAGTGTACATAGTTGATTGATGATGGTGTGTGCCAGGTCTATCCTGGACACGTCGTGGTGGATGGCGGGCGCGCTGGAGGCCGGCGTGAGTGTACATAGTTGATTGATGATGGTGTGTGCCAGGTCTATCCTGGACACGTCGTGGTGGATGGCGGGCGCGCTGGAGGCCGGCGTGAGTGTACATAGTTGATTGATGATGGTGTGTGCCAGGTCTATCCTGGACACGTCGTGGTGGATGGCGGGCGCGCTGGAGGCCGGCGTGAGTGTACATAGTTGATTGATGATGGTGTGTGCCAGGTCTATCCTGGACACGTCGTGGTGGATGGCGGGCGCGCTGGAGGCCGGCGTGAGTGTACATAGTTGATTGATGATGGTGTGTGCCAGGTCTATCCTGGACACGTCGTGGTGGATGGCGGGCGCGCTGGAGGCCGGCGTGAGTGTACATAGTTGATTGATGATGGTGTGTGCCAGGTCTATCCTGGACACGTCGTGGTGGATGGCGGGCGCGCTGGAGGCCGGCGTGAGTGTACATAGTTGATTGATGATGGTGTGTGCCAGGTCTATCCTGGACACGTCGTGGTGGATGGCGGGCGCGCTGGAGGCCGGCGTGAGTGTACATAGTTGATTGATGATGGTGTGTGCCAGGTCTATCCTGGACACGTCGTGGTGGATGGCGGGCGCGCTGGAGGCCGGCGTGAGTGTACATAGTTGATTGATGATGGTGTGTGCCAGGTCTATCCTGGACACGTCGTGGTGGATGGCGGGCGCGCTGGAGGCCGGCGTGAGTGTACATAGTTGATTGATGATGGTGTGTGCCAGGTCTATCCTGGACACGTCGTGGTGGATGGCGGGCGCGCTGGAGGCCGGCGTGAGTGTACATAGTTGATTGATGATGGTGTGTGCCAGGTCTATCCTGGACACGTCGTGGTGGATGGCGGGCGCGCTGGAGGCCGGCGTGAGTGTACATAGTTGATTGATGATGGTGTGTGCCAGGTCTATCCTGGACACGTCGTGGTGGATGGCGGGCGCGCTGGAGGCCGGCGTGAGTGTACATAGTTGATTGATGATGGTGTGTGCCAGGTCTATCCTGGACACGTCGTGGTGGATGGCGGGCGCGCTGGAGGCCGGCGTGAGTGTACATAGTTGATTGATGATGGTGTGTGCCAGGTCTATCCTGGACACGTCGTGGTGGATGGCGGGCGCGCTGGAGGCCGGCGTGAGTGTACATAGTTGATTGATGATGGTGTGTGCCAGGTCTATCCTGGACACGTCGTGGTGGATGGCGGGCGCGCTGGAGGCCGGCGTGAGTGTACATAGTTGATTGATGATGGTGTGTGCCAGGTCTATCCTGGACACGTCGTGGTGGATGGCGGGCGCGCTGGAGGCCGGCGTGAGTGTACATAGTTGATTGATGATGGTGTGTGCCAGGTCTATCCTGGACACGTCGTGGTGGATGGCGGGCGCGCTGGAGGCCGGCGTGAGTGTACATAGTTGATTGATGATGGTGTGTGCCAGGTCTATCCTGGACACGTCGTGGTGGATGGCGGGCGCGCTGGAGGCCGGTGTGAGTGTGTGCGTGCACTGCAGCGACGGCTGGGACCGCACGGCGCAGGTGTGCTCGCTCGCCGCGCTCTGTCTCGACCCGCACTACCGGACCATTAACGGATACCAGGTCATGCTCATTTACTTACCTTTGCTAATCGACTCCCACTCTGTAATGTAAACTCATAATAAAAAATATATTCAGTATCTATCCAGTCTATACTGGGTAGACTACGTTTAACAGCAACTTCCGCCACCTCCTTTTTTCAAGTCAGATAATAATAATGGCTAATCCAACCAAAACAACCAAGCCAAAGTCTAGATGGAGCCGCTTGTTCATTCTAGTAATGAAATCTAGACAGAGTCGTGCCAAGTCTAAGGTTCCTTACTGCAATTTCTTAATTATTATGGTTAATGTTATGTGATTTGGCCGTTAAAGGGTACACAAAGGTATAAAACCAGGTGCAAGACACCATCGCACCAAAAAAAACCACATCGGGCCCCGCGAGGAGCCCGACTAATCCAACCCCTCGCCTGCTGTAGCAGGCAGCGAAGGAAACAGGCATCAGCCTGGATCATGCATCCTTGCGCCCCCAACCGGGGACGTAGAGATGAGATAGCACCAATCTGTCGCCAGAACTGCTGTTTATTCAATCAACTTTTTCCTAGTGGCAATTTTCCACCTTCATGGGTATCATCATCATCAATGGGTAGCGGCTCACTAGTGAGGATTTTAGTTTTACCATGATCTGCGCGCAAACACATTAACACTAACAAGTTTACTTTACAGGCGCTAATAGAGAAGGACTGGCTATCATTCGGTCACAAGTTCACAGCCCGGTGCGGGCACATTGCGTGCGACGGTCGCGAGAGGTCGCCAGTGTTCACGCAACTACTCGACTGTACCTGGCAACTGTTGCGACAGAGACCTGAGGTTAGAAAACTTTATGACTTAATAGAAAACCGATCTATTAGAGGTTTCCGGACCCTTAATCCACCACCTATCCCCAATCCTCCCCCTCTGAAAATGAAACCTAACTAGATTGATTTATCGCCACCGAATCCCGTTTTTTGAGGGGGGAAAATCATCCAATGACTTGCCCGAGTGAGGCGACAGGTAGTGTCAGACTCTTACTGACTAAAAACAACCCCGGTCGTAGGACCGGGGTTGTTTTAGTCAGTTAAGTCCCGTTAAGTCTTCCGCGGCTCAATCCCCAATCCTCCCCCTATTTCTCTTATCCTCAATTCCCGAATCTCTGACCCTCCAAAAAGCTGGCAACGCACTTATAGACTCTGATTGCATCGATTGCTCACCATCAGATGATCTGTCTATTGCTAATTGATGTCTAATTGGTGGCTTGTTCATCCACGAGTCACTTAAGGAGCCAGTAGAATACCAGCGCGAAGCCCTGTGTTGCACATACTGAACTGGTCCAATTTCACTGCCTTCTTGGACTAAACTATCATTATAATCTGTTCATGTCACTTGTTTTTAGTGTGTAAAATAAAAATAAGGTTTTGTTTTCGTTCTTTCCGTCTGCTACAACAACGCTTGCGATATGTGCAGTCGTGTCACTGTGGTTACCAGATAGTTAGAGAGATGACGACCAAAATTTTTGTCTCATAGCAATACGGCCAAAACCGCCTCAAATCGATAGATACGATTATCCTGAACTCGAAAATACCAATATCAGACATTTTAATATAATAACGCGTAGCGTTTGATCTGACCACAAAAACACCAGCCAAAAAAAAATGTCTCAGCAATACGTCTGAAAACCTTATTTATTAGTAAATTTTGGTTATTTGATGCGAACAAAACAATTCTCAGACGGGACGCATTAAATATTGAGACCGTTTTGAAAATGTTAACAAATTTCACCGATCGGTATCATGGCAATATGTCTGAAAATTGTTGGACATGATAAAATAAGTTGTCCACATGTGCAAAAAATGTATATCAGACAAAATAAGTGTAGCCTTCTCTATCAGACAACTTTTCGATACTCAGATATTTACATGATGACACAGCAGAAATGGCCTCCCACGCAGTTGCTACACTTTCGACCGTTACTACACACCTAGTCGGGTTCAGAATCAAACAATCTAACGATTTTATAGGGTTTTTGCCGTACTGCTATGAGACATGGTTTTGGTCGTCATCTCTCGTACTAAGAGGCCCAATTCCTTTAATCTCTACATCCAATCTATAAACCGCAAATACTTAACTCCCAAAAGGCCAGTCACCCACTTGTACTTACTACGTACTACTTTCCTTTGGTATTCTTGGTGTTATGAGCGAAGCTGATTACATACCTGCCTGTTATGTTGGTGGATTGTTAAATTATACTCTGATTGGTTTTTCTTCAATTTATTAACATAATGTGCAGAGCACACGACGTGTACACACAACACCTTATGCCAGGTAGACAGCGTCATTCTTGACAAGTGTCCTACCTTATATAATACATTATAGTGAGGGGGCCATTACTTATTAAGCTAGTTATGATACATGTAACACTGCCTAATAATAGTGTTTTTGAATATTTGTGTATTATTTTCAGGCGTTCCAGTTCAACGAGAGGTTCCTCCTGACATTGCACGATCACGCGCATGCGTGCCAATATGGGACCTTTATAGGGAACTGCGAGAAAGATAGGCGGGACTTACGGTATGATGAGTACAATACACATCAGGATATGTATATTGTAGAGGTATAACCAGTATAAAATTGCCATAAAATAGGGTAGATGACTAATTTTTAGTTTAATGTCCGTCTGGTAGATTATTTTAAAACATTAGATACGTATTTTTTATTTTTTTACAGAAACGAATACTTTCGACGATATATTGATTTGAAATGTCGCGTGACGTCACATCTATGTCCATTTTATACGTAGAAATGACGTTTTAGCCCCCACTCCTAAACTTTGATTCGTTATATCTAAGTATCGTCCTATCGTCCGGACAGAGATACAAAACGAGACCATGATGATAAATTGTTTTTGTATATCTTGATATGCAGCTGTGTGAATAATATTTAAACACTTAATAATAATTTACCTGACCCAGGAATCGAACCCGAGACTTCTTACTTAGTCTCACTTGTGACTTGTCGCACTCTACTAAAGCGGCAATTCCTAATTAAATTCAATAATACTGAAGCTTTCCATTATAAATTTCTACACTCCCGCGCGGCTTCACCCGCTGTGTTCGATTCCTATATATCGTTGCGTGATGATAGCCTAAATAGCCCTTCTCGATAAATTGGCTATCCAACCCAAAATATTTTTTTCAAATCGGAGCAATAGTTTCTGTGATTAACGCGTACAAACACACAAAAATTCTCTTCAGCTTTATATAATAAGTATAAGATACAAGATAAAGTTAAATAATAATTATGGTAGTAACTATCTTGAGACATACTAAATTAACTAAAAATCGCAGGTTACTCACGTGAATGTATTGAGTAAAGCTCTACTAGTTTCGAACCACAGAAGGGTTCTTCCTCATGAGCAGCGTGTGCGGTCGCGGCGACGTCGCGCAGCTTACTGGCTAGCGTTGGCCTAGCGCAAGTAATAACACCGATGCAAGTGCCAACGCTAGAAGAACCCACCTTGGTTCGAAACTAGTAGAGCTTTTCTCAATATATTCACGTGAGTAACCCGCGATTTTTAGTGAATAATTATAGATTTGAAGTTTTTTGCAGGTTATCAGAACGTACATTCTCTCTATGGGGCTACATGGCGAGTCATTTGAACGAGTACAAGAATCCGTTGTACAACCCCAAGTCTCACCCTGATGTACTGAAACCAGACTTAAGTGCACAGAGCATAAGGTACATTTTCTATTACACCAAATATCAAAGAATTTATCTTAGTGTCTTTGTGCCACTCGTACACACGGAAAAATCAGCATAAACTGAACGTCGAATGCGCGGAAGGATGATACAAAGCGAGGTCAAGATAAACTGGTTTTTTATAGCTTGATGTATATGTATCAAGGATGTTAGGGAGCTCCGTAACCGAATCCGAAATAAAAGTTTCTGATATTATCGGATAGGGGCTTGACGTATAAATGAAACCATTATATTAGCCATTTGTATTTTACTTTCGAACTTTCCCGAACCGAAACTATCCGAAACTAACGGATAATCCGAAATAATTTCATATCCGTATCCGTAACCGTATCCAGTATAACAATCATTTCTATATCCGTATCCAATCTATATCCAATCCGTATCCAATCCATATCCAATCCGTATTCGAAATTTCATATCCATTACATCTAAGAAAGAAAGAAAGAAAAAAACATTTATTTAGCACCAGCCACGATGCAGCATAAATAAAAAAAAGACAATCTCTGGTATGTACCTACGTGCAATACATCATGCTAATGACGCAGATATTTTTATTATTCTGATGAGTGAAAGATTCAGTTTACCACATAATCGTGATTGTACAAACAGGAACCCCACACTACATTGGCACTATCAAATGGGCAGAAAATCGGTAGTTCTTAATCTGAGGTGTAGTATCTATGTAAGATCTATGTTATATAATGTAATGTTATCGCATTTGTATGAGTAGTAATAAAAGGTAATCGATCGGGAACAGACGTTTCATTGAAACATACTCCCTTCATGGCGACCCTTGCCATAGTTGGAGAGCGCGGTGCAGTGTCACTCTCGGTGTAGAATAACGCTATCGGACTGAGCAATTATTATCGGCGAAACAATTAAGACAAAACCAGTGGAAAATAATGTGTCGTTCAAACGTGGAAAAGGAGACATTTTTCCTGAACCAAAATGCTGCGGGTTCAAATTCTGCCCATGTTGAAGAAATTAAGCTGCACATGTCAACGATAAGCATTGTCTTACTGATAATTTGTACAATTTTGGGTCTTGGCGCTATATATTTCATCTACAAGCAATACAAGAAATGTCACCACTCATGGATCCGGACGCAGATTTTACAAAATAACCTTCGACGATCATTTAACCGTCCTAGAGGTAATCGAGGAGACGAGCAAGAAGTCAATATACCGATGAAGTAGAAGAAAATGAAGTGTTTTGTGTAGTGCGGGTTCTATTGTTTTAAAATGCAAAAGTGCGACCGACCGTGGTAGATAGAGTGCGACATAATATAAATAAAAAGTAAATAATGAACTTTATTAATGACTCTAAACTAAAAATTAAAATTAGCATTAAAAAATTATGATATAATACATTGTTTGCGTTATCTTTCTTTGTATGGTGCGCGATTGCACTCCTATATCAAGTTACGTCCTGTGACCCCTACTACGGTAACTCACCATGAGGATTTGGTATGTATTTTAATAATATTAGATTATTTTAATAGGAATGGAAGATGAGTTACTTCAATGCTTAGATAGCCTTACGATTATTAAGAAATATTTAATTAAAAAAGGACAATCAAGATTTAAAGGTAATGTTATAAAAAATAAATTGTTAGAAACAGAAACTATATTTAAGAGAAGTGAGAAAATAATTCAATTCTTGTCTAATAAGGAAGGAATAAAACCTCAAATATTGACACGTATAACTTTATTAAGGGACGAAATAAAGGCATGTTATTTGCAAATTACTGAATTATGTACTGAAAGTAGGAAAGATAGTAGTAGTAGTACTAGTAGTGAGAGTGATTTTTGTAACACAATCCCAAATATAGATATAATCATGGAGTTTGATTTAAAAACAGCGTGTAACTTGATTCCTGTGATGAGCAGTAATAATGAGAATAACATCAAGGGTACCATTGATTCCATAGAAATGTATGCAGACATGTTATCAGAAGCAGGGAAAAAGTTACTTATAACATTTGTTTTGAAGAGTAGGCTGACGGAAAATGCTAAATTACGAATGTCCAATAGTTATACATCTGCAAACGATCTTGTCAGAGATTTACGTTCCACACTTCTACCTAAGAAATCATTTACTGCAATACAATCGCGGTTACAAAATACTACCCAAGGCTGGCGTACAATTGACCAGTACGGAACAGAAATTGAAAAATTATTCACAAATCTGACAATATCGCAGGCAAATGGTAACCCACAGGATTATGCTGTACTAAAACCCTTAAATGAAAGAATTGCTATTAAACGATTCGCGGATGGGTTGAGTGACTCCCGACTCAGTACAATTATTGCTGCGCGTAACTACGATAACTTAAAGGACGCGATCCAGGCGGCCAAGGATGAAGAGTTAACAGCGTCATCGACTCAGGAAAGCGGTGATGTCATGCAGTTTTCGCGTGGGGGTAGAGGTAAGTCGCATGCTTATAATTCTCGCCAATGGCAATTTTATAATCATCAGTCACGTGGACAACGAGGGTATTATCATCCAGGGGATCATCAAAGTAAAGTTGGTAATAATTATACCAGAGGATATTCACGTGGAAGATCTTTTTATCCTTCTCGTGGTAGAACCAGAGGTTCATTTAATCGAGGACATAATTATCATGTTTCAAGCGAGAAACCATCGAGTTACAAAACTCGTGGTAGTGGCAATAATCATCGCGTGTTTTGTACTGATCAACCTAGTACTTCTGAAGCTGAGACTTCAAACAACGATCAAATGCAGTTTTTTCGATCTGAAACATAACATTTTGACGTTAACAGGCAAAGGAAAATTCTTAGTCTTATATTTAGGTAATAAAAAATACTTTTGGTTGATAGATACAGGAGCATCCTTATCCATAATAAAGAGAATCGCATTGCCTAGTAACAGTTCCATAATTCCTTGCCTAGTAACAGTTCCATAATTCCATTATCCCGGCTCGAAGTGAATCAATACACTATTTAATTGTCAATAATAACTTAAATGACGACTGTGTTATACATAGTATGCAATTGGCGGAAAATGTTTTTCTTGCAGGATGTATTGGTAAAATAAAAAATAATAGGTTACCTGTAAAAATTCTAAATACCAATGAACATGATGTCACTTTATCGATGTTTCAACCTGAAATTCACTCAATTCAAGACTATGATTTATGCGATTTTAAATCTAAAAGCAACAGTTTAGAGAGGGCTAAAACTTTATTAAACATTTTAAAATTAAATCATTTAAACTTAGAGGAACGAAAATCAATTGAAGAGTTATGTTCTAAATATTCGGATGTTTTCTTTTTACCTAGCGATAAGCTAACTACAACTAACGTTTATGAGCAATCAATAACCTTAAAACCTAACACTACTCCGGTTTATGTTAAGCAATATCGCCTACCACATTCTTTGAAAAGCGAAGTGAAAAAGCAGATAGAAAAAATGATTGATAATGATATAATAGAAGAAGCGAAAAGCGAGTGGTCGAGTCCCATCTTATTGGTACCGAAGAAAAGCGGAAATGATAAGAAATGGCGACTTGTAGTCGATTACCATAAACTCAATGATTGCATTGTAGATGACAAATTTCCATTACCCAACATTTCCGAAATTTTAGACTCACTTTCTGGATCAGTTTATTTTTCACATTTAGATTTAAATCAAGGATATTACCAAGTAGCTTTAGACAAAAATAGTAGGGAGTATACTGCGTTTACTACTGACACAGGGCAGTACCAAATGAAAAGATTGCCCATGGGACTCAAAACAAGTCCAAGTGCTTTCAGCAGAGTCATGTCAGTAGCTATGTCTGGTTTAACATTTCACAGATGTTTTATATATTTAGATGATTTGGTGGTTTTCGGTAGGAATTTAGATATACATAATAAAAACCTGATAGATGTTTTAGAAAGATTGCGAAAAATTAATTTAAAATTGAATCCAGAAAAATGCAACTTTTTGCGTAAAGAAATTCTCTACTTAGGTCATTTAGTAACTCAAAATGGCGTTTTACCCGATCCAGCAAAAGTTGAAGTACTAAAAAATTATCCCATACCAACTAATACTGACGAAATAAAAAGATTTGTAGCTTTTTGTAATTACTATAGAAAATTTATTAAAAACTTTGCGGAAATAACTTATCCATTAAATAAATTAACCAGAAAATATGAACCATTTAAGTGGACTGATGCGTGTCAAAATGCATTCAACACATTAAAAATTGCTTTGACGACTCCACCAGTTTTAGAATTTCCAGATTTTTCTGAAGATAATGAATTTGTCATTCAAACAGATGCTTCGGGTACAGCCGTTGGAGCAGTTCTGTGCAATAAAAACATGAAACCAGTAGCGTATGCTAGCAGACCACTTAATAAAGCTGAACTAAACTATCCAACAATTCAGAAAGAATTAGTAGCTATTGTGTGGGCTGTGAAGTACTTTAGACCTTACGTATACTGTAAAACATTCACAATTATGACAGACCATAGGCCTCTAATATATTTATTTTCAATGAAAGATCCATCAAGTAGATTAACCAAATTCAGATTAGCTCTAGAAGAATATCAGTTTAAAATATTATATGTAAAAGGAAAGGAGAACAGTGTCGCAGATGCTTTGTCTAGGATAAATATAACATCAGATAACTTAAAGCAAATGCATGAAGAAATAATGTTAGTTATGACAAGACCGCAGAAAAGGCGTTTAGATTTAGACAAACAAGACCTACCTTCACCTGTTGTTAATAGACCCGACGAATCGTGGCCTGATCAACCACATGTAGTTGAGGTACTAAGAGCACCAAGTGATTGCGTGGAAATTACTTTTATAGAAAATGACGAATTAAATAAATTAAGAAGCCAAAATAATATAGATGTAGAAAAGGAATGTTTTGTTTATAGTCGATGTAGAAAAACGTTGTTTATTAATCTTAACTTCAAGGCACATTTTACGCGAGTCGAATTTGTGACTAAGTTAGGAGAATTTTGCACAAATATGAAGATAAAAGAATTATGCATGATAAAAGTTAAGGAACACGAAAGTTTCATTAAGGATATATTAAAAGAAATAAAAAGTAATAAGGAATGGACCGGTCCCCAAATGTATGTATTAAAAGGTGTTAAAAGAATTGAGCATAAAGAAGAAAGAAATTATATTTTACATGACTTTCATCTACTACCCACTGCAGGACATGCTGGTGTACGTAGGATGACCAATAACATTAAAAGAAAATTTTACTGGCCAGGACTAGATAAAGATGTTAAGGAATTTGTGAGTAAATGCGCAAAGTGTCAGAAAATGAAGCATTGTAGATATATCAAGGCGCCAATGGAGATAACTACAACTGCTTCATATGCTTTTGAAAAGATCTTTCTCGATATTGTAGGCCCTTTAGAAAAAGATTCTGAAGGTAATCGTTATATATTAAGCCTGCAGTGCGAGTTAACTAAGTTTGTAGAGGCGTATCCTCTAAAAACAAAGGAAACGGTAAGTATAGCAAAAGCTCTAGTTGATAATTTTATCTTAAGATTTGGTGTACCAAATACCATCGCGACTGATCGTGGAACAGAATTCATGTCTTTAGTGATGCAACAGGTATGTAAACTATTGGGAATAAATAAATTGTCATCCACCGCTTATCACCATCAATCTATAGGTGCACTTGAAAACTCTCATAAAAGTCTCGGTGTTTTTTTGCGAATATACTGTGATGGAAAAAAAGAAACATGGAGTCATTGGTTACCGTTTTGGTGTTACAGTTTCAATAATACTGTTCATACAGAAACAAAGTACACACCTTTCGAATTGGTATTTGGTAGAGCTAGTGTAATACCATGTAGAGTAAGTCAATGCATAGAACCTTTGTATAACCCTGAAAGTTATCCTTTGGATCTTAAGTATAAGTTACAAGTAGCACATCGAGATGCTCGTAAAAATTTATTAATAAGTAAACATAAACGTAAAAGTGCTTATGATAATAACATTAATAATGTAACATATGATAATGGTCAATTAATACTTATTAAGAATGAAACGGCTACTAAATTAGATACGCAATGGGATGGACCATTTGTTATTTTAGAAGATTTAGGTGCCAACGTCAAAATTTTAAAGAATAATAAAGCTTATTTTATCCATAAAAATAGGACTAAGCCATTTAGATCTTAAGTAACATTTTATTTTACTTATATCCTTAAAAAGAAATACAAATGATTGTTATGCATTTTTTTTTTCTCGCACCCCCGAGGTGAGGTGTAGTATCTATGTAAGATCTATGTTATATAATGTAATGTTATCGCATTTGTATGAGTAGTAATAAAAGGTAATCGATCGGGAACAGACGTTTCATTAAAACATACTCCCTTCAATCTTATTGACATGGTGACCTTTTGCAGGTTCTGGCGCGGCATGTACTGCCGACACGAGAGTGGCGTCCACCCCAGGGAGGCGCTGGCAGACCTCCTCCCTGCCGCCGTGGACCATACCTCCGCGCTACACCTGCACATCAACTACCTCACCAAGGTACACACTCACACTCACACACACATACTCACACACACACACACACACACACTGTCTCTCACACACACTGTCTCACACACACACACTCTCACACTCACATACACACACACACACTCTCACACTCACACACACAGTCTCTCACACACTCGCACACACACACACACACTCTTGTAAAATTAGTATTTAACATTTACACACTTACACTTAGCTTGGATTTCGCCCGCGTTCCCGTGGGCTAAGAAGTAGCCTGTGTGTTAATCTAGACCGTTATCTTTCCTTGTTTTCTTTTGGCATAAGCCGGTAAACGAGCAGACGGATCACCTGATTGTAAGCAATCCGCGCGGCCCATGGACACCCGGAACACCAGAGGCGTTACAAGTGCATTACTGGCCTTTGGATTAGGAGTTTGAGGATTGTTGGGGATTGAGGGATTAGAGATTGGGGGGGGGGGGTAATTAGGCCTCCGGTAACCTCACATGACGAAACACGACGCAGGCGTTGCTTCACGTCAGTTTTCTGTGAGTCCGTGATATCACCCGGTCGGGCCGGCCTATCAGTCGTCCCGTGATTTAGTTACAAACTGACGACCTTTTGCATTTATGACATTAGTAATTTTAATTAATGCATGTTTCAGAGAATTACCACATTCAAGAATTTGCTGTCGGGTAAAAAAGGGGACAAAAGCAAGGATACGACTGTTGTCAACTATCAGAATGGCAACGTAAACTCAGTAGAGATCGAAACAAAGACTGAAGCCCTACAAATCGACAACAAGTGAGTTCGTTAAAATTAAAACTAGGCTTTACCGCATGACGTCACTTTTGAGTATACTACTGAACTTTGTTTCGTTTTATCTAATTATTGTTTTCTTATACGACAAAATAAAAAAAATACGTGTCTAATATTTTTTCATTACCTAAATGACGGACTTATTAGATTTTTAATTTTCATACGATCATTCCTATTGTATTTCTTTAAATGTTTGCAGATTACTATACGAGTCTGGTGGCACTCTATCGGAGTTGGAGTGCGCGAACCATGACCACCCGCTGAAGGAGGTCTCAGCCCCTACCAAGCCTAGTAAAATACCTCTCATCACTGAGGTAAACTACGATACAAATATTTCCATCTATATGAACTGTTTGCCTGCAACGTGGTCGCAATTGCGACTGCCGGGCAAGGGGTCTCGGGTTCGATTGCCAGGTCGGGCAAAGTATTTTTGGGTTTTTAAAAAAAAAATATCTCTATAGTAGCACGTAGTCCGGAAATGTGCCTTACCGCCTATTACATGGGACTCATAACAATAATAGTGAAAAGTGGGTGTTCGATTGTGTTAGCATTGAGTGTCGTAAAATGCACCTGTGCCAACCCCTTCGAGGATAAAAGACGTGATGTTATGTTATGTGTGTTATCAAAGTTGTTTACAAACACTTTCACATCATATTGCACCCATTTATTCCTAACTCGACTAGTTTCAAGACACGCAGGGGCTCATAGTCATGAGACTGATCAAGTTACGTGTATAAACCGAAATTAAACCGATTTTTTCTTGACGTAAACTCCATACAAGAAATGTCAAAAACCGATTTTGGATTGAATTCAGTTATTATACTTTCGATCTTAAATCCATAAATATCAAAAGACGAGAGTTGCAATAAAATAAGAAATTAATTGTGTTCATAGAAGGCGAGTGACTCGATACCAGCAAACTTGGCGTTGTTAGAGCAGGAAGTGAACACCGTGGCTTTGGACTGGAAGAGTATCAAGAATGTTACCGAATGCAGCTGTTCCACTCCTCTAGACCACTTCAGCAGGAAGGTAAATACCCATTAACCATATCATACGTTTAGTTTCGAGCCTAATTCTCGAATCCTGAATAAAAAGTCGGAGTTGGGCATTGTACATGACAGTAAGGCCTTGTTTACGGACACGCGGGGTGTCTCGCACGGCGCAGCCTGCACTGAAATATATTTATATGACGCTGTATGAACTGAACTCGACTGGTGGCTTTTTTTATGGGGAAATCATCGAATGACTTCTCCTGCCTGTGTAAGGCGGAAGGGAGTGTCAGACTCTTACTGACTAAAAACCACCCCGTCCCTACTCCTGCACCTCGAGCCGGAGCCCCGGTAACCCGTTAAGTTGTCCGCGGCTTCGTATCGTCATTAGCCCTATTGGGCTCCATTCGTGGTGTTCTGTGGCTCTTTGAGGCGCGCGCGGAACGCGACACCCCGTACGCTCGGGTCTGGTTCTGATCGGGCGGCGAGCTACCTATGCTCGCCGTCCGCAACCCCGCGCTTACGGTGGCCGGAGATCGTATCGCGATCGGGGATTGCGATACGATCTCCGGCCACCGTAAGTACGCCCGGTGTGTCCTTCGCGATGGCTGGGTTGTGAGGAGGCAGCGCTTCGCTGCCTCACGCGTCCTGCCTCCTCCTTAGCTAGCATGACTGCTTCGCAAAAGGAGGAGACGGCATCCCAGTACCCCTCGTTTCGCATCATGACCTGCACTAGGGCCGGACGTGAGAGGTCGCCATCGCCGATCACGTGCCTGAGGGCACGGCGGTGCTCAGCCCACGCAGGGCATTCCCGTACTATGTGTACCACCGTGTCCTCAAGGCGGTTCTCGCAGTGATGACACCCGAGCGTTTCCTCCCGCCCTATCAGACACAGGTACCTCCCGAAGATCCCATGTCCGATGAGGACCAGCGTGAGTCGCGTAGGTGAGAACGCAGTAGCGTCTCTCAAGCCACTCCTCAAAGAAGGGACTTACCGCTGCAATGGCAGCGAGCCCAGCCGTCGGTTGCGACAGCCGTTGCGCTATGAGCTCGCGTCGACTGGTGGCTTGCACGTCAGCTTCTCGGCATGGCTCCTTGATTCGCGGGCCTAAAAATTATCATTTTGATTAAAATCTTTTTTTTTTTGTTTAATATGCTGTGAATTGTGTGATTTAGCACCACTGCTGGGGCTGCGGGCGCTGCGTGTGCACGCGCTGCATCGCGGCGCGCGCCCCCCTCCCCGGCCTGCACGCGCCCCGCGCCGCCCCCCTCTGTGCCGCCTGCTGCCCCCGCACGCCTGATCACTGCCCGCCCGGTCAGTACTACCCCTCTCCCTCACGCGACCCCTCCCCGGCCTGCACGCGCCCCGCGCCGCCCCCCTCTGTGCCGCCTGCTGCCCCCGCACGCCTGATCACTGCCCGCCCGGTCAGTACTACCCCTCTCCCTCACGCGCCCCCCTCCCCGGCCTGCACGCGCCCCGCGCCGCCCCCTCTGTGCCGCCTGCTGCCCCCGCACGCCTGATCACTGCCCGCCCGGTCAGTACTACCCCTCTCCCTCACGCGCCCCCCTCCCCGGCCTGCACGCGCCCCGCGCCGCCCCCCTCTGTGCCGCCTGCTGCCCCCGCACGCCTGATCACTGCCCGCCCGGTCAGTACTACCCCTCTCCCTCACGCGCCCCCCTCCCCGGCCTGCACGCGCCCCGCGCCGCCCCCTCTGTGCCGCCTGCTGCCCCCGCACGCCTGATCACTGCCCGCCCGGTCAGTACTACCCCTCTCCCTCACGCGCCCCCCTCCCCGGCCTGCACGCGCCCCGCGCCGCCCCCCTCTGTGCCGCCTGCTGCCTCTGCACGCCCGATCACTGCACCCTGCAAACCCAACCCTCCCTCCCTCTACATATACATCCGCAGACCGGTCCTCACTCAGTCTCTTTACCGCAGAAATTACTTTCCACGTAATCTAAAAATGAAAGCGTTAATTTCATATTAGACCACATAATTAGGGGGCGTCCATAAATTACGTGAGGTGTTTTTTTGATTGTTTGTCCCTCCCTCCTCTCTTGGTGAGATTTCGTGAAATTTTATTCAACACCCTCCCCCATCCCCCAATCTCACGTGAGATTTTTCAAAACGTCGGATTTTCATGTAAACGCGTTGGATTGTTATTGCAAAAAGAAAAAAATCCATGTGCATGTACAATTAAATCTTAAGCATGTACAATCTGGAATAAATGAACTAAAATAGTACATTTTTTTGTTTCTATTATAAAAAAAATTACGTGATATTTGCCGAGACCCCCACCTCTCTCTAACGTAAGATTAAATGAGATTTGAGTCTACCCCTCCCTCTTTAAACATCTCACGTAATTTATGGACGCTCCTTATCCGTATTTTAAAATGTCAAAAATAGAATAGTTTGTCAGTGAAACTAGATGCTCGTTCAAAAATATAGTATAGATTCGTATGGAGAAAATTCGTAAACGAGCAAGAAACTAAACTTTAAGATGTTGATTTTCATGTATTTATTTTTCAGACATAGTGACGCCAGCCAACTGAAGAATTCAAAACTAAGAAGGATAAATAATAATATAAACAGGATAATTGTGCCACAATACTGCGGTTAAAAATATTTACAAATTATCCATAACTTTATCCCATACATAAGGAAAAATGTTCCCTTTTCTGTAAACATTTTTAACAACAATTTGAGAGCACCATTAAGGCCAACTTTTCAATCATCAGTTAATTCTTAACTGTAGAATAAAATTGACATTTGACAGCTTTTAGTATGGAAGAATAATCAAATATTCAAAGTTATTGCTCAGTTAAATATTTATCTGATGTTGGAAAAATCGACCCTAAGTCTTTAAATATAATTCTCAAAGTATTTTCGGTAGTTAATTTAAGTATAATGAAGAAATTATATTTAATTAATGATAATTATGAATGCAATTTGAATATACTGAGTATATTGGAAACTCAAGTTACCAACAATGCTTTATAGGTACCTAATTAAAATAAATATCAGCCTATAACTATCTCGATTGTGGCTCGGTATATCTCACAAAATTTATAATTTAAACGTTTTGTCCGATTCCAAATATCGACTGGACAATCCAATAATTAAAATAATTCATAATTTAAGGGTTTTTCTTCAGATTTAATAATTCCTAATAATTTTTACGCTCAATAGATCCACTATGTATAAGTACAATTTAGTTTTATAAGAATAAAGTTCCAAACTTATTTTGTATAAACGAATTTATTATTTTTATTTTTTTTGGTATATCTACTATTTGTCACAGTTCATTGCGTATGGAGAAGTGCAGAATTTAATTAAATAATTAAAATAATGTAGTTGATCCTTATTTTTTGTAAATATGTGTATTGTACCTAATATGTTTGATTTAGTATAGAAAAATATAAAATTAAATATGTGTTGGTATATATCAGTGGACAAAGATTTTTTATTACTTAGACACATTCTACATTATAGTGCTACATTATATTATATCCTATATTATAGTGCTGAGTGTATGAAGATCAGGGTGTTCTACCCTGGCCGGGGAAATTATTAAGGTTTGCTATTTGAAATTGATCATGTTTAAATTATAATATACTAGCGTCTGCCCTCGATGGGTACGAACAATCCCTTTTTCCCCTTCCCGTTCGTTATTTTTGGTAAAAAGTAAAAATATGTATTATATATTTTTATAACATGTAGTAGCTTTTCCCTTAAAACAAAAGTAGCCGAAAGTATATTTTCTCTACATTCTGCTGTGGGCAATAAAAATGTTTCCTGTTACATTATTTATAACACCCATACTGATATTGCAAATGGGACAAAATGACGTGATTTTTAAGTGGAGATAGTTGAAGGAATGGAGAGTGACATAAGCAACTTTTTGTCTTCTTCTAACCCTTCAGTGGGTGATGAGGTATGGAGTTAGTATTCTGAAATTTCCTACGTAGAAAGGTGAAAACTTGGTGTGCAGGCTATTTGTTACTTACAAATAAATCACGCGCAAGTACCTAGTTTATTAAAGATTGGTGCAGTGACGATTAAAACTAACGATCAATTAGTACAATAGTTGGAACAGCTAGCTCAACAATCCCTTTGATCAAGTGTTATTAGGACAAAATGTTTCGCCGAACGCTGCTGCTTTTCTCAATTATTTATATACCCGCGTGCAATGGACAGACAGAAGCTCCCGAAAAGAACCGTATGATGGGAATAGACGCCGTTCATGACAACAACGTGAAAATCGACAAAGACACAATAATTACTCGTAATTTGAAATTGCAGAAACGAAGCCGTGGACCGAAATGTATGTAAATTTTAGTTACTCTTTCGGCAACATCAGACGATTAAAAATTCGTTGCCGAAAAATTGTGTTTTTTTCTTGTACCTATACTATGTATGTAATTATCAAATACTAGTTTAATATTTTATTATGCCTTCTAAAACAATTTTTTCATATACAGAACTAACTATAGTGTGTATAATCCTCGAAGAAACTGTGTCAATCACGTCTACACTTTTAGTAATCGTTGGCACAAGCAAAAATGCACGTAGCTTGTCACTGTACAGGTCTTTCTCTCTCTATTGCACTTTGAATGGAATTTACTTCATCAGTTATCTAACAGATTTTGGCATTCTTATAAGACTGCCATATCCCAGGAAGACAGCATATTCAAAGTGCAATGAAGACCTCTGATTAGTATGAAATGAACAACACAAATGTTGAGTAACTTCTGTTTTTTTAAGCGGTTTCTAATAAAAATGAGGATCAAATAGAGCCGGACTGGTCCTATGCGAATTTTCCCAAGGAAGTATCGGAACACGTTGAGAAGTTTAAAAAGAACATGACCGAGTGCTTGAAGGAAGTTCAGACTAGTGACAAGAGGCCTGTCAAGCGCCTCTCTCCTAAAATGGAGTCTCCTGTTCATGGCGAATGTCTCATTGCTTGTGTTTTAAAACGTAACGGTGTTATTATTAATGGAAAAGTTAATAAAGGTAAAATATTTCACAATGCATAAGAATTAGATAATACTTACATGTCATTATCGCTAATATGTATATTATTATGCTAATAAGTACTATGTACAACATACCATTGCAAAATAAGAAAATTTAAATTTCACGGGCTACCTTAAAGTAGGTACATAGGTTGGACAACTTTTAAGGCTTGTACTTTCAATTGTACTCTATTTTTCAGATAACTTAATAGCTCTTGTAAGTAAGTTCTACTCTAAAGACACCAGGCTCATGAAAAAATTGGAGAAGAATTTGGATCGTTGCATTGAAATGAGTGTGCGTGCTCAAGACGACTGCGCTTTGGCTTCGGTGCTAAACGATTGCACGAACGACCTCATGGCCAGTAATAAACACAAAATAATGGTTAACTATTAAATCACCGTAGTTCGTAAAGCTACGATAACAATACATGTTAGTTTTCCTTACATATATTCCTATAACGTTATATAATCTAAGTTTCTTTCCTTATTTACTCGTGTAAAGACGTAAAACAAACTCGTATAATATTATAAAGCCCTCAGAATAAGAATGAATTAAAGTGTAAGGTTTTGAGTTTACCTAGGACAATATTTTACTCACCACAAGCCTTAGTACTGGTTGATTGGTTCATTGGAGACAGTCACAGCGCCGAACGCGTACTCGTTTCGATTACTTTAAACGTTAAACATACTCGTACTAATGCTCTCTGATTGGTTGGTACATTGGTGCCGGCCAATCAGACCCTTATTGACAGACCCACCCCATCTAGGTGTAAAGTAATAAAATAAATATAGCGGTTTCTCATATATAACCTGACACTATTTTTACTTCTAAAAAGCACAAAATTAAATAGTATACGTATTAGTATTTTCAGAGTTCAATACAAGAACAAAGATGGGGAACTATTTGTTTATTGAAAGGAAATGTGACGGCTTACGATGCTCAATTATGGCCAAGGCCACCAGTGTTTTGCTCATTATTATCCATATTATTTTTCCAAAAATAGAATATTAAAATATTTATTAAATATAATTCAGATTTATGTGGTTTCATGCACGGAATATAGAATACAATGGAAGTAGCAAGTAGGCGTGGCACGCGTGCCACAACTAAGCTGTGTACTGCTTACTCGAGGCAAATTCGAGTTCAGTCTCGTTCGAACATGGCGTCGAGTTGCTAGTCTCGTGTCAAATACATATTTCCTCAACTATGCCGTTTTGTTCCGTTTTGGCGTGTAAAAATGATAGCAGCCGAAAAATCGTAAAAATGGAGGTGTTCCGTATCATCGGTAAGTACAATTTTTATTGTTTTCTTGTAGAAATCTTATTTTATTTCAATTTACAAAAACAGTTATTAAAATAATATTATTTACTAAAACGGTTAGTCAAAATCAACCTTACGCCTTCAAGATAAAGTTTATTTTGGATTTATTCCATTCAATAGAACATTCTCGCCAGTTCTACGCTACTCAAATAGTGATGTAGTCAAATCACATATTGAATTTATCGATTGATATCGATGCAAGTGTAATGTAACATTTATTTAGATTATTTTTTTATTATTATTTTAGTGGTGACCCCGACGTGATTGGAAGCAACCTTCACTTCACGGAGCAGATCAGCACAGTCATCCTTATCGCCATTCCTCTCATTTATCACATTATCCATATAAAGTTTGTAAAAATTTATGTAATAGTTGTTACTTATATTGCCTATGTGAAATAAAAAAAAATGATTTTTTGAAAAAAGAAACTAATAAAAAATACGAACAAAATGGTTTTTGATTTACATGTAAATAAATACTTACCCTTTTTTGTTACGTTTAAAAAGTTATCAACGATATATTAATTTTATTATTTTAATACTGTCACATTATAGCAGTCAATATTTTTTTTCATATTATTTTTAAAACACATTTTCATATTATCGATATTATTTTTATCGAATTAGGCTACATCAATATCTGAGTAGAGACCCGCATTCGAGCCAGTGATAAGCCATTCAAATATCACCTTTATTCTTACAACGTTAAAGTTCAAACCAAGTACCACTTTTCGTCGCTAGATGGCATTGTTAAACGCCATCTAGCGACGAATGGCGGTACTTGGTAGTCCAAAATATACTTTTTTATTTTGATTTATAGTGCATTGGTTTTAAAGTTGCATATCGTATGATATTTTTTTTGCATTTCGTTTACGCCCATTTTTTTTCTAACCAATCGTAATTTCCGATTTATAGTATGAGTAAATTATGAATGTATTAGTTTGGCGACACCGGTTCTGGCAGAAATATTGTTTCAAGCTACTTCCATTGTATTCTATATTCCGTGGTTTCATGTATATAAATATTTAATTAAAAATTATTCTAATTATCAATAGCAAAATTAGTCAAATGTTATACTAATTATCAATTAACATCCTTAACTTCACTTCATTACACTCGAATTCAATCCCCTATCCTTTATCCACCATCAATCAATCATTAAACTCCTGATTCATTTACAATATGTTTATCTGATGCTCGGCCACCATTAGATCCACTTATTTCAGTTAAGAGGCCAGAAGGAGTTATTCCAATATTAAACTTAACTGTATTGCTCTTTTATATTGAGAGTATGTCACTATTCTACATTTTAAAGATTTACATTTTTCAGTCGCAGTCTGAGCACAGTCTAATATTATTCTAGTATTTTTATATTTTTGGAATAATTTAGATAAGTTACTATTTATCATTTCGGTATCAGGGATACCGAAATGATAAATAGTAACTTATCTATTAATTAATTATTATTCTTTGGCCTGCCAAAGAATAATAATTTTGAGTACTCTACTCAGCATGAGGCTCATATTGTTAAAATAATTAGAACATGTCTGCCTATTTATACTTTAGGGAGTTAGCACTATAGGGTCCACCAATGCGGCGGAAAGTAAATAATATTTAAGGTGTAAAGTAAACTGTTTTTATCAAATATAATCATCGTGAAGACATTTATATATGGAAAAATTATGACTTAAGAAACAAAATAATTTGACAGCTATTCTATTTAAAGGAAGAAAATACCAAAGAAAAGAGGTGAGCTAACTAATAGTAAAAAGTATGAATTTGAGGAAGGTATTATATAGAATAATGAAATGAAAAATAATGAAACAACGTAGGTGAGTAGCCTACATCACCCCCCTCCAGAGACCGCCAAGGGCGATAAAAATCTTACTCGCCGCCCAGAACGAGTGGTGTATTCTTCCTGGGTTTCTGGAAGGGAAATCTGTTTGATCGGATAGCATAAAGGCTGGTTTCAGTCGGCCTATGGAGACCGTCACCTCTCTGCTCTTCTGAAAAATCCTAAATGTTTTACTATCCCGGGCTAGAACTCTGTATGGCCCTGAGTATGCCGGCTGTAGCGAACCACGTGATGCGTCTTCACGAAGGAAGACGTGATCAGTGGTCGCGAGTTCTTTGAATACGAACACTTTATGCTTGGTATGTCGTGAAGCGGGTCTTGGCCTTAATTTCTCAGTGATATTTCTCAAGCGAGCAGAAAATTCCGACATATCGGAAGTATCCACTGAGGAAGGTTTGTCAAAAAACTCCCCAGGCAATCTTAAGGGTTCTCCATAAACAAGTTCAGCAGATGAACTTTGGAGATCATCCTTAAAGGCAGTTCGTATGCCTAACAACACCCAGGGCAATGACTCTGTCCATCTGTCGTTACCGTGACATATTATTGCGGCCTTAAGTTGACGGTGGAAACGTTCTACCATCCCATTGCAAGCAGGATGATATGCAGTGGTCCGTTTGTGCTGGAAACCGGCTATTTTCGATAAACATTCGAATAAAGCAGACTCGAATTGACGACCACGATCAGTTGTAATATCCGTAGGACATCCGAATCGAGCAATCCACGTCGATACTAGTGCCTTGGCTACGGTTTCCGCATTTATGTTTTCTATCGGTACTGCTTCCGGCCATCGAGTAAATCGATCTACTGCTGTCAGGCAATACCGATAGCCTTGTGAAACTGGCAGAGGTCCGATCAGATCAATATGGATCTGTTTGAAGCGGGTACGAGGAAGAGTAAACGTACCTAGAGGTGAAGAGACATGGCGGTTAACCTTAGCTTTTTGGCAAGCTAAGCAAGCCTGTGCCCATTCCCTGCAGTTTTTACGTATCCCTGGCCAGACAAATCGCTCTGCTACAAGTTTAGCAGAAGCATTAGGACCAGGGTGGCTTAAAGAATGCAAACTTTCAAATACTTGTTTGCGATAGAATTTCGGGACAAAAGGCCTGGAAGTCGGTGTACTGACGTCGCAATACAGAGGTATACGGCTTCCAGGAAGATTCAACTTCTCTAAACGAAGTGATGAACCATTGTCCAGTAAATGTTGAAGTTCAAGGTCGGTAGGTTGACCTTTGGCTAAAGTCTCGAGGCTGACTGGAACTCCTAGTTCTTCGATCCGTGACAAGGTATCTGCCACTATATTATCCTTGCCTAATATGTGGCGGATATCGGTAGTGAACTGAGAAATAAAATCGAGATATCTAAACTGCCTTGGCGAACAATTTTTTTTCCTCTCATGGAATGCAAAACTGATCGGCTTATGGTCAGTACAGTATAGATGATAAAGTGTCGGGCCTCAAGCATAAGCCTAAAATATTTTATCCCTTCATATATGGCAAGTAGCTCACGATCATAAGGCGAGTATTTTGCCTGTGAAGGGCTAAGTTTCCTTGAAAAGAAGGATAAAGGTTGCCAAGCACCATCTTTATGTTGTTGAAGGACTGCACCGATTGCCTTATCGGAGGCATCTGTCACCACGGCAAGTTGAGCGGAACAGTCAGGATGTGCCAATAGAGCAGCATTGGCTAGACTGTCTTTACATGCATTAAAGGCTGATAAGGCATCTCCAGTTAAATTAACTGGCTGGGATCCTTTAACTGAGCCTGTCAACAAAGCATGCAACGGGGCTTGAATTTCTGCAGCTCGGGGAAGGAATCTCCTATAAAAGTTGAGCATGCCTAAGAATGCTTTGAGCTGACGTACAGTTTTCGGCACTGGAAAGTCCGTAATGGCCTGCACTTTTGAGTGCAACGGCTTTGTACCTTTCTCTGATATGGAGTAACCTAAAAAAGTTACCTCTGGCATACCGAGAACGCATTTCCCCGTGTTCAACGACATGCCGTAGTCTCTCAGCTTGGTGAAAATATGACGGAGATGTTCTTCATGAGTTTGTTCATCTTTTGAAAACACTAAAATGTCATCAAGATAACAGAAGAAAGAAAGAAAGAAAGAAAAATAATTTATTCGCCACCGACATGGACCACTGAATAACACACAAAATAATAACAAAATAACATTGAAAAACAAAAAAATAAAAATAAAATAAAATAAAAAACAATAAGAACAAAAACAATAATAACATACAAAAAACAGCAGTAAAAAATAAAACAACAATGAAGGCAAAAAACATAAAAAAGCAAAATAAAAAAAAAAAAAAAAAACAGGGTGGCAGCATGTCCGCGACGAAAGGGCTCGCCAACTCAGTTTGAGCTGGGCACAGTAAGTACCCAACACTGGTTTTCAGTTGGCACCCCTGCAGTGACGCACGGACGGAAGCAACGAAGAATAATTTTAAGGAAAATAAAATAGTTACATAAGACACATGTTAAAAAATATAACGATAATAATAAAATAAAAGGAAGAATAAAAACAGACCTCTAAGTATGTACATTGTGCGATAAGTAAATGAATAAAAATGAGTATGCATACATAAACAAGCGTAACGTGTACCGTCACCGAAGGAAAAAAATAATAAAAATAAAATAAATTTATAAACTGTATCACGACAATAAAATTAGTGTGGGAATGTCGTGAAGCCATCGCGCAGCCCGACACTCATTGCGCGAAGTTGAAGCGAGGGACAGGTCGGTACTTCGCCAGCACTGCGGCAACAAGGGGCCCAAGGGTGAGTTTTCGAGATATGCTACATTACAATAATACTGAAGTTAATAAATAATTATATAAATAAATCAATCTGAAAATGTGAAAACATAATTTGTGTACCCAGTTAAACAAAAAAGAAAAAAAAATATATAAGAAAGATAAGTGTTAGATTAAATAAACGAAATGTCAATATTTATAGATTCATTCTCAATTTGAGAATTAATAATAAACTCCTTGACTTTTCGTTTAAAAGTGAATGGGCTTTGCAGGTTCCTGATTGGCGGAGGTATGTTGTTCCAGCACTTAGAAGCTGCATATCGGAAACTACCCCGAAAAGCAGCCGATTTGTGCTGCGGTATAGCCAGCTGTTGTGCACACCGCCTACCCTCTCGCTGCCGATGAGCATTCACCCACGAGAGCTTCGAGTAGAGGTATGCTGGACACTTGTACTTAATCACACCAAAGAGGAGACATGCCAGGTGGAGCTTACGTCGGGACTTCATTTTTAGAAGATTATACTTGTTTAAGTAAGGTGTTATGTGACTCCTAGGTGGAATTTTAAAACAAAAACGCGCGCAGGCATTCTGAACCCTCTGTATCAATCGCTCAGTGCGTGAAAACAGTCTAGGTCCAATAACCGCGTCAGCGTAGTTTAGCTTGGATAAAACCAACGACTCAACCAGCCGCACACGCAACTCCTCACTTAGATACGGACGCATTCTGTATAGTATCCTCAGGCAGTTTCTGACGCAGTTTGAGATGTGAGATTCAAACCTAAGACCTTGATCCATTATCAGACCCAAATTTCGCGCTTCATCGACACGCTCAATGATTTGACCCCTCAAGAGAACGTTAATATTAATAGGAGTCTTGTAAAGTTGCGTCTTTGTTCCGAAAAGCATGAATTTTGTTTTGGATGGATTTAAGATGAGGCAGTTTTTGCTTGACCAGTTCACTATCCTGTCGAGGTCCTCATTAATTGAATTCACAGCACTCGCGTATTCTTCCGGTCTAAAGGACAAGTAAATCTGTATATCGTCAGCGTAGATATGATATTTACATGTTTTTATTATATTGATGATGTCAGCACAATATAATAGGAATAGGGTAGGCCCTAAAATGGATCCTTGGGGAACTCCCTTCGTCACAGGTTTCACCTCAGAAGCCAAGAAAGATCCATTAGCATCGCGAAATTCAACCAGCTGCGCACGGTTGCTGAGGTAACTATCGAACCATTTAATTGTTGGTATGTCAAATCCGTAGTACGCCATTTTAGAGAGTAATAGGGATAAATTGATAGCATCAAATGCCCTCGAGAAATCCAGCAGGACCAATATAGTGCACAAACCCTCATCCTGCGCAGCCAGTATATTGTCAGTGACGTCCAACAAAGCCGTGGCCGTACTACGCCCCCTCCTAAAACCAGATTGCGCATCCGGCAGAACACTGCTGTCCTCTATAAATTTGGAGACCTGTTCGTTTACCACCCTTTCCAAGACCTTAGACATTAAGGGTAGAATGCTAATAGGCCTTAAATTCTTAAGTTCGCCAGGATTGTTTACTTTGGGTAGAGGACGTACCTTAGCCAATTTCCAGGCGCCCGGAAAAGTTGCCGTTACTGTGGAGGCATTTATAATACGCGTCAGGACATTCAAAGTTTGTGGTATTGTTAACAAAAACATATTCAGTGCTATCTGGTCACAACCTTCAGCATTTGATTTTAGGCCGGTTATTATCCGTAGAATCTTCATGTCATCGGTTGTATTAAGGGAGAGGATGCAATCAGAAGGTGAAATCGAGGCTCCTAGTGATTTCATCCATAAACCTCTGAAAGGTTTGGCCCGCATTCCGAAGTCCAAAGGTCATAAAAGGAAACTTATACAAACCAAATGGTGTTGTGATGGCAGTCTTCGGAATATCGTCCTCGTTGACAGGTACCTGATTGTATGCCTTCAATAAATCTAAGGTGCTGAAAACTTTGCAACCAATTAGATTGTGGGCAAAGTCGTGAATGTGTTTGATTGGGTACCTGTCAGGAACAGTGCGTGCGTTAAGCATGCGGTAATCACCGCAAGGACGCCAGCCGTTATCTTTCTTCGGAGCTAGGTGGAGAGGTGATGCCCAGGGACTTTTCGATGGCCTAGCTGTGCCGTTGGCAAGCATTGCACCGAACTCCTGTTTAGCTATTTTTAATTTGTCTGGCGCTAGTCTACGCGGGGTGCATGATACTGGAGGGCCTGGAGTTGTGCGTATGTAATGGACAGTTTGGTGCTTGATATGACGGTGAATGCCGGTTGGCCGGGTAATCTCGGGAAATTCTTGAAAAATTTTATGATATCGAGACTCCCCGGTCAAAACCTTGATAGACGCTATGTTGCTACATTTAGCTACTATAGCTACGGAAGATAAAGAAGTAGTGTTCTAGGCAATAAGGTTATAAAAATTCAAAAAATCTACACCAATGATAGGTTTTGTTACATAGGCTACGATGAAACGCCATTGAAAAATTCTGCGTAAACCTAAATCTAATGCTAAATTAATACAACCATATGTTTTAATGTTAGAACCATTAGCTGCACACAAATTATAGTCCGTAGAAGCGCGACGATCGCGAAGAGCTGACAGTGGGAACACGCAGATGTCGCTCCCTGTGTCGACCAGGAACTGCGTCTTCGAAGATCGGTCAGTAACGAACAGGCGACCAGAAGCGAACAAAGGGCAATCGTCAGTCGCCATTATCGACCGCCCCTGGAGTTTTCCGCCTTGTAGTCGCAGGGCTGGATGCACTTGTTGGCCTTTGCTCCAAATTTGTCATGGTACCAGCAAAATGGGGATCTTTGGTAGTTGGAAGCTGACCTTTTTGATCTGGACCGGTGAGAAGTGCGACTACGGGATCTACCTCTTGATCGAGACAATCTTTCTACCTTATTCGCCAACTGTTCCATCTGCTTGGTCAGCGCAGCAATCTCCATGTTCATATTACCACCTGAGGTGCTCGACGTTGCGGTGACTGTAGCCGTTGAAGCAATCTAGACGCCGACGACGTCGTGAATTGCGTCCGCCAATTCAGCTAACTCGACCAGGCACATTTTGGATTGTGAAGCGGCTACAATAGCTTGCGTGCTGCTGGGCAGCCGACTCGTCCAGATAGTCCGCAGAAACTCCTCTGGTACACCTGGGCCTGCCAGATTCAGGAGATGGCGGTAAAACTGAGAGGGCTTGCGATCCCCCAGCTCTTCGTGCATGAGCAGCTTTTTAACCCTCTTCTCACGCGAAGCCGAAAGCCTTTTAATGAGTTCAGACTTAAGTTTATCATACTTCCCTGTAGTAGGAGGATAGGCGATGATATCCTCGACTTCGGACGCGTACTGGGAGTCCAGATTGCCCGTGACGTAGAAAAATTTCGTTGTGTCGTTTCTTATGTTCGCCAACATAAACTGCGCCTCCATTTGGTTGAACCATAACTCTGGTTTTTCGGGGTAGAATGGTGGAATTCGAACTCCGACACGGAAACTTTCCGTAGTCATACCGCCGGCCGCGGCGTGGCACGCCGCCGTTTTGTCTTCAGCCATAGTTTACGTGTTGTTCTCGGGGTCACCACTTTAGGGAGTTAGCACTATATGGTCCACCAATGCGGCGGAAAGTAAATAATGTTTAAGGTGTAAAGTAAACTGTTTTTATCAAATATAATCATCGTGAAGACATTTATATATGGAAAAATTATGACATAAGAAACAAAATAATTTGACAGCTATTCTATTTAAAGGAAGAAAATACCAAAGAAAAGAGGTGAGCTAACTAATAGTAAAAAGTATGAATTTGAGGAAGGTATAGAATAATGAAATGAAAAATAATGAAACAATGTAGGTGAGTAACGTACAATACCAAACAACACCAATGACTCTAGATGACATACATATTTTGTTTAATTATTACCATTGTCAAAATAACTCTGTCTCTCACAGATAACATTTTCTTGTTTGTTGGAGCATTTAAGGCCAACTCACTAACACAAGTCACCAATGTTTCTAAAAGTTCAATTGCGCGAATACCCATAAAAGTAAATAAAGGCATATCACTGCTGAGTAAACCTGAGAGGGTAAATTGCTTTAAAGATCAGCTATCTTTCCCCTTTCCAGGAAGAAAATTTATTTGATTCATAATTTTGTCTTTTGGAAATAATTGAAAACTTATTCCCGAATCTCCGTAAGTATTACATAGAGGAACGAAATTTTTGTTTTTCAAACAATATTTTGTTTTTCTGCTCTTATTAAAAACAGGTTTCTGTATGTTATCGTTATCCATGTGATTATGTTTATTAACCTCAACTCGAAACCAAAGTGTCGTTCTTAGACAACTTCTAAATTTCGCTGCTAGAGGCGCGTGGATAATCTTTGCATCGCCAATAGTGCTTGGTACATTTAAAAGTACCATTATTGAGGACCCAAAATGCTGCTCATTGACCAGCAAAACGGCTTTTGTAAAAGTCGGTCTGCTGGTGGTCTTCTAGACATTGCCTGCTCTCTTTTTAGATGGAGTAGTCCTAGTAAACAACCAAAATACAAACAAAAGTATTTCAAAATAATACATTTGTTTTATTTTAAACAGGTACCTAGTAACTATTTATTCCATCTTGATAAAGATAAAGTGATTTTAATAAACAATCTATAAAATAAATACTTACTACATACTTACTTAAAGACTGTTAATGATGAAAATTTTGATGATTCGTGTGCGTCAGGATTGCTCCGCCAAGTTATCAAATCAGAAAATGGTTTCAGCCAAAAATTTGTCGATATTTGTCAAAATCGAAAGAAACAAACCCCGTATTTGTCAAAGCAGAAATAAAGAAGTTATAAGCGTTTTAAGTTGGCCGCGCAATCCTGACATCAAGGACTGCGCGGCCACGGAGATCTCAGCAACTACTTGGGATAGAGAAATAATTCCTTTTGTCAACTCAAGTCTGTATTTGTCAAGATTTGTCGAAAAATGAATCAAAGCTCTATATCAATATTATAATTAAATATTCGCCTTGAAAGTCATGGCCGCGCAGTCCTTGATTTGCTATTTTGTTTTTAGTATTTTTTTATTAAAATTGAAGACTTCATATAGTATAGGAGTTAAAAGGAGAAAGGTCTTAATTTGTCGAAACTGACAAAAGCTTTAAAATACGACTAAAGTGTAATTAAACAGACGAAATCAATTTAAAACACAAAACTCGTGGCCGCGCAGTCCTGACGTTACTTTAAACCATGATATCTCAATAACTATAGTAGCTAGGATTTTGCTGTAGACGTCCATATAATCCTCATATTAACCCCATTAAAATGACATATCCTTTTACCCTCAACACTGTTTGGGACGCGAGTAATCTCAAGAATTATGTTACCCCATACAATGTTCTAGTAGAGTGACCATAATTTCAAGACCATAAGTTCAAGACAATACAGTCTAAGCGCATTTCTGTTCTGGTTTCTATTGTTAACTGATAAAAAACTTTTTTAATATTTAGATATTCTTATACATTATAAACAAAATGTACAGAATTATATTAATAGAATCTTGCAAGTTACTGCTCGTGGAAATGTTAATTATATCTAAAATAACGTTATAAATAGATATACACTATTTTAACAATTACTTACAGTAGAAGCACTAAAAAAAAATATCATTTAAGACGTGCTCAAGAATAAATGCAGCGTTACATTCACAATTATAATGATATATTTTAAAATATATCGAAGCAATTCTTATTCTTAATCTGTTTGATTCTTCACTGTTAATATAACGCTGTTATATCGTTATTTCTGTGATTATTGTCAAATAAATTGAGTATACATAAATACTCTTTATTCCCAGGGTCAGTAAAAAAAAACACTGAATCAAATGCACGAGTAAATTTAATATTTTTTACAGATAAATCAGTAAAATTACTATTTTAACATTATTCTAAGTTGGTCTCTTCGGCCGCACTACAGGAGCATCGACGCGAGTTTGCCTATTGCGCTCTCTTTCTAATATTGCTTTTCATTCGCACAACTGCTGGTCAGCGGACCACCGCGCTCGCGTCGAATCGTCACGATACCAGTATTATATCTCAACGGACTGAGGCCTTAGTACGAGTTTCTTTTACGTTTAAAGTATTCGTAACGAGTTCGCGTTCGGCACTCTGATTGGCCGGCGCCAATGAAGCAACCAATCGGAGCGCCGAACGCGTACTCGTTACGATTACTTTAAACGTAAAACAAACTTGTACTAAGGCCTCTGTTACTGCTGTACGTTGTGGATCCGACAGTGATATTCCGATAAAAAGGACATAAGTATGTATTCAGTGAGAGACTTAGTGTATATTTAAACGTGATATAAATAATTACGTGATATTAATCAATATGGTGAGTTATTTATTTTTGAATTAAATTTGTTAACGATATTTATTTTGTGTTATCTACCACCATACCATGTTAAAACTTTTACCAGTTTTGCTGTAGTCAGTACTTTTACATAGGTACCTAGTTAAAAAGTAGATCGGAATAAAGTCCTAACAAATTAGGCCTTAATGAACAAGGATGGAATTTATTGTGTTTTATATAATTAATAATAATAAATAAAGCCTGGGTAAAGTAAACCTTTCCCAGGCTCTCTATTTAAAAACTAAATAGAGCGTTTAAGGTTTTGCCTAAACCAGACGCAACTTTTAACTCCTGGTAATCTCAAATTATTAAAAAGTAGTTATAAATAAATAGATATTTAAAAATATACTTTTTAATTTAATTTTCAGATAAAAGCGGGTCGCAAAGGAAAAGTCAATAGTGAAAAATTAAAAAAAATATTTCTTAAGTACGGAGATGTATGCAGAAATCGCAGTATTAAATATAATGATCCAGTATTTAAAACATTATCTAATGAGTTAGATAATACGATAGCTCCTTATGCAATCTATTTATAACGTTATTTTAGATATAATTAACATTTCCACGAGCAGTAACTTGCAAGATTCTATTAATATAATTCTGTACATTTTGTTTATAATGTATAAGAATATCTAAATATTAAAAAAGTTTTTTATCAGTTAACAATAGAAACCAGAACAGAAATGCGCTTAGACTGTATTGTCTTGAACTTATGGTCTTGAAATTATGGTCACTCTACTAGAACATTGTATGGGGTAACATAATTCTTGAGATTACTCGCGTCCCAAACAGTGTTGAGGGTAAAAGGATATGTCATTTTAATGGGGTTAATATGAGGATTATATGGACGTCTACAGCAAAATCCTAGCTACTATAGTTATTGAGATATCATGGTTTAAAGTAACGTCAGGACTGCGCGGCCACGAGTTTTGTGTTTTAAATTGATTTCGTCTGTTTAATTACACTTTAGTCGTATTTTAAAGCTTTTGTCAGTTTCGACAAATTAAGACCTTTCTCCTTTTAACTCCTATACTATATGAAGTCTTCAATTTTAATAAAAAAAATACTAAAAACAAAATAGCAAATCAAGGACTGCGCGGCCATGACTTTCAAGGCGAATATTTAATTATAATATTGATATAGAGCTTTGATTCATTTTACGACAAATCTTGACAAATACAGACTTGAGTTGACAAAAGGAATTGTTTCTCTATCCCAAGTAGTTGCTGAGATCTCCGTGGCCGCGCAGTCCTTGACGTCAGGATTGCGCGGCCAACTTAAAACGCTTATAACTTCTTTATTTCTGCTTTGACAAATACGGGGTTTGTTTCTTTCGATTTTGACAAATATCGACAAATTTTTGGCTGAAACCATTTTCTGATTTGATAACTTGGCGGAGCAATCCTGACGCACACGATGATTCTACTAATTTGATTTACTTATTAGAAATTAAACCTTACACGCGTGCTAAGCAACCAGTTTTCAGAAGAAATACTTTCTCATAGAGCTAAGCTTTGTATGTCAGGCCTCTGCCCCGAATCTTAATTTTACACATAAAATCTTGCCGCTGCCCCTGCCCGCAAGATTCAAGGTGAAGACGTCCACTGCTACTAATGTAGGCTTACCCAATGACAGTCGCTTACAATACGAATTTGCATTTTCGTAGGCACCTGAAAAAAATGAAAAAAATTGTGAGGCATAATCTGTAAAACTCTATAGGCACATCGTGCTAGCTGAATTAGCAGGATCATTACTAAATACAAAGTGTAATAATCGTTATCATCTTCAGTACCGAACAGGTATTTACACTTTTATTTGTAAACAACCACATGAGAATGAGAGCACATTGACATTTTTCAGTTAACTGTCGTCTGTCATGTCATTTGTAATTAATGTCTATTGAATTGCCAAAAGGACATAATTGCCATAAAAGAGAAAAAAAGGTGGCTCTACACTCGACGTTGCGGATTTGTTATGTTCGGCTACATAAGACCATGTGTAGAGGATTTATTTGTTTCTATTTGCTATATATTTGCACGCCATTATATTTAAGGACACTATTTGGACGCAATTTGTACGTAGTTCACAAATATTTGGACAAATTAAGCGAATACGCAATATCAAGTGTAGTACAACCTTAACTTATCTTTTGCTCATTTTCAAAGTGAAATAACTTTTGAACCCTAAGTTCTAAAAATATGTAATTTTTTTTTCTAAACTTCATAATAATAATATCTATCGTTAAGGTAATTTACTTGGTTAAAATAATGACAAATACAAAATTTTATAGCGGTACGAAACTTCCATACAAACCTGAGATTCTCGTTTGGTTCAAAGTGACCTTCCCTATGACACATGCTCGCACACGCTTCTTTGGAGATCGGTTGTTATTAGTGAAACAACTTGTTGTCGTAGAACGAATGTATTTATTAGCCGGAGGTGGTTGTTTTTATACAAAAATTGGTACTAGTGCTACTTACAACTAATTCTGTACATTAACCAATTAAAACTATTAAATTAAAAATAAATAAAATTTAGATATTTGTACATCAATAACATCGCCTAAATTATAGCCAATAGCGTTACACTATTTAGGACAGAACTTTGTTTACATCGTGAACAATGGAAAGAAAAGGATAGCCGATAAAAGAGCGAGATAGTCGATGAGTGTGAGGTTCGTGCCAAGAGGACGCGCCTCCGCAGCGCCGCGCACTGAGTTTCGCGCCGCTATAAATATTGCGTAACGCGTGCCTCTGTCCTTTCCTCCTGCGACCGTCGAGCCGTGAAGATGTAAACGCCGTGCGCCGTGCCGCGCTGCGATACCTACGCGCGTTGGTCGGCGCGTGATACTGGCAGCGGCGTCGGCGAGTTACTTCGTCTCTTGTAGACAGAGGATCAAAAACGTTCAGCAAAATAGCTCTTTTCAGAGCTTTCTGTGTTAACAGAGCATATCAAAAACGTGAAATAAAATAGCTCTTCTCAGAGCTGTCTGTGTTAACAGAGGTGGTCAAAAACGTTGAATAATAGAGCTCTTTTCAGAGCTGTCTGCTTCTTGGTTTCTGTTAAACGATGGTCTAAATCCTTGTAGCTTGTGCTATGGCTAGTGTGGCTACACTTCCATATTTCTGTGGCGGTCACTTTTAAAGTGAATGTACGTCTTATTTCTTCAGCCAGTTCAATTATTTTTCCGCTAAATAAAGAAGGGACTTAAATTGTTTTAAGCTAAATGCAGTTTTCTATTGATGAATGATATTTCTGAAAGTTATTAGTTGATAAATATTTATTGATGTGACAGGGCAGATTTGTAGGAAATTAGTTGTATTATCAGTATCACCTTCCGAGACGAGTTACAAGTCACTCTGTATAAGGCGCAGATTCGGCCCCACATAGAATACTGTTCTCATCTTTGGGCGGGGGCACCTCAATACCAGCTTCTTCCTCTAGACCGCGTTCAGCGGAGTGCCGTTCGGATTGTTGGATGTCGGGATGTTTCAAACCGGCTGAACACTTTGGCCACAACTGTGCGCTTCTCACGTAGCTTCCTGCCTCGCACAGCAAAACTGTGGAATAATCTGTCGTCGGCGGTATTTCCGAACCGATACGCCCTTCAAACCTTCAAGAAAAGAGCGTACTCCTTTTTATAGGCCGGCAACGCACTTGTGACTCCTTTGGTGTTGCGGGTGTCCATGGGTGGCGCTGATCGCTTACCATCACGTGATCCGTCTGCTCATTTGCGTCCTACTGCATAAAAAAAGTCAGTGGCTATATAAGTGTGTGTGTAATGGACGTTGCTATAAGAAAATTACCCAATTTTTTTACAATTTACTTTAAAATAATTTGCGTAAATATTGTTTTGACATTTTTTTTTATACATCTTGGATTCTGCCCATAGTCAATCATTTTCCATCTATGGATGGTAAAGTCTAAATCCATATTTACTCTATGGCAAAGTTATGTCCTACAGTTGACAGTTCTACAGTCCCACATGTCCATACCACATGTCCCACGTCATTCATTCCAAAAGTGCAAGTCATTGTAACAATGATATTTATCGGGTACTTTTGACGTAACACGTAAACCGGTAAACGCAATTCGCAAAGACTACAATACTATATCTGGGTAAACGTAAAGTGGCGATTGTCGGCGATAGCGAGTATAGTATTATACTTGCTGTGATTATAGTGACTTGGGAGTTCGGCGTCATTGTGTTGTTTAAAGTCATCAAGTTTCTATTTATTGAATAGGTACTGGTTATCGTAATCTATACAATTATAATAGTGTTATTTGGTTGGCTAGTTCCCTCATACAAGCGTGTGTCGATTTATGTTGATAAAAATGACAGTTTTTAGAAGCCCTGTCGATAGAAATGCGTATTTGTTATATTTCCATGAGTCTCTATGAATGTTTTTGATACGCCTGTGTTTGCTCTCGATCAATGTCCTATATAGTTTCGTTTATAAGTAGATTAGGTACTTGTTCTTGGTTATAAGTATTTAGTCTTGAACCTGGCAAATATTTGTGAATTTAGGGAGCGAGTATTCTTGGGCGTACTTACTCATGCTGTGGTTTAGATTGTGTTGTTAAAAGAAATGATTTGTTGATGATCCTCGTTTGATAAAGTTCTAGGACTACTAGAAAGACTCTCTTAAACACTGTTATGAAATAAAAATATGTTCATTATTTATTGCATTAAAAAAGAAAAAAAGTTTAAATAGAATTAATAGAGAACAATGTTTGGATTGCTCTTTAATTTGTATTATAAAGGTATTGATGATGGTCTCGGATTTTATATTCAATTTGTCTTGGTCAATGTGTTACTTATTGTTGCTAGTCGCCTTTGGAAGCGCTATTATGAAGTCACTGGTACTATCTGAGGGGGAAGGTATATCAGGTACTATCAGGCGGATGTGTGACATTTGTGTTCTTGTATATTATTAATGTTATTTATTTATGTTTATGGAAGTACCTGATCTTTGTATTATTATATATTGAAATTAATTGAAAAGAGGTAGGAGGCTACATTTTAACCTTACATTAATTTAGTATATTCTGAAAATTTTGAAGTCTTAAGTATGATCTCATACACTTTGGTGTAACCATTCGAGGTTTTCGAAAAGTGTTAGTTTTAGTATTTGGTTCCTATTTGGTTCGATCTTAGTATTTTATCTTGTCGATCAAAATGGAAGGAGAGCTTATGTGATTATATATTGATTATATAAGACTGATTTTTCTAATTAAAAATCTATTATTTTTATCATCACATAAAAACTTATAGGATATTTTTTATTATTTTACTCATCCAAAAAGTAAGTTTCATGCAATTATTATAATTATACATTTATTTCTTTTATCCATGAATATTTTGTCATGACAAAATCCATCTCATTCATAACACCTCAATTGAGGTAAGTTGAGGGTAGGACTTAGTCGGTTGGGTAGTAGCTTTAGGTAGGTTGAAATGCTTAAAAATTTTTAATAAATAAATTAAGTACTAGGCAGCTATGTACTGTAGGATTCAAATTCTGAATTAAGAAATACTACTTGGACCTAATTTTCATATTTTTCTGGGACATGTTTGACCCATAATTCTTCAGCGGACACAGTTTTATCCCTACACTGCATGATTTTTTTTTCTTAAGAATTATTAAGAAAAAAAAATCCTTATTGTATTTGTATTCTAGAACCCAGGAAGTAAAGTTAAAATGATAAAAAACAAATAATAATTAAGAAATTTAATTTTTTTCTTCAGTTCCATATGTGGTACAATATACAATGACATTCCTTTATTTGCTACATAACTAGAGGTGAAACAGACAGAAGCAGTTTTTGTCTTTATTGAAACAAAGTTCGACCCTGCATTTTTCACACACAACAAACGAATTTCCTTTGCATTTTGGATATTTGCATCGCTGGCGTCTCTGTCCCCACATAGGAACGTGCTCACATCCATCACGCCTTACGTACGTCTCGAAGAGGAAGCATCGCTACATTGGCTCTCATTCTTTTCTTTTCTATCAAGTCATCACCTACAGAAGACGGCCAGCCTTTTCTCTTATTTACTGATGGACCACACATGCACAGGCTCTTTGCCACTTCTAACTTGAAGTCTTTCAACTCGTTGCTCTTAGTTGCATCTCCCCAATTCTTTTATACAGGGTTACAGGTTAAGTCGACCTAGATCCTTTAAGGGGTTTTAGTTTTCATCATTCCTAGCTGATTTGACCATGAAACACCCCACCCCAA